>CM053787.1:233427250-234077250 GCA_028749045.1 Cupressus sempervirens | reverse complement strand
AAAAGTACAAAGCCAATGTTTTCACCGATCTTACCTAATAGTGAAACATTTCAATATTTTTATCTTGTAAGTTCTTTTGTTTTCGGTCTCTATCCAAAATATAGAAGGTAATTTTATGATCATTTCAATTGAGGGATAAAATCAACTCATTTTTTTATGTTGTAGAATTGTTACAAACCATTCCAAAAGATTTTGGAAAGCACTGGTTACCGAATGAGAGAATAAAATTAACATTTATTCATCACATGAATCTTGGAGAATGGTGGTATATGCTTGAAATAGGAAAGCATGGAATAGAATATAAAGCGCGTTGGAAAAGAGTTGTCATTGACAATAAGCTACAAAAAGGGGACAACTGTGCTTTTGAATTGATAAATGGGATAAAACACATTTTCATGATCTATGTAAACACATAGCTGGAGAGTGGATTTGTAATAATTCATATTTTACTATCATCTAATCAATAACTATACTTCAACCTTTTATTATTGTAGAAGAAACAATCCTTGGGAGCCATTAAAAGATGCTTCTAATATTAGTAGATGCATATAGATACTATCCCTCTTTAGATATTTTTGTAGCCAAAATTAGTTTGATCAACACTTTCTTCTTTATTTTTGGGTGGGAAAATTGATTAAAAATTTCAAGGACAAGAAATGCAAATAAACATACTTGAAAACTACACCCACGTGAACCAATTAGTCATTTATTTGTTCATAGTACTTTTGAAATGGATTCTTTTAAATCTATATGTTGTAAACACATTTTGACTTCATTGAACAAATTATTGCCAATCTCTTTGAAGTTTGATCAGCCATGTGTAGAAACTCATATTGGAAACAAGATACCCCTTTTCAGTGATATGGACAATACATGGGTAAAATAGTCGTCATTTTAATTTACATTCATTTTACAATTTATACCATCAGATATGTGAAGAAAGAAATGGAAGATAATAACTTTATATATGGGAATTCTTTTACATTATTTTATCTATTTAAATATCATAAAAAATAAATTAAATTAAAATTTGTTGGAAATTATTTGATTAATGATTTTGAAAGAATTTAATTTTCAAAAGTTAGAAGAAATTATCATCTTTATACTTATTTTTATTTTTAAGAAATTTTATTATAAAAAAGAGAGTTTTTGGGTTAGTTCAATAACTAATTGCACTATATAGCTTGGTCTTTGCTTAAGCAGCATTGATTTTCTTTTGGGCAATGTTTTTATCAAAATAGCCAATGTTTTTTTAACTACATAATTTTGTAAATATTTATTGATCCATATTTCATAAGTAGTAATTCACAAGAGCTATCTTTCACTATTATGAGTAGTAGCATACTTATATAAGTGGAAGATTAGAACTTCCCAAGAAATCACCCACTTTAGTACTACTTCAACTCTAGTAATCTCAAATATGGAATCTTACACAAGATAAGGTCAGCCTAATTGGCTATTCCATTTAAAAAACTTGCAAGAAGCATTGGTTTTTAAATGAATTCATCATAAAGCTCCCCTACTCATTCATTTACATTTAGGATGTATAGTTTATAATATATCAAATTATAGATATTTTAATCAAGATTCAACCTTGTAATTCTCAATTAGCCTTATCAACCTATATTTAATGAATAATGAGCTTAGAAAAGTGGTGCTTTAAGACTCCTTGAAATGTTTTCACCCTAGCCTCAAGCTCGTCCCATCCCATTGAGCGCTCGAACATTCTCGAGCACGCCAAACCGAAACGTCCCTGAGAGTCACGAAATGCCATAGGGAAATGATCTTTGACGGGACATATCTCGAAGCTCATGTGAGGTATGGATGTGATTCTAGGTGCTATAGGACCATGTTGCAGAGACCTACAATAACATCTCTCACTTTTTAGAGATCTTACTCCATTTTGATTTTATGATGCCATCTCGGGTGATGTTGAAACTTGTAGTGTTGGCTAGTACAAGTTGCCAACTGCCAAATCTCCCTCACCATTCATCATAGGATCAAACTATCTATTCCATTAGCTCCGGGTGGCTAGGTAAACCCTAGCCCTAAGCTCATCCCATCCCGTTGAGCACTCGAATGTTCTCGAGCATGTTGAACTGAAACATCCCTAAGAGTCACTATATTTCATAGGGAAACAATCTTTTATGGGGCATATCTCAGAGTTCGTGTGAGGTATGGATGTAATTCTAGGTGTTATAGGACTGTGTTGCAGAGACCTACAATAACCTCTCTCACTTTTTGGAGATCTTACTTCATTTTGATTTTGCGATGCCATCTCGGGTGATGCTAAAACTTGTAGTGTTAGCCAATACAAAATTACCAACTGCCAAATCTCCCTCACTGTTCATCATGGGATCAAACTATCTATTATGTTAGCTTTGGGTGGTCAGGTAAACTCTAGCCCCAAGGTTTTCCTATCTCATTGAGCACTCGAACGTTCTCGGGCATGTCAAACTGAAATGTCCCTAAGAGTCACTAAATCCCATAAGACAACAATCTTTGACAGGGCATATCTTAGAGCTCGTATGAGTTATGGATGTCATTTTAGGTGTTATAGGACCATGTTGCAAAGACCTCCAATAATTTCTCTCAATTTCTGGAGTTCTTACTCCATTTTGATTTTGTGACGCCATCTTGGGTGATGTTGAAACTTGTAGTGTTGGCCAGTACAAAGTTGCCAACTACCAAATCTCCCTCACTATTCATTGTTGGATCAAACTGTCTATTCCATTAGATCTAGGTGGCTAGGTAAACCCTAGCCCCAAGCTCATCCCATCTAGTTGACCGCTTGAACATTCTCAGGCATGTCAAACCAAAAGATCCCTAAGAGTCACTAAATGCATAGGGAAATGATCTTTGATGGGGCATATCTCACAGCTTATGTGAGGTATGGATACAATTCTGGGTGTTATAGGAACATGTTGTAGAGACCTACAATAACCTTTCTCACTTTTTAGAGATCTTGCTCCATTTTTATTTTGTGATGCCATCTCGAGTGATGCTGAAACTTGTAGTGTTGGCCAGTACAAAGTTGCCAACTACCAAATCTCCCTCACCGTTCATCGTGGGATTGAACTATCTATTTCATTAGCTCCAAGTGGCCAAGTAAACCCTAGCCCCAAGCTCATCCCATCTCATTGAGCACTCAAACATTCTCACACACACCAAACTATAACGTCCCTAAGAGTCACTAAATGCCATAGGGAAACAATGTTTGATGGGGCATATCTCAGAGCTCGTGCAAGATATGGATGAAATTTTAGGTGCTATAGGATCATGTTGCTAAGACCTACAATAACCTCTCTCACTTTTTGGAGATCTTACTCCATTTTGATTTTGTGACACCATCTCTTGTGATGTTGAAACTTGTAGTGTTGGCTAGTACAAAGTTGCCAACTACCAAATCTCCCTCACCATTCATCGTGGGATCAAACTATCTATTCCATTAGCTCTAGATGGCTAAGTAAACCCTAGTCCCAAGCTCATCCTATCCTATTGAGTGCTTGAACATTCTTGAGCATGCTGAACTGAAACGTCCCAAAGAGTCATTAAATGCCATAGGGCAGCGATCTTTGACGAGGCATATCTTGGAGCTTGTGCAAGGTATGGATGTGATTCTAGGTGCTATAGGACCATGTTACAAAGACCTACAATAGCTTCTCTCACTTTTTGGAGATTTTACTCTATTTTGATTTTGCGATGCCATCTTGGGTGATGCTAAAACTCATAGTGTTGGCTAGCACAAAGTTGCCATCTGCCAAATCTCCCTCACTATTTTTCGTGGGATCAAATTGTCTATTTTGAAACGTCTAGGTAGCTGGGTAAACCCTAACCCCAAGCTTGTCCCATCTTGTTGAATGCTAAAACATTCTTAGGCACGCCAAACTGAAACATCCCTAAGAGTCATTAAATGCTATAGGGTAATGATCTTTGATGGGGCATATCTCAAAGCTTGTGCGAAGTATGGATTCGATTCTAAGTGCTATAGGACCGTGTTGTAGAGACCTACAATAACCTTTCACTTTTTGGAGATTTTAATCTATTTTGATTTTGTCATGCCATCTCAAGTGATGCTGAAACTTGTAGTGTTGGCCAATACAAAGTTGCCAACTACCAAATCTCCCTCACCATTCATTGTGGGATAGAATTTTCTATTTTCTTAGCTCTGAGAGGCTAGGTAAACACTAGTCCCAAGCTCCTTCCATCCTACTGAGCACTCAAACATTCTCGAGCATGCTAAACTGAATTGTCCCTAAGAGTCACTAAATGCCATAGGGTAACAATCTTTGATGAGGCGTATCTCAGAGCTCATGTGAGGTATGGATGTGATTCTAGATGTTATAGGACCATGTTGCAGAGACCTACAATAACCTCTCACTTTTTGGTGATCTTACTCCATTTTGATTTTGTGATGCCACCTTGGGTGATGTTGAAACTTGTAGTGCTGACCAGTACAAAGTTTCCAACTGCCAAATCTCTCTCACCTTTCATCATGGGATCAAACTGTCTATTCTTTTAGCTTCAGGTGGCTAGGTAAACACTAGCCCTAAGCTCCTCCCATCCTATTGAGTGCTCAAACATTCTTGGGAATGCTGAACCGAATCATCCTTAAGACTCACTAAATGTCACAGGGCAGCGATCTTTGACTGTGGCAACTGGATATGTCATCTCATCTAATGATGGAGACTCGTGATAGAAGGTAAAGGGGTGATCATTAACATCATTTTGAACATGTTATTTTTTAATGGTAATAAGGTAATCCTTGTTTGTAAGGTCAAGGAACTTGAGGTCACCTATAAACCCAAATTGCTTTAGTCCTAATGATCTTCCTTTATATGTTGTTTTTGTTAATAAGTTGACTCAATAAGAGTTTTGATCTAGTCATTACACCTTATATAGATACATGTTATCACTGTATGGAGTTAGTGGAAGATGTTAATGATCTTCTTGGTTGTCTTAATAGTCATTTCATGGGTTTGAAACATAACCACTTCCCTTTGTGAAGAGTTGTCCAAAAATTAGCAAATTACCTGTTTTCTTAAAAAAATATTATTTAAACAAGTCGTACATGCACTGTTATTGAAATTATTCTCCCATCTTCAAAAAAAGAATGTTGATTTTATTTCTTGAATAATATGTGTGAGTTGGATTGTAATAATTTTGCATGACAAATATGTAAATCAATAAGCTTGTTTTGAGCAAATCTTTAAAGAACCATTTAATTGTTGCAATAAGTAACATATCAATACTAACATCATTAATTTGGAATCTGTTTAACAACTAAAAAATTAAGAAAACTCTAAAAAGTAACTTAAATGTGAAAATTATTTAAGACTTTTTAGTATAAAATTGACAATATCTATATTCTTTTTTTTAAAAGTCACATATTATTATTAATATAATTTATTTTCTATTAATTACAGATTTATCAAGTTAAAAAATATGTCAATAAATGTTATTTATTAATTTAATTGTATTCAATTTTAATATTGTAAAATGCACAAGCTAAAGCAATATTTTTTTAAAATAACTAACCCGATTATAAAAAGATAAAATTGATAAATGAATGAAAGAAATAAAGTTGTCATAATGAAATGACATCTTTTTATATGTTATGAAAAAATCTAATTAACATGTGGTAATTCTAAAAAGATAAAGTTTCCATTATTGGATGATATAAAATGTCATTAATGACATGACATGACATATATTTTGTATTATTTGTTGAAGGAAATTGATTTTTAACCCTACCAAAACTAGAATAGGCTAATAGAATTAGTGAAAAATGTGAATTATAAAATCTTTAAAATAAAGATAAAATATAAGCATTTTAAATTATATCATCTAATTGGCCAATTTAATTTAAAAAGTGTATTGAATGGATTCCTTTGGCAAGAAGTAACAAAGATTTTACATCAAGTTGAAGTTATAGAGCCTTCAAGTTGTATTTGTTTTGATTGATGATGTAGGGGAACTTAAACAATCACCAGAACCTTGGAGCGACTATGAAAGTAGAGGAGGCATTGAGAAAGCACAATGAATCAATTACATTCTACTAAAGCTCATAATGGCTTTTCAAAATGATAATGTATTATCAAATTGTCCAAATGGTCCTATAAGGACCATTGGACCTAAAAGTTGTAATAAGTGGGATCATGGGTAAAAAGGGTTAAAAGCCTCAAAAGATGTAAGGGGGCTTAAAAAGAGTCAAAATTACTTAGATTTGGAAGTTTGGAATTAGTTAGAATTTAAAATAAGCAAGTTAGCAATTTTGAATTCAAAAACCAATGATTAGTTCCTAGTTAGGTCAGGAAACTTGATTTAAGGCTTGTTTATGAGTGTTAAGTTATCAGACTGAAAACTTATATTACACAACGTAAAGATATAAAAGAATCTGAAGATGAATAAGTGAACTGAGATGAAATGATGTGTCTACTATTTTTCAATATACTGGAGAAGATCTGATGCTCTGAATATATACTGGAAGACTTATATGTATTTATGTGTTCGTTGTATATCCTGAAACAGAGGAGATCGATAGATTTATATATGCAGGCAGATAAGCAGAAGTCACGACTAATAGTCGTGACTCATATTTGAGTCACATCTATTAGACGTGACTAATATTAAGATAGACCAAAACACAGATTGTATTGTTTCATTAATATGATACTTGCACCCGAGAATCATATAGTAAACCAATGAAACTAATACAAGTGCCCGATAATATAAACTGAGGTTAATATAAACTGACATCGATAATGATTAATCACTTTTATATTTAACACTGATTAATGTGAATAAATATGAATTCATAACTTATGTCACTAGTTTATATTTAGAATAATATTATGTGTGTGTGTGTGTGTGTGTGTGTGTGTGTGTGTGTGTGTGTGCGCGTGTGTGCGTGCGTGCACGCGCGCGCGCGTGTGTGTGTGTGTGTGTTTATCAAATATCTTATATATAATATAACATAAGTGTAATTATAAGAGTTATAAATAACTTTCCAACTAATCTATACATTAACACTCCCTCTTAGATTAGTAGGGTATACATGTATAAAAGGTCTTTGATCAGAAGACTTCTTTTGTTCAAAGTAAAATATAAAACATTGTAACACATGAGAGTTTGGCCTACAAGAATATCAATTTCATGATATTCACCAATCTCTCAAAAGTAATGGCCTATCAGAAACATCAACTTAATGATGATGACCAAATGCTTAGTGTGGTAATGGCCTATCAAAATATCAAGGCATGATATACACCAAGTACCCAAAATATATCTGTACAAACAACTTGTAGATAATCAAATTAATGATATCAATTGGCTAGTTGTTTGATTTACAAGATAAAGCCCTTACATGAAACACTTTCACAAAAATGAATCATGCTACAAGTTATTGTAAGGACATCACTTTACAACAACTTCTCTTTATACAAGTGAAAAACCTTTTGAAGTTCTCACTTCTTAAGAATTTAACACAGGTTATATATATATATATATATATATATATATATATATAATGTACAATAATCAATTTCTCTGAGACATGTCCTCATATTTTACAATCATACCAAGTTCTTTACGAAAAAGTTCCACCTTTTTCTTAGCAAGTGGTTTGCTAAGAATGTCTGCAATTTGATCCTCTGTACTAATATACTCTAGCTTGATTACATCCTTCTAAACCATGTCTTGAACATAATGATAAGGTATCTCAATGTGTTTTGACCTATTATGAAACACAAGATTAAGAGATAGCTTGATGCAGCTCTAGTTGTCACAATAAATAGTAGTAGATGGAAGAGGTTTCCCAAATAATCCAAATAGAAGTTTTCTCAACCATACAGCTTTTCTTGCTCCCATAGATGCAACTATGTACTCGGCTTATGTAGAACTCTGTGCTACTGAGGACTGCTTCCGACTAAACCAAGATATCATTGCTGAGCCCAATGTGAAACAACATCCTGAAGTGCTTTTATGATTCTCTAAATTTCTTGCCCAATCAGAATCTGTATATCCCTTCAAATTTAATTCAATTTTAGAGTATTTGAGACCATATCCAATAGTACCACTGAGATATCTAAGAATATGCCTTATTGCCACTAAATGAGTTTGTTTAGGTTTGCTCATGAACTGACTAAGAACATTTATATCATAAAAAATGTCAGGTCTTGTGTTCACCAAATACATTAAAGAATCAATTATTTGTCAATATAGAGTAGGATCAACACTTTCAAAATCTTCAGTTGCTTCTTTTAGTTTCAGGAGATTTGTTTCCATAGGAGTTTTCATTGCCTTGCTATCCAACATGCCAAATTTGTTAAGTAGATCCATAGTGTACTTGCCTTGATTTAGAAAGATCCCTTCAGAATGTTGCCATACTTCTAGTCCTAAGAAGTAGTGTCGTATTCCTAGATCTTTCATTTCAAATTTAGATATGAGAGCTTGTTTACATTTTTTAATTAAATGATCTTCTCTTGTAATCAAAAGATCATCAACATATAAAACCATAGTTAACATATCCCCCTAAATTACTTTGTAATATAAATTTGGATCTGCAATGGTTTTAGAGAAGTCAAGTTTGGTTAGATGTCGATCTATCTGTTCATACCAAGCTTGGGGAGCTTATTTCAATCCATATAAAGCCTTTTTTGATTTTCATACATGAGTTTTTTTATTGTACACTTCAAATCCTTCTGGTTGTTCAAGATAAACTTGCTCTTCTATAACACCATTCAAAAATGCAATTTTTACATCCATTTGATTAATTTTCCATCCCTTGGATGTAGCAATGGCTGAAATAGTTTTGACTAAGGTATATCTGGCTATTGGAGCAAAATTTTCATCATAGTCTATTCCTTCCTTTTGGGAGAATCCTCTAGCAACAAACGTGGCTTTGTATTTGTCAATACTTCCATCTGTGGCATGTTTTATTTTGAATAGCCATTTGGAGGAGACAACTGATTTATTTTTCGGTCTAAAAACAATATCCCAAACATCATTCTTCAGTATAGAGTTATATTTTTCTATCATGGCATCTTTCCAGTGTTGATGTTATGGCTTCTTTTACATCAAATGGTTCAGATTTGGAAATTTCACTCATTAATGCAATGTAACTTGAGTGTTTATTAGGACATTTCCTCTCCCTAATGAAATCTGAAGGAATGGAATTATTTTCTTCAATTAGCTTTCTAGCCCATAAAGGTCTTTTCCTTTCCTCAAAGGTGTGCGTAATGTCCATAGGTTCAATTTGTTTATCTTCCTTCATTAGAGACTCCCTCTCATTATCATAGTTTTGTAATTCTAGAGTTTCTTATGAATTTGATTCATCTTTAGATCTTTTGTAGGCCAAATCTTCATCAAAATTACATCTCGACTTAGTTCAATATTCCTTTGTCCAGGGATATAGATGCGATATGCTTTTGAGGTCTCACTATAACCTAAAAAGATTCCTTTATTTCTTGAGGGCTCTAATTTGGTTCTCTTTTCTTTAGGAATATGTACATAGACGGGACAACCAAAAATTCTTAGGTGCTTAAGATCAGGTTTCTTCCCGGTAAATACTTCTTCAGGAGTTTTAAATTCAAGATAAGAGTGGGGACATCTATTTTGAAGGTAAACAATAGTATTTGAAGCTTCACCCCAAAGAAAAGTCTCAAGACTTTGATCATGAAGCATTGCTTTGGCAGAATGAACTATAGATCTAGTTTTCCTCTCAACTATCCCATTTTGTTATAGATTGTAAGGGACAGAACACTCCCTCTTGATCCCAATAGTTTTACAATAGTTTATAAAGATATCAAAAATGTACTCTTTACCATTGTCTGTTCTTAATACTTTTATTTTCTTTCTAGAAAGGTTTTCTACAATGGCTTTGAACTCTTTGAATTTAGCAAGTATTTCCTTATATTCTTTATTTTTAAGAAAATAGATCCATGTCTTTCTAGAGAAATCATCCACAAATATGATGTAGTATAGAGACCCTCCTAGAGATGGAACTAACATTTGACCACATAAGTCTAAATTAATAAGTTTTAGAATTTCTTTAGATTTGGTTTGACTATTATGAAATGTAGTTTTGACATTCTTCCCTAGAGCACAACCTTTACAAGTCCCTTCATGATATGGATTAAGCTTAGATATACCTATTACCATTTTTCCTATAAAATATAGTCCTCAAAAATGAAGATGACCTAATCTCATGTGCCAAATTTCATTTTCTTTGAAGGAATCATGAATTAGAGCTGAATGAGAGACAGAGTTAACCTGATAAATAAATCCATGTCTTGAGCCAATTTTGTATGCATTTTTAATGTTAGAGTTCCTAGGCCAAGCTAAGACTTTTCCTTCCATAAATATAATCTTGAGTCCTTCATCTTCAAGAGCAGAGATAGAAAGTAGGTTTCTTTTTATGCTGGGTACATATAGTACCTTAGTAAGTTCAACTATTTTCCTTGATTTCAGATGAATGGTACAAGTTCCTATTCCCATTATGGGGTAGCTTGAATCATCTCCAATGGTCACTTCATCAACATAGTCTTCTTGTAGAGAGTCTAACTACCCTTTAAAACCTGTGATATGCCGAGAGGCTCCACTATCAATTACCCAAGTGCTTGATTTGGATGATGTTTCACTAGAAAGTGCTGAATAGAAGGCATTATGTTCAAAATTCCCATTAGAGTTTTGAGTGGTTGCAAACGAAGTTTGAGTCTTAACTCTATCAGGACATCTAGATGTTGGATGTCCAAATTTATCACACCTATAACATTGCATTTTGGAGAAGTCAGTGTGCTTTTTCCTTCATTTGAATTTTGTTTTCTTCTTATTTACTTGAGTGGATAGAGCATGTACTTCTTCTTTTGAGGAGGAAACATTTTGACCTTGAGCAACTTGCATGCACTCTTCTTGTATATAGTCAACTTTTAGTCATTCAAATTTAGGTAACTTAGATTGAGAGCATACCCCTTGTCTAAAGGTATCCCATGATGGTGGAAGACCTTTTACAGCCATTATAGTTAACTCCTTTCCATCACATATATGTCCTACAGAAGAAAGTTGATTTCGAAGATCGGTTATTCTCATGAAGTAAGAGGAAATTTTCTCGCCTTTATTCATTTTAATATTTGACATTCTATCCTTTAATGTAATGATCCAAACATTATTGTTTATCTCAAACATATTTTCAAGAGCATTGTACATCTCATGTGCAGTGTCTATTTCTTAGATTACAGGAAGTAGATGAGTTTTAACACCGTCCACAATAATTTTCATAGCTTTATTGTTATCACTTTCCCATTTTTCTATTTCATCATTTCCTTTAGGTGACGAGTTAGATTTTTCAATAAACTTATTTAAACCATGTTTTTTAAGTATAAGTTTTAGACGTAGCTTCCAGCCTACAAAATCTAAATCACCTTCTAGCCTATCTTCATGTCTCATGTCATTCACAATGTTATTAACAATATCTAAAGCCTCTATAATTTAGAAAATTTATAGTCTGATATCAAGATACTTCTTTTAAGCCTGCTCTGATACCATGTTAACTTATCAGACTGAAAACTTAAATCACTCAAGGCAAAGATATAAAAGAATCTAAAGATGAATAAGTGAACTGAGATGAAATAATGTGTTTGCTATTCTGCAATATACTAGAGGAGATCCGATGCTCTGAATATATAATGGAAGACTTATATGTATTTGTGTGTTCGTTGTATATCCTGAAGTAGAGGAGATTGGAAAATTTATATATGCAGGCAGATAAGGAGAAGTCATGACTAATAGTCGTGACTCATATTTGAGTCATGTCTATTAGACATGACTAATATTAAGATAGACCAAAACTCAAATTGTATTGTTTCATTAATATGATACTTGCGCTCGAGAATCATATAGTAAACCAATGAAACTAATACAAGCGTCGAATAATATAAATTGAGGTTAATATAAACCGACATCGATAATGATTAGTCAATTTTATATTTAACACCAATTAATGTGAATAGATATGAATTCATAACTTATGTCATTAGTTTATATTTAGAATATATATATATATATATATATATATATATATATATATATATATATATATATATATATATATATATATATATATATATATATATATATATATATATATATATATATATATATATATATATATATATATATATATATATATATATATATATATATATATATATATATGTTTATCAAATATCTCATATATAATATAACATAAGTGTAATTATAAGAGTTATAAATAACTCTCCAACTAATCTATACATTAACAATGAGTTATAATCATCCTAACCAATTAAGATCGGTTGGAGAAGTTGAAATCCATCATATAAAGTATGTCAAAGGCTTGAGAACAATGTACCTTAAGGCATGAAAATGCGTTTATACTTAGACTGTGGTAAATAAAGATAACCATTTGTGCAATTCATTTGTGTAAAAATTGATCTTTAAATCCCATTGAAGAAGATTTGTTGCCTCGTGATAGTTTGTGAGTAAATATTTGATCATTTGAAGATTTTGAATATTTTGAATCAATATCATAAGAATTAAAATAATTTTGTGTTGATCAAATTCGGAAAATTGCTTAATCTTTAAAAATTTACTAGTATATTTATGGATTTGATTACCATTTTATAGATACAACCCTTGATTCCTATGAAATGGTTATCCTTGGATGTATTATAGAGTATACTAATAATATCATGCAGAGTTAGGTTGAATTGTGTTGGTGATCACCACTTTGAGCGTTGATAAAGGTATGGAATTAGTGGGTAATGTGCAACAATGGGAGATCTAATTGAAGGAGGCCCCTAATTTATGTTTAGAATAGTTAGGGAATTCTTAGGAGGTGTTGTAGGCACTTAGTTTGATTTTGAGAACCTTTGGGAGTTGATAGATTGAATAGAGCCCAGTTTCATGACAATTTGGTGAGGCTTTTAAACCAAATTTGGGGCTTTTGTATAAAATTAGTACCTAGGTCTGAATTCACCATGGAATTGACTAATTGGAGACATTAGAAGACACTTTTAAAAGGTTTTAGGGATTGAGAGTAAGCATTTCATACACTTTCTTTGGGAAAGTGGGTTGTTTAAGGCCTAGAAACTAACAATTTTGTCATTTTGAGGGTTATGATCCAAAACACCTTGCATAATCTTTTGATATGTTAGAATAGAGGAAAATAAGTATCTAAAAGTGCATTTTTTTGGGAATTTATTTGGCAAGTTTTTGAGAAAGAAAGTCAATTCAATTGCTAGAGGCCTAATTGGGCTACTGCACCTAATAGGCAAGGTCAATAGAGTTTGCTTAACAAATGAGCACCTAAGACCTTTAGACCTAGTTGTTTAGGTTGATATGACTAAGTAGAGGTCTTACAAATCCTTGGGGGTCATAGAGGAAAGTAAATCTATGTTTTGGGCTAATTGGGCATATTAAATGTATTGAGGAACATTGGGGATAAACCCTATTTGGTGCAACTTTTACAAATTTGACATAAACATCTTTGAGACTTCGATCCACCATCCTATCCTCTACATCAATTGATTATTCTTTTTTTTGGCTATATCTTTATTTAGTTTTTTTTTTTTTAATATTATACTTTTTATTAAAACAATGCAACAAGGGAAGACTCGCTGTATTCACCAAACCAATCTGTGGAGTGGGGAAGGGATTATAATCCTTTGAAACCCTAACAACCACTAAGGGAGTATCAACTCCTTCCACCCTTAAGGCTTTAGTCTCATCCCTAGGGGGCACAAAGGCAAAAAATCTAACCATTGGGTGGACAATAAGGCAAGACTATTTGTAACCTAGTCTGTGGAGTGGGGAAGGGATTAGAATCCTCCAGAACCTTGAGAACCACTAAGGGAGTCTCATCTCCTTCCACCTTTAAAGTCTTAGTCTCCTCCCTAGGAGACTCAGAGGCCACAACTGCACCCCCTCTATATGAAGGGATATTGCCCTCTTCAAGACAACCATTGGAAGCTTTTGCATTCCTGGGCTTCTTAGGAGAATAAACTAGCTTCTCAATATTTTCCACAAAAGGGTAACCATCCAGAGCATTAGCCTGACTCTTTGATTCCCCCATATAAATCATAATAATTTGGGGTCATTTCAGAGGAGCAGCTCGGGTCACTCTCCCCAAGGTCAATCACACCAACTAAGGAAATCTTCTCTTTCATTTTCCCATCTTCGTGATTAGTGAATTTGCAATCAATTATGACATGACCATACTTCCTACATTTATGGTAGTATAATTCCACATTCTCTTAGATGGGAGGTTGTGACCAAGATCCCCATTTAGATCTAAAGAAATATTGTTGGGGAGGGGTTTATTTATAGCCACATTAACACTAAATCTAGAAATCCATATGAAAATCTTTTCATCTCAGTATTCTAAGGAGAGCCTAGGAATTCTAACCCAGATTGGGGCCATTGTATTGAGATCAACATTGGGGTCAAAATTTGACTTCCATTTGGTCAGAGCCAAATAGTGCTTTCCGTAACTCCATGTTCCCAAAAAAACATGTTTTCATCCTCATCAACCACAAATTTGAACAAAAAGAGGGCACTCGCCATAATAACCACCTCCTCAAGCCTTTGAGTTTCTATTTTTTTGAAACCCATCTTGTGACCATATCATTGGTTGGTCTAATGACAAAAACTTTCCCACCAAGCTCAAAAAAAAACCCCAAGAAATATTTTTTACCACATAATCCAAGAGGAGGATCTTTGGTCCATTATTTCCATGTAAAACTTTTGGAAAATCTCCAGTTGGGGCACTAGAATCGGATTGTCCTACCAATGCACCTTTCCAGTTCAATTTTGGGATCTCAACATGCTCAGTCTTCCCCATGCTTTCCTTGCAGCAAGAACTATGAAGAAACACCAAGTCATCTAGTAAACATGTGGCTTCCACAAAAGTTGACGTTTGTTAAGGTCAACGGTGACCCGAGAGACAAGGGGGTCCCCATTAGAAGAAATGACAAGAAAAAGATCCAGACAACATTGTTTCCAATTTGGAGGGGATGGTTTGTCCATGATTGAGTCCATAATGAGTGAAGGTCAATGCTAGGTTGCAAAGCTCAATATTGAAAAAATGTAATTATATTTATATATTTTTCTATTATATTCACTTTTATAATCATGATTAATTATCTTAATTAATTATTTGCATAAGATTAAACATTATTTATTAATCTAATCATTAGTTACACCATCTTACCTACATATAAATTCCTTGTATGAAATCATAACCATTCATCCATTCATCTTATCTTGTCTTATAAAAGATACACCCTTTTTAATAACCTATGTAACATGTCATAGTCATTTCCTCAAGGATACACGTCACATTTTTTCTTTGCCACCTAGTCTCCTTTAATGTTTGAGAGGGTGTAATTTGTCATAACTCTTTTTTATTAGAGCTTTTCTTACTTAAATAAGAATTGTGATCTTAACCTTTTTATCTAAATAAGACAATCTCTTAGCCTACATCAATTCATCACAAAGTTCCACTAAACATCCCCCCCTATGTTAAATCCTCTCATAAATTCATATTCATTCATCCAATATCCTCGAAATCTCCAACCTTAATCCAAGACGCTCACAATTCAAAAATAAGAATAAGACCTCTTTTAGATCATTATAATAGAAGTACATGAATGCTACATATTATAATCCATGAATACTATATGTAACATGTTATGTTATGATATTAGTTTGAAAGCAATCACATTTTTAATCACTCTATCAACACATCCAAACAATATCAAGAGGACATTAAAGCACAATTAAACATGGGACGGGCTAATCTCTAGACAAAATGCGCTAAAGACAAAACAAAGCCAAACTTTTTTTTTTGAGATTCACGAAAGCGTAGTGATTTTTTTTCAAATTTTTTGTTATTTTCAACTACGAATTATGCAGATCATGAAGATTAAATGCTGAAATTTTTAGAAAAATCCATTATGTTTTTTATTTTTTGAAAATTGATCAACTATACAGTTTGTACAGAGGATAGCTGAATCTATAAAACACTAACAAAGAGTCCAACCATACATTTATTAAAAACCAAAAATAGAATTAAGTCACTATTAGCTTATTAACCGTTGGAACTTACTTAAATGTTTCACATAGATTGGGAATTTGAAAAACAGAGCGGAGTCATAGTATCCATCCTCCAAAGCCCCCTCATTCAGAAGGGACAGAGGCCTGTCGGGAATCTCTGGAATGTCGACCTCCCCTTCCAACATCTTCAATGCTTCCGCCATGCTCGGCCTGAATGCAACCATTACATGAGCACACAGAATCCCACAAGCACAAACCTCTCCATAACATCTGCAGACCCCTTCTCCCATATTCCAACATCTACAATCTCAGTCGTTTTCCCGGCCTTGACAAGCTTCCAAGCCCAATCTGTGATTAGATAATCAGACGGGGACTCCACAGACGTATCCAGAGCCTTTCGCCCGCTCATTATCTCAAGCAAAACAACCCCAAAACTGTAAAAATCGCTTCGATCTGTCAGTTGACCATACAGAGCATATTCAGGGGCCAAATAACCATGAGTACCCGCTATACGTGTGGTTAGATGCGATTGTCCTTCCGTTGTCATTCTCGCGAGCCCAAAATCTGCAACACAGGCATTCATTTGATCATCCAACAGAATGTTAGTGGCCTTTATATCTCTGTGATAGATGGCAGGCTGAACTCCAAAGTGCAAATAATAGAGTCCCTTAGCAGTGCCGATTGCAATGTTCTTCCGCTGTTTCCAATCTAATTGCCTCTTGCTCTTATTCTCCACACCGAAGATATTTTCGTTGAGGCTGCCATTAGCGAGGTAATCGTAGATGAGGAACCGCTGGCGGCCATCGGTATCATCGCTGGCAACACAGAAACCTCTCAGAACAACCAGATTCTGGTGCCTAATGTTGTTTATGATCTCCACCTTGTTAATTATTGTTAGTTGGACAGCTGTTATTTCTGACCTGGAAATAGCAGTAGTATTTATGGGTAGCTTGGACAGCTGTTCGTCTTTATATGTATAGCACCATCAGTTATGGGTGGTTTGGACAGCTATTTGTCCACTTGCCAAAAATTAGTAAATGGTTATTGCAAGGATAATTATTTACTAATTTTAGTAATTCTCTTTTGGACACCTTACAACCAATTCTATTATTGGCTTTCGAGTTGTCTTAATCTCAGTTGTTGGTTTGATTTAATTTCGGCCGTTGGTTTACCAACAAGAGTAGTATAAAAGGAGGTCAGGGGGGCATTTAGAGCATATGAAGTTTTGGAAAAACATTTGCAGTGTTAGCAAACAGTCTTGTAGTGTTAGCAAGAGCGCAGTGTTAGCGTGGGGATAGTAGTGGGGAATATCAACGGGATAAATTAGGAGATTGTTGAAATTCTGTCAGTAAGAGGCAAAGAATTTTTGTATCTCTTGATTTGCTAAAGTTTAATACAATTCCTCATCTGCAGAACTGGTTTTCCCTTAAGGATTTTCCCACGGACAATTTGTCCGAAAATATTGTATTCATTGTGTTGTTTATTTATTTCCATATTATATAAATGAAGTTGCAGTTGTGTTATTTTTCAATATTAGCTAGGAATTTGTTTTCAGCAGTTTAATAATTATTTAAGATATGAGATTAATAATCAGTGACTACAATAGTTGATTTTTCACATGGTATCAGAGCATTGTTAAGGGTAGAAGAGTTTTGCCCTAAGAAAGAAATTTTGATCTCTTTAGATTTATTATTGCTTTAAACCCTTGAGATGGCTTCAGCTGGTTTGAGAGATCACGATAGATTGGATGGTGCCTCAAATTTTGGTGTCTAGAAGGCCAAAATTTCTTTATTGTTGGAAGAGAATGGCATCAAGGATTATGCTACCAGTGTTGTACCTGTACCAACGGATGCAACACAGCTTGCAGCATATATAAAGGACGATGCCAAAGCGAGGAGGATTATCCTTGATGGTGTCAAGGATCATATTGTTTCACATATCTCGGAGCTAGATACGACGAAGAAGATGTGGGACGCCATTTTGAATCTTTACCAGAATGCTACTACCAACAGGAAGTTGATTCTCAGAGAGAAGCTAAAGAATACCCAGATGAATTAGGGAGAAGACGTCACAAGGTACCTCACTAGGCTCAGACTTGTCAAGGATGAGTTAGCAGCTATTGGAGATAACCCTAGTGATGACGAGCTAGTGAGAATAGCCGTAAATGGGTTTACTAAACAATGGAGTGTTTTTGTTCAAGTTGTCAGTGGATGAGATACTTTACCAAGTTGGGATCGACTATGGACTGATTTCACTCAAGAGGAGTTTAGACTAAGTCTTGTCAATGGGGCCAACAAGGGTCAAAAAAATGAGGTGGAACAAGAGAACATTGCCCTAGCAGGTAAAGGGAAAGCAAAGAAGGGATTTAGCAAAGGATCAAATTCACAAAGTGAAAAGAAGAAGAAGGACCTTTCTAAGGTCAAGTGCTTTGGATGTCATGAGTTTGGCCACTATGTCAGTGATTGCCCAAAGAGGAAGAAGGGTAAAAAGCAGGTGGCAGCTTCAGCAAGTGCGAAAGAACTCTCCAGTAGAATGGAAGGTGAGTTTGCACTTATAACTTGTATGGTTAGCTCAACCTCATAATGTGTTTGGTATATAGATAGTGGGGCGTCATTTCATATGACAGAAGTTAGAGAGTACTTCTCCAGTTACAAGGAGGAGGACACCAAAATCCAGATTTCTATGAGAAACTTGTCCAAACTCAACCCTGTTGGAAAAGGGACTATTCAGTTTTAGAAGGAGAATGGAAAGATAATTCCACTTCATGATGTGTTATATGTGCTAGGCTTAGGTGTGAATTTTATTTCTATATCTGTTCTTTAGGATAGGGGGTATAATGTACTTTTTAGAGGGAAAAATGTGTTGATTAAGCACAAGGATTGGAAATCACCCATAACTATTGGAGTTAGGAGTGGTTTCCTTTATAGATTGTAGTTTGATACTCCTAAGGCACTTATGAGCAACAGTAATCCTAGAGATCTTGGAGAGCTATGACATAAGAGGATGGGCCATATTCATCATGGAGCACTTAGATTGCTTTGTGAGACAGTGACATGTCTTCTAGAGGTGAGCACAAAGCATGACGATGTATGTAAGGGATGTGTGTTGAAAAAGTTTGCGAAAGCATCTTTTCCAAGGAGTGACACCAGATCTAAGGGTGTTCTTGATCTAGTACATTCAGATGTTTGTGGACTAATGTCGACGAAATCTCTCAGAGGATATGAGTACTATGTTACTTTTATTAATGATTTCTCTAGAAAGACCTGGATATACTTCTTGAAGACTAAGGATGAGGTTTTTAGTCGATTCCAAGAGTTCAAGGCTCTTGTGGAGAACTCGACAAGAAAGAAGATAAAGGTTCTTCGATCAAACAATGGAGGTGAGTACAAAGGAAATGTCTTCCAGGAGTTCTGCACCAGAGAAGGAATCAAAAGAGAATGGACTATTCCTTACAATCCACAGCAGAATGGAGTTGCTGAGAGGAAGAACTGTTCTATATCGAAGGCAACAAGAGCTATGCTACATGATCGGGACATGCCCCGTTACTTATGGGTAGAGGCGTGTAATACAGCAATCTACATTCAGAATAGAGTTCCACACAAGGTGCTAGGGAAGATGACACCAGAGGAGGGTTTCAGAGGGAAGAAGCCAGATGTTAGTCACTTTAGGATATTCGAGAGTTTGGCATATTACCATATTCTTGGAGATACACGTACAAAGTTAGATCAGACTGCAGAGAGGGGGAACTTTGTTGGGTACAGTGAGACCTCAAAGGCATAGAGGATTTTCATTCTGGGGACTAAAAGAATTATTGTCAGATGGGATGTCAAGTTCATGAAGGACAAGGCATTCAGGAGATCCAGAGATTTGCCAGCAGATGATCAGAGTGAGCAGTCAACAGAAGCTCCAAGACCAAATCAAGAGCAACAAAGCTCAAGTACAGTTACGAGTACGAGTGTAGACTCAGTTAGTGAAGATTCATAAAGTATGAAGCAACAGGTGCAATAGGAAATGCATCTAGAAGACTTAGAGGTTGACATTTCATCCTCTACAGTTGGCAGCAGAAACCATGTGGTTCCAGATGCATAAAGGGATACTCAGGAGTTTGTGGGAGCTCCTAGGAAGAGTACTAGACAACGAAGACAACCAGCCAAGTTCAATGACTATGTGGCATTAGTTAGTCAATTGGTAGATAGTGAGTCTTCTAGCTATCAAGAAGCTGCAGAAGATCAGGTATGGTAAGATGCTATGGTTGAAGAATATTCTTCAATAATGCAGAATGATGTGTGGGAGGCAGTATCTAAACCAACAGATAGGGCTGTAGTTGGATCACGGTGGATCTATAAGATAAAGCACAGTGCAGATGGTAGCATTGAGAAATACAAGGCTAGGTTCGTGGCAAAGGGGTTCTCTCAAAAGGAGGGAATAGACTATGAGGAGACATTTGCTCCAGTTGCTAGGTATACTTTTATATGAGCTGTAATCTCACTTGCAGCACAGATGGGATGACAGATCCATCAAATGGATATCAAGACAGCATTTCTTAATGGTGAGTTGGAGGAGGAGGTATACATAGAACAACCAGAAGGCTTTGTAGCACACAACAAAGAGACCCACGTGTGCAGATTAAAGAAAGCATTGTATGGACTCAAGCAGGCTCCTAGACCATGGTATGAGCGCATTGATACATACTTGCAGAAAATGGGCTTTGTGAAGAGTGAAGAAGATGCTAACCTCTACTACTTGATGGTTGGGGGTGAGATTCTCATTCTTGTTCTTTATGTGGACAACCTATTTCTTACAGGTTCACTAGGGCTCATAGTGGATTGCAAGAGGAACCTTGCAAAAGAGTTCGAGATGAAGGATTTAGGACTTATGCACTACTTTCTAGGCATGGAAGTGTGGCAGATAGATGGAGAGATTTTCCTTAGTCAGGGGAAATATTGCATTGAAATCTTGAAAATTTTTGGGATGGAGGATTGCAAAGCCATGTCTACACCCATGATCACGAATTGGAGGAAGGTAGATACAACTAAGGAGAAAGATGTAGATCCCACTTTATATAGACAGTTGATTGGTTCACTTATGTATTTGGTCAACATTAGACCAGATATAGCATTTGCAATAAACTCTCTTAGTCGGTTCATAGTTGAACCAAAGAGAATGCATTGGATAGTGGCTAAGCATGTGCTACGTTACTTGCGTGGTACAATCGAGTATGGGATCAGATATGTTCGAGGTGAAGGTATTAGGTTGATAGGCTATACTGATGCAGATTGGGTAGGAAGTACAACAAACAAAATGAGCACTTCAGGGTGTTGTTTCAGCTTGGGATGAGGAGTTGTATCTTGGTTCAGCAGAAGCAGAATACATAGCAGCTAGCATGGCGACATGTGAAGCTATATGGCTTCGGAAGTTGTTAGTAGCCTTGTTTGGTCAGAAGGTTGAGACTACTATGATACATTGTGACAATCAGAGTTGCATCAAGTTGTCTGAGAATCCAGTGTTTCATGATAGGTCTAAACATATAGATATTAGATATCACTTCATCAGAGATTGTGTACAAAGGAAAGTTGTTCAGCTACAGTACATACCTACAAAGGAGCAGGTAGCAGACATTCTGACTAAGGCATTGGGGAAGGCAAAATTTATCTTCTTCAGAGATAAGTTAGGTGTCCTGCAGAACAACTTCCTCGCTAAGAGGGAGTGTTAATTATTGTTAGTTGGACAGTTGTTATTTCTGATCCGAAAATAGCAGTAGTATTTATGGGTAGTTTGGACAGCTGTTCGTCTTTATCTATGTATAGCAGCATCAGTTATGGATGGTTTGGACAGCTATTTGTCCACTTGCCAAGAATTAGTAAATAGTTATTGCAAGGATAATTATTTACTAATTTTAGTGATTCCCTTTTAGACACCTTGCAACCAATTCTATTATTGGTTGTCGAGTTGTCTTAATCTCAGCCGTTGGTTTACCAAAAAGAGTAGTATAAAAGGAGGTCAGGGGGGCATTTGGAGCATATGAAATTTTGGAGAAACGTTTGCAATGTTAGCAAACAGTCTTGCAGTGTTAGCAAGAGCACAGTGTTAGCGTGGGGATAGCAGTGGGGAATATCAGCGGAATAAATTAGGAGGTTGTCAGAATTCTGCCAGTAAGAGGCAAGGAATTTTTGTATCTCTTGATTTGCTGAAGTTTAATATAATTCCTCATCTGTAGAACTGGTTTTCCTTTAGGAGTTTTTCCAAGGACAATTTGTCCGAAAATATTGTGTTCATTGTGTTGTTTATTTCTTTCCATATTATATAAGTAAGGTTGCAGTTGTGTTATTTTTCAATATTAGCTGAAATTTTGTTTTCAGTAGTTTAATAATCGTTTATGATAGGAGATTAACAATCTAATCGCTTATTGCCCTTATTCTCCACACCGAAGATATGTTCGTTGAGGCTGCCATTAGCAAGGTAATCGTAGATGAGAAACCGCTGGCGGCCATCGGTATCATCGCTGGCAACACAGAAACCTCTCAGAACAACCAGATTCCGGTGCCTAATGCTGTTTCTGATCTCCACCTCGTTAATAAACTCCGAATCCCCTTCCGAAGTGCAGTTTCTGATCCTCTTCACCGCGATCTGTTGACCGTTGGAAAGAGTTCCCCTGTACACCGTCCCGAAACCGCCCTCGCCGATGACATTGCCGGCGCTGAAATTGTCGATGGCTCCGTCGATCTGGTCCAAATTAAACCAGACTGCCCCTGTGTTGGGCTTCAAAAGGCCTCTGTTTGACTTCACGAAATGCCTGTGCTCGGCTTTTCTTTTAATCCTCGTCCACCAATAGTAACAAATCCCCAAGCTACAGATCATAAGCATAGCTAGTACACTGCCCGTACAGCCATACAAAACGATTTGCGTGCGAGTTGTCGGTTTTGTGTTCACGAAGGGCACGCGGAGAATACACCCTGCAGCTCCTCTGTTCGTAGGCCCAAATTCATTCACCACGCCAATTGCATAGAGGCACACAAAATAATAACAGTAGGTACTTATTTGCTCTGTAACCCCTTTGATCATGCTCAGCAGTTGCCTCTGAACAACTTGTCCGCTGTCATGGCATCTATGGCACGCAGAGATTGCAGAGAGATCCCCTTTGCAATCCATGTCCAATGCAGTTGTTCCAACTTTGTCAATCCAGTCCTTCTTGTTCTGAATGCCTCCACACGAGCTTGGAGACGACACAAACTCAGATGTGTTGTTGAAACAGAGTTGAACCAGATTTGGTCGAAGACCCAAAAATGTTAGCTTTTGCTGGAATGTAGTCAGGCATGCAGCAGCAGAGGCAGTGTTGGGAAGTTCGAAGGCCGATTGAACTCTGAGGTAATGCGCAAGGCCTACGCCCAACATGCTTCTTAACGTCATTCCACAGTTGTTCAGTTCCCCTGCTGTTTGAATGGATCGACTGGATGATGTGTTCCATGGCATTTGAGTTACATAGTCGAAGTTAATTGGGCATTCGACTGCAACATTTGTGTTAGCCCAATAGAGTAGTAACAGCAGCATCATGAATCCTTGCATTTCCATCTTCATTTTGTCTCAGAAAGACAATGGTGTATATCCAGGGGCCGGTCTGAACATACGTACCGTTTTGGAAACTCTCAAGTGACGTTTGATTCTTTGTATGGGCCAAACAGGGTGGGAAAATGTTTGATTCTCTGTCCAATATCATTGACCAGCTGTTGCTAACATTAATAACATTTATTGATTAGGATTCAAAGGACTTGGACGGTCCCCACGCGCACTTTCCCCCAACTAGATGCTCATCCAATCGTAATTTTCAATCCTTATGATTCTTAAAAGAAGTTTGTATATATTAAAAATCATAAACCCTGGTGCACCGCCTGCGAAGGTAGCCTCGAAGGTAGTAGGTAGTGGGTAGTTTAGTTGAACGACTAAAGCTGTTGACTCAATGGGACGTTGGTCTCTTTTTCTTGGAAACAACATAATTGGGTTGGATTAAACATCTCACGGATATGAACGAACATGGAACGAATTTTCATTGCCGTGGTACAAACCAACATAAATTTGGACGCTGTCCCAATTACCTTCTAAAACATTTAAGAAATTTAGTTTTCTTATAAAAAGGATATCAGCTTTCTTATAAAAAGGATATCAGCTTGAAAGCACTTTATTTAGGTTGTGAAGTATCTTACTATGTTGTTAAGGTATGATACTAATGTTTGGACGATTATGGTTTTGGGAAAGTTTTGGTCATGGAACTATTGCATTGAACGAATCAGGTTTACTGTTTTATTTTTTAAAGTTTGATAATTTTTAGTCGAGTAAAGTGGGTTTAATCATGGAGGAAACTCCGTAGTTAAGCGCGCTCAAGGGGAGTAGTGTTGAGATGGGCAACCACCTGGGAAGCCTTGGTGCTTCATCTATGTGAGCATCACCTAGATCTAATGAGTGCTAAACTTTGTTCCATTTATTCCCATGACAGATAGATTTGTGTCAATCACTACTCATGAAACATGGGTCAATGAGGTTGACTTAAAAACTACACATTTAAACCTTGATAGCAATATCATAATTTTTATATATTTTGAAATTTTAAATAATGATATTTATGTGTATTTCTATTGGTTATCATCAAAAAATGTAGGGAGAGAAATATGAATTTTAAAACTTTAATTCTAAAAAAAAATTAAAATTCATTCTCTAACTGTTATGGGATTTAATATAGGCCATACAAGATCACTAAACCAACTTAAATCTTACAATAGTTATGTCCTTTATCTCGTCCTTCAGAACTTGTTTGAGACATTAACCTTGTTATTAAACCTTGCTTCGTAAACAAAGGAAAAGTAGATTTTTTTGTGGCGGTGAAAGAATTTGACATTGTATGCTTTGTAACCCTTTTCACCTATATTCAGAAAACTCATTTTTTAACATTGAAGGAAAGCCCTTTTTTCTATAGTTCACACCACGAATTTTTTGTTTTTCATTGTATTATATTTATTTTAGACCCTACTGATGTTCATACATTTGAGTTTTCAAGCTTCCTTGGATATTAAAACCACTTGTACTTATTTTCTAATCTTAAATCTATATTTTTTTTGCTTCCTCCAATACCCATCACAAAAAGGACTATGCTAGCAAATGTGAAAGGGCTTAGATAGGTAAGAATTATGAAATTCATTTTATTTTTTAGCTCAATTAAAAAATTCATTTTTTCTTTAAATTCCAGTTGTAGGAAAAATATTCAATTTCCCTTGAAATTCCAATAATAAGAAAAACTCACAATTTTTCTTTAGATTCCATTTATTAAGAAAAAATACCGAAATTGTGTAATGCCCCGCCTGGAAATCCTTGGAAACAAGGATGAAATACAAGCCAATAATTTTTTTTTTACAGGTATGAATGCACATGACAACATCATACAGGGATCACAACGATCGCAACGGAAGACTTCACCACCATCCCGGCAAACAACGAATCTCCAAACGCCACTACCAAACTGACACACACAAACAAAGCCAAAAAAAATAATGCACTTGATGAGGGCACAAGAAACAACGACTCATCAATAAAACACCAAGCTGGGGTAAAATGCAGAATCCCGAAATTTGACTAAGCCTGAAATCCTGAAGCCTTGAAATTTTCTAGAATCCATAACTTATCTTTGAAAGGTCTGAAACCTATCTCAAACGATTTGTCGCATATATTAAAATATATCTTAAGTATAAGAAATCAACTTATACTTGAATGATATATTTTAAACCCCAAGAGACTAACACAAAAACACGAAAACTCAATTTCAAGAGAAACCAACAGAATTCAAAATGTAACAGCATAGGGCCGAAGAACTCCAAAAAGGGTATCCAAGACAACTCTCAAAAAGTTTGGATCACGAAGAAAAGTGCCCGCTGATGGCATGCGCAGGTTTTTCACAAAAATCGTGCGACACTTTTTACTAAGGGAGGGCGATACTTCTCCTTAAGGCGTGCGACACTCTTCCAGTGTCGTACGACATTTCTCAAGAAGGCATGCGACACTTTATAGTCTCGTGCGACATTTCTCAAGAAGGCGTGCGACACTTTTCCAGTGTCGTACGACATTTCTCAAGAAGGCATGCGACACTTTACAGTGTCGTACGACATAGTTTGTATGGGCATGCGATACATTTTAAAGTGTCGCACCATGCTAAACAAATGTCGCCCATAGAAACACAAAAACACTCCCAGAAGCAAAAAGGACCAAAATTAGAGCGAAGAACCTCCACACTAGGGAATACCCGATCCACAAAGGCTCGAGGAATGAACACTCGAGTGCAAGAACAACACAGAATGAAGAACATCAAACCATCTAAACTACAGCAGCAAAGAACACACTGAATATAAACATCGCAAAGAAAAAAAGCAACATCGCAATGTACATAAATACATCTCAGGAACAAAAAAACCAAACTAAGTACGCGGTTCCTCCCAACCGTCAATAGCATCATAAGACCATCGTGGGTCCTAGCCATCCCCCGCGCGTAACATCCCAAGCCACCAACCAAATCTTCAGTACTGTCGTAATAGGGACGTCACTACTAAAACATGCACAATAACAGCATAAGAAAATCTAACATGCTAGTGATAACGCATAAGATAATCTTATAGTAGATAACATCACCTATCACATGCTAAACAGCAGTAAGCAACAGATATACTACTAAATCAAATAACATCATCTAATCATATGCTAAACATCATAATAAGGGAATGCGTCAAATAAAATAACATCATCTAAACATGATATACAAGCATCCTAATGAAAGCATAAATCACAAGAAAGCATACTCCGAAACCCAAAGTACCAAGTGAAGACATCTAGCAATGATCGCACTAGGACAAAAGATCATCTCTGTACACCGATCCCTAGCAGTGGTGAAGGTAGCTATGCCTCCCAACCATGTGGCACCCGTAGGTCCACACCTGTCATGCTGATGGAGATAATGATCCAACCAAAAATACACAAAAGAACATCCATGGCTAACACTCACGCCAGACAATATGATGGCTGCAACCAAGAACCTAAGACAATGCAAGGAGTACAAGTCCTGGTCAGACACTCAATAGGCTACTATGTAGGGGCTAACATCCTGGAGAGTCGCTTGGCATCAAAAAGCCCAAGCTCGGATCGTGTGTCCTCAAACTTAAACGGGTGCTCACACATTATGTCCTCGAACTTAATCGGGTGCTCACACATTTTACTTATCTTAAGTTTTATTAACAATCACACATTTTATTTAGTTATCACTTGCTTAAAACTTCTTATCCTCCGTCAACCTCCGGCACCATGGACGCCGAGCTGCGAGATAGAAGCCCCCTCCAGATGCTACCCTACCCTACCCATGCTCATCCTACAACAAGTGCCCGTGGGCATGCATACTCCCATCCCAACCCCAATGATCATAATTTCCAGCAAATCCACAGAAGATCAAGCCTCGCAAGTCACCCAACAAATGTACGTGCATGTACTCGTGTGTGGCGCACCACCATCACGAAGATCATAACACAAGGACAGGAATGAGAACACAATGCAAAGAAAACACCCAACTGAAAGCAACATGGGAAGGACGGATTCTACACGAATCCCAAAACCAATAAAATCATACATCATGAAATCACTCAATCGGCCTCAATCCGAGAGTATGGATTCTACATGAATCCCAATGATGTAACAAGACTAGACATCGTGAACTCACTCAACTGGCCTCAATCCGAGAGTATGGATTTTATACGAATCTTAGCATTCATAAAACAAAAGCAAAGGTCTAAACGAAAGTATAACAGGAAACAAATCACTCAACTGAACACAAAGTTGGGAGTACGAGTGCAACACGCATCCCAATGCAACAAAAAGTGCAAAAGTGGTATGACTGATATCCAAACGGATCATCCAGGTCCACAACCCACATTGTGCCAAGAAAATCTGAGGAAACAGGGCGGCACGCAAAATGAGGTAAAAACTCCAAAAATTTGGAAAACTTTAAAATTAAAACCCATTTGGCCTTTGGGTTCAAAAACCCCAAAAATCCAAAAAAAATGGAATTGGACATCGTATGCAGAAACGGCCAGCATAACGACGTAAAATTCCAAACCCTCATCCCAAAAAAAAAGGGAAATGTTCATACCCGCCCAACTGGGTAGAACTAGCATACAAAAACGGAGGGGAACACTAGTTCTCGGCCTCCAAACAAACGGCTACCAAAAACAGAAGCAGAAACCGAGCAGAAACAATAAAACAGGAAAGCCCTACCTCACAACCAAAAGGGCAAAATGGGAATCTGAACCATAAAATAAATATCTCACAGAAGTAGCTAAAAATCGCAGCAATCCAAGGTTTCCCCGAGCTGGATCCAACGAGCCCAACCTCGCGATGATCCTATGCCCGTAGCTCCCACAACGAACAAAATAGTAAATCCTCATGAAGAGGATTTTGGGTTTTACTCTCCAACTTTCCAATTTGAAAGTGAGAAGTGAGGAATTAAATTCCTCTTTGGATACTTATTCACTTTTCGAGTGAATAATCGATTAGGGCATTTAACCAGCCAATCTAGTTAAACTCCGAATCGACCCAAACAAAAATAGGCTATTCCTAGAAATAGGAATTCATCTATGGCAAAGCTGCCAGAAATTAAAATAAATCAATTAAAAAACCAGAAAACCCAAAAAAAAAACAAAAAACTCCATTAACAACTTTTGCGACAATGCGAACCTCTAAATGCACAAACACGCTTACGGTTCTAATCACATAATGCAATGAGTTCGGATTTAATAATCACCGAAAGGTTTAGATTAAACATTTTAATAAAGGATACGTCGACCATACAAGGATGACATTGGTAAAATATGAAAGGCTGAATCACTAACTCCATGTGCCACTGCCAGGGATATAAATCCTGCACACTAAACAACACGATCAAGTGCAATTGCATATAATAACATAGCCGAAGCAATAAATGCATTAAATCACCTAATTTAACCATTTATTTAATTATATTAAAATAATCTATTTACATCACTCACATTCCCATAAAGCATAACAACGTAGGAATGAAGTAAATAACCATAGCATTAAATCCATCACATAACATAATCAGAGGTATGTCCAAATACCAGATAACCAGATATCATCATAAAACACACTGTCATCTCAAAATGGCATAATCATGCAATATGATTAACTGAACAACATAGTAGTCTAATATCTATGATACTAGAATCAAAGAGTAGCATTTGACCCTTAGGTCATCTCAAATGTAAAACATCACATGAGTAACAAATATCTCTCTAATCAGAAATATAACAAGGTAAATGTCCACAGCACATAACCAAATAATCTCACATGAACAATCCATTTAATTACTTACGCATTTAATAATGATTGTTTACTCTGAATTAAAAAGGCATTTAAAATACAAAAACAACCATAGTTATAAACATGACTAACCACTGCTACAGGAACCTAGTCCAGTGTAGCATAGTAAAAAGTACACAGTGCAATCTCTGCACACATCTCAGGATAATCATGGAACAACCTCATGATACCACATCGATCCTGGTAACCACTGGCACAAACCTCAGTGAACCAAAAATCACATCATAATCTCAAAGATCAGTCAAAAGCATAAACAAAGAAACTGATACAGAAACATAAATCCAAACACCTCAATGGTGTAGACCACTCAGGGTCACAATCATGATCCATCACAACAAAAGATCAGCAAGGGTGCATCCATCAGGACGACTTACAAAATTCAAATGGGAGAGGCACTACAAATTGTATTTGAATTCCACTTTCCAACAAAACAAAAAGAAAAAACACCCAAATTGAATTTGAATTCCATTTTCTAGTAGAACAATAAGAAAAAACACCCAAATCATTTGCAAACCCATTCCATTTAATTCACCAAAATACTGTCATTTCAATCACCAAAATATTGCTATTTTGATCTGTTTCTTTTTTTGAAGTAAGAACTTTATGAGAAAATCAACCATTTCTTCATTGAATTCTAGTTACCACAAAACACCCATTCTCTTCTAAAATCATCAAAATTCTATCATTTTAATATGTTTCATTTTCCTTTTTGTAATTATAAACCAATTTTCTTTTGAATTACAGTTACCACAAGACACTCAATCTCCTTTTTTAAAATTTTTTTATGGAGATTCAGCCTTTTCGCCTAGTCTCTTTGGTTAAGAGCAAAGGACTGAGGGGTATCCATTCTGCCAATTACCACAAAAAACCAATTTTTTCTTTGAATTATCAAAATGCACTCATTTCAATATGTTCTCTTTTTAAATTAAAAGCTTCTAAAGGACATCCTATTTGCAATTCTTTTTCATTCTCATTTCTAGCCAATCACCAAAATGTGGTTAGATTCCTCCAAAAATCTTAGGAAGCCCACTACTTCTTTCTCAAAGCTAATGTCACCTAATGTGTATTGTTGCCCCACTTTTACACCTTGTCCCAATTTTACAAAGTGGAGTAGATCATAGTCTTGTGTGGTCTGGTCAAGTCAATAGGTCTTTGCCCTCTTAAGTGAGGAGCTTCTTCATCGGGTTTTCACCTGTAGCCTTCCTCCGTATCACATATGAGCCGGGTGGGTTGTTCCTTGACTATTATAAGTCGGAGGGGTAGTTTAGATCCTTACTCGATGAAGATTCTCGGATTGTACTGCATCATGTGACTTGCCTTCAATATAGCCCACTTTGAGTTAAGAAAATCAAGTCGGCGGGAAATTGGGTTCTAGCTTCTCCTCGGCGAATTTCGCACCCCGAAGACCTTTTTCCGCAGATCTCAGTATATACAGTAAAGGAATTCAACTGGAGCGAAATAGTTCATGTTTCTAAGAAATCTTTCGTATGTTGTCGCGATCCTACCACCGGAATCAATTATAACTTAATGGAATGATCAAAAGGTAGATGTGCGGAAAATGAAGAAAGGGCTTCTCCTCGGCGGGTTTCGAAATCCTAAGTGAGATTTCCGCAAAAGCACTATTAGAAGGGAAAGTTGACATATGGGTCCCACCTTCTGGCGAAGCTACTTGGCAATTTTCCGAAAAGGAGCTTTCCGAAGAGATAATATAAGACGGTGGGCCCTACCTTTTGGCGAAGCCGCTTGGAGATTTTTCGAAAAGGGTTGAAACGAAGTGACTTAAATAAAGAGAAGGCAGTGGCGGAAAAACAGAAATCGACTTCTCCATTGCGGGTTTTCTACCCTCAGAGGCGATTTTCCGCATCAGATGAGAAGACGCAACTGTAAGCATGGTAAGTATTCAGATTGATTGCAGATGGTTTTCAGAGGGGAATTGAGAGCAGATCATCCAAATTCACCAGTTATTTCAGAGAGAATTGACATATGCGGATTTTGCCCGAAGGAGTACTCCGTTTTCATTTTTTCGCGGGTTGCTAAACGAGAGGTAAGGCTGTAATTAATGAAAGTTACCGTTGAAATCAACGGGAATAGTGAAAAGACAAGGTTAAATCCGTTAGAAATTCTTACCTTCACTAACCCAACGGATTCAATCATAAATTCGCTCGTGTGGCGCGATTTATGAAATTAAACGGGCAAATCTGAAGTTTTCTATAAAGGGGAATGTAACAGATTTTCAAACTCCCGCTTTACTGTCGAATTGTTAAAATTGCTTAGTATATGCAATAATTCCCGAGTTTGCTGAGTTTGTTTTCTGTTGCATCACTATTATTCATCCGCATATCCATTATTATCCTTCAAGCAATATGGCAGCGAGATTTGCAGGTTTCGATAGCATGGGTGGCATCAAGTCCGCATGGTCGACCATAATGGACACATCACTCCGTTTCTACGACATGCAGGACTTTCAGAGGAGATTGAAAATGGAACCTATCCACCCTATCACGGAGAGACTCAGAGGAAGCGGATTGGTGGAAGCAGCTGGCTTCCCAGTAGTAGTTCAAGCCCCGGAGTTGATTCTCGAATGCATCAACAACTACAACCCGGACACCAAGCAAATCCTCTTGCCTGATCAATCAGTTTTGATTTCAATCGACAGGCAAGCAGTGGTGAACTGTCTGAGAATTCCGGAGAGAGAAGAATTCTCTGACCTAACCATGGGTGGAGCTATGTCGGAGTTCTCCTTGAAGAAGATGATCTGGAGGAAAGAAATAATGAGCTCTTGGTTTCAGAAGCCAAGAGGAGCCAAGAGTAAGGTCCCTAAAACCCTCTTCGGTATTGACCTCAAACCAGAGATTGTGGACATCCTGGTCCTGTTGCATCGGCTCAAAGGTGAGGTAGAAGCTTTTAATTTTATGGAGCAATGTTTCTTTCTAGTGCAAGTTATATGCTCAGATACTCAGTATATAGATTGGGCGCATTAGGTGAGTGAGCATCTTGCTAGAGCTCTCGCCGCAGCTAAGTTTTATAATTCTTTCTATATGTCATCCTTTTTGATATACATGTTGGCTTCTCTTCAGTTATGGCCAGGACTTCCCAGAATTGAGGAATTTCCTGAAGATGTTAAAAGTTATGAGTTTTATCCATGCTTACAGTTGCAAAACAGTTATACAGATTATGTCAGAGTGAATGACGCCTTTACTATGAGAATTTGCAGGGAACTTCAAGGATGTCCGGAGCGGAGATTCAGTCCTGAAGCGATGGCGGCAATCAGTCAATTTGGCTGTTATTTCATCCAGTTCTTATCCTTTTCTTATTTGCGTCTTGCAGCATTTGATGGTTTCCCAATGAAGCTGCCCAGATACCCAGACGACATGATCGTGCTCGTAGAGATCGTGAGACAAGCCGTCCAGGTGAACGTGCTGAGCGCCAGTATGCGGAAGAAAGGGTATGAATTCCCCATAAGAGTCGGAGCTTATAGCTGCTAGGCCAGACCGGGTGCAAAGAACATCCTCAAGGCGTTTGAAAGCAAATACAAGCTGGAAGAGTATGAGGTAGTCAGGCCCATGTTCGATCCCAATGGTTATGCCCGAGATGTGCTCCAAATTGGGAGCGTGATCAAACATGTGACTACCGTGGAAGACTACTGGGCGGACTGTAAAGACGAGCTGGAGAGCCGTGATCGGGCATTTGCAAGATTCACTGTGGAGCAGGTAAAAATGTATGGCATCAATCTAGACGTGGAAGGAATCAAAGATGACGGCCAAAATATGTATAGTCATACATATTTGACCAAGTTGCGGAACACGCCTGTCAGTTCCGAACCATACTTCAATGTCGAGGAAGATTTCGATGTTATGATGGCGAAAATCATCAAGCGGACTGGAAAATGGGTAGAATGGACAACTAAGAAAGGTCGGAGCAGAAGTAAAGCCACTCAAGCTTCACTAGCCACAGCTACCCCTGCTTCATCACAGAGCGCTACTCCCAGTACCACAACTTCAGCTGCACAAGGACCAGCTCAGTCCGCCGGAGGAGGAGATCAACCCCCAGAGAAGAACATTCTGATAGTACCAACATGCCAAGGCGGATCGTTGCCAGTCATCGGAACTCAGGCTGCAGCAGAGGAAAAGGAGGCCGAAGAGCCAAAGGATGGATCCACTTCTCCAATCCCTTTTTCTCTTTCCACTCCACCCCCATCTCCTCAGCTCGCCCCAAGTTCACCATCTCATCATAGCCCTACTCCAGCCATAAGTGCCCCATCCTTGAAGCCTACTGGCTCCTCTATTCAAATTGTAAAGATCAAGGATGATCAAAGTAGTAGCACTGAACCTGAAGAAGAAAAGGAGATCCCTAGTTCCTCTCGACTTCTCTCTCGAGACCAGAGGAACCCATTCTCTGCGACTACTGCTGCAGTGACTCAAGTAAAGAGGAAGATGTTCACCATTGAGTCTCTGGGAACGGCCTCTAAGATAATTAGCACAGAGTCTTGGCTTGAAGACACCCTAGAGAAGAAGAGGAAGAGGAAAGATGACAGCACTCCTGCGAAAGATATAGTGTCTCAAGCAGTTCATTCGGGATCGATGATGGTGAAGGCCAAGAAGCAGAGAACCCTATCCATACTAGGGCATGATACAGAAACAGGGCACCTAACCATGGAGGTGGCGAAACCAAACAGAGTGGGAAAAATTGAAGATTTGACTCCAGCAGACTTCACTCTGCATTCCATCGATCTCGGAGAAGCCAGGCATGACACTAAAGTGGGCCTATGGAAATCAAGTAACGAAGTAATAGAGGAGCAGCTGGAGAACCTCAAGGTATCAAAGATTAAGATGAAAGCTGAGATCGAAGAACTAAGAAAATTCATCCGACAGTTAGTTGTCCCATTGGCAACTATTACCGGTTTACCCGCTACAGAGGATCCTTCGGCAGAAGAAGTGCAGGCCTTCATATCACAGCTGCAGAAAGATAGGCACTTCGGTCAGATCGGGAAAGAGTGGATCGAAAGGCTTAATACTGATGGAATCGCCCTCATTGGTCAAATCGGCAATGTGCTCATCCGATTAGAAGCAGAAAAGGGCAATATTACTGCCAATAGTAATATTCTGGCGGGAGAAGAGGCGAAATGCACAGAATCCATTTCTCTTCTGAATATGATCATCCAGATGAAAGCCAAGGATGCAATTGAAGCAAAGATTCTGAAGAAAGGAGATGAACCATTGAATGAATGGATCAGAAGCATGCAATTCAAGCGGGAAATGATCCAGGAAGCCGAGAAAGGGCTTAGAGAAATAGGGGATAAAGTAAAGAAGGCCCAAGAGAAAGCTTTTGAGCTCATGCGAGGATTGCACACTGAATCACAAACCAGTGGGCAAGGGAAGTCCTTCATCGACATTGATATGATGAAAAACAACTTCTCCACGCATTTGAGCAATCTGTCTAGGATAGCTTCAAGCAGCCAAAACAAAGTGTCAGAACTACAAACACTTAGCGGATGCGTGCACGTGGTAGCTGAGGAAGCAGTGAATCAGCAGAATCAAGCCAAAGAATTTACTCAAGAACATGCAAGGTGGCTATTGAGATTCACAAATGTACACGTACCAAGCTATGATGAATTAACCCCAATCATAGCAGCTGCTAAAGCATATAAGGCGAAAACTGAAAAGGGGAAGAAGCCCAAATGATTCAAAATTCCCCCTTTTGTTTTCTATTCCATTAATCTTAGGATTTTGTAAATGTGTAGATATGATAAGTTGGCATCTCGCCATTTGTCATCTTGAGAAGATGAGCCGATTTAAATTCCATTGTAACGGTCATCTCTCTCACCCTATATGTAAGATTTTGAATGATTAATAAAGGGTCGGCAAATTTTTGGTGTGAATCCGGTTGCAGAGACAATTGAATTTGTGCCATTTCTTTACTGTCCTTTTCTTTTTATTTGTGTATGAGATACTTCTTCGATATTGGATGGAAATGGTTTAGTGAACAGAGTTTCATTTCGTTGTTTCTATTTAATTGAACTAGTGAACCGATCAGAGTATTGGAGCTAGTAGTGGGAAATATCTCGGTTAGTGTTTTGTTCTCCATATGCATTCCCTTATATTTCAGTCATCTGCATTAGATCTTATATTACATTGTTGCGTGTCGGAAATCATGAGATCGTGAAGATCCGAACGCAGTAGCACTAACTAATCATCTCATATTGCATTCGCGGTCCATATCTTGCATTTCATTCTGTTGTGTTGCGAGAGCCATAAGATTGTGGGTGCCATATACATAACATCCTAACATTTAGATTCCTGCCTAAGTTTCACTTGTCTGGGTGATACTTGGTTTCCTCTCCTGCTCTCGGGTTAAGAGCATACCCCGCATTAGTTTTAGGAATCAAACATAATTCATCGAATATCATTCATAATAGGGAGCTGTACCTACAAATTCAGAGATAAGCCAGTTAACAAGAAAACGGCTTTTCAACTGTTGCAAACAGATTTTGTTTATTGTTCGGGCATCAAGAGTCATATTGACAGAAGAAATTAAAAAGAACGAATCTGTTTACCAACATGTATATATGTTTTATTTAAAAAGTATTAAAAAATAATAAATGTATTATAAAAATTATTTTATTGTCAAATAATTAACATATTGATCAACAATAAATGTTTATATACTTAAATTGGTATAATTAGATATTTATATATATAATAATATTATAATTAAATTATTAAACTAGATCTTTTAAGGTTATAAATATTAAGTGAAAAAAATTTGGTAGAAGGTATATATGAAGCAATATTTAAAAAAATGAACAACAAGCAAAATGAGAAAGAGTTTTTAAACAAGGAACATTGATTAGTAGTCTCTCAAATCAAACATGCATAATTGAAATCCAAGAAGAAACAACTCAATTAGTAATCAATTAACATTAGAATCTAGTCAAACATTTTGAAGTAGTATTAAAAATTAGATGAATGAAAAATAAATTTTAAGAGAGATGTTTTTCAAAATATTATATTATATAATCAAACTTTTTTTCATACAAAAGTAAAATTCTAATCATTTCCTTCATTCCATGAAAAACCTTAAAATTCTCATAAAATTAACTTTAATACTTTTGTGCATCACAATGGTCCTCCCATTAACCTTGATTCTTCAAGAGATCCATAGACTAATAGTCTTATTAAATATTGCATTTCTTGTACGACTTAAAGTAGTAGACATCTAATGAAACGCATAATTCCTTTCATTATTTTACCATACCATAGGAAGAAAATCTGCTATAGAATTGTATATGGGTTGATGAATGTTATCTTCTATTGAAACTAAAGTTTTTGGCCCAAACATATTTTATTTTGGCTCTGAAAAATAAATTTTTTTAGTACTCCAAATTTATGATATTTTAAACTAGGATATTGAGAGCCATCAAGTTGCCTATACAATCTTGTTATGTCTTAACTACATTCTTGTTCTACAACTCAAATTTAATGAATTTTTTCACCATGCCTTAATTACATTCTCATTTCACCATATCTTACCCCAAAAAACATTACGCTACATGCAAGAACTTTGATGCTTGTGTCCCTTGTTTTTCTTGTGTATCTTATGTTTGATATAGATTAATATATTGAGTAATGCTTTTTGAGCTTTTCCCTATTTAATATTTAGTTGTATTTTTGCTAGTGGATTTGTTATTTTCTAGTTGCGAGAAAAAGGTAATTGATAATTTTTTTTGGGTATGTAGTCATGTCTTCTTTGATCTCTAGTTGGCAAAGAGCTTGACATGATAGATGATAGCTACATCTAACATGCATATGCATTTAGTGAAATTCTAGGTGTTTAAATTATATTACTAGAACTGACATTCTTTGCAGCTACGGTTCACCGTTTTAGCTTTATATTTTAATGCAAGTTCCTTTTAATCCTTGGTGCTACTTTTATGGACCATTTTTTTTTTATCCTTATCATTTATGGTTTAGGGCTCATTTAAGGATATTGGTGTAGAATTGGCATCTAAGTATCCTCACCTAAAAAATCAAATAAATTCTCAATTTCCTTTATCAATCAATTTACATAGTTCTTTGAAGAGTTGTCATAGAACAACTATGCAAAAAATTATTTTAAAAACTTTATTTTGGACCATGCTTTATCTGAAGTCCATCATCGAAATTTTATTAGGTTAGGGGCCCCATGAATTTTTTGATGCAATTCAACTTAAAAATTTAAGCTCCTAAATATGAGGAAATTTCCTCCTAGGTTTTTTTGCTCCAGTTTTCCTTTCAAATTTTTAGTATCCTTGAAAATTATCTTGATTATGTCCTTAATCTCCTTCAATTAGCTCCATATAAGTTCATCCATTCTTTTCCTCCTCTCCACTTCTCTTTGCAAGCCTAGATATGCAACTTATCCACCATATTTTTAATAGAAGTGATTTCATTGTACATTGTTATCAATGGCAATATTAAGCTCAACTTTCTCTTTAACTTTGGTAATAGTGTTCCTAGCACCCAAGGCCAAAATGGAATCAAGGTCCCCAAATCCCTTAGTATCCTTAACTAGAAGTACCTCCTTAGATTCAGACTCAGAGTACCGAACAATATTAACGAAATAAGTTTCTTTCCTATTATCATTTTTGTTATTCTTATCGTCCCAAATTAGATTTTCCTTGTTACTTGAGCACCTTTCATAATTTTTGTAGTAGAGGGGGAAGTTTTTTATTTTTTGATAGGAGTCTTCTCACTCTCATCGCTTGCACTAGTGTGCAAGTGCACAAGCTTGCAAGGTGCATACTTTGTTGATGTCTTAACAAAGGACCCAATTTAACCACCATAATTTGAATGACATCATTTCTTTTCATCTGCCTGAGCCAGAATGTGGTACTTTTTCTCTCTGAGTCATCTCAAAGATACCCTGTTCTGAAGAGTATATTCCCATGACCTAAAAGAAAAGAGAAAAAGAGGGTCCCCATTTTTGAAGTAAAATATAGGGTGCATGTTGCGGAACCACAATAATACCTAGATATACGAGAATTATCTAATTTGACCTATTTTATGTCTTGATCGAAGTTAGTATTTCTATTTAGTAATATTTCTTCTCCAAAAAAGAATTTGGTAGTCCTGCCTTAATCATTCTCTTTTACACTAGTTAAACACACATTTGAATGATGTGTTGCTAGGTCTTTGCATTTAATGACAAAAATAATGTGTCCCTTTTTCATTTCCATAATTTAAGATTGTTTGATTATCAAATTCTCTTTACACACTTGAATTGGAGCCTTAAAATAAGGTTTTATACAATTATTTATAGTCTTCTAGTAATTTAAAAAATATACATAATTGTATAAAATCAAGAGATATATAATAAACTTCTATAAAACAAGTGAAGTAAAGAACAAAATGTTACATAGGATAATTCATAGGTGTGAGATAAATCTATGTAATTTTTTTTATCTCTTAACTAAAACTTCATCCTTACATTATCATATCATTATATTTTAATTTATAGCTAATAACTAGTGAACATTACTTGATCTTTGATTTTGATGCATATTTTTTTGTTATAGATCAAATCTAGTATACTAGATGAAACATTTTTAATTTGGAGCTATGAACCATTGAGGTTACATCCCTTTATTTCATAATTTAGGTCCAATTCCACAAGCACATTAAAGCAATGAAGGCACAAGCTCATGAACACAATTATCCAACATGAATTTGAACGCAGGTTGCAATAACAACAATGCAACCATGCACCAACACACTAAATGGATATTACATTATTTTGTACATTATTGTTTGAGAACTCTTATATTATTGACCTAGGTACACAAGTTTTTGTTTTTATGCATCACACTTAATAGTTATAAATTACTATATAATATTTATATGTAAATCTATTTACTTTCACATAAGTTATTTTTACTTATTTGTATAATTATTTTGTACTAACCTAGCTTAAGCCTAAGGAAATTATAAATTATATCAAATTCCATATATTTTGGAACTTAGTCTAAATAGTTGTATAAAACCTTATCTTACCTTTAGGGTATATATATATATCTGATTTTCTTGTTTCTCTAATATTTTTTTTTATATGAACTCATATGTAAATTATTAGATTTTAAGCATGCATAATAATTTATCTCTTATTTTATATTGACACCTTAGAGTATTTGTTCATTATGACATCTATTAATTGAGGTTTTTCTAATTAATATTCATTTATATCAAATTATTGAATATTTTTATCCTTCATAACTTATTGAACACCTATGTATTGTTTTTACACTTGCATAATTTTAGATCTTATGATTGTAAGTGCCTTCTATATGAAGATTATTTTAGTTAACTTTGTCTTTTCTATTTTCAAACCATTCTTAAGAGATATCATTTTAATGCTAGTATTTCCCTTTTATTCCATCCAAAACCTTGATTTTTATATGCAAGTTTCTATGAAATGTCTTGGTTTTAATGTTCAATTGTAATGAAATGATAGAATACATGCAATGTCATAACTTTAATTTTGAGTTGTAATGAAATGTTAGAAATACATTCAAGTTGTGAAAGCATCGATAATGCATGTTATGTTAGTTTTATAAATTACCTAAAAGAATTGTCATTACAAAGCATATAATGATTTTACGACAATAAACACAATCAAAATATCAAGAAAGTGTTTCCTTATTTTCACAGCCACCCGTAAACATCACACACTAAGGAATAGATTAAGCTTGGAAAATAAGTCAACTTTGACTATATAACACTTTTAGCCTAGGAATTAAGCCTCTATTTGTGATTAAGCCATCATATTTTCAGCTTGTATTTTTTGCAAAAAATAATTTTTCAACCTCCCACACTCTTCAAATGTAGAAGCCAATAATAGGAATCACACCTACGAAGTCCCACTTTTCACACTCAAAAGACCAAAGTGAAAAGTGAATATTATAAATACTTCATCAGATTAAATTTTTTGAAATATTTGTGTACCATGTTTAAATAAATTATACTATAGTTTAAGTTGAATATTAAAACTTGTTAGATTAATCTTTAATTATATTGTTCCAAATATATAAGATACACATATACAAATTAAGTATACACTAATTTATGTATTCATTAATTAATTAAAAAAAAATTAAAATATTAACATTATATAAAAATACGAAATCGTTATTTGTTGTTTTGATGGTAATGGGACAAAGCTAAGATTAATTATTTGTATGTGTTGAAATTAATTATTATTATTCATTAAATTCGAGTAGAGTTGCACTAAAGATCTTTGAGATGAGAAGCCCACAAATTACTATTGTACTATATCTTGTTGCCTCATCAAAATCATTATTTTTTATTATAGAAGCAAACATGAAAATCTTTAACATATATATATATATATATATATATATATATATATATATATATATATATATATATATATAGACACACACACACACACACACACACACACACACACACACACACACATATATATATACATATACATATACATATACATATATATGTACATACATATACATATACATACATATACATATACATATATATATATATATATACATACACACACACACACACACACACACACACACACACACACACACACATATATATATATATATAATGAACATAAAAGAATTTCAAAACTTATTTTACTCAATTTATTTTCAACATGATTCAAATTGTAAATATTAATATGTGTATTCAACTATATATAGTTTTCGAGTCAAACTCATTGACCCACAATTTCATGAAACACATCTTCGATAAAAATAAATGAAATGAATAACATTCACATAAATAAAACAACAATCATCCATCTTAGTTCTACTCCAATTCAAATAGTCAATTACAGATTTTATGTTTACCGATTCAATAATGAAAACCAAACTTGAGAGCAAAAAATCAAAATTACTTTTACTATCTAACCAAGAGCTTAATGTTCTGCATAGACGGTGAAATTGAAAAGATGGAAGAGTCATTGTATCCATCCTCAAACGCTCCCTGATTCAGAAGTAACAATGGCCTGTTGGGGATCTCTGGAATGTCTACCTCTCCCTCTAACATCTTCAATGCCTCTGCCATGCTTAGTCTGAATGCAACCATTACATGAGCACACAAAATGCCCACAAATACAAACCTCTCCATAACATCTGCAGACCCCTTCTCACGTATTCCAGCATCTATAATCTCAATCATTTTTCTCGCCTTGACAAGCTTCCATGCCCAATCTGTGATTAGATAATCAAACGGGGACTCCACAGACGTATCCAGAGCCTTTCTGCCACTCATAATCTCAAGCAAAATGATGTGGAGCACACAGCAAAAGGGAAATCTAAATGATAAAGCTTTCTAATATACTCAGTTCATAACAATATAGAGAATCACAAATAGAGAATTATAACTATGAAAATGAAGAAACCACAAGATATGAACCGGAAACCTAATTCTTCTTTTCATTATTCCATTTCAGATTACATTCTCCATTCATCGATTCTTATTCATTCCTCTTACTCTACCCTATTCTACCCTCCTACTGCTTCCTTTCTTCGAATGACAGAATATAATAAATATTTCCCCAAAACTAATTTCCAACTACCACAACCGACTCACTCTAATTCCTCTAACGGTTCTTCATGACCGAAGAGTAAACATATTACTAATGCATTTATTAAATCAAAATACTAACGTCTCCTCAACCAATTACATCCATATTGACTTTTAAAAATTTATAATGCATGTAATCTCTGGAGTCTATGAATTGTTCTAAATCTTGTGATGCCCCTGCATCATACTCCCGGGGATAGAAAAATTCAAGTCCCGTTGAATTGTTGTGACCTTCTTCCAAATTTTCCAATTGTATGGTATCACAATGATGACTGAATTAATGCCACTTGCCATAACATGCTTTTGAATTTTCCAATTGTATGGTATCACAATGATGACTGAATTAATGCCGCTTGCCATAACATGCTGATTCCAAACTGTAGAACGAATACCCTTCACGGTATCTTCGTTGAATTCTAGAACAAATACCTTAGTCAGCCTCATATCACCTGCATACCAATCAACTGGATCCACAATATGATCTTCTCCCTATTTGTAAATCTCTAGAGCATCACATTCATCAACAAATACTTCATCCCTGTCATCAATAGTCTTCTCTTCAGCATCTAATCTTTGCGCTACATCTTTTCCTTCTTGATCATTTGTGTCAACATCTCCATCATTTGGACAAATAATTTTTTCAACAATACCTGTCACCAACTCTCCTTCATCTGCAAGAACCTTTTCCTCACAAGGTTCAACAAAAACCTCCTGTTGTTCACTCTCACTCTCACTCTCTAAACCAGCATTCATCTATTGTCTGTGCCCTTCCAATGGAATGTGTACCACTTCCTAATCTTTGTCTTCATCAACAGCTTCATCTTCATCTGCTGCTTGCTCCAAAAGCAATGCTATCCTCTCCCACTTTGCAATACTCTTATCTAACTCTCTTGTAAGATTCTTGTAACTATCTTCTTCTTATTCTTGTTCTTCTAAAACCCTTTGTAGGCCTCTCAACTCTTCTTGTCTCATCCATTCTATTTCTTTTTTTCTTGCTTCTTCTTCCTTCTTCTTTATTTCTCTTTCTTCTATCTCCTTTTTATCACCATACAAGTACTCCTTTAATGCCTTAATTATTTCTCTTTCACTCCTTGTTAAAACCATCTTCTCAAACCAATCTAGGGTTCATTAGACATCCAGTCACCACCTTGGAACACTCTCAGAGGATAGTTCAGCTCCAAGCATCAACAAGGGACCTTCAACCTACCAAATCCTAGATTTTCTTCCTAGACCTTTTGTTGTGCTCTGATACCAATTTGATGCAGAGTGCACAGCAGAAGGGAAATGTAAATGATAAAGCTTTCTAATATACTTAGTTCATAACAATACAGAGAATCACAAACAGAGAATTATAACTATGAAAATGAAGAAACCACAAGATATGAACCAGAAACCTAATTCTTCTTTTCATTATTCCATTTCAGATTACATTCTCCATTCATTGATTCTCATTCATTCCTCTTACTCTACCCTATTCTACCCTCCTATTGCTTCCTTTCATCGGATGACAGAATATAATAAAGATTTCCCCAAAACTAATTTCCAACTACCCACAACCGACTCACTCTAATTCCTCTAACGGTTCTTCATGACCGAAGAGTAAACATATTACTAATGCATTTATTAAATCAAAATACTAATGTCTCCTCAACCAATTACATCCATATTGACTTTGAAAAATTTATAATGCATGTAATGTCTGGAGTCTATGAATTGTTCTAAATCTTGTGATGCCCCTGCAAGGAACAATGGATCACAGGTCAACTCTTGGGGCAAGAGTTCTTTTTATTGTGGGGAGTCTGGTGTAGGAGCACCTCAAATGTTCAAGCCACAGTTGAAGATTATAAAGACTATGAAGATCCTCAAAACAAATCAGAAGGAAGGAATGTATAAACAAGGTCATCAAATCAATTGAGCAGTCTTGGAACCTATAATGATGCTAAAATAATATTAGGTCTTCAAGATAGGTTTAGGTATAGAAATGAGTTTAATGTTTAATAAAACAATTGTATGGTTTTTCAAGTTCAAACATTAAATAAAAAAAAGGTAACGGCTGGTTTAGAGGGAAGTTTAGTTTGTAATAATTTTAAAATACCCAACTCAACGATGATAGTTGGTTGGAGTCAGTTATTATAGGGTGTCTTATAAATTGAAAAGAGTCTCTGATGTAAAGAGGAGAGAAAATATTGGAAGACTAGTATGTACGGACTCATGAACAGCAATATTAAAACTTAGATATTCTGCAACTCAAATTGCATATTGTGGTCCACAAACTGATTGGTCGGCTCTACAAATGCATTAATAAGGTTTCCTTCATCATTCCAAGTACTTTGTTGATAAGTTTCATGTTATTATAGGTTTGTTGTTACGCCTGTTGCAGAATTTAGTAGATTTCTCTTAAATATTTATTTGTTGTAGTAGGTTTTAAAGGAAATGAAGATCTTTCCATGAGGATGAAGGCCTGATACTCATGGAAAGAGTTATTCTAACATGTATGATATATTACTTACCAAGCACGTGCAAAATTAAATAAGATAGAGATTCTACCCAAACAAGGGGTCTATTTGTTGATTGGAGACATTAAACAATGTCCATGTGAAGGTGAATCCATTGTTAGTTGAGATTGGAAATGTGTGTAATCAAGTGATTGAGAAAACCCTAGTTCAAGAGTAAGAAGTGCTAGGAGGAGTCTGCCATATGATTCCTTTTTAAATTGTATCGTTTATTATTTGATTGTCATTATTGTGATTGCTCCTCATCACAAAACAACCCCAAAACTGTAATCATCGCTTCGATCTGTAAGCTGACCATACAGAGCATATTCAGGAGCCAAATAACCATGAGTTCCCGCTATACGTGTGGTCAGGTGAGATTCACCTTCTGTGGTCATTCTGGTGAGCCCAAAATCAGCCACACACGCATTCATTTGATCATCCAGCAGAATGTTAGTGGCCTTTATATCTCTGTGATAGATGGCAGGCTGAACTCCAAAGTGCAAATAATAGAGTCCCTTAGCAGTACCGATCGCAATGTTCTTCCGCTGTTTCCAATCTAATCGCGTCTTGCTCTTATTCTCCACACCGAAGATATGTTCGTCGAGGCTGCCATTAGCGAGGTAATCGTAGATGAGAAACCGCTGGCGGCCATCGGTATCATCGCTGGCGACACAGAAACCTCTCAGAACAACCAGATTCCGGTGCCTAATGCTGTTTATGATCTCCACCTCGTTAATAAACTCCGAATCCCCTTCCGAAGTGCAGTTTCTGATCCTCTTCACCGCGATCTGTTGACCGTTGGAAAGAGTTCCCCTGTACACCGTCCCGAAACCGCCCTCGCCGATGACATTGCCGGCGCTGAAATTGTCTGTGGCGCCGGCGATCTGATCCAAGTGAAACCAGACTGCCCCTGTGTTGGGCTTCAACATGCCTCTACTCATTTCCACGAAATGCCTGTGCTTTAATTTGTTTTTAATCTTGGCCCAAAAGTAGTAACACATGCCCAAGCTACAGATCATTACAATACCTATTATAGTGCCCATAGAACCGTATAACACGATTGGCCTGTTAGAGACAGGATTTACGTCCACGTAGGGCACGCGAAGTATACAGCCCGCAGCTTTATTGCTCATTGGCCCATATGCATTCACCACGCCAATTGCATAGAGACACACAAAATAATAACATTGGGTGCCCATTGCCTCTGTAGCCCCTTTTATCATGCTCACCAATTGCCTCTGAACGACTTGTCCGCTGTCATGGCACGTATGGCACGCAGAGATTTCAGTGAGATCCCCTTTCCAATCCGTGTCCAATGCAGTTTTTCCTACTTTGTCAATCCAGTCCTTCCTGGTCTGAATACCACCACAGGAGCTCGGAGACGAAACAAACTCAGATGTGTTGTTGAAACAGAGTTGAACCAAATTAGGCCGGAGACCCAAAAACGTTAGCTTTTCCTGAAATGTAGTCAAACAGGCAGTGGCAGAGGCATTGTCGGGAAGTTGGAATGCCGATTCCTTTCTGAGGTATTGTGCAAGGCCTACACCCACCATGCTTCTCAATGCCGCACCACAGTTTTCCAGTTCCACGGAAGTTTGAATGGATCGACAGGATGATGTGTTCCATGGCATTTGAGTAATATAGTCGAAGTTAATCGGACATTCGACTGCAACATTTGGGATTGCCCCATAATACACCAATAGCAGCAGTGCAATGAATCCTTCCAGTCCCATCTTCATTTTCTCCTAAAATGGCTCTACTTTGGGTTGTACTGCTAATGTGGATTAGCTTCAAATGATCTTTGTCGAAAGCAAAATGAAACCCTGCGAGATGGGCCAGGTCTGGGCGTTGTACCTAATGCTGTGGAAAGTGATGATAAGCCATGTTGGATTCTCTGTCGAATACGGTTGAGCAGAGGAAGACACAATATTGTATTTCAATGGGCTGTCAATCACAAGATTCCAAAGACTCGGGGCCCCCGTTCGCTTTGTCTATCCAAAAATTGATTCTCGCGTGAATCATGATTTTTAATTGAAAATACATAGAAGTCTAAAGTTTCGATCCATTAAAAATTAGAATCACATGGACATCTTGGCTGCCCTTTGTCTCCATGACTTCACACATTGCTATTTCTTATATTTGGCAGTTAATTTTCAGTGCGCGTGACGAAGGTGATTTTAATTTTCAGTGCGCGTGATGAAGTTGATTGCTCTTTTTATCTCGCAAAGCACAAAACAAACATGGAGAGGGCCTACTGAGCACGCGGTTGGTGCGGCAAACGAAATTTATGTTTTAATTGGCCAAAACTAGATTGAATAACAGCCCATGGAACTTCAAAACATGTTCCAGAAGAATGATTCTATTTAATGGGAAAATTAATTAAGGATAGAATGTTTTGATTGGTATATTATATAATTTTGTATAAAATTGATTAATTTATATATACAAATGTATGTTTATGTATATATTTACTCTCTCGCACATACATACAAATATATACGAGGAGGTACTTGGTGACCTTGTCTAGCAACTAACAATTCTTGGGTGAGATCCTCCGCCTGCTGGCCATCCCACCTTTTTAATTTGCGAGCAGTTTTGAATTCAAGACCATGGGAAACTATCCATAACCTTAAACGATTATACTACTTATATATATTCAATCACATTTTCTCATTCATACTTTTCATTTATTTGTTCTTAAGCTTTGTTATTCTACGTCATGTGACTTTTTTGCATTGCAAAACTAGAACAAACACCGAAACTTGAAAGAGAAATCAAATTTAAAAGAGTCTTTCAAAAGATATTCACAAAAGAGACTGTCCAACCAAAGAGTTTGCTCCATAACAGATAAGTTAGTTTAAAACTAAAACAAAGGTTCACTAAATAACATACAAGCAAAGTGGACATATATTCAACACTCAAACTAGTCTAATCAGATGATGAAAACAACGATTCAGAATATTCAAGTTTTATTGAATGTCATATGGTATTACATGATTTGCTACATTGTTTCTATCTAAGCAATATATTAATAATATGAAAGTTTCTAGCAGTCAACTAGAGAGACCTCCATATAGGAAATTTTGAGTTCCACTCTGACCTATATATGTGTGGCAGGGACTAACTTTATCATAAATAAAAACTAGCAGTCGCATGCTTTTGTACATGCAACGAGTGCGTTGATAGGAGATGAGATTTAAGAGAAAAATGTAAAATGAACATTAAATAATGAAAATATATGTTTTTTAAAAATGAAAATACAAAAATAAAAAAGTTGAAAATTAAAACATAGATATAAAATTTACAATGTTTAGGAAATTTGAATATTGCTTAAGAAACGTGTTTAATAATTTTAATTTCAATATTTTATAATTAAATTCAATTTATCAAATATGAAAAAAAATCATTTAAAAAAAAATTAAAAAAATTGTTATGAAAAATTAATAAGAAGATTAAAAAAAATAATATGAGAAATAGCAACATATCTAAGAAATATTATATTGACTAAATAAATTATAGAAACTAAGAAAAACAATATTTAAAGAAAAAACTAAACTAAACTAAACTAAACTATAAAAAATAAAAATTTAAAGTGATTTAAAAACTAAAAACTAAATAAATTTAAAAAATCAGAAGTTTAACAAATAGAGATCACAACATAATCTAATGTGGAGATCACAAGTAATTATTTTTTAAATAAATAAGAAAAGAAAAATGATAATTAAAAGTAGATATTTAAATTATAATTTTATGTGAACAAATTAGATTATTAATTATTTTTAATTTAAATAACATAAAATCTTTTAAATAGATTAATAAATATTATTTATTTAAATTAAATTTATCAAATATGAAAATAAATTATTAAAAAAAAACTCATCAAAAACAAAAAAAAATTGTCTAATAAATATTATATTGGCTAAATAAATTAAAGAAACTACAAAATAATATTTAAAAAAAAAATTAAACTAATACATTTTTTTAAAAATTAAAAAAAACTAAAATCTAAATCAATTTAAAAAATCAAAAGTTAACTAAATAGATCACAAAATGAGCTAATGTGGAGATCACAACTAATAAATAGAAAAAGAAAAACAATAGTGTGGATGGATGGCCCCATGGGTTGGATGGCTTGGGTGGACACTTGGGATGATGTGCTTCACTAGGTGTCTTGGTTCATGATTTTGTTCTACTCTTTCATTGTATATACTTCTTTTTTGATGGTGTGAGGCTTGGCCTCTGAACTCCGATACTTTGCGATCTCTTGTATTATTTATCTCCTTATTTCTAAAATAAAAATAGATAAAAGTGGAGATAACAACTAATAAATATCAAAATAAGAGTTAAAAGTGGAGGGAGATAAAAACTGGCCAATAAATAATTAACTAACGGAAAGGATTTTCAATTTTTTGGCCAAATTCTTGCAAATTTTCCATCAAAAATTTAATTTCTGAGAACAAAGTTCCCACAAATAGCTTATGGGCTTAATAAAAATTGATACAATTTTTTTTAAAAAAAAAAAAAAAAAACAAATACTGTTGAAACAAACTTAACTATAACACCAATTCCTCTTATATTTTCTGATATAACATCAATTTCTCAGTTTCAACAATAGGAGTGTTGCTGCAGAGCCAAAAACATACCGTAACTTTGTTTCCTTATATTCTTCTTTGTCTTTTGCGTCCTTAAGCTACAAATGGGATGTTTTTGCCTATCTAGCAACGCTCCCATTATCCAAACTATGTTTCCTTTTTAAGGTGGATTGTGAGGAAGGAATCCCTTTCAATTTTAGGTAAGGTTTTTAGCTACAATGGAATGTTGGTAATAAATATAGAGCTGGACGTCAAGCTCGATGTGAAGAGGACAATATATATCTGGGAAGTGGCGAAACAAATATTCACTTGTCCGCCCATCAAGCCGACTTTCTCGTTCATATAAGAAACTAATTGTAGCTTGCATGGAGATCATCACACAAGGAAATTCATGCTTTGAGAGTGCCGCTGCTTTTAACTTTCTTCGTTGGGAATATTATCTAATTTACGAAAATGTATATATTCCACAAATGTATATATTAGTACAAATCAATTTAATTATATAACAAGAGCTCGTTGACAGCTGGAGTCCCTGCTTTTTGGGGTTATAGTAGAAGTTGTTGTTGTTAGCATCTTATATTGTTTATGTCAAAGCCTATTAGTCAAAGATATCAAGATGACAACCACATGACATGAATCGAGCGAATTACTCACTCCAAATCTCATAGTATTATAGGGTAGTTTTGCCCTATGCTCATTAAACTAATCATGTATTAAATTTTTTAATTTTAACTTATTTTAATAATAACTATAACATATAATGTACAATTTTGTTATTTTTAAAAATATATAATTTCTTTACAAAATAATTCTTCATATTTAGTTAACAAATATTAAGACAATAATATGAAATTTTTAATAATTTAATTTTCTTATGTATTGAAATTAGATAATTATTTTTCTAGATTGTATGTGATGTTTTATAATAAGTATATTAGAACATATATTTAAATATCTAAATATATAGATAAAAAATAAATATATTGTTTATAATTTAATACTATTTTACAAATTTGAAATTTAAATGATGAAAAAATTAAATAACTTAATTATATGAAAATTTTAATAATAAATCAAAAATTTAAAATTAAGATAATAATTTTTTTTTAAAAAATTATTAAAATAGGTAAGAATAGAAAAAAAATAAAGCAAATATGTAAAGGGTTTGAATTAATAGCAATGGACTCGTGTACATAAATTTCCCTTTTGCGGGCCTGCGTTCACAGTAACGCCTTGCATCAAGCCAAATTAATCCATGCCCACATCAATAAAATGGGGTTCATCCTAGATACTCTTCTCTACAACACACTTTCCAACACATATATGTCAAGTGTGAGAAGGTGGTGGATGCTCACAAAGTGTTTGACAAAATACCTGAATAGAATGTTTGTTCATGGACTGTCATGATTGCTACTTATTCAAGGCATGGAGCTTACGAGGAAGCATTTTCTCTATTTCACCAAATGCAAGAAATAGGCATCGAACTAAATCACTTTGCCTTGGGAAGCATTCTGCTTGCACTTGCTAGCATGCAGTGACTTCTTTAATATGGTTAGATGAAAGAATAGTTTGTGTAAAATGAGGAAAAAGTTAAAGTTACATTTGAAAACATTGAAACCAGTAAATTGATTTTGGATTGTGTTTCCAATTGCATTGTTTAGATTATTTCATAGTATTGGTTAAGTATTTTTTAGTATCATAATTAGTTGTTTAAGTGATAATTTGAAAATAATTTTACATTACACTAACTAAGAAGCCATAATAGAAGCAGGTAAGTATGAAGAAATATGTAACTGAATATAAAAACATAGTCAACAAAATATTGGACTATCAAATCTAGAAATTTTATCCAATTACACATAATAATGTGTGTGGGGATGGAGATAGAGGGGCAAAGAGAATTATGGAGTTCTAAGAAGGTGGAGATAGAGTGAATGTTTAAAATGGAGTCCTGTCTAAAGAGAGACTATATAACTTTAAAATATTTAATACATATTTAATTCTATTGTATAACTATAATCACAAAAAAAAATCATAATAATTTAAACAAGCATAATATACTCATCTTAAATATTAAATCATTACTAGTAAACCTCTAATGCCAATGTTATATTTTAGGTTTTAAAGTAATCAAACTATTGATTTTACTAATATTTGGTGGAATTTAGTTGAAATAATTTTCTAAAGAAAATACAATTAAAATTTAAAAATAATAAATTAAATATAAAATTAATTGAAATATAAATAATAATTTTAAAAATTAATAGCATATATTTAAAGTATGAAGTTAAATAATAGAAAATTGTTAATTATTTCTAATTAAAAAATATGAAAAAGAATAGGTTATATATATTTGAAACGTGGAGACCAAAAAATTGTTATACTTCAATATGCCTTGCAATTTATCAAACATCAAATATGGAGCAATTTTTTAACATTGAACAAAGCAATTAAAACTATTACAAAATAAAAGCTACAAAGATATCTAAATAAAAGTAGTGGACCACTACTACACCGTAACTTTAACAAAGAGTAGACAATTGAATAACTCTTTTACCATGTAAGTTCAAAATCACCCTCCTCACAATGAAATTAAAAATTTTAACAAAAGAAAAAAAATAATATGGAAATTTAGAAGATGACTTTTATAGTTGCACAATGCAGACATTAATTTTCATTATAATAATTGCTATTATAACTTGTTCAAATATATTAATAATAATAATAGTATTTGTCTGCCAGATGAATTTGATTAGCCCATCAAAGTCATCTATATATCCTGATCTAAAAAAATTTTAAAATCATATTTTTAGATGAATGCTAATAGAAACTTTAAGCCATAAATAAATATTTTATTAAAAACTGTATATCATATTAGAAACTGTAGAGGAGACCATTTCCAAACAAAAAATCCCAACATCTCAAATATAGTTTTGAAAAGTAGATATGGTATTGGATAAAGAAATGCCATACTTTTAAAATCTTCTAAAATATATACTACTAAAATAGAAAAATTATTAAATCACACACATTACTTTTTTCATAAGTCTAAATTCATAGGCAATAACACTAAAAATATATAGCTATAGATATTTTAATTTTATATAATTAGTTTGTAATATTTATTTTACAAGAATTCTTAACCTTTTATCATTCTGGCATGAATGATGTGTGTTATGTCTTTTGTGGTTAACATGAAATTCCAAAATAGGTGGAATGAATAATTTCATGCATCTGAATAGTTGTTCAGCTACCAAACATTATGACAGAACACCAAATAATCATTTCTTCCCAGTGTACAAGGTATTAGTAGGAGGATAATAAAAAGATGGGCCAAGCATTGTGAAATGGCAGTAATTTTAATTCTTTTCTAACACCTCTACATTTTGACTCCCACAACAAATTTGAAAATGGTGGAGGCAAAAAGTGGTGAGAAAATATTTGATGGTGGCTGCTTGAATTCTTTGTGGAGACATTCAAGGGTGGGTAGTGAAGATGAAACTTTCGACGACTGCTATTTATACCACTTCCATTGTTTCATGGGTGGGATGGGAAAATTGTAGGAGGGCCTAACATAAATCGTAGAAGCCTGGTGTCAGTGTAGGGTAGTTGAATACACCAATTCTTTGGCTTGACAAAAAGAGTTCGGTATTGTTGTTTGTGTTGAGAATGCACCCATTAAGCTAAACAGATTGAAAGCTTTGTCTTCCACAAAAGTGACATCACCTAGTCTTCCTTATGGCTTTCAGTAGTAAATATCCTGAGAAGAAGAAATGGTGCTAGTTCTCACATCCATCTTTAAATAGGGAGCTAATTGTGCTGTAAATATGGGAGATTTTGTTAATTTCTTTACTTGTAATGTTTTTGGATAGATGACTTTCCACGTGAGACTCTGCAACAAAAATAATGCTGAGGTTGAGCATTTCAAAGGAATTAATGGATGATTTCGTGGGAATGACTGTTTATTTTTGGATTGGGGATTTCATTCATTTTTTAGAGTGGGTTGGGTTGGGCAGTTCTCTTGATGGATTGAGAAGCCGGCACAAGCGCCTTCATGATATTCTGGTGCAAAAGTTTGAAGAACAAAGGAGTGGACCTCTGCCCTAGAGGACAACATCTAGATATAACATTCTTGTAATTAAGTTCAAACTAACTTCAATAACAAAGTTCTGTAAAAAATTTTGTGTCACAACCATTGTGAATTCTTTGTTTCAGTGCTTTCACTACAATCTTTAAGCAACAAGTTGTGTGGAATTGATTTGTGAGGAGACTGTATTTCATACACAGATTTCCAGCCACAAATCCCAATTGTGGTAGGGTTTCTCTAGAGGCCACCACTACATTTGGAGAAATAAATGCTCATGTATTTGCAGTGGTAGATGCTACTTATAAGCAAAGCCACTAATCCTTTATGATAGTTCTATAACTTAATTTTTTAAACTAAACATATGGTTGACTTTTGATTTGGCTTTAAATGTTTGCAAATACAGAGCCAAGAAAATGGTGTTGGTAAAATAGAAACCATAAAAATGCTCATGCGTTATTTAGCATTCATGGGAGGTCAAGCTGCAATAGAAAGAAGGACAGTTGAGCAACAAGTTCTAGAAGTAAGATGAATGTCATTTGTGCAATTATAAGTCAAGGCCAAAAAGTTTTTGATTTTGTAAAAGTTAGTGATAAGAATTGATAATTAATGTGGTTGTTTTCCAGATGCTATAGAAATGATAAGAATTGAAAATAGTAAATAATGTGACTCCTTTATAGGCAATATGGGATAAAGGAAAAAACTAAGGTTAAAATCCCAATGGAGGTGGCTTCCTTTAAAATAAAGCTGGAGTTGGTTGAAACTGATGACATTTGACAAGTAGAAGCTCTATGAGTAAAACACAAAGCTTACATTTTATAGATAAAGACAACCATGACAAGTGACTTCCAAATTGTCTTTGTTACCAATAGTCCTATGAGAGAAAAAGGGCAGAATTTGTAGGGAAATATATTAAAAATTGTATCAAAACTGTGTATAATGAGATGAATCAAACATAATCTCCCTACAACTATATAAAAGGGAAATAAACTAAAAATTGTGTAAAATGAGACAAATCAAACATATCCTCCTTGCAACTACTTCAGTCAATATAAAGACATTTTGATAATCTAATATATGTTACTAAAAAAGTTATGTGAATGGTTCCCATAATGCTTTGAAGCTGTTCCCCATGAAAAGCCTATAGAAATCAAATGCTATTATTAATCACTCAAAACAAAAATGAAAAATGAAAAAAGCAGGCCCTCAAAATCAGAGTATTTGGGTTAGTTTGGAAATGATACAATGGCTTTAAGGCCCTCATCAATTTCAATATCCTCCTTCTTGGGCACAACCATTTCCTCAAGAAACAAAATCACACCAGCCCTAGCCATTCCTTAAGGAAAGAAAATGACAAGAATAATTCCTACCCTATAATCTCTTTCAGTAAAACTACATTAAAAACCTAAGACCTTGGGTTAGCAGAGCAACCAAAAAATCCTCAACATGCTACTGGGCACAATTCTTTTTCTTCCGTCTCAAACAGAACATTTACAACTTAGAAAATAAGTTCAAGAAATCTAAAACTATAGAGGGAAAAATTAAGTTTAAGAAACCCCAAAAAGTAGAAACTTGAAAATCGCTAATAGCTGGATTTGCACAGAACAGGTATGTTAATGAGGCTTTTAGTCTCTTTCAAGAAATGCCACAAAAGGATGTATATTCCTGCACAACAATGATCATAGGGTTTTCTCAAAATGGGTTGGTTGATAGAGCCCTAAAACTATTCAACAAAATGCCTGGACGAAACTTGATTTCATGGAATGCGATGATTGCAGGATTCACACAGAATGGACATGTCAAGTCCCAGTCCAGAGAGGCGTAGAGCAAAGAGTCCACTGACAATATTGGAGTTGAAGAAGTTTCAAGAAAAAAAAAAATCCAAAATTTTGTAACAAAAAAATCATATTTACCCCTAGTAAAATTCCCACTAGCCAATCAAAAAATACAAATTATTGTTTCAAAATTAATTTAAAAATATACTATTTTTAACTTTAGAAGCTCACATGGTTTTTGATTGTGAAAAATATTAATTATGCCCACAGTGAAAACATTAGTACCCTGCCTATGCATAGGCAAGGACTAATAATACATGGATGCTAATAATAGTAATATATTGCAGAATGAGTCAACATATTTTGCTGAGTGGATCATTATTATAAAAGATGAGTACATATGTTAATTATTGTTTAAATGGATTTGACTCAAAAATTATATGATTGAATCTTAATAGCAATATTATAATAGTATAAGGATTTATTTCTTTTCAAATTGATTGTATGCATGTAGATATAAATTATCATCGTTTGTTTTATGATTGATACACTTTATTGTTATTTTTATACTATTCTATCAAAAATTAAGATCATATTTTGGGGAAGAGACCCAATAGCCATTAGGGGGTCAAATGACCATGATAGAGTATAGGTCATAGATACCCTCCAATAACCGATCACATGTGTACTATTAGTTGATCATTTTTTAGCTTTTTTGGCTAGTTATTGATCCATTTGTACACCACTATGGGGACATTTCATATTGACTACTAAGACATTTTACCCCAAGTACTCTAGTGTTTTTGGTATTTTTTGGTGAGCGACTACTGGGGGGTGAACATAATGCGTATCAGACAAGTTTTTTAAAATGAGACTTTTTGACAACTTCACACTCTACAACCTCTACAGAGAGATCTATAAATGCCCAAACACAAAAACCTTAGCTTTAAGCTCTCGAGTCACCTACTAAGGTGCACCAAAAAAATTGGCGTAATTTGACTTATAGTTTAGAAGATCTTGCTGTGTGAAGTTAGCCTGGACAACTATTGGATCTCTTCCCCTATAGATGTGTATTTATTTTGGAATACAAATTTCATTTAATGCAAGACACATTTCCATTTATAATTCATCAAATTCATTACTTTGCATTGATTATTAAAGAGTAACAATATTCTAAAATAGTTGAAGTAGATTAGTATATCTCAAGGATAATTATTTTCTACATCTACTTTTTAATTTGGCTATCTTTATGGTCCAAAAAAATAACTAGATGAGAACACTCCCATTATGTAATGTACAAGAAGGATAAAGATAGCATGTGAACTACAATATTTTTTGAATGATTTATCTCTTTAATACTTGAAAGGATTTTGGGAATATTTACGAATGTCAAAATAATGCATATTGAATGTTTTCAAAAATAATCACATTATACATAAATGATGAAAAAATCTACTAAGTTGACTTATGGTATGACTGCAATAGAAAAGTGTTGATGAACTCAAATTTATAATATTAATATATTAATGAATTTTTTTATATAGCATTACAGTTTTGTAAGATAAGGAAACACCAATTTTAATGTGACAAAGTATATCAACATATAGTTTGGTGAAGGAAAAAGATATATAAAAATATATTAAAAGAATGAAATAATATTAAATATTTGAAAATTTACAAAATTTAGTCATATTCAAAACTATATGACCAAACTCATAACTAATAAAAATTGATGCACACACATGATGCATGTGTATAATCATGACAAAATTATATATATATATATATATATATATATATATATATATATATATATATATATATATATATATATATATATATATATATATATATATATATATATATATATATATAAAGTTTTCATGATTATAGTATATTATAGATGACATTACATGTTATATACATTTAAAATATAATTTAAATTATAGTAAAAAAGGATTATAGTATACTGTGGTTCCTCTCAAATGTTGGTAAAATGGTTTTGGAAAATTAATAATTATTGATGATATATACATTCACTTTAATCAAGTTTATTGAGCATCAAATGATAAAGAACTTTGACTGAAGTTAAAGTGAGGGAGCATCAAAAGAATTGAATTCTTACTTTCCAAACACAAAGACATGGAAATGTTAAAAGGATTCCAGAAAAACCCACTACCCTTGCATCACCAAGATTTCAAAGACACAAATATTAGTCACTTTGTCAAATTTTAAGGAAATTACTAACCATGTAATCCATGATAGTTTTTCTAAATAAAAACTATATCTAATCTATGATCTTAATAAAGTATTGAGAAATATGTTATTAAGGGATCTAGTACTCAACTTCCTATCATTTCAACCAAGATATAAAATTATAATCAAGAGGGTCTTGAGATATTTGTAAGATATCTCTGGGTGCACTTTGTTAGAAATGAGAAAGCACCCACAATTATTGGTTGTGGACAAGTGAGGGTAGGGGGTGGGAGTGGGGGTGGGGGAGGGTGAATCAGTTGTGTCCCAAAAATTAATACCTTAACCAATTCATCACCTTTAAAACTTAAATCATAAAGATAAATAATGGAGCATAAGGGATAAAAACACCACAACACATAACACTAGATTCTTTTTGCATGGAAAACTTGTTAAGGGAAAAATCACAATGGGTTATCAAACCCACTAGATGATGTACTAGGACAAATACCATGTTAAATTGAATTGTAGTTCTACTTCCTTTGGGAAATGATGAAATTTCATATTTGATATAATATTATTTATTATCATATGATCATACTAACCCCAAAGTTAGTTGACCGCTCTTGTGATCTCTCTCTTTTTCATGTGTTTATTTCCCTTGAAGTATTCTATCTTGGGGATATTTTATAGTGGAAATATTTCTAGTGATGCATGCACACTTATGCTAAAGCCATTTCTCTTGTTGAGGCATTTGCAATCACTTTAATGTGGGGGCATAACCTCCACTCACTTATGTTTATTCACTTTGGTTGGTTGTTTATAAATCTTTGGTTCCCTCTACCAAACTATTAACAATTCAAGGGGACTAGTCCTTACATCTTCTTTTGAATCCCTCTATCAAGCTATTAATAGTCTAGGAGGCTCAGTCCTTACTTTTGATCCCTCTTTAGATTACCAAACAATCTTGGAATCCTAGTCATTTCTTTCTTATCCTTATTTGGATTACCAATAGACTAGGAAGGTTCATCTCATTTCTAATCCCTTAAGGATGTTAGAAAGTAAAGTCCACCATGATAATTTGTTGGGGGGGGGGGGGTGGGGGTCTCAATTATGTGCTTAAAATAACTCTCAATATCTTTATTAATTTACAAACACATAAGTAGTAGATGTAATAACCATAGACAGATAACGATACACAATAAGACTAGATATATTAACTAGGGAAACCCTTAATCAGATGGAAAAGCCCCATGGGAATGATGCCCACAAGATGATGTACTAATATAAAAGTTCCTTGTGAAAGGATAGACCTTGTTAGGAGCCAATGAAATAAAATTAGTAAATATAAGTCCCTATTAGGAGACTTTGAATCCCTATTAGGAGTTGTGCCAACCTTGTTAGGAGTTTAAATGAGGACAATTGAACCTATGGTCCAAATATACTCAGAAACAATCTTCACTAGACAATATTTTGGGTAAGCATATCCAAGAGCTCTAAATTGACTAAAAAACAACTCCTTTTTCAATACAGTGTTGAAAATATAAGAGGAGTAATTGAGAGGGGAGGAGTGAATTAGTTACCGCTAAAACAATTCATATGTGTCAATGCAAAATGTGTCACTTAAGAACTCATCAATGACTAGCTCATCATCCATAATGTCTCCAATGTGATGACCAAACATGCATAAGGATCCACATGACATGCACATGTGACCATGGTGCAAAGAAGGCTCCTCCTCAACTAATGGACTAACGCAATGAATGAGGGTATGTGTTGAAGCATTGATAGTCCCTAGAGTACTGGTCTTTACACGTTCCTTCACAATTGAAGGAATAATGATATGCTCACCCTTTGGCTTGACAATAGGCACCCTAACTATATTAGGGTCACAACATGCCTCTGATCTCTCAAATGATGACCTCCCACCTCTACCCTAAGAATCTAACATGTCAAAATAATTGGGGATCTTACTAGGGACAAATTCACAATATAATTTCTTTAAGAAATACATTGGAACCTCATGATTATTGTAGGGAGGGGCATCAAAGACCATCCACCATCTATCCCAAAATTTAGTTCTAATATCATCATGTACGCACGAGTGGATGGGGAACCTTTTAGTTGTATGTTTAACAATGTCTTTCTCTCTTGGCTTTTTAAACAATGCACATATGTTACCTTTCATTATGTCATTTTTCCTTACATATTTATATGATAATTTGTTTACATAATATCTTCTTTGTTCTTCTCTCTTAGCATGCCAAATATCCAACTTACCACTAACAAAAGCTACATGGCTCATAATGGACTCAAGGGAGGATGCCAATTGTGCTCTCATAGGATTGGTTTTCCCATAAGATTTCAACCTACCAATGATTGCTTCTAATTCATTTTCTCCTTTTTCCATTTCATTCATTATATTGTCATGGGTGCAGGAGGAGGTCTTTCGATCAGTGGAGGTTGCGAAAGTTCTTGCTCTTCCTTACAAGAGTTTTCATTTTGATCTTGTGGATGGCTTTCATTTTGATCTCGTTGATTAAGTTGGGGATTTGGTGGTAGATTATTCACATTTATTGATAAGAAACCAATTGTATTTTAAATAAATAAACAAATTTGAAGAAAAAATAAAAAAACATACAAAACAATTCAAAAACAAGAGTAAAAAGCATACTTGATGATCCCAATCTTGATCTCTAGGCATGAGGAGGCATTTTGAGGAGGACAGTGAGCAAATTCTTCAACTTCTACAAAATGTGTACATGTAGTTGAGGGCAAAGAAGGCACTAGCAAAAAGAAACAAGAAAAAATGGAATGGGCCAAGGGTTTGCAGCCCATATATAAGTTTTTTTTAAATTTCAAAATTAAAGTTGCGTGTCATCTTTTTGGCACCAGAAATTGGTGCATTCTCCCTCATATCTTACAATTTTGAGCATCACTATCTTGATGTTCTTGTCAAAATTTAGAAATTATTGATTTTAGGAAAAAAGTTGGCACCGCAGCTTGGTGCACTTACCCACATAATAGGTGGAAAGGGATTATTTCTCTCTCTCTCTCTCTCTCTCTCTCTCTCTCTCTCTCTTCCACACATCTTTCCCAAGTCCCCTTCTTTCCCCTAAATAGTAATGTTTTATATGGATCCTAATCAAAGTTTTAAAGGTTAACTTTTGCCCATTTTTACTAGTGCATTTTCCTCCCAAATTATTGGACGGGAGTTTGGTGGAAGTTTCCCTTTTGGGGATCTAGGAGAAGAACACCCATGGGGTAAAGGGGTAGTTCCTTTCCTATGATCAAGGGGTAGAAAGGGGTCAAGGGGAAGCTCCCCCAGTATGGTTTGAAAATAACACCCTAGGTTCAACAAATTTTGCACCTCGAGAACCGCACAAAACTCCATGAAATGTACCAATTTATCAATGAAATATATTTTTATATTTGCCACACACCAAATATGGTAAATACTCTATAGGTCATGCACATTATGTAAAAGATTTATTGCATTTTTTTTAGTGCTAAATAGGGTACATTCCAAAAAGGGTGCACAACCTATAAGGAATGCACCATGTTTAGTGCATGCCAAATTGGTTTGGTATGCCAAAATTGATACTTGGCATGCCATACCATATTATGTACATTTTATAGGGTGTATTAACCATAGGATGCACATTCCATATTGCTTTTGAGGGACCAAAAAATAGTTTGGAATCCTTTTGGTTCCCCATCCTTGGGAAACTACCTAGTTACATTGCGCATTAAGAAATAAGATTTTGTCACTCTCGATTACTATGGTTGAATACATTGTGGTAGTGTCTTGTTGCACTCAAGTTCTTTTGGATAGGTCATCCTTTAAAGGAAATATTGGACTTGTTTGAAATCAATGAATTCTATAATTAAGTACGATATCTCTTTTGTTTAATTTTTTCTTGAATGGGTCAAAAAAATCCTATCTATAACTACTAACTAGCAATTTTTTGATAGTTTTCCTTAAACTTTTAACTTTAAAAAATAACATACTTAATAGATTTTTTGGTTTTGAATTATATACAACCCTTTGATAGTTATGTCATGGTTTTAAAATTTTGATGAGAGTTTGAAGAAAAATGTCAACTCTGAAATGTCCATTGATAGACATTTATATTGTTTGAAGCGTTTTTGGACTATAAATTGGAATTTCTAATAACTCCATTAATAAAATAATATTTTCCTCAACCTCTGGTAAGGCATCATTTATGGGAGGAATGACCCACATCCCAAAATTTTCATCTCATGTATAGACAAGCACATTTCTCTACCTACAATTTTGTATTAACTTTTCTACTACCCCATTTTTGTTTTATAATAAGCACTATATGAATGATCTAAGGATATGTATGCATGGATAAAAAATATTTCATTGCACTATACTTTACAATTGGAACACATGCCACAATGCTTAAATGGCTTACACATCCTTTTATGATCATGTCAAACACTACAATTATCATTACAAGGAAAACCCATTGATATTTTGTTTTATTCATTTTGTGGATCTATTTAGCCATTTGGGTGTACTCTCAAAATCTTAAAAGATAATATATAAATTGTAAGAGATTTCCACAATCCATGCTATATAAATTGTAATAGATAATATATACATATAGTTTTTTTGAAAAGATTCTAAAATGAGATATGGCCTTAACATTCAAAGGAAAATGACGGTTTCTTGAAAGAGAAAGTTTACTATTGAATTGAAGCCTTTCTCACTATATAAAGATCAACTTGTCCAAAAAGAATGAAAATGTCTAGTTCCTATAGGAATATTCAATCAAAAAATGTTCTCTTAATGTTTACATAAGGCTTATTTATTAGTAGCAAAAAACAAATCAAAATTCTTTTCGAATGACTATTTATTTATTGACAACAAAAATCCTTATTTTTCTCTTAAAAAATCAAACACAGTTACATGTTTATATAGAAAACAATGTAAGAATAACTCTAAATGACTTGATCTAGTTGTCTCAAATATACTCACTACTCTATATCCAATCTATTTCTACTTACATGTACACAACTTTAATCATCGCATGTTGTCCATTACAAACTTATTTACTATCAACATAACTCTCATATTCTCATCTTAACAACTTAAACATGGTCACATACTTATATAGAAAATAAAACAAGAGTCTTTCTAAGAGACTTAATCAATCTACAGTAGATATACTCACTACCCTATAACTAATCTATTTCTATGAGAATTTACACAACTCTTCTCTTCTCCTTTCCTCCATTAAAGGAAAAGTCATACTGTATAACAACAATCTCAATATGTAAATGTATGGATAACATTTCTATACAACACAAAAAAACACTAAATAAAAGATAAAATAGGTAAATAAAAGAAATAAAAGTGACTTTTTCTTGCAATACCAACAATTTTACCAATGATTTATATTTTATGCTACCAGGTTACCGACACATTGAAATAGAATCAATTATTTTGATATATTTTGGCAATAAATCTTGTTGCACTTATGATCACTGCTCACCATCTACAAATTGGTGTGGCATTTGATGATTCTCTCTAAATAGACCTGAGTGGTATAATCTTTGCATTTGCACTTATTTACGAAACTCAACCACTAAATTGTTATAAATTTATCATACCCCTCCCCTCCAAAAAAGAAGAAGCAATTTTTCAACATATGAGGAGTATAAAGAAACAGTAGATATACTAAAAAAATCATATATTGTTGTAAAAACTAAATTGAGTTATTACATTACAAAGGCATTCTTATACATCATAAAGGAACCAAGAACCATGAATAAAATGGAGGTGGTATTGAAATATTGAATCACATTAAACAAAATTCTCTCCTCAATTCATTCTCTAGGTTCAATGTCATTTTCATCTTTTCCCCTTAAATATCCAAGATGTCATCATTGTCATTCTCCTTTACCATTCTTCATAGTCACAATATTTAGATGTCTATCTCCAAATTCAACAACTCTTGAGAAATGTAGTTAGAAAAAAACTCAAAATCAGGGCAACTCTCACCATGCTACCAATACAAAATATCTTCTTAGAAATAATCATATGAAATTTACAAGTTGTACAAATTTAATGAAACTCCAACAAATTGGCTATAATGCAATTGGAAAAGAAATTGCTAAAATTATATCCAAAAGAAAACATTCAGGTATATGACATGAGTTGAGATAGTATAAATACACTTTTAGTATTCCTTTTGGATTGAAAACTAAAAATTATAGATATAAAATAGACCAATTAGTGTTTCACAAATTTTTCATACATAACCAAAAACATTATAACCTCAACCAAGATAAGCATCTAAGAAAATAATGTAGCAATTCAATCAAATTTTGGTCACTGCCACTACTATTAACAACACATTAGCATTTAATTTTAGCTAATTTCCCAACTAAAACTCTAGTTGCTCTTATTATAGATGGAACTAGTGAATTTCATCTCTAGGTTTAGGCTTTGTAAGTATACATAAACCATGCCACTCCAAGAAGTCATCTTTATCATTCTTCATTCAATCCATAAAAATCATCAAACCTGGAAACCGAATGCCCACTAGAAGATGTAGAAAAAGTAACTTTTCCCAAAATACAAGAAAATATTAAAATATAATTTTAAATATAAGAATAGATCAATACCCAAAGGCCACATATAATTAGAAGGTTGATCCAAATTGGTGTGAAATTTAAAAGGTAGAGAAGGTATAAAATAATTTACCATATTAATCCTTCTTATGGTATCTGAGAGATAGATTCGACCAAGGCCCACAAATTTTGCACAACAATTTCTTATTCCTTACATTCATTCAATTTCAATTGGGTTTCTATGTTTTCACTTTATAATCAGTGATGGGCCCTTCATTGGTGTAAGAAACTAAGTATTGTTTGCTTCTATAAGGTTGGTCCCAAAATCATTCTTCAATTCTACTAGACGACATAGTATAGCAAAAACTTAAAGAAAAATATATTGCTCACTTTTTAGCCTTATACAAAAACCAAAAATTACAATTTCAACATTTTCTTTGAAATGCATTTGGATTTCCTCTTACAATTATCCCAAGAAACAATCTTTTCCACCGTCGTTTCTCACCATCAATTTTATTGTTGGCATTAGGGTGGTTTATAAACTTCACACTTTTTGGCATCAATATAGATCACATGAATAGTCATTATGTAAAGTTGAGATGCCAAAATGTAAAAATATTCACATTCAAGCTTTCTCAAGTGACACATGCAATGGTAGTTTACTCAACCTTTGCCACCATTCTTCATTTTATATAATCCTCATGGTAACATCCTTCACATCATAAGTAACATCTATAATATATAAATTTATTCTATTTTATTTTTGTTTTGTATCGATTAATTCATAATCTACATGTAAAGAAAATTATAACTTATAGTTTACTTTACTTCTTATTATTGTTATATTTGACAAAATTATTTTATTTAAGCTAAAAATTAATTTAAATTTGTAATATATAATTTTATATAGTGAAAAAACTTCTAACATTAAAACTTTCAAATAATTATAATAATTATGTAATTTGCTAATTTACAAAATCCAATTATATTAAAAAATAAATAAATAAAATCTAGAAAGAATTATTGCTACAATTCAAATTATACATTGATTTTTTTTTAAAATACAAATTAAATAAAATATAATTAATAAAGTTAGATTACACTTATAAGGTGCATTGCGTCTCTTGTTCTTCATCTGCGATTTGATGGAAACAAATCATTTCATTTAGCAGCTTTGGACGTTTCAGGAAAAAATAAAATGGGAATGGAAACATCCAACTATACAATGAAAAGCTGCCGAGATATTTGAGACAGAGATACAATGGACAGATACAATTGAGGCAGAAGCATTGAAGATGTTGGAGGGAGAGGCTGCAGTTCCCGCAATGCTAGAAAAACCCCAACCTGTAGTAATTCATAGAGCAGAGGCTGACGAAACAGATTTTCTCAAATTTTCAAACCCTTCTTTCATGTAATGCATTCCCGTTTCAGATTTTCAAACTCAAGAAAACTGTGTATTAATATCATTCTTTCATATACGATACCAGATGTTCGAATTTTAATGATTTAGGAGGCACAATATTTTTTCAGCTACTAAATATATGTAGCTATATCATCAAATGTACAATCGCTGGACTTAATTTTTAACGTTAGACATTGAAAACCATAAAGTTTTTTCGTGGCATAATAACAACGCACACTTTCGTCCTTTTGCGGAAATGAAACTCAGTTCAAGGAATTAGGGTAATGTACAAAGCACTCAGAGCGATGTAGTTCTGGTCGGCAAAGAAAAATCTAGTTTTATTTTTGGACTCTTTGCTCATGTTTCTTCTGATTATTTTGATCCTTCGATATGCTAACATAAAGTATAAAACATATCATTTTGACAATATATAAAATCTACAACTTCTGATCTATTCGGTACCTAACCATTACAATCACTTTAATATCGAATAAGTCTAGAGCATGTCTGCCATGTACTAAAATATAGCTTATATCCCAGGCTTAACATTTAAAAAAATAATAATTATATAGTTTTTCTTTTAATTTTAGATTATTTATTATAAATTTTATTATTGGAATTTTAGTTTAAGTATTTGAATTTTAAGGGTCTGTAGAGGGAGAATTCTATAAAACATAGAGTTCATATTGTTAGCTTTTAAAATAATATTTAAAGAAAATTTATTGAGAAGTGTCAAATTATTGAGAAATGATTGACACATGACAAAAAAATCAGGTTTGTAGAAAATTATCTAAAAGTTAGAAACTCTTATTTTCCAACAAAAAATTCTAAATAATCTTGTGTTCAAAAAATAAAATTCTCACAAGACCTTTACTTCTAAAAAACATAATTAAATACCTTGCATAGCTTTGCAAATAATGTCATGCTAGCATATTTTTATTGGATAATAATGTCAAGAATAGATTTGTAGTGTTTTAGAAGGTTTTGAGAATGTTGATTATTTATAAATAGCATCTTTAGTATTTTTAAGATTCCTTGCTTTAAAAGTAAAACTTGCATAGATAAAAATTTCTATGTTTTAAAAAGGAATCATTGGATAATAATGTCAAGAATGGAGTTGAAGTGTTTTAATAAGTTATTTTAAATTTAATTTTTAGCATTTTGATATTTTATAATTAGTATTTAATATATTTTTAAGAGTATTCATTGCTTTAAAAGAAATTTTTGCATAGTTAAATAAATTCATATTTTAAAAAGTTTTGATCACTTTAGAAGCTATATATGGAAATATGCACTTATCTTCTTTCTGTCAATTTTGCATGTAATTGATTGAATGGTGTTGCAATTATTTTGATTTATTAAAAAAAAAATCATTTGAATGTAGAATAAAATTACACATGTTTGTTGAAAATTTGTATACCCTCTTTTTGATATCAAAGGTTTATAATTTAAGAGAAAGATGCAATATTATATATTGAAAAGAGGGGTAGTTAACTTATTCAAAATTAATCAAGACATACAAAGAAAAACCTAAGAGAAACACAATAAAGCTCAAGGCAAAGACACAATCAAATTGAAAGAGGTCACAACTAGTCAACTTTATGGAAACCATAATTAACTTTTCCACATCCTCTTTATATTTTTTTCTGGATTTGATTGTGTGATTTTTATTTTTTATCAATGTTTCAAATCACATTCTATGATCCATTATCAGGATAAGAGAAATAGAGTGTCACTTTCTCTTAACCTGATGATGGATCACAAAGTGTGGTCTAAAATGTTGATGCAAAAATAATTACACGGTCAAATCCAAGAACATATTATAAAATTTGATTGTTTCATATGGATTGTGGAAATATTTTTGTTCTTGTCCCCTTTATAATCAATCTCAAGAGACTTCATAGTCCATACCCTACCTACCTCAGTTCTCAAAAGCCCATTTTCTAAGAAAGCTACTACATTGTTCTACTTCCTCAAAGTATGACAAAAGAAAATATAATCCATCTAGGACTATCAATTAAGGATTTATCTTACTAGTACAAATACTTACCAATTAGCTTCCTCCAATTAGCCTCCTCCATATGTTTACTACTTAACATATTGAGTGTAACGTAAGTGAGAAAAACATCTAATTCTAAATCAAGGGAGAACCCTTTTCTATAGCACAAAGAATGGATATAGAAGGAAAAGAGGAGCACAATACTTCACTATTGTCCCTACCAACACCATTGATTCACGCCTGTCCACATTTCCTTCTAGAACACCAATTCATTTTAACTTTTAAAAATCCCTCAAATGGATGAACCACCTTCCTTATTTAATATTTTTATGTTCGGCCTACCTTAATTTACTTCTTGCTAAGGGGCTAGCCCTACAATCAACAATATCCAGATTCCATATCATAACTAGATCACTAGGATCCATAGGGTCACTAACAAGTTACATTTTGAAAGAATCATTACATGAATTATCTAAATAATAATTCTCTATAGAAGAGCACTTATAATTTCCAAATCTTGAAAGATCCAATTTATTTCTAGCCACAAGTTCTAGATGAAAAAGAACCTTTAATTTATTTCTAGTCACAAAATAGTTAGTACTCCCCTTTAGATTTGTGACAAGGAACTAACTACCTTGTGTGAAGTATATAAGTTTAATAATTGTATCAGGCATTGATAGGTTGAGCTTTTGATGCAGTGATAACCACCACTCTAACAATGATAACTCATCATATTCTAATACATCACATGTAAAAATAGCAAAGCTAGATCAAACATTTATATCAGCTAACCATTATGAATTGTGTCAACAAACATCCAACCAAGTCAAAAGATTCATACAAAGTCAACAAAGCATACTGAAATATAGGAGTCTAAATTCGGTTATGAGAAGAATTCACAATTAAAGTATTGAGTAGAACTTATGTAAGAGAAATAAAAAACTAAAAGTTACACTGATAACTTCTAAAATAGCCTTAGTCCTTCATGCCTTCCAAATAATCTATTTGTTGCTCCTGATTTCAAATTGTGTTACTTTTTCTAAAATTGTGAAGCTGAAAATCAATCTCTCCCCCCCCTCATGATCCTCTTGCCAAGAGTCTTTTATGCTGTATAAATAGCATTTAGACTTAAATTTATTTATGTTTGACTGCCTCTATAAGGATCTACTAGCATTTAATATTTCACAATATGACATTGTTTATTTTTAAATTTTATAATTGGCTAAATATGTTTTGTTTACTCCATTAATGTAGTAAGAATTAAACATTGCACGTTAGATAGTTTAACTATTTTCTATTTTGACTTAGATAATTATCTTGGAAAAGTTATTAATTTTCCATTATGAAATTAAAAAATAAAAATGGGGCTATGACATTTTGCCTTTTTAATATAACTATATTATATTATATATTAAAGCATCTAAGAAAGCAATTAAATAGAGTGAACTTCTTTTCTATTGAGTCGTGTTTATATGATGTTATTATGTGATCATTAGTCCTTTCTCAATCTTGTAGCATGTTTTCTTAAGACAACTATGTTTGAAGTCTAAGTAAAGGGAATGGTATAGTAGCCTTAGGATATGAAATATGTCAAAACACATAATCTATAATGACACTACAACTTTCATTCAACTCAATCATCTAAATACAAAGAAATCTAGAAGCATATGCTCTCATGCAATTGTGCAATGCAATACTAGAAACATAGAGCAAGATCATGGTGCAAGATAAGTTGTTGGTGGTTGTTGTCATGGAGAACATAAATCAATTTTTGAGAGAGGATTTGATTTCATATAACAAATTATGGCAAATGAGATTTCTTGGAGTTGTGTTGTTGTCCTTGTTTCATGTTGAAACACTATAATTATATCTAGAAGAAATCTATCCTTCAATTATTATTAAGAAAAAAATCCCGATGCTAAAAAAGTCTTGTTAAAATTATATCTAAACATTTTAAAGGATAAAATTACAAATAATTGTTAAAAAAATACTAACTCATATGAACATTTAAAAAATCTTTTTTCATTTATTGACACCTAAATCTTTATTCCTAAATTTCAAGTAAGCAATCAATTTAAGATATGGATACATTCTACATTAAAATAAATATTTTATATTTATAGGTCTTTGGTTTGTTTCATAAGGCTAATTCAAGTAAAAATTGTAGATTAGGTAAATTTAGTAAAATGATGTTTCTTGGAGTAGTGAAGTTGTCTTTGTTTCATGTTGAAACACTATAATTATATCATAGAAAAAATCTATCCTCCACTTGTTTAAGAAAAAAAACCCTAGCTCTATAAAAAATCCTCTCGTTCAAAGTATATCTAAACATTTTAAAAGATAAAATTAGAAATAATTGTTAAAAAATATACTAACTCATATAAACATTTTAAAACCTTTTTTCATTTATTGACATCTAAATCCTTATTCTTAAATTTCAAGTAAGCAATCAATTTAAGATATAAATACATTCTACATTAAAATAAATATTTTTTATTTATAGGTCTTTGGTTTGTTTCATAAGACTAATTTTTAAAAATGAAGTAAAAATTGTAGATTAGATAAATTTAGTAAAATGCATGAATAGTTGACAGTTCTTAATTTTTGAACACAAAAATTTCAGCCTAATACTATTCGAGTTCCAGTTCCAAATGAGTAAAACTTCTTTACGAATGGAGACGCGGCAACAAAAATAAAAAATAAAGAACACTGCATTTCTTAGCAGCTCACTTCTCTCTCAGAAACAGCAAGGATATCGGCATCTCCACTGAGATATTTCCATAAAAAACATGACTAGCAAGGAATAAATAATTCATGTATTGGACCATCATGGGTTACAACCCATGAGCACCATCTATCTTCCAATGACAAATGAGTTGAAGGAAGGATTAACTCTCTATAACGCTGAGAACTCGCTGCTTTGTGATTTGATACTGGCAAAGGCTTTTCTGGTATTGCGAGAATGACAGTCTCTCCCTCCTACATCTTCAATGCTCTGCCATGCTCGGCCTTAAAGCCAGATTAACGTGAGTACACAAAATACCCACCTTAACAAATCTATCCATTGTTTTCACCTCTTCACTCTCGTGCATTATCCAATCTATCAATTCAACTACTCTACTCATTTCTAGGAGCTTCCATGCCCAATCAGTAATAAGGTATTCAGTCAAACATTCCACAGAGATATCCAGAGCCCTTCTGCCGCTCATGATTTCCAACAACACAACTCCAAAGCTATACACATCACTCTGATCTATAAGAATTCCATACAGAGCATACTCCGACGCCAAATACCCATGCGTCCCGCTTATTTTTGACACGAGATACGATTACCCTTCACTCGCCAACCTCGCCAGCCCAAAATCAGCAACACAGGCATTCATGTCCTCATCCAGCAGAATGTTATTGGCCTTTATATCTCTGTGATATATCGCTGACTAAACGTCGGAATGCAGATGACATAACCCCTTTGCAATCTTGATTATAATCTTCTTCCTCTACTCCCACGTCAGCCTTCTCCCAGTTGCGTTTCTAAAAATGTGTTGATCGAGGCTGCCATTGGTGAGGTAGTCGTAAACAAGAAACTGTTGGAACGCCTCTTTGTCATCACCACCAATGCCAAAACCTCGTAGAACCACCAAATTTTGATGGCGAAAGCTGCTCTGAATCTCCACCTCATTCCAGAAATCTGCATCATCATTGACAGAGCACTTCTTCATTCTCTTCACGGCAATCATCCGATTGTCGAGAAGTTTTCCCTTGTACACCATTCCAAAACTCCCCTGCTCGATTAAATTTGTGCAACTGAAATCAGAAGGCTTTTGTTTATTAATCTCTTAAAATGCTTGTGCTTTGTGCTCGCCCTCCACTAGTAACGAACGATTTGTATAATGCTCATAGCCATGGCGGCGCCTCCATCACCATGATCTTGCAATGGTCGAGAATATAGCTGGCTTAATGATGGGTAAAACGGCCTGTACCAACATCACCATGGACGCCTCCATTTTCATCGACATTTTGAATTGAGAATGTTGTCTCTATATCAAGTTGCTACAGACTCAGTCCAAAAATGCCCTTTCATGTTTGTAGTTTCATCTTGGATGCTCAGAATTACCCAGGATAAACAGGACAAGGTGTCTTAGCAAAATATTCGAATGTTGGGCTTCTAGGGACAAGTGTTCTTCACTTTTCAAGATTGGTCAATGATTGTGTTGACCATATAGATGGATGGTAGCCACCGATTCTATAGAGAGGGAATCTGTTGGCTTTGAAATGGCGTTTGGAGTATTATACAAAAGAGGGAAGCTTACATATTTTCTCTTGACCAAGGTTGGAAGATTTGTTGAATTGTAAACCAGCTGGCAGCCACGCCTCCTTCTACAAAGGATCGAAAGAAAATAGAACTATATATTCTATCATAAATTGCAAAGAGGCAAAACACAATTACTTTGGATCCATGCTTGAGATGTAAATGTATTTAATTAGGGCTCGTTTGGCAATGGGAATACCACTAGAATAGGCATGTGTGTATCTCTATTCTCCATTTGGGTGCAACAATGTTGAATTACAAATAGGAATACAATGGGAATAAGTATTCCAATTTTGTCCAAAAAAAGGGACATACGCAATTCCACTAAATAGGTGCAATTGGAATTTTTATTCCTATTCCATTTATTACTTTGTTAGAAAATATAAAATTCTGGGTCTGTGCCCTTAACTTTACATTTGCCCTCACTTTTGTTTGCCACTCATTCTCAACTCACATCCGTTAGTAGTAGGTGAAGGAAACTTTTATCCTCCATTTTTACCAGGTATGGAGTAGGGTTTCATTGCTTTTTGAGTGCAGGGTTCATCGTTATTCTTTTTTATGTGATGTGTTTGAATACAGTTGCATAGGGTTTTGTTTTACGGCATTGGCAAGAAGTTTCTACAACATTTGAAGGGCAAAGAGGAGCGGAGTCCACAACAAGAGTGGGATGGTTAGATTTTGAGGTATGTAGATTGTGTTGTTTTCATAATATTGCATTCAATGAAGCCCCTTACCTTCTATATTCCTTTGGTGCACATACGGTGCGCTGTTTATTTATTTCAAACATTATTAATTTGTTTTTTATTTCTCCATTAGTAGTATTTGTAGATGAGTTTCAAATCTCATTTTTATGTATATATTTTGTTAATCTTCCTCTTGCAGACCCCAATGGATATGGATAGAACAAATCTAGAATCCCTCCATTGTATATGCACTTTTGATGATATTTATCCTTGCTAGTTTATCCCTTATTTCTATCTATCTTTCCATATGAATGAAATTCATCTAGGTGATGATTCAATTCTCCTCCTATCTAGTTCCTCAAGCAACCCTTTTTCTAGACCTGATAAGCTAGTGCATGTCTTTAGCACAAATGGGTATATTCTACTACTAAGCTCTAAAACTTTTTGTTGCATTTGACATTATAGTATTATTCCATTTTTATATAGTCTATATAAAGCATACCATCTGATCATTACATTCCATTAAAATGAATCTTTTTCAAACATTTTGTCAATTATTTGATGTACACCTTTTGCACTTGCATAGTTAATATACATGTCTACTAGATTAGTTCTCGGAAGAGGGTTTTGAGTAAGACTTGTCAAAACAATCTGGGCATGGACTTTCTTGACCTAGTTCTAATATCTTTACAAGCTTCTAATAATGTAAACAAATTAACATTACGAAGTTATATTTTTGTGTATAGATATTGCAGTTCTCAAGTTTTTCATTTGGTATAAGTAACGACATGATCGTGGATGCAATGGTGAGAGTATCCTCTCTTCAAATTTCTCTTTTTATTATTATTTCTTATTAGCTACCCATATTGGAACTCATTGTATTTCTTGTTGATTGGGATCAAACATTTTCTATTCTTCTCTTTTGCTAATCTTAATATATTCTTCAATTTCCTATCTCTAAATTTTGTCCATCAGGATTGTAGGATGAGGATGGCAGATCATTCTCTAATACTATTTGTGACAACCCATCTTTGAACCTTATAAAGATTTCCACTTGAGAAACATGCCAAGGATATTTCTTATTGCTTATCTTAAATAAGAATTTGTTCCACAATTTTCTTTTTTGTGTATCTCAGATTCTCAAAAACTATGAAGAAACCCTAATTCTATTGTTACTTCTACCACAATAATGTTTTTGTTGCCTCTAGGTTTGGATTGCAGGGAAAAAAGCCCTTATACAAATTTCATATGATATATGCAACTTCTTATATTTCCAAGTGACATAAATTAACACCAAGGCCAAACACTTGTAATGTTCTATAAATGCTTACTGTGGTTTTAGTATAGGGTCCCCAACCTACTAACTTTATTGGGCCAAAATTGTAGCTCATACAAAAAAAATATGTTAGCTTTGGTAGGAAAGTGCAATGAAGAGTAGCATGAGCATAACCATCTTATTGCTAGCTAACTCTCTAGCAACAAGCTAACTGCATCTGTCAAACACTTTTTGCCCCTTTTTAATGCTTTGATAATTTGCATACAAACCCATCATGACTCATATAGTTATATCCCATCATGATTTCATTGATATTGATGGAAATCCACTTTCAATTGCATAATTTTTTTTATTAAGCTCCATATCCTATTATAAAGTTGACATTTGGGGATCACATCATGAACAATCAAGCAAGGGTCAAAAGAATTTTTGATCAAAAAACAAGGCCACAAAGATTCATGAAAGGGGATCAAGTACTGTTGTGGGACAAGAGAAAGAAACCTAAAGGAGCTCACACCAAGTTCAAGAGCTTATGGAAAGGCCCATTTGTAATATCTAAAGAACTAGGCTCTAATGAATTCAAACTACAATATCTTAATGGAGATGATTTTCCCCTATCTTATAATGGATAGGACCTCAAACTGTACCAATTCTAAGCTTGGTCTTTGTCTCATTGTAAATACCATCCTTTTTGGGTTTTGTTCTTTCTTTTGTTTTGTCTTTCTATTTTTTTCCTTTTCGAGTTAGTCTGCAAAGCCAAAGATCCTGAGTTCATCTATGATCATTCTAGTCTCATTCCCCAGCTGGAGCCAATTGTTACAACACTCATATTTTTCTCATGTCCTTAGGTGTCTCATGAGTGAGTCATTTCTTGATCCTAAAGTTGAACTTGAAGTTCCAATTAACTTCAAGTTCAAGTTCACATTCCCTATTGTCTTTCATGTATCAAAGTCCACATTCACTCTCCTGAGTTAGTCCTAATGAAGTTGAAGTTGAAGTTGAAGTTCGATCATCTCAAATTTCAACTTCAACTTCGATATCATTTTTGTATACTAACATTATTTTTTCATGCAAGCATTCAATTCTCGAAATAAAAAAGTGAAATGGGCCCCAATGATGACATGTTTCAAGGCATGCAAAATAATAAATAAGTACGTTAAGGAAGCATGTGTCTTTTCATGGCAAGAGTTAGAGAAAAGGAAAATTTTTCATTTCATGATGACATGGAGCATTAATAGGTGTGTAGATTTGATGGGCATTAATAAAAAATCACTCAGAGTGTCTTTTCTAATGTGCAGCACATGAATAGTAATTATTATATTTACTTGCCATATCTGTACTGAGATTTTCTTCATAAGTCATCCCTTAAATGCATTACTTAGCCATTTCACTACTCATTTCACCATTTGCAAAAGGAAGTCTCGGCGTCATCTAGTACAGAGAATGTGTCATATGATAAGCTTTGTCAAACTGTAAGTGCATCGCCATTACCCTCTTTAATTTTTCTTGTGCTTGCTTTTGTTTTGAAAGGTTTTTGTTTGCATCTTTTAGACCCTGTCACCCCATAAACATTATTTCACCCCAAAATGCCCAAATTGGAAAAACCATGTCTCCTTAGCTCTTTACCTAAGATTCGTGATACATTCCTAGTTAACAAAATCTTGATTGATATAATTGAAAGACCCAAAAATGCCTAGTCAAGTCCTATATATCAAAAACTAGTTAATAATGGATTTCTTAAAGCTACCATATTTTGTGCAGCTATTACATACCTAGAGTTAATCATAGAATGCGCAAACCACTATGATCCTAACACAAAATGTGTCAAGAAAATTGTAGAGTCAAAATCAATAGGACCAGTGTTTGCTCAGCTCTTAGGATCCCTCATAAGGAAACCTATGAACCATAGACATTTGAGGAGGTAGAACACTTGCATGCTGAAAGGAAAAATAATTATGACAATAAAGTAGCCTAGTCTTGGCTCCTAAAACTAGCAGAAGGTGGTTCAAGGTTGCCCAAACCATTAACCATTGAACATTTCATCAAATAAATTGTAGACATCGTGCTTTTGTTGAACAGAGTCAAAGGAAACAAGCATGCATTTCATTGGGAGACATTGATGTATTTCTTCATCCAAAAGATTGTTGAGGGGGATAAGCTCATTGATTGGGCCAACCTAGTTGCTGAGAATTTACACAAGGGTTTAGTGGTTGTCAATAATTTTGGTCCATTTTTCCTATCTTCCTTTTTAGTTTATGTCTTAGCAGCATCTAAAGAATGGGAAATCCTTCCACATTCACCATGGATAGATGTAATGCCCATTTACCAAAACTATAGTGCTACTTTGTCTAAAGAGTTAAGAAGAGTAAATGATGTATTTTTGGGAAGGCTAGTTTTTGAGGTTTAGGGTCATGAAAATAATAGACTATCTGAGGAAGCAATGCAAGCTATACAAGTTTATGGCTATTTTTATATTCAATTTTCTAGGTTCACATACCTCAGGATGGGTGGTTATTTAGGTGAACCATTGAATTTGCCTCGTTATTGCTTAGACTCTATTATTTTATCTAAAATGTGTAGACAATTTGTCTCAGTCGTGGAGTTTTTTGAAATTACCAAGAGGTCCTTTTCTATTTTCTTTCCCATTTAAATTGGCCACAACAAATGCCCTAGTCTAAAGCAAGTCATGTTGACAAGAGCATCATTGACCCATCTGTTTTTCAAACCTTTCTTCCCTCGAGAAAATTTTGATTACACAAGATTTATTAGGAACAATTTTAAAAATGCAATTTATTTTATTCACATTTCATAGTTAGAAGACTACTAGGCAAATTTCCCTGATGAGTTTGAAGTAAGAAAAAGGCTATGGTAAAGATTAACAATTAAGAAAATTAATATGTTTAATGTTGATCTTGACACATGCAAGCTAAAAGAGGAAGATTCAGAAAAAGTGATTGACCCATTTTATATCGACCAAATTGAATGCATGCCTATTCCTAAGATTAATTGGGGAAGAAGAGAAGAAGATGATTTGTTCTCTTGCACTAAAGATGTGCTGGCTAGGACTGAAAATTGGATAAAATCAAAAATTGTTGTTACCCCTAATCCATCTAGAAAGTCTTCAAAAATGAAAAGTAAAAAGGCCTCCCAAAAGCAAAAAGCTACCACTAACCCAAGTGTTCATTGTCCCATTGCAAGTTTAGTTGAAGTTGAAGCTGAAGCAATTCCACAATCACTTCAACTTCAAGTTCAAGCAGAAATTCCTAAGTCTAAAAGGGTGACCAATTTGAGCACAAAGAAAGAATCATCAAATAAAGGCAAGAATACAGTGACAGTTGATCTTGAGACTACAGAAGAATCACCTATGGCGGATAGTTTACCAGAACCCCAGAAGTCACTAGTAAATACTGATAGCCAAGAGAGTAATCTCACCTTGGCTTAGTTCTCCCCTGCAATTAATAAGGAGCCAGTTACTCCCAAATGGTTGGAGACTTCTGTTGAAAAGAAGTGAAGAATGGTGCCTCTTTCAATGATAATTGATGATTTGGTTAGTAAATGTTTGGGGAAAACACCTAAGGTGAAGAAAGCCAAGACAGGATCAAGAATCAAATTTGACAAAAACTCAAGGCACTGGTCAATTGAAATAGCCATGCCACTAGATGAAAGCTTGTGGAAATCTTTAACCCCTCAGGATTACCAAATAACAAAGTTTCACTTGGGAAAAGGAAACCGTGAAGTGGATAAGGAGTTCTTTGAAGCCTCTAATAAGAAAATTTCACACAGGGTGTGGAAGGATGGATAGGATAAACAAGAGATGAAGGAGACAATAAAGAACATGGCAGAGTATATCAATGTCATCCTTCACCCTAAAGCACAACCCATGAGTAAAATTTCAGCAATTGTCGATGTGTCCTCTGTAACCAACCAACAATCCCTTGATAATCTGCAAAAGTGCAAAGCAGTTGCAAAGACAACAGGGGAGTGGGTGCAAGGTGTCCTAGATGACACTGTGAAACACATAAGTCTCTTGGATAAGACTTTGAAAGAGATCTCTGCCATCACCAAAAAGTTAGAGTTGAGAAATTAAGGGTACGAGAAAGAAAGAAGAAATTGGGCAAAGGTGGTAATATGGTTGGAAGATATCCAAGAGTTTGGACTTTAGAAATTTCAAGCCCAGTATCTTGTAGCTGGTTTAGATGAGAAAGCCTTGTATGGAATCAAGGATTGTATTGAATGGAGGAACGAAGCATTGATACAAAGAAAAATTGAAATCAAAGAAACCCTACAAGAACTCAAGGTTGTATACCAGAAAATTCAAGGACACCTCAAATGGTTTGGCAAACACTTCTTAGGTAAAGAGGATGACTCCATTGCCAAAGTACAAGAAGTGATTAAAGAAGTCCAGAAGAAATTCTAGGAGCTCCAAGATAAGAAGATACCAACTAAGTAGGACTTTCCAAACGTAGCCCGCATTGAAGCCATATTGATAATCAATCTCAAACACTTGGAAATGCATGAGGAAAAAATAGTGGAATTGAAGAAGGAGAAAGAAATATGGAAAAAATGACTCACGTACATTGGCCTGCCTCATCAATCCATTATCTCTACATTTTCAACCACCTATGAAGATTGGAAAGTGGTGAGGAATGCAGTTAGCGTGGATGATGCTACTCGATCAGAATACATAGTTATAGATTGTCACTTAGTTTTTCTTTATAGTTTTTACTTTCTTACATTTCAGTTAACATAGTTGTGTTAACTAAAAAATTATTTTACTCCTGGCAGGGTAATTTTTGCAATTGTCCAGCCCCATGCCTTATATAAATGTAATAATTAGTATGGCATAGGGTTAATCTCCAAAAAACTGATAAACAAAACTATTTTTGTTTTATCTTTAATCTTAAGTTTTCAAAGATAGCATTTCAGATTTTCAACAAACATAAATAGAACTCTATAGTTTGATTTTGCTAAAGGCTATTGGAGGTAGATATTAATTTCTACTTCTTTGAATATGTATTTCTGAAGATACTATTTATACTAAAAGCTTTTCCTTAGTTTTTCACTCATTCTAAGATTACTTATTCAAAATTTGAGAAGCTATGAGAAGTGAATTTCATTTGATCTACCTACTTGTTTACTTGACTTTCAATTATGTGGATAATATTGATAGTTAAGATCAAGTGGTTCTTTAGCATTAAAATCTACTTTATATTGATGAAATAGAATAAGTTGATTCGGCACTTTTAGTAGATTAGATCTTTCCTTTGGGGTAAAAGATCAAAAAACTATTCTTTTTCAATAAAGGTAGCTGCGCCTATTTTACTAGAAAAACAAAACTTTTAAGTAGAGAATTCCTTAACATTCTATAGGAATTCAATCTGTTGGTATGCATTTTTCTCCATTTTGAATATAAAACCATTTGAGAAAAACTATTTACCAATAGAACTGATGATTATAGTGTTTAATACAATAAGTTACTAATATTTTTTATAATATTGGAATGTAGGTACATCATGAAGAGTAGCCATGCATAAAGATAAAAAGCTAAATAAAAAGCAGAATGAAGAAAAATCTATTATATTTTTGACAATACTTTTATTAACACTACGATTTTTGACACTACAATTTTTGGTAGTTGTCTATCGATGTAAAAATGATGAAACACTTGATATATTGTAAATTGAAACTTGTTGATTTAATGTAAGAAACAAAGATGATTTTACTTAATACAATTTATGTTGTGCGACCTAAAAAATGATGATTTTAATACATATTAACACCAAACTTGCATTGTGCCAAATGCCAAAGACTTGAGAGGTAAAAAATAATGTTTTTTCTTTTAATACTAACCCTAGTGATACCCTTGTTCTGGCTGCGGAGACCATCCATCGTCCATAGCCACCCCGTACCAAGGAGTCTCCAAGGTGCTCTAAGTGTGTTTTGAGGTCAATCTTTCGAGGGTCGTAACCCAAAGATCGTGAGGGATATCGATGAAATGTCAAATTCTATAGGATAGTGATGTCGAGGCCTAAAAAAACCTATCTCATTTTTGAGAGATCACATTCTATTTGGATTTAGCATAGCGATCTCGCTCGATGCCAAAACTCGCAATGTGCCTTAGTTCATAAGTGCACCACAACATAACTTTGAAACTATTGATCTTGGCATCGAATCGCCATATCCATTAGCTCCAACTGGGCAGGTGAACCCTAGTGAGACCTTTGTCCTAGCCATGGAGACCCTCCATCATCCTTGGCCACCCTGTATCGAGGAATCTACAAGGTGCTCTAAGTGCATTTTGAGGTCAATCTTCTAGGGTCGTAACTCAGAGCTCGTGAGGGCTATTGATGAAACATCAAATTCTATAGGATGGTGATGTTGAGGCCTAAAATAAGCTATCTCATTTTTGAGAGATCACGTTCCATTTGGATTCAGCATAGTGATCTTGCTCGATGCCAACAATCGTAATGTGCCTCAGTTCATAGGTGCACCACAGTGTAACTTTGAAACTGCTGATCTTGGCATCGAATCATTAGTTCCATTAGCTTCAAATGGTTGAGTGAACCCTAGTGACACCCTTTTCCTAACCATAGAGACCCTCCATCATTTGCAGCCACCCCATACCAAGGAGTCTCCAAGGTACTCTAAGTGCATTTCAAGGTAGATCTTCCAAGGGTCGTAACTCGGAGCTCGTGAGGGATATCAATGAAATGTCAAATTTTACAATACGATGATATTGAGGCCTAAAATAACCTATGTCATTTTTGAGAGATCACATTCCATTTGGATTTAGCATAGCGGTCTCACTCGATGCCAAAACTCATAGTGTGCTTTAGTTCATAGGTGCACCATAGCGTAACTTTGAAACCACTAATCTTGGCATTGAATCATCAATACCATTAGCTCCAGATGGGTGATTGAACCTTAGTGACACCATTTTTTTACTGTGGAGATCCTCCATCATCCACGACCACCCGATACTGAGGAGTCTCCAAGGTGCTCTAAGTGCATTTTGAGGTCGATCTTCTAAGGTTCATAACTCAAAACTCATGAGGGCTATCAATGAAACATTGAATGCTATAGGATGGTCATGTCAAGGCCTAAAATAACCTATCTCATTTTCAAGAGATTACATTCCGTTTGGATTTGGCACAGTGATCTCACTCATTGCCAAAACTCGTAGTGTGCCTCAGTTCATAGGTGCACCATAGTGTAACTTTGAAATTGTTGATCTTGGCATCAAATCATCAGTGCCATTAGCTCTGGATGGGTAGGTGAACCCTAATGACACCCTTTTTCTAGCCGCAAAGACCCTCCATCATCCACGGCCACCCTGTACCGAGGAGTCTCCAAGGTGCTCTAAGTGCATATCGAGGTCAATCTTCTGAGGGTCATAACTCGGAGCTCATGTAGGCTATCAATAACCCCTTACCAAGTTTTGTGAACTTGTCCAATTAAGAATTTAAAGTTATAGAAAAAATTTCTCAAAATTGCAAAAGTTGCAAGAGTTGAAAAATTGCAATTTTGCAACTTTTGCAACTTTTTCTTGCCAAGAAAAAATGAGTGCAAAGAGTTAGTTAGGGGTTTGAGCATGACCATTCAATGTTGGAAACACTTATACAAGGTATCAAATGATAACATGCATTAATAAAGCCAATTTTCATAATGATAGAATGCATTACTCGATGGTTGGATTAAAGAAATGAAGAATGGATCAAAAGTTATGAATGATTGTGTTTGGGTCTATACAAAGGACAGCAAGAAGGTATGTTTTGGATGATTTGGTTCCTAAGTTTTGTTAAGTGGATCAGTATGGGTAATCTGATCAATGTGAGAAATGTATAGATGTTATTCATATGGATATGGTATTGGGGAACCAAGTTAAAAAGGTTTGATCTAATCAAGTCCTTAAAGTTGGGATATTTTGAGGTTATGTTGAAATTGAAAAGTTGTAGTATTATCAAAGATTCTGAGTCTAGGAATGAGTTCATGGCTGGGAATAGAATCCATGGTTGACGAGTGGATTCCTTAAGTGTGTTGAGATTAGATTTGAAGCCAAGAGTTAGTCTCAAGGTTGAAGGTGGAGTTTAAAATTAGATTTCGGGTGATGTGAACCTTGTGTAGGAGGTTAACAAGTGTGTTTATGTCGTGATAGCACTTCAAATTAAACATTGCATCCAGATTTGACAATAAAGGTTGGTAAAATGTTATTCAACATTTATTGCATTTGAATTGAATATAAAAAACATGATCAAAATTAATGATATTCCATAAACATGAACAATACACATGATCCACAATAAATTGAACAATACTAGATACTAAATTAATATGTATATCATTGTGCACATAAATGAAAAATATATATATTAAAATAAATGTATCCATAGAAAAATTACATAAACATATATATATATATATATCAAATTTCATATACCCATAGACAAATTACACAAATATATATCAAAATACATAGATCCATATACAAAATGTGGCTGATCATGCCATCAAAATGTGTATAATATCAATGTTTTTGTAAACAATGTGGCATATGCCATCTCAAAATGTCTCATTACGCATCTTATGACAACTATACTATCCTAGGCTACTGGTGGATGATCAAAATGTAGCCTCTTCATTGCACTAGGTGGATTGGATGCCTCCTACATTAACAAAAAATGAAAACCCAATGTTAGACTACTAAATTTATATGATTCTTTGTATCTAACATTGAATTACTCAAATTCATAATGATCTTTTTGTTAATGAAGATTTATACTATTAAACTTTCATCATAAATACCTCTCTTGTTGACCTCATGTGCCTGTTAGGAGTCCTCTCGTATGCCCTCTGCAATGCTTGTACGTCATTGATTGTGGCCTATGTATGTTCAAATATGTTTGTCAAATGACTCTACAACTTAAAATATAACATTATAATTCATAGTATGCTAAATTTATAACATATAATCAAGAATTCAAACTACAACTTACTTGTGTAGGCTCCTCAGGATGTAGTGGCTACATCATCAAAGATACAAAAGTCTCCTGTCCAACCTCATGTAAACTAGGAGTTTCCTATGAGATAAAAAATACTAGTTGTTAATATCATAGAAATCAATTTTGAATTTATTTATGAAAATAAAAAATAAATGATACTTATACATAGAATGGGGCTCTTAGTGCGAATGGAAATGCTTCAGCATCTACGATGCAAAATTTGCATGGGCTCATTGCTAGTAGCCATGCCCTATACAATAAAGAATGTAATTAAATTTCATTAACACAAAAATTATACAAGAATGCATCAACATTTAATCAAATAGAAAGCACCTAATTACCTTTCCTTTGTCAATGGGTCATGGCTCATCCCCTGCACTTTGTCCTCTAGGAACAAGTGGTATTTACAAGATAAAAGAAAGATTAGAAATCATATATTCTACAATATCAAATATAAAAAATAATGAAAACAAAACATAATGTACCGTAGATGTCTCAAGGCCAAATGAAATAGTCGAGAGTGTGGCATCATCTACTCTAGATGTCTCAGCTCCTCCTTAGTCATCAACTAAACATGAATGAAGATCACATACATGTATAAGTTAGTATGGCTTAAAAATTAAAATTAATCTATTATAAAGATTAACTTTAAATCACATATGTCATAACAAAAAAATGTATACACGTACCGACATAGAAGGAGTTCATGCCTCTACATGCCCCTCCTCTCTCGCATTAGGGTCTATAGCCTCTACACATGCGTCTGGTGTATCCTCATCTAATACAAACTGATACTCAAGAAGATCACCTATGGCACCCAGACAAATATTCTTGCATGTAATGCAAGTATGAGGCACACAAACAAGTGATGAGCTAGCCAATATGAACTCACGCAAGCATCATCAGCATGGGGAGGTAGGACTGAACTAGTGTGAGATATCAATAGGCTACTCAGTTTATGGATGGCTCTAATGGTCTGAGAGCTAGCCTCTACAATAATATCAAGATGTTACACTTGAGGAGGGGGGGAGACATCAGTAGGGGGGACAAAAGTGCCAGCTTTCTTCCATTGGGAAGAGGGTCTATCCTGAGGAGCTCCTCCTCCTACACCCATGTTGGGCTTCATGCTCCAATAGTTCACCTTGAGGCCCAACACAAATTCTGCATACAATTTTCTAAGGAAATAAAATGGCACGTCTAAATTACTATGTGGAGGGATGTCAAAAACCATCCACCAATGATCCCAAAATTTCACACATATGGCATCATTTGTGCACCATTTAATTGATAGTTTGGGCTTTTTGCGGTTGACTAGTAAACTGGTTTTTGGGTTCGCAAAAAGGGCAACCAAATCATCTTTACTTATATTGAGGGTTGCAACCTCATCATAGTCCAACCCATCATCAAACATCTCATGCATTTTGTCATGCCAACAAAGAGCAACATTTTATTCCTCGGTAAGTGTTTCAATGTTATCCACTATGGTGTTTAATGTGGATAACATAGGAGCCAATGTGATTACAGTATTATATGTTGTTCACAAATCCTTCAATTTGGTGAGATTACGAGGAATATTTGGTGGACAATTTTGCGAGAGCACTGGATCATTTGGTGGGGGGTTACGACGAATAGTATTCCTTGCCTCAATATCATCATTTTGGTCAACCATACCTATTAATTCGTAAAACATAATTTATATTAAAAAAACCTAAATTTTAATAATTTCTATCAAAAAATACCTAAATTCTAACAAATTCAACTAAAACTAACAAATTTATTATAAAATTTATTAAATTTATACTAAAATTGATTTAAAACATTAAAAAAACCCTACTTATCATGTATCTAATTGTAAAATACATCTCTAAGCTCGAAAACACTAAATCCTTGTCAAAATAGCAACCCTCAAGTTGTTTTTTTTTTTTTTTTTATAGCACAGTCATCGAGTATCTGATTTGATATTAGATACCTGATATTATCGGATATCTAATTTTATATTGGGTATCTGATATCAAATCGGATACCTAATAAGGCTTGGGGGCCTACTTTCCAGCTTTGGTAACAAGATGGACAGAAAAAAGTCAGAGTAGATTTTGAAACACTTTTAGATGTTTTCAAACTCTATTTTTTTCACATCACCACTTTTTGGCACACCATGATCCTACACATACCCAAATCGAGTGTGTTGTTGATCCAAGAAACTAAGATAACTAAAGATAAAGTTGAGGTCTTATCTCTCTTTAAGAATGGAATAGTTTTTGGGTGTGATTCTAAAGGAGCCTCAAGAGAGGTGTGGTTATCTTATAGAACAATTTTATTGTTAAAGGTGAGGTCCTTTTGGCTGAAAAAAATTATCATTTCTATTATTTTTTCTCATATTAAAGACAATTTCTCCTAGATTCTCTCTAATATCTATGCTCCCAATTACAAAAATGGGAGGTTAGCCTTTTAGGAAAGGTTGGGGACTTTCAAAAATTCTATCATTGAAATCCCATGGCTAGTTATGGGTGATCTTAACTCTCCCCTAAATGATAATGATAAATTGGGGGGCATTTCTACCCAAGCTCATCTGGATGGAAAGCTAGATTTTATGCTTTTCGTCAATCTACATGATTTTCTGGATGTGGATCTCCAAGATTGTTCCTACACGTGGTCCAATATCATTAAACGGGTAAGCACCTTATTCAGGTAATGCTTGATAGAGATCTTATTTTGGGTGATTGGTTTAATAGATTCCATTGTGCTCTTTCCTCTATCACTAAGATAAGGTCCAACCATTTCTGTATTTCTCCATTAGCTGACCCCTTAGTTGTTAAGCGTAATTTTCATTTTAAGTTTGAATGGATGTGGATGGAACACTTCAATTTTAATAATTTCATTCAGGATTGGTGGACTGTGAATGTTGAAGGGTCATCCATATTCAAGATAGCTAAAAAACTCAATCACGTTAAAAAAAAGTCAAATCTTGGAACAAGGAGACCTTTGGGGATATTTTTCTCCAAAAAAAATGTTATTAAAAATGGTTTGGATGAAGTTCAAAAGTCTATTCAAGAGGAAGTGGATTCTCATGGTTATATAGAAAAGGAAAAGGAGTTGTTGGTGAAGTATCATGATATTATTACCAAAGAGGAGCTTTATTGGAGAAAAAGGTCAAGAGCCCTCTATATGAAGGTTGGAGATCACAAAACAAGGTTTTTTCATCTTAAGATGTGTAAACATAGAACTTCTAAATGAATCTTGAATATATCTGTAGAGAAAGGAGATGTGAATTTGGATGGGAAAATCTTTGAGTCTTTTGTGGATTTCTTTTATAAACTATTCAAAAAAGATAATAATCTTTGCCCCAAAATTTAGAACTAGCTTCTAGTGGCTATTCCTTCTTTGCTAGATGACAATAATAACCAAATTTTGGTTTCTATTCTATCTGTGGATAAAATTCATAAAGAGATGTTTTCTTTTGAAGGAGATATGTCCATAGGGCTCAATGAATTTCCTATGTTCTTCTTTCAACACTTCTGGAAGTTAATTGGGTTAGAGGTGAGTGGAGTAGTTAAAGAATTTTTTTGGCTCCAAGAAATTTCTTAAAGAAATCAATTCTACCTTCATTGTTTTGATCCCTAAAAAGGAGGGTACTAGAACAGTCGAAGCTTTTAGGCTGATAAGTTTGTGTAACTCTATTTATAAGGTGTTTTCTAAAATCCTTACCTCTAGATTTTTGTTTATTTTTCCTTCTATTATTTTTCCTCAACAAAATGGTTTTGTATCAGACAAGAAAATTTTGGATTCCATTATCAAATTCCATGAGGTGATTCATTCTACTAAAATTCAAGTTCTTAAGGTTTTCTTCGCAAGCTAGATTTATTTAAGGGTTATGACAGAGTTGACTAGGACTTTATGCTCAAAGTTTTGAAGAAGTTTTTTTTGGGGGGTTGTTTCATTTAGCTTGATTCCCAATTGGCTAGGACATCCTCGTGTATGATTATTATTAATGGGTCCTCTTCTAATTACTTCAAACCTTTCAAAGAGTTGAGACAAGGAGACCTTCTATCTCTCATTCTTTTTTGAAATCATGGTGGAGACCCTTGGTAGATCAGTCAATGTTCATGTATCTGAAGGGCCAATAGTTGGCCTCAAACTATCTTCTTATGACCTTACTTTCTCTCATGAGCAATTTTTTGATGACATGATTATGATGGGGGAAGAAATGATAAAAGAAGATAGAAGCTTTAAAGAATTCCTTCAAGTGTATAGAATGGCATTGGGTTAGTTAATCAATTGGGACAAAAGCTCTATCTTTTTTTTATCAATTTACTCCTATCCCTTGACATGAGAAGATTACTAGAATTCTAGAGTGTAAAATTGAGAACTTGCATGCCTCCTATTTGTGGATTCCTTTAGAGCTGAGACCTATAGAGGCCTTCTGGGCTAAGCTGGTTAATAGATTAAATGCAAATTTGGCAGGCTAGAAAGGGACCCTACTTAACAAAGAAATGAAACTTCAAATGCTAAAGTCAACTTTACAAAGTTTACTAGTCCACGCTCTTAGTATGTTCAAAATGTCATTGTCATTTGAAGCAAAAAAGATGTGTCATTTAGTGAAGATCTTACATGGTATTCTATAGGTTTCTAAGAAACCTTGGAATTAAGTCTTATACTCAAATCAAATTATTAATGTCAGCCCAAAAATAAATCTATACAAGCTCTTTAAGGGATAGTTTCAACAACTTCTACAAATATGCCCAAACTTCCTTTAGCACTTTATCTTTCTTGTTGTATGCAAATGGTATTGACTTTAGTAAAATTTTAAACAACAATATCCTCGAGATAACTTCCTTGCAATAACCTCCTTGATTTCCTCAGCTCCAAATACTATCTTAAACAAAAAGATAACACACATCATTCCTTACTCATGACTCAGATAGTATGACAAATACTGCAAACACATAACAAGAAAATTATGACAAATTAGAGCACTAAAGAGCCATCTAGCCCAACCATTCTATTTATAGGAAATTATATCATAAATATATAACCATAGTTAGATATAACATTTATAAAATGTATTTCCTATTTAAATTTTTGAGGTTTTTTACTTTTGGCAATCTCTTCATCCAATTAGTTAACTGGCTTATTAGTAATTCTTTTTTTGTTGTTATTATTAATGGATCTTCCTCTAAATTTTTCAAACCTACAAGAGGGATAAGGCAAGGAGACTTAATTTCTGCCATTATTTTTTGTTATTATGGAGGAGACACTTGGTTGTTTTATGAATACTAGAGTTGAAACTAGGAAGAGAGTGGAGCTCAAACCATCTTTGTCTAATATGGTATACTCTCATGAATAATTTTTAAATGATGATACATTGAAGATGGGTGAGTCATCTCTAAAGAAATCTAAGGCTTTCAAAGATATCCTCTAGATCTATACTAAGGCCTTTGATCAGCTATCAATTGGGGAAAAAAATCTTTGATATTTATCCATACTTTGGTCCCTAGACAAGTGAAGATTATGAATATCTTGGGGTGTAATATTAATAATCTCCTAAAATTCTACCTTGGTCTTCCACTAGGTCTCAAGCCTCTAGAATATTTTTGGTCTTCTTTATTTGTTATTTTTAATAAAAACTAGCTAGCTGGAAAGGTGCTTTGTTGAGTCAAGCTGGAAAGCTTTAGCTTGTCAAGTCAACTTTGCAAATCTCCCTATTTATGCCCTCAATTTGTTGAAGATTTCAAGTAAGTTTATGGAGTTGAGAAGCAAGTAGGATCAATGACATATTAAAAAATGTGGTGGTTAGTAACATATCTATCACTTCTTGAAATGATGGAGCATAGGTGGTAATGAAAATTTAAATTCCCTCATAAATCATGATAAGATGCATAGTAAAGTTATTGAGTTATCAAATCTATCTAACAACAAAGGGAAAGTAATAGAACACTAAATTAATGATGATGATAGTTTGGCAAGTAAAAAGCCAAATACAAGGTATAGGTTCCTCACTTTGTGGGTGTTTAGTTTTCATTTGTGTATTATCATTCTTCCTCTGTTTATGAGAATGTTGCATTGAGAGTGAGTTTGAAGAGTTTTGTCTTTGAGTCTAGTATAATAGGAGGCAAACTAAAAATAAAGGAGTCATGGAATTATAAGAAATCGATAAAAGAAAAAATGGTGGTATTGTCTGATATTTGAATAGGATGAAAGACTCCAAGTCAAAGATAGCATAACAATTCATCAATGGTTGGGGTTTCGGAATGATCATGATGGTCGAAAGGAAATCATAGCTGAACATTGAGGTCATGTTGCACATTATGGGGTTGAATACCAAAGGTATGAATTTTTATCATAACAAGGAAATTTTGGATGTTTCTATTAGAATATTTCTAAAGAGGATGTCGGGAACTAGTAAAGCAATAAAGGTAGGTGTATGTTGTTTCTTTTATTAAACTTGCATTGAAAAAGGTGTTAAAATTTATTGTCGAGTATATAATGCTTGATAGGAACTATGATAGATCCCATACCTACCATTTCATTATGCCAAATCAATTTAGGTACAAGAGGAGGGTCAACTTCCACTTTAACACTTGACAAGCACTATGATAGATCCCATACCTACCATATCATCATGTCGAACCAATTTAGGTATAAGATGAGGGTCAACTTTCACTTTTACTTGCTTTGTTCATCAACACGGAGTATCAAAGCCTTTACGGAGAAGCCCAACAAGCCTAACTTGTATAAAGGGCTTATGCATTTGAATTTTTAGTATATGTTAAAAAATAACAAGCAACATTTAGTATCATCTATTATGGAAATTAAAGGAAATTATTTGAGCCTTGGTAGTAGTAATGGTAAGGGAAAATAGATAATGGCAGATCTCTAGAAGATGTTTCTCTAGAGATGACCAAAAGAGAGAAGAAAATGGTTCACTATAAGGAGATGGAAATAGAATTGATGGGGGGAAATTTTGAAGAAGAGTTTAAGGACACTTTTTTTTATCAGGGTTAGGATATTATGGAGATAATTGAGGGCGTGTGCACCAAGATGGTGTACAATTTAGTGGACACCACAAAAAAACCAAAAACGTCAATAACCCGATCAAGATATGAATAACCTAATTCAGTTATATAAAATTTCAAAATGTGGCTCGGATTGATTACCAATACTTGCAAAAATATATAAAAAATAATTTTTGATTGGGTTTCTAGGATGAAAAAGCTCTTCAAAACTTGATCAGGTTTTGAAGGAATAAAAATAGACTTCACTCTAGAAGCCATAATTTTCACATCCAGACTCTGATTGACTCCATTCAAAAGACATTGGAAAGCTATTGAAGAGACATACAACATAACGAAACTAGAATAATAGCAAAAAATAAAGGTTTTATTTGTCATCCGTTAGAGTCAATAATGGTCTAAAATAGGTAGTCAATATTTTCCAAACATGGAGCAAATACGTAGGTAAGAGTATTATCATAGCTTTTATATTTCTCCCACCTCTCTCCACCTCTCACTCCCTCTATCTCTTTCTCACACACAAACTCACTTATTCACTCACTAACTCCTAATCTCCTTCCTACTAACTTTTAACCTCTCTCATTCTCACACCAACTCCTAACCTCTGTTTATATAACTCATAATTCTCTCTCTCTCTCTTTCTCTCTCTCTCTCTCTCTCTCTCTCACACACACACACACACACACACACACATACACACACACATTTTTATTCACTCTTTAACTTCTAGTATTTGTCTCTCTTACAAACTCTTATCCTCTATCTAACTCATAATTCTTAAACCTCTCTCTCCAACTAACCTCAATGCCCCCTCTCTCTTTAAAATACATAAACACTCATCACTAACTAAATAACCCATAAGATATCTCTCTAACTAACTAATAAGCTCCCTCTCTCTCTCTCTCTCTCTCTCTCTCTCTCTCTCTCTCTCTCTCTCTCTCTCTCTCTCTCTCTCTCTCTCTCTCTCTCTCTAACCACTTACCCATCTCCTTCTAACCCCTAATTGCTAACCCCCCTCTCTCTCTCTCCCTGGCCTCTAATCCTTGAAGTGGGAACTTCATGTAGAGAGAGAGAGAGAGGATGGTTAGGAATTAGAGGTCATAGAGAGATGTGTAAGGGGATAGAGAGAGAGGGGGAGAGAGGAAATGATAAGAGAGAGTGAGAGAGAGATGAAGTGATGGAGAGAGCGAGACATATGAGAGAGAAATTTGGGGATAGGATGAAGAGAGTGAGAAATATGAAGAGAATTGGATGTGTGTGTGTGTGTGAGAGAGAGAGAGAGAGGCGGGGGGGGGGCGGGTGGGGGGTGGGGGCGCTTAGTGTTTACTCATAGAGAGTGAACTCACTTAAGAATAACAAGTTAGAGAGCGGGAGCGGTCATGAATTAGTTAAAGAATGTGAGAGGTTAGGAGTTAGTAAGGGACATAATATATTAGGAGTTATTTAGTTAGTGATTGTGTATGTGTGTTTGAGAGAGAGAGAATTAAAAATATGTTATCATTTGTGTTTACCTATTGATTACGCATTTCGAAAATAGTGACCACCTATTTTATATTATGCTTAATTAAAATTGATGGTAAATAAAATTTTGATGATATAGGATTTGCTTATCTACACCATGTTGTAGATCTCTTTACTAGATTTTCAATACATTTTGCATGGAGTCAATCAGACTCTATATGTGAAAGTTATGCCCTTTGGAGTGAAGCCTACATTTAGTTCTTCAAAACCCAATCGGGTTTTCAATAACTTGATTAGGTTATGAATAACCCGATTGGGTTTTGGATGCATTTTTTCATTTTCATAACTTGGTCAGGTTATCTGAATCCTAGAAACTTGATTGGGTTATGGCTTGGTGATAGCATAGGGAAATGACCCAAAGGGGGTATCTCTAAAATTTCTGCCATAATCTTACATGTCTTCTTAGCTTTCTAATAATATTTTTTTTTCTATTTATAGACAACACTAACATGGTAAAATTTAATTACTTTTACCAATGCCTTGACATTCATCATAGACATATGTCTACCATTTTTTTAATAACTTTTAATATACTTTAAAATATTAAAAATAAACTATATATTATTGGTCTACACTTGATTCTATACACATTTACAAAAAAAAAGTTTTCATTTTCAATTGTTTTGGTGTATGTTATGCTCAGCACACAAATAGGTACCAAAATTTTAGGATCTAGTCAATTCAATAACTCATAATATAAAATAAAAATTCTCATTAAAAAATAATTTAAAAATATACAACTTCTAGATATGAGTCTTAACTATCATCCTACCAAAGGGATCTACAAAATAGTGAATATAACTATGTCTTTTGTGATGCACATGAAAATAGCTATGTTATATTTTCTATAAAAAAAATAGGAACTATTTTCCTTGTGCATAGATTTTGACCCACCTAATCTTATCCATTTTTAAAAAACTCTAGTAGTTTAAAAAGTAGATTTAGAATACTACAATTTATATGTTTTACACATCTTGTCATTTTGAGTGGATAACTCTCAAACCTCGCATCCAAGTTCAGGTTTACTTGATTTCAGAAAAAAAAAGGTGTCCACTTCTTCCCCCCTTTTTCTATACTATCTTGGTGCAGTCCCCTTGAGCAAGGGAAGAGTGAGGATTCTTATGGGTCCATTGAATGGCTTTACAAGCCCTCTAGTACTACTCAGTCACCTATGTCTTCTTTGTCTCTATAAAAGGAATATCCCTCCTACTAAGAAGAATGATAGGAAGAAAGACAAATTTGTGGATGAGAATGAAGAGGATATTGAAAAAGAGGCCCTCCACATAGTGGATTATGGGGAATCTATTGAGCATGTGTCTAGATTTATCCTCAAGCCTTTCCAGAGAAATTAAATAAAAGAATAGAACAGATTGAAGGTGAGGAGGGTGATGGGGGTAAGAAATAGGACAAAAATGAGAGAAACTATTTGATGCTCAAAATGGTGGACCTAGATGAGGTTAACATTAAATTGTTGGAGGATAATTTGAGGGATGTTAAGGTCAACCGTCCCTTTGGGGTTTTACAAACACTTAAATGTATTTCTCTTTGTACTTTTTGGTTGGAGAAATAGATTTTGAACTCCTTTAAGACACTAAACCTTAAATATAGAGTTATTCAGGCTAAAATGGAAGAGATCGAAAGTATAGTGGTGGATGGGAGTGAGAAGGTTAAGGCAGGGGATAAGGGTAATAAAGATAAAGGGTTTGAGGACCTAAAGGAAAGAATCAACAAAATGGAGAATTTGGTTAATTATGTTACCAATAGTAGTCAAGGGGTAATGGAGGTGACTATGGATTACCTAAGTAAGATGGTGGGGAAAGTGGATCAAAATTCTAGTAAGTTATTGGTTCATGGTCTAGAGGCAACTAAAGCAAATGGGGATACAACAAGTCTAGGGATATGTATCAGAATGAGTACGAGAAAGAAGAAGTTGGTTGGCTAGCCCTATTCCTAATCAAGAATCTACATTAAGGAAGCCATCCATAGAATTAAAGAACTCAAGGAGGAGCTAGTCAAGGAATTGTCATGCCTTCAAGCACACTGGTAGTTCTTATCTTTTGGTTTCTTGTGTTTGTTTTTATTTTAATAACCTATTTTGGTTGCCTGGATGTAGGCTTTTTCTTGTTGATTTTGTATTGGGTGTACTAGTTCTTTTAGGTACTATTTTATTTTTGGATTGAATTGTTGGATCTAAGGTTTTAACTCTTGGGGTTTCAAGTCCCTTGTAAAAAACCTATTTCAACTCTTAATCAACAACATTTATTAAATGCAATTAGATGTAGATGATAGTAGTTGGTTGTTGAAAGATGGGAAAAACCACACATGTATTCCATAAGTTTCTAATATCTTCTTCTTGGTTAGTGTCAATCATTTGGCTGTAGTAATTATTTATTTTGATAATATACTCATCCCCATTCTAGAAATTAAATTTTTGGATTGAAGTTAACAATAAATCTTTACTAATTACCCAATGACAAACACATATAGGAACCAAATTCTTACATCGGGCTAAGATTGAATTAAATCAAGTGAGTTTGATATGAAATTTGAAACAAGTTGATGATAAAATATGATTTATGGTTTAGTTGGAAGATTGTCCTATCGTGGACGTTAAAAATCATCTATCAATCTATCATTCCATAGGGGAGATGAACTCTTCTCAAATGATGCAACAAGAAATCACTACCCAAAAACCTTTCCCTATGTATAGGAAGTAAGAGAACATATTGAATGGAAGGTCGATACAACATATGCCTTCTATAAGAAACTTGGCAAACCTAAAACTCGGTAATATAATCTTACTCGATCTATCATGAGTCCAAACTACTCATTGTACACACTTTATAACTCAGAGAGTGTGTAAAGAAAAACTGAAATTATTAAAAAAATTATTAAAATGCATATAAAATTTTAATTATTATATAATTTAGTATATTAGTAAAATTTATTTGAATTTTACTTTTGATTTATTATCCATGTATTCCTTGGGTTTCTTATAGATGCATGTGCTTGTTAAATCAATAAATATCTAATTATTGGAATAGACATTCTAAAATCTAAAAAGATACCAATAAAAACAAAAAATGACTATCAATCAATTTTTAAAAATTAAAAATATATTTTCAAAATTTAGATGGCGATGAATGCCTTTGAACAAAATAATTTGAAAGAGATACAAAAAATTATCTCTATCCATAACATAGCATTATAAACCTAAGAAATATAGAAAAAATATACAATACTTTTCATGAAACTTGAACTTTTTTATTATTCAAAATAAATTACAACACTTTCAATTGCATTTCTTTTTTTTATAACTTTTAGAAACATGAAAAAAAATTTTGAAAGAAAATAAAAGTTTTAAAAATATAGAAACTCCTATATATAAAAAAACATAATTAGTTTACAAATAAACTAAGAATGTCAAAAAACATGAAAGTTGCCATCTATAAAAACATACTAAAATGTTAAAAATATAATTCAAAATATCTTTCTTAAAAATTGCATTGGCATGCTACTCGGCATCATTATATCAAAAAATATGTTAACATATGGCATTATTGATCCTTTCCAACTACTTAAAACTAAAATTCTAATCAATAAATTTGACATAATGGAACACCAAAAATTAAATACCTTATAATAATTCAAACAAACTGTTTGTTATCTTTAAGGTTGTTTCCCAAAACAATAAGAAATAAGAAGAAAAGTTTCGAAAGATTGGAACTACTCAAAATGACATGTTTTATATATTACACTAGTATATCGAAAGATTAAAAATACAATCAGAAGAAATAAAACATTTGCAGACAAGGTAAAAATAAAACCAGTTTCATTTGTAGACAAAGACTAAATCACTTAAATTGCTTTGTACATTAACCTAATTTCATGAACTAAATTTCACCATCCCAAAAGGGTAAAAGCATGTTTTGTTATGCCATGCAACCGACTTCAAAGAATAATATCCAAAATCAAGTCCGAAAAATGTATAGTGAATAAATGTGCCATCATATTATGTGTCCTACATCATAAATTTAGTGTCTCATTGCAAGTGTAAACGTAGAGAAGAAATACTAACATCAGAAAATCATTTTACCATACACTTTTTTTCGGAGGTAGTATAAAATATTTTCCCAGTTTAGGCAGCTATAGGCGAATGCATTAGATGCGGATAGAATGCATATATGGCCTCCTATTTTGCTCCGACGGACGATTTGAAGGAAGGATTTAAAAATCTAAGAAAGTCCGTCCCGTCGGCCTCTGCTGTGTGATTTGCTATAGACAAAGGTTTTTCTAGTATTGTGGGAATGGCAGCCTCTCCCTCCAACATCTTCAATGCTTCTGCCATGCTCAGCCTCAATGCCACATTTACATGAGCACACAAAATGCCCACCTTAACAAATCTCTCCATTGTTTTCACCTCTTCCCTCTCCCGCATTCTCCAATCTATCACTAGATCCACTTTATTCGCTCTGAAAAGCTTCCATACCTAGTTGGTAATATGGCAGTGACAAGTTATATCCACAGCCTTTCTGCTGCTCATGATTTCCAACAGTAGAACTCCAAAGCTGTAGACATCAAAGCGATCTGTGAGCAGTCCAGTCAGGAAATACTCGAACGCCAAATACCCATGCGTGCCTGCTACTTTTGACCCAAAATCGACAATGCAGGGATTCATGTCATCATCTAGCAGAATATTTGTGGCCTTGATGTCTCTGTGATATATCGGTGGTCGAACACCAGAATGCAGGTAATACAACCCCTTTGCGATGCCCAATATAATCTTCTTCCTCTGCTCCCATGTCAGTCCTACTCTCCCATTTGTAATTTTCTGTCCAAAGATGTGTTGATCGAGGCTGCCATTAGCGAGGTAGTTGTAAACGAGAAACTGCTCATGGTAGCCCTATTTGTCGTCACCAACAATGCCGAAACCAAGGAGAGCCAACAAATTCTGATGGCAAAAGCTTCTCATCATCTCCACCTTGTTCCAGAAATCATTGACAGAGCACTTTTTTTGTCTCTTCATGGCAATCATCTGACCATTGGGAAGTTTTCCCTTGTACACAATGCAAAAACTCCCCTGCCTGATCAAATTGGTGGTACTGAAATTGTTCGTTGCCTCCTCTATTCACTGCGCGTTGATTAACTGTGCTAAGCATGAGTTTTCATGGAAAGAGCACTTCATTTTCTTCACAGAAACCATCTCATGATCTTCAGCAAGTCTTCCCTTACACACCATTCCAAAACTCCCCTTCCCATTTATATTGGCGCAAGTGCTGAAATTCTTGGTTGCGTCCTTGATTAGCAGTATATCCAACCATACTAAGCCCATGTGAATCCTCAGAAGGCTTCAGTGAATTCTCACGAAACACCTAATTTTCGTGTTGACCCACCACCAGTAACTGATTCCTATGGTGTAGAGCAAGATGATAGCCATGGCGGCACCCACACAGCCATATAAAACCATCTCCAAACAAACTCTACACTTGTTGGGATGAAAGGGAAGACCCAAGATACAACTTGCACCTTTTTGGCTCATGGGTCCAAATTCATTGGCTATGCCAACAACATACAGAAGTGCTAGAGAGTTGCATTGCAGATTAGTTTCAGCTGTGGCATTTTTAATTCTCCCCACAAATCTCTTCAATACGGCTTGTCTGTTGTTATGGCATACGCTGCAAGTAGTAGAGACAAAAAGGTCTCCTCTACAGGATGTGTCCATTAATGGAGTCAGCCCCTGCTTCTCCATCCAGTCCCTTTTGCTTTTTACACCTCTGTAAAGACGAGGGCTTGATACAAACTCTGATATATCGCTGAAATAGAGAGAAACCAGATTTGATGGAAGACCCATAGAGCTCATCCATTTCTGAAGTTGTGTGAGGCATGCAATGGAAAAGGTGTTGTTGGGAAGATAAAAAATAGATTCATCTCAAAGCAGCTGAGAAAACCCAACTCCCAACAAACTTCTCAATGTGTCACTACACATTTCAAGGTTGTTAGTGCCCGATATCGTCGCAGTTTCAAAACCTCAAGTTCAGAGTTTTTGAACCACTTCAAACTTTAGTTCGAAGTAGTTCAAAGTGGTTCGGTGGTTCAAAAATGTTCATCTTGCGAGCTCATGATCGATGGAAGTTGAGGTGCAGATCCTAGCTTTCGATAGGAATTAAATTTTGACATTTGAAAGTCCAACATTTGCAAGATCACATAAATAGATTCAGGAGCTTATAGTGTTGAGTTTGAGATACAGTTCAATACTTCAATTTGCAGTTTCAAATAGTTCAAATTCAGGACAGAAATCCTAAAGTTCAACATTATTAGACAGGTGGCATATACAGGGAAGGACTCAAAGCTCTTAGACATTCATACATATGGACTGTGATTAAAATATCAGTTCAATGGAGCTAGAGAAATAACTATTGAAGATAATATTGAAGTTTGTATAAGTCATCAATGGATAACTAAATCGATCATGTTCGGGGCCTACATATCATGAAAATTGGTGATATCCGAGTTGAGGACAACTGCCGTGTCATAACATGGTGATGTTTTCATCATGATTATAATGTGTCAAAGGAAATATAGATGGATAAAAGAAAGGTATCAGATGCAAAATGAATAAATATATCATTATCAAATTTTAAAATGTTTGCTCATAAGGCTTTTGCATTTACACAAGGATTATGATGGTATTCTATGTATCAGATATAACAGGTAGAGATACTGAAATTCTTGAAGGATCGAGAGCAAAACCTGTGCCTTTTTGGGTCCTTATGATAAAAGCCACGAATCAACACATTAAAAGTTTTCCTTGCAAGAAGATGAATCTATGCCAAGATGAAGCCTTCATGCTTCTATGATCAGTTGGGCACCAACCAAAATGGAAGAAGAAGCCATAGCATTTGTAATCTGCAGTGATCCCAAATCCACATTTGCGGTGTCAGATACTGGTGTGGATGATTGGCAGAGAGTATCCAAGATGACACACAGTCAATTGATAACCTTCATCATTAAATAATTTTCAGTGGTCCCTCTTGAAGGATGCTTGGGAACGGGAATTGATTATTAATTTCAGAGGCTCTTATGCCTGAGCCTTTCCAATCTCCCCAAAAACAAGATGCATTAGAAATAACTTCTAGAATGAAGTGGACAAAGTAAGATGTTGTGTGAACACAACTTATTGCTCTGAATGAGAATGGATGTATGTATTGGAGACTAAAGGGAGAATGGGCCACCGCAGGTTTGAAAGGCTATTTGATCATAAAATCCCCAGGCTTCATCAACTTTGAAGAATGGATATCCAGAGGCTCATGTGCAGGTCTAAGCTGACTCATGTAAACATAATGAAAGACTGCGAACACACCAATGGTGTGTTGTATGATTTGATGACTCATTTTGAAGAAAGACTTCAAGTGCAGCAATTAATATGACTTAACAATTCCCATTCAAAGGTTTCCCAAAAATTTACATAAAAATATGAAGAGAAGCTTGCTTTTTGGATCAAGTTCAGCAAGTTGGATTTTCTGACAGTCATATAGACCCTCAAACAGAGATCTATAACTTTTGACTTAGACATTATTTTCAAAATCGCCTTGGTGAGAATGTGGAGAACTAGGATCTGGATAACATATCAAAAATTCAGCAAGATCCAAAAATGGAATAAATAGTTATGCCTCCCGCACCGAGACCCATTGTTTCTGACAGAGTTATTTCGAATCCGCCCAGAATCAAAAGTATTTTCATATTGGAATAATATAATAATGTGCCACTTGTCCAAGTCTCATTTAATATTTCAAATTATTCTTATAAAACATTTACATCAATGTTTTATAAGATTATATAAACATAAATGAGAGAAAAAGGAAGAAAGTGGAAAAATATAAACTTTAAATAAAGTTTATCATCTAAAACCAAGGAGTAAGAATAATTGAAAAGTTTCCATGGGAATGATTTGAAATAATATATTTTCAAGAATCAGTTATGAACTGAAACATCTCAAGAAAAGAGCATGTTAAAGGAGCCAGCAAAGAGCAATGGAGGGTTCCAGTTTTTTGAATTTTGGCTGCGAGACTTTGAGCTACAACAGAATAGAGGCTGTTAATATAGTGATAGGGGGGTGACACAGATCTTTCTCTCTGGAACTGAAGACTTTGTGCTTCAGCTAAGGGGAAAACTGTTCTAGATTTTTCAAGCATTAGCTCATTTTCTTGTGCAGGTCGTGGGAAGCAGAGCTAGGGTTTTCTTTCTTTTCTTTCTGAACAATAAGTCAAGAGAGTTGTATTTTGTTTAAAATGCAAAGAAAACCTCATGATTTTATTAATGGTGATTGTAATAGTGATGCATTTTGTACTTTTAGAGGACGGAGACTTGAGAGTTAATTGTTTGTCAAAACTTTGAGTTTGAGCAATCTACTTTCCACTAATTGTGATCTTTGTGTCACTTTAGTTTTCTTTGAAATATGCTATTATATCTCCATATCTTCATTTCTGCACTTTCTCAAGAAGATGGATAATGTGTTTCTTGACTCCGACTTTTGTAGCATGTCAGGGTGAATGGGCTTTGTGTCATTTACTATTTAACTTCTTGTAGTTGTGTAGTTTTTCCCGCATCTACATTGTATTTATAGGCAGATGTTTGATATCCTTTTATACTTTCTGCTAAAAGCATTCACATTTGATTCATTGAGTATTTCACACGGGGAGCTATACCCAATAAAAATTCAGAGGAAGGTTATCAATCCATGATAACCTATCCAACTGTTGGTGTTAGTTTGTCCTCTCACTTGGGCTTTCAGGGTCAGAATTGCATACATTTTCTCGAAGGACAATCTGTTCACTAACAAAGGTCTTCGGAGGTCTGAATTGAATGACAGGTTGATGGGTTCCACTGAATTCTAGTAATGTAGTCGAGATTCATTGGGCATTCTGGTTCAGCATTAATTGCCAGAACTAGAACCAGTAACAGGATCACCATGAACACCTCCATTTTCAGTGATACTTTCCCCAGAGAAGGTTGTTACTTGATTACGGAAGAAATCAATTTCTAGTTGCTATAACTCTTATAGAACCAGTGAATAATGGGCTAAATTTATACGAAGGGGCCAAATTACAGGTATTAGTTTCCAAATACACAACTAAATTATAGAGAGGAGATAAATTATAGACTTTTGTTATCCAATCCATAATCAGCTCAATTATAGAGACTCGATCATATAACAGAGCTGAAGGAATTTTTAAATTTGAAATGCACGATCTGACATCATAGATCTACAGTCCGCGATGTCTAAAACCTATCTAAAACTTGTCCGTCGTTGGATTTCGACACCCTTGTTTCGCATTTCTCGGCAGGGTTTCATTTTAGAATGTGATGTTTCTATTCTCTATTATATTTTTCCCTAAACGCCAGAGGCTATAAATGGAATGACATGTTTGTATCAAACCTCGCCGCTAAATTTGAAATAAACATGCACATTCTCTATTCATTTCTTGCAGCATGTATTCAAAAAATTTAGAATCTTTATTTCTATCCAATCACTCTGTCTTTTCTATCTCACCATCCCTCCCTCTCTACTTGTATTTTTTTTTTCTCCCTTCATTTTTAAGGACCAGGCTAATCTTCAAACTGTAAAAAAAGACAAAACAAAGTCAAATTTGTTTTTTTCCCAGATTCATCAAGTAACATTTTTTTGTCAAATTTTGTTGTTGTTTTGGACTACAAACTATCAAAATCATGAAGATCGAATGGTTTTGATTTTTTTGAAAATTGGTCAATTACACAGTTTGTCTAGAGGATAGCCGCAGATTATTTTTGCTAGCAGCAATTACTCATTGTTTTGTGGCACAATTTGTGGAGCTTGTGGCCTCATGGATCAAAATATTTGCTTCATAGTTTTAAGCAGTGTTCTAAAAAAAAATTAAATCAACTTTTAATCATTTCTCTTGCAAATAATTCTAAAAAGTAAAATATAGGCAATAAAAAGAGGATGAAAAAATTGTGGTGAAGACATGTGTCATTTTTTTCCAATAAGCAGTTGCTACTTATTTCCAACCCCCCCCGCCCTCTTTTCCCACGGCTTATTTTCATTTGCTAAATAATAGTCACTCCACAAAAGTAGGAAAAGATTCTAAATTTTTATTTTCCTACAATTTTTACATTGCATGGGAACACATTACTGCTTAAAGTGAAAACATGGTGTAATTGTATCTTTTTTTCCTCCCTCCATTTCTAAATGCCTCATTTTGTCTGTCTATTTCCATTAACATGGAGGGAGTCATTTCCATTTCAAACATACAAATAACATTTTAATTATTAATTAATTGAATATATATATATATATATATATATATATATATATATATATATATATATATATATATATATATATATATATAATTTTCACTATAATTGATTTACTTGTATTTATTATTAAAATTAAGAGAATTTTCAATAGACAATTTATGAATGTAAATATTTTCAACATATTTTTAAAGATTCTTTTAATTTCTATTATCTTTATGTTATAACATTTTTATGGTATATTTATCTAATATATTCAATAGAACATTGGTTGAAGTAATCTCCAAAATAACACAAATAAATTTCTTGATGCTAGAATCTAATATGAATTTGTTATTTGTGTGCCCATATATTTATTATATGTTAGAACAAAACTGTAAAATAAATAAGCTTACCTAAAAAAAATTGCAATTGATATTAAGCTAGTGTAAATCTACTTCCTCGCAATTATGTATTCCCTAATTATCTAACAATATTCTTTCAACCACTAGATTTTGCACATTCACAATTTTTTCCTTTTTATTTGTAAAAAATAGATAAGATAATAAAAATCTAAAAAATATTCTTTGAACCACCATATTTTGCACATTTACAAAAAAAATTGTTTCTATTTTTAAAAAATATATCATCATAATTAAAATAAGATACTAATAGAAGAGTAAAATAAAAATCTATATATCAATTTTTCTATTATTTCTAACTAATTTCTAGAAATGTTTTAAAAATATGATAAAATATAATTCTACAATAAAATAAAAATATTACAATTATTCTACAATTTTATAATGGGATATATTTTATTTTTTGAACATTTTTCTCCCTATCAACCAAGCTATAAATAATAATTTAAAGTTAAGAATTCCTAATAATTGCTTTAGTAGATATTTAACTAAAAAAATTTAAAAAATTGGTTTATTTCAATCCAAATCTTAGTCAAATGTATTTTTAAAAATTTGTAATTAATATTTAAGAATAGTTAGTATTAAAAAAATTACTGCCTTCCAAAAAGGTGATATGTAATTATACAATTTTTTGTATTAAAAATTTATTGCCTTCCAAAAAAGAAAGTGATATTAATTACATAATAATGTAAATTTTTATTTTTATTTTTTACTTTTTTGATCAGTAGGAGGTCAAAGCCAAGGTTAATTATTATTATTTGTTGTGATTATTAGTTAGGCTTGAGTAGATTTGAACCTCAGACCTCTCAATTAAGAGGCTAACAATTTACCATTGCGTTGTAGGCTCTTGCCTACATAATAATGTAAATTATTTGATATTATATAATTATATAATTAATTTATATTATCTATTACATTTATGGGTGAAATTTTATAATTGAAGTTAAATTTAATGTTTATTATCATATAAATCTATACAATATTAAATCATATTGTATTTTAAAAATTTAATATTTATTTTATATAGTTTTTAATTTCACTCCTCTATTATATTTAATTGATTATAATATAATTAAATATTCTAAATTTAACTATATAAAAATAAAATTAATATTACCTACATTTATGAACCTTTAAGGCTAATGAAAGTAAATGCATATCAATGATTGATGAACTTTTATATTTGGCTTCTATCTTATTTGATATCATGCATGTTTTTGTCTTATAGAAATATTTCAATAAGATTCTAGTGAAGCTTTGGATTGTGATACCCCAAGAAATCATACTTTACATTGATGACTTATGCATATGTTGATTGGATGGATGTATTGAAGAAAGGAGGAGAACAGCTAGAGGTATTTTTTTTCCTTAAACCTAGGTTGATTTCTTTGTCAAGTAAGAAATAAAATATTGTGTCTATGTGTACTATTAAAGTTAAATATATTGTCATTTATTTATGTAAGCCTCAAATATTATAGATAACAAACATTGAAGTAAATTCAAATACTATTTGATGAAACTATTTCTCTTTTATGCGACAATATCAATGTTTTTATCGATGCTAAAATAGGTTTTTTATGATGTACGGTAAACCCCACTTATTTTACATAAAGATATAAAATTTAAGTCCCAAAATTAAACAAAAATCTAGCCAACAAACACACTCATAGCCACAGCTAGTAGAACCTGGCAACAACTTGTACCAAAACCAACAATTTACTAAAAAAATGAACAACCAAACTATAGAAAAAAAAAAATAAGGGACAAAAATAAGGTGGAAAAGTCTAGGCTAATTCTTCCACCTTATCTTTCAATTCTTGTTGCATTCTTTTTATCTTCTCTATGACCTCTTTGATGTATTTTTGGTTAGTTTGGGTCTCATTCTTTTGCTTCTTCTTTGTGTTGGAATGGGTACATTTTCCAGGTCTAGCCTCAACGTCTTCCTTCGCAGCATCCTCAAGGTTGAGCACAACCTTCCCCTCCTTATCCTAATCTATGTAGCTTAGTACCATGTTCAAGTACACTTGATCATAGTATCTAACAAATCCTAGAATTTGTTTAGTACATCCTTAGTCACTTTTTCCATTTTTTTAATCTTCTTGCTCATCTCTTCTATTATCTCCATATTCCCCTTCTATTCACCCAACTTCTCTTTCTACCTTGCTTGTCCGTTTTCCCTACATCTCCTCAAATTTCCCTACTAACACTCTATACTTCAAATTTAGCATTTTTAAAGAGTGTAAGTCCATTTTTCCAATCTTAGCAAATAAAGAGAGATCGCTTTAGCAATTTGAAGAACACCATGGGGAGGATCGACAACTAGGTTTTTGATGTTATCCTCATTCAACTTAACAGTGATCTCCTCCTCATCCACCACTTGAAACATAGGAATTATTTCCTTCCTCTTCTTCTTTTCCTCCCAAAAGGCTTTATCTGTTTTCTCAAATTGGTTCATGCTAGGAGATAGGCGTTCATTTTCTTTCCCTTCAATATCTCTCAAAGAGATATATACACCATGATCAATCGATTCTTCATAATCAACAAGCCTAATTACTTCTCTAGGTTCTTCATCGTCCTCTTCATTCTAAGGGGACAAGTTTTCTTTAATTTTAGGAGTCACAGGGGTTCTCAACTCATCCTAAGTAACCCAAATATCTGTATTTTTTGTCAAAGGAGATGTTATCTCATTTTGAGTAGAACACAGAGAGTGAGGGGATCTTAGGAGATTGCCACCTCCAAATAGTCTTTCCACACATCAAAATTTTCAACTTCTTCTAAGTTATCCATTTCCATCTCCTCTTTCCCATGTCCTTCAATCTCTTCTTTCTCTACTTCATACTTACTATCTTCTTTATTTTCATAGCCAAGTTCAACATTATTAACCTTAGTCTTCATGATTTTGTTGGAACTAGGGGATTCTAGCCCTAATTCCCTTAAAATCCTTTTACTATTCCCCATTTTGTCCCCTGGCCCTAGATTTTTACCACTATGTTCTTCAGAACTAGATCAGGTATAGATTTTTTAACATCAATATAAATCATTCTCATCAAACCCTCATGCATTATGGGTTTTTTGGGATCAGATCTCAAAGCACTAATACTATGAGAGAAAGAACGTGCAATGAATAAAAAAGGAAAATACACCCTTTTTATATCTAAAGTGATTTAAAAGTACAAAGTAGTAAGTATGGGCCCTATCATATCTCCCATCAAGAAAAATATATTCCATTACAACAATAAGAACATGCCTCCAAAGTATCTTAATAGATACAATAACATTAATACCATCCTCCCCTTTAATCAACTAACCATCTGTTTCTTTAGGGAATTTCTTAATGGTCATTTCAGAATACTTAAGATCTTGGAAGAAAAGCTTACCTTTTTCACTGAGCCTTATAATTTCTACCATAATTGTAACATTGAGTTGCAATTTTCTCCCTCCCAAGTTGACTTCACCATTGTTCCAGCCTCTTAAAGACAAATCTATGACCTTTGGTTTCACCATTTTCATCTTCTCCATATAAGAAATGAGACCCCCTTCTACTAATTTCTCCCACATTTCCTTCTCTTTCATTAATTTCTTATAGCTATCAGGTTCCCTTTTCCTAATTTTCTATCATGTTTAACAAGTTTTAAAGCCAAGTTCAAAATAATTTACAATCAATGAAGCCTCACCAAAAATAAATGAAACTAGAACTACCCATAAAATGTGTGATAAATTTTTTATCACACTATTCTAGCTCAAACGCTTCCCAAGATTATTACATTTTGTTTCCCAAAGTTCTTTCATTCTAAATAAAAATAAATGAAATGTATTTTTTCTTGATCATGTCTTATCATGATTAATGAGCCCCTTAGTTTCATAATTAATGTCATACTTGTGGCTCCATGATGAGATGATTCCCTTTTTAATTGCCACATTGGAAAATGAGTCCACTATTGTATTCACCTCTCTAAATAAGTAGGATATGTAAATGTTATCGAATTTAACTAAAAGATATTTTTCTTCCTTGATGATATTATCAATGGACCATGAATGAACCAAAGCTTTGGAAAGAAAATTTAGAAAATTTAGTGAGTCCCCTTCAAACCATATCCGCTTAGCTTTGATATTATTGTTGGACATATAAGAGGAGTAACTAAGAGGGGAGGGGTGAATCAGTTACCACTAAAACAACTCCAAATCCCTTAGATTCCAATAAAAACTTCTTATTAACTCAATCCTAGCTCAATTAGAACTAGATATTCACTATAACTCAGTTGAAAAAGTAATTTTGAGACAGTAACATGTATTAACCTTTAGTAATTTAGTTGTAGAAAGATAAAGAAGTAAGAAAATAACATGAACACAAGAGAACCAAGATTTAATGTGGAAACCCAATTTGGGATAACCACTAATGCAACTAGTTACAACTTTTTACTCTTCTGAAGTGAGCCTTGTTAGGAGCCAACCCTATTAAAGGTTACAAAATACACTGTTAGGTGTGACCTTGATAAAGAATTTGAAGCACCCTATTAGGAGTGGCCTTGTTAGAAGTATTAAGACACTTCAATCTAGAAATGCCACCTTGTTAGAGGATTTACAAAATGACTGTTAAGAGGTTTTGTCACTACTACAATTGTTAGAGAGTAATAATGATTGACCTGATTAGTGAAGCAACTGATTTGCAGATTCAGATCATTATTCTAGTTTATCCTTTGGATCCTCCATGATCAAATTAATCTTTGTAGCTCCTTGGATATTCTACATCCTTAGGTAATGGTTTGGTAAATATTTCAGCAATATGCTCCTTTGTGTTCACATATTCTAGTCTTACCTCTTTATCTTGAACTAATTCTCTCATAAAAAGATACTTGATTGCAATTTGTTTTGTCTTGGCATGCTTTACTAGATTTTAGGATATATTGATTGCACTTGTGTTATCACAATAGATAACCATTGGATCCTTGATTTCTTCATTCATTCCTAACAATAGTTGCTTGATCCAAATTATGTTGGAACAATTAACTATTGTAGCAACATATTATGCTTCAGTTGTAGACTGAGAGATGTCTTTTACTTGTCCATGATACTAACCTCTTTCCAAGAAATAATGTTCCTCCACTAGTGCTTTTCATATCATTAATTCTTCTAGCCCAATCAAAATTAGTAAAGGATTTCAACTCAAGTTTTCCTCTCTTTTATACCACAGACAATAGTCTTGAGTGCCTTTTAGATATCTCATGATCATTTTAACTGCCATCATATGATTTCCTCTAGGATTTACATAAATCCTTACAACTATATCAACTGCTAATGCAATATCAGATCATGTGTGAACAACATACTAAAGTTCCCCAATCATAGATCTGCACGTAGTTTGATTTATCTCTTTTGAATCATCATTCTTAGATAGTTTATGTCCAGTAGACATAGGTGTTCCAACTAGTTTGAAATCTTCCATTCCAAAGGTCTTCAATATCTCCTTGATATATTTTGATTTAGTAAGGTAAATGTCATCCTTCATTTGATGAACTTGCAAACCAACAAAGATTTTTATCTCTTCAAACATTAACATTTCAAATTATTTCCTCATTTTTTTATAGAATGACTTGCATAAGGTATCATGATTTGTGAATAATATATCATCCACAAATATTTCTGCTAACAATATCTTATTTTGTGGTCCTTCTTTAATATACAGTCTATTTTTATCATTGGTTCTCTCAAAAAAAATCTTTTCTAGGTATCTATGTAGCCTCTCATACCATGTTCTAGGAGCTTGTTTAAGACCATACAAAGCTTTGTGTAACTTACAAACCATGTCTATTTTGTTTGGATCAATGAAACCTTCAGGCTGATCAATGTAAACTTCTTCCTCTAGAATTCCATTCAAGAAAGCTAATTTTACATCCATTTGATACACTTTGAATCCTTTAAATGCAGCATATTCAAGTAGTGTTTTGACCCCTTCAAGTCTAACAATAGGAGAAAATGTTTCTCCATAGTCTATTCCTTCTTCTTGAGCATATCTTTTACACACTAGCTATTAGAATTAAACCACGGATAGAAATAATAATTACATGCAAATATAACCAATATTAGAAAATAAGAGATGACACATAAAAGAACACAAGACACCAAGATTTAACATGGTTGACCCAATCCCTGGGCTACGTCCACCAAACAGAAAGTCTGGTATTATTACGATCTAGTGATTACAACCTAATTACAATCTATAATCCCTTATAGCACAATACCACCGCAAGAACCAATTTTTGCATCACTACAATGAAACAATCCTTAACCCTAAGCTCTTTTTTACAAGTATTTTTACTGCTTTAGGGTTAAAATTAATAATTATATGTCAACCTAAAATCTTGATAAAATAGGGCCCAAAAATATTTTTTTGAGTGATGCCCCAAGCTCTAAAGAATTTATGAAGTATGTACAGTACTTCCCTAATCAGTCACCACAAACTAACACTAGCCTTGTCTTATTTCTTGATACTTCATCATTTACATTCATTTTGTTTCTGAATACCCACTTTGTACCAATTACATTTTTGTCCTTAGGTCTAGGAACATGAGTCCAAGTTTTGTTTCTTTCAATTTTCTCAATCTCTTCATTCATTGCCTCTATCCAAATTTCATTATTTAATGCATCTTTAACAATTCTAGTTTCAAATTCAGTAAGTAGACATATCGGTCTTTTATTTTGTTCCTTTCCATTGTGCCTCATATCTGATCTCCAGTTATTTGTTCAAGTGCATGATGTCTTCTGACATATCTAGCAAGTACAAGTTCCTTTCTTCTAGATTTTGGATGTGTTTTAGTTGGTTCACCATGTTCAAAGATTCTATGAATTTGTAAACTATGCTCAGGTCCCACTATCTAAGACTTAGTTTCCTCTTACTATGACTTTGGTTCCTCTTTCTGGGACTCGGTTTGAATTGTCTCCAACTTGGGTTGCACTGGCTGCAACTCGGGTTGTACTGTAGACTTAGGTGACTCGAGTAGCACAATCTATTGAGGTGGAGCAATCTGTTGTTGACAAATCACATTTTCTTGTGTCTTTGGTAAAGTATTAGGCTCAAACTATAAAAAAAAATTATATTTTTCAGGTTCCTTGCTACTTTGTTCTTTACTCTTTTTTGCAAACTCAATAATTTTTACATGTACGCTTTCTATAACCTTGTGAGTAGCAAGATTCAAACATTTATATGCTTTTCTCTTGTTGGAATAGCCTAAAAATATGCCTTCATCACTTTTTGCATCAAATTTTCCTTTCCTTATCTCTTTCAAGATATAACAGTTGCTTCCAAATACTTTAAAATAATAGACATTGGGTTTATAGCCATACCATAATTCATATGGTGTATGATATGTACCTTTCTTTAGTTGAACTTGATTCAAGGAATGAATTATTATGTTGATTGCTTATTTCCAGTATTTGGATGCAACATTTTTCTCTATCATTAGTGTTCTTTCTCAATCCATGATGGATCTATTTCTTCTTTCTTCTATGTCATTTTGTTGAGGTGTACCTTGTACAAATACTTGTCTTTGATTCCTTTATTGTATTTTGCAATGTTTTCATCTTCTTTAACCTTCATTTGATCAAACTGACCTCTTAGACTCTCTACTTTAGCTCTTTTCACATTATCATCTCCTCCATAGATCTTTTCTAGCTTATTCCACATTTCATGAGTAGTAGTCCAAAATCTTTGACTTCGTCAAATTTAGAATAGTTGATAGAGGAAACAATATCAATCATCATTGTGTTGTGATTCTTCATCTCCACCATATGATCCATAGTTAAAGGCTTAATGTTCTTGCATAATCCATTCTTGATCTATTTCTCCTTTCAGTTGTTCCATTCTAAGGAGGGGTCCTTGTTGCTGACATCTATCTTTTTATTCCTCTATCATTGTAGAATGTATTGAACTCCTATGAAATGAATTTACCACCTCTATCAGATCTCAAACACTTCCGACTCTTCCCTATTTCTTTTTCAACTCTTGCTAAATATCACTTAAATAATTGAAAAAGCATGAAATTTAGCTTTTAGAAACATCACAATCATCATTCTAGAGTAGTATTCCACAAATAGAATGGAATTTTGATCTCTAAAATATTTTTAAACACTAATGGGTCCACATAAATTAGTATGAACCAACTCCAAAATATCATAAGTAGTACATTTTTTGCTCTTAAAACTAGACTTAGTCATCTTTCCCAATTGACATTGTTTAAACATAGCATTGTCAAGCTTCTTAAGTTTAGGCAACCCTCTTACTTTCTTCATCTTACTGATGTTCACCAAATTGTCAAATTTCACATGACATAATATTTTTTTCCATAACCAAACATCTTCTTGTTGTGTAAACAAACATGTCTCATTTGATAGGTCTAGATAGAATAAGTCACCTCTTATGTGCTCACTAGCTCCAATTATCTTACCATCACCATCATGTATCTTGATCTTTCTAAAATTCAACTTTGTGACATGATTTTTTTAGTTGTAAAACACTCAAAAAATTGTAGTTAAGTCCTTCAACCTAGTAAATATTGTCACATGTTATCTTCTCAATCAGTTAAATAGTACCTTTACCTTTTATAACACATGGGATATCATTACCAAATTTAACACATCCACTAGTGTATGGACCAAAATCTTCAAAATTATCTTTATCACTAGTCATATGATTGGAACATCCACTATCAATTATCCATCTATAACTTTTTTTCACATAAGAAATTAATACAATTTTCTAATCTTCATTAGAATCTTCTTTCATAGCAACATAGACAACTTCATCATCATCACTCTGAGATTCATTATTAGTCCTTTCTTCAAAAATATAGCAATATTTCTTACCTTTTTCATCCTTCCTTCTCTTGTAGTCTTTGTCATCTCTTTTTCCTTTGTACTTGCTTTCCTTCCTTTCATCCTTATCTTCTCTGTCAGGAAATCTAGCAGGAATATGACCAAATTTGTTGCATGAGAAAAAAAACATGATAAGTAATTTACCTTTGTATTCACCTCTTCCTCTTTAAACCCTTTTTGCAATGAGGGCTTCAAGTTCATTAATCTCATCATCAAAACTATCACTTTTGCTCTTCACATGTTTTCCTTTCTTCTTGCTAAGAACTAGTTGTGACTTGAAAGAAGACACAATAGTAGCAGGTGTATAGTTATCAAAATTAGACATCTCAAATGTAGTAAGTCTACCAATTACACCTTCTAAGGTCAAATTTTTACCTAGTGTGCATCTCAGTTCTTGGATTGTAGAGAATCTAATGGCTATAGATAGGGAGTATAGTCCTCAATACCTTATTTATCACTTTTTCATATTTGATTTCTCCATTTTCACCTCAAATAGCATTAACAACATCTTTAACTCTTGCGTATTATTATACTATGTTCTCACCTTCCATCATTCTCATGTCATCAAATTCATCTCTCAAGCTTTCCAATTTTTCTCTTAGAATATTGTCATTTCCTCCATATGTGGTCTTCAATCTGTCCCACATCTTCTTTGTATTGTCATGGTCTTTTAGGTCATCAAACTCAGCATAGCTTAGGGCTAAGGAAATTTGCAACATTCCTTGGTTGTGTCCTAGCTTCTATTTCAATTTTTCAGAAGTCAGAGGAGTAGTTGTTTCCTTTGCATATTCATTGTCAAGAAAATTGACAACAACACCACTGATTCAAATTGTTTACCATGACTAGAAATAAAATAGTAGGTTTTGATCTATGTGATTACAACTCACTTTTGAGTTTTATATGTATGCATGTGTGTCAAATTCTCATCAATTTATGACTCTTTCAATAGATATTGATTTCAACATCATAAGGAGGTCCAAGAAGAAACAATCAAGAGGGTCAAGCTAAATGTAATTTGTTTTTATCTTAGTGTTTAGTACCAACTTTAAAATTGTAGTGATTTGGGCCCAAGACCCATATATAGACAACCTATTTTTGATTAATAATTAGAGGACTTTAATAGAAGATAAAATCGTAAGCAAAAATTTAGATGACAGTGCTCTAGATGCTACAAATTTGACAACCAATTCTTCTTTCTTCATTTAGGATACCACCAACAAGATTCGGTCAATCTTTGAATCTTTGGAGAAAAAAAAAAAGTATGATTATTTGTTGAAAATAAAGACTTGAGAGCATAATTAGAAGTACTAGAAAGTGCTCTAATATATATAATATCCACTCTATCTTCAACACAAGTATTTCCATCTAATATGAAAGTATTTGTCAAAAATTAAAGAACTAGAAGACTAGATAGAATAAATAAAAGAAAGTAAATTGTAAATTGTATAAGGATGCCACCAACAAGATTTAGTCAATCTTTGAATCTTTGAAAAAAAATGTATGAATTTTCTAGCCGAGAATAAAGAATTGAGAGTATAATTAGAAGTACTAGCAAGTGCTCTAATATATATAATATCCACTCTATCTTCAACACAAGTATTTCCATCTAATATGAAAGTATTTTCCAAAAGTCAAAGAACCAGAATATTAGATAGAATAAATAAAAGAAAGTAAATTGAAAATCATATAAGATGGTGATTAATATAACCACCTGATAAGTGATAATTTTGATGATTCCCAAAAGAGGTAGCTTTCTATAACTTGGAGAAATATAGATATGATCATGTCATCATGATATGATCTTGATAACTAGTGGAACTTTGAAGATTCCTTGAAAATGTGGGAAAAATAAGTTATGCATATAGAAAAACTTGATAAGAAATTCAATGAGAAACAAAAGATAATTGATCAAATATAATATGAGGTGATGCCTAACATTTCTATGAAAATGATAATGGAAAGACTTCAAAAAAATAGAGATCAAATTTTAGTACTATGGGTGCAAAGGTGGTATATATAATTTTTAAATATTAGACTATCATCTAATTTTTGGATGAAAAGAATGCTTTTGAATTGATATGTGATAAATATCAAAAAATAAACTAGATAATTCCTACGTGTAATTTACATTAAACATAATAAATAATTATTAAGATTCAAGAGTTTTAATGGCTAGAAGATATAACATATGAAACTTTTGGGGAGGGGGGGGGAGGTGTTGGGTTGTGGATTTTGAAGAATAAACTCACATGTACCATTTTAATGAGCCAAACTAAATAATTTTGTAGTTGACATGATTTTTAACACTTCCCTCTAGTAATATCAATTTCTAACTTTTTGGTTATGAAATTTTTTTTCTACCATTGGAATTTTACTTGTTTTTATCACAACAAGGTGTACATAGTTTCTCTTTCTCTAACTTCATTTTTTTATAACTCTTAGATAACTAAGAGTGAGGGTGAATCAATTATGTCCACTTATCCTACACTCCCTTCAAACATTTTAGTACCAGTAAAACTTCACAAACAACAAAAGAAATCTCTCGATGATGAATCCAATTTCACATTTAACTCTTATAATCAATTTACTCCAAATTGTTAACTAATTGTCTGTGTTATTACTGAATATCAGAATTATAATTTTATTGTTAACTAGTTGTTATCAAGTTTTATTAATAAGTATATATCATGAAAAATCAACTTGCAACATAACAACATTCATATATTTGATGCCAATATATTTAACATGGAAACTTTGTAAACCAAGAAAAACACCTAGGACTGACAACCCAAAAATTTTAGTCTTCTGAAGTGAGTTTTGCTAAGAGCCAACCTTGTTAAAGGGTTACATACACATTGTTAATGTGGCCTAATTAGAGGATTTACACCAAATATCACCTAGACCTTATCACTCCTTGATCCTGTCTAAAGAGTGGCCTACTCTAAAGGACTTTAAAATATCACTAATCGATGCTACCATATAGGATTTTATAGACTTGTTAGATCCATTGAGTTAAGAGATATTTTAGCTACAATTGTTAGAAGATAACAACTCAAATGATATGTTTAGGTTCAACACTACCTTGCTTGTTCAGATCTTTAGTCTACTTGGCCATTTTCTGATCTCTTTCTTTTGATCTCTTACTACTTGATTCATGCCTTCTCATTTTCACTTTTCACTTAACTCTTCTTGTTTCTCCTTTCTTCTTTCATCTTCTTCATTTTATTCAATAGTTTGCATCCATTCAACATTCAATCAGCAACTTCATTAGCAACCAAAAACTTGCTCCAACTTCTCCTTAAATAGTAATCCATTTTCTTCTAGAGTTTTCTACTTAACCACAATTTTCAATCTCATATTCATACCAAATACAATGAATCTAGACACTTGGAAAATAGAACTTTGTGCTCAACCTTATCGTTCTTCAATCTCCATCATCAAATCTCCATTGTATTTTTCCAACTGTAGATCTCATAACAAAATTTGACTTTAGCCTTCAAACTTCTTGAACATTCTTAATTTTACCAAAATTTAGCCTCAAATTCCATTTTTCTAAAAAAATTCTTCTAATTGTTACTCGGTAAACATAACACTTCACTCAGACAAAACATTAGTTGGTTAATACTACATTTTTTTTATTAACACTAATCTATTAACTTGCCTTGCCAACTCCTCAATGATAATTGTAATCACTCAGTGAACACTAACCTCCTTCTTTCACCTTTCCACTTAGTGTATCTTTTATAGCTCATTACATTACAAGATTACATGATTGTAAAAAAAATCAAATCCACATTACATTTCATTTTCAAACTCATTCAAGTACTCATTGAATACCACACAAATCAATACTTTGTCATCATCATACTTTCTTCAAATCATCTTCATCAATCAAATAATATGGTACTCTACTGAATTAGCATAATGTCTAATAAACTAGGACAATATTTTTGGGACATAATTTATAATTGATTGTCAAATTTATATTTTACAAGTGTACAACAAGCTTTAAGATTTTCTATTCCCTTGTTCTTAAGAGGGTGAATTTGGATCTATTATACCTTCTTCTAATACTTCTAAACTTTTGTTGAAACTTTTTTCGTAAAGTGTCATAAATAGTTGTTTATAGTAAGAATACATAACTTGAATTATTGACATGAGATTATTTTGAAATGAAGAATTTGTAATGGAACAATCATTGTTTTGTCGTTGATGTCAAACCTGCTACTTATTGGTAAGACAATTGCTTACTTGATTTGAGTACCATCATTTGTTTGACTGATAAAGAGGATTTGATCAAATGAAATAACAAGAGCACCTAGAGGAAAGGTCAAGTTATGGAATGAAATAGGAGTACAAATATCAATTAAGATAGTTATGATATAGTCTATTGTTTATCTACTTAAGGCTACAAAGGTTGGATACACTAATTAAGTCTAGAAGAATAAGTAAGAAGAATTGTATCTACCAAGCTTGACCGAGTGCACAGTAGGTGTTGAGCAAAGTTAGTGCAAAATGAGTAGAAAATTAGTTGGAGCCAGGAAAAGTGAAGATTCAATGTATGCTAAGTGAATATAGTATAAGCCAAGTAAAGTTTAGTTGATGTCAAGCACTAGTAAACTTTAATTTTTGCCAAGTAAACTAGTGGAAGATGAGTGGAAGAACAATATGGAAGCTGAGTAACAACATATTGATCTCGAGTGCCAGTAGTCATGTTAAATTGTAGATTTAAAAAATTTGAGCCAAACATTTTGTTTTCTTGAATTATGTGAAGCATGTGAAAGATAAGTATGATGAGTTGATGGCACAGAATTCAAGGTAAACCATTTTGTGACAAATTCAAGGAAGAGTGAGAAATTTTCTAGAGGATCCAAATGGAAACATGGGTAGATTCATTATATCCTACCGAATCCTACCTAACCCTAAAATGGATGATTGTGGTTAAGAGGCCAAAGATCTTAAATCTCTATTTATAGAGAGATCTGAACAAAAGAAAAGGTTGTCATGTGTGAGAACCTAAGGAAGACAAGGAGTCTAAATTATTGCTTCATTTAGTGTCCAAATAGAAGAGACTGCAAATGACACATAAAGTAAGAAGGCTTAAGAGTATTAATTCTTGAAGGGTGAACAAGCGATCAGAGCTAAAGTATGTGAAAACCAAGAAAAATGGAGGACTAAAATAGAGATATGTAATCTACAAGTGAGTTGTAATTTGTTATCAAATCAAGCCTTACTATTACTTTCTAATCATTGTATCAGTCCAAGGTAAATCCTTTGGATTAAGGTTGGCCTAACAGTCATTTGTAAATCCTTTAACTAGATGGCATTCCAAGTGAATGATCTAAAGTCCTCTAACAAGGCTCACTCCTAATAGGGTGATTGAAATCCTTTAACTAGGTCATATTTAACAATGTGTATTGTAACCTTTAACAGGGTTGGCCTTTCACAAGGTATCACTTCATCAGAGTGAGAATTAGTAGCATGATATTGGTGGTTTTTCTCAAACTGGGTTTCCACATAAAATCCTTGTGTCAAATGCATTATTGAATTTTTAATGTTTCATATTTACATTTTTGCAAAGTTGTTTTGACCTAGGATAGTAACATAAAAAGTTTAAGTATTATATGATCTAATGGATGCATGCATAATAAGGTTTTATGGATATGGGTCTACTAAGCATTGAAAAAAAATATTTGTACATCTAGACCTTGGGTAACTAATTCACCACCTCGCCCCACTTCCCCCCCCTCACAATTATTCTAAAGAATTTCAACAATTTTTATCAAAACCATCTGCTTAAGAGGACTAGTTTGAAGGTACTAGAATCCAAAGATCAAGATGCCAAAAAGACAGGTACCCAAGCTTAACAAGAACAACTTCCTTGCATCAAAAAGTCTAATAAAGCTACACCTAGGAGGTCTTGGAGGTCTTGGAGATCATGCATAATCTACCATCATCACTAAGCATGTCAATCCTATTGAAGCCTTGACTGTTGATGATATGTAAAAGAAGAAAGAACATAGTCAAGTAATGTTGGAGATTGCCTCTGCCCTAAATTATTTTGAGTTTGATGACATCAAGGGTTGTGATTCTGCAAAGAAGATGTGAGATTCTCTTCACACCATTTATGGAGGTGACACAAATGTTTTGAGAGAAAAATCTAAAAGTCTTAGAGGTAAGTTTGATGATATGAGAATGGAAGAAGGTGAGAATGTTGCTCAATGTTGCTCTAGAATAAAAATGTTATTAATGTTATAAGAGGAGCTATTTAAAAGATAGATGATGATAGTAGATTAAGCAAAGCACTAAGAAAATTTCTACCCATCTATACTATTATAGTTTTTACTATACAAGAATTGAGATGTATATTAGGTTCTAATCTAACTCTGGTGTCTGGTAGGTAGGCTTACTACCTTTGAGCTCTCTAATTTTGATAATTTCAAACCTAACAATGTTGAATCTCCTTTAGGAACTAAGTTGTCATTAAAGGAGCCTAAGGAGAAGAAGAAAAAGGTCAAATATGTTTCTAGTGACAATGACACAAATGAGGAGGATGTAGAATAGCTTGAAGCATTGCTAGCTAGGAGATTTCACAGAGGCAAAGGAAAATTCAAAGGTAAGTTACCTATCATGTGTTTTAGTCACAATGAGGTTGGTCATATTGCTGCTAGATGTCCAAAGAAGAAGAACAATAGAAGTGGAGACAAATACAGAAGTAAAAGAGATGAGGACAACAAAGATTACAAAGAAAAATGCAAGAAATCTTGCTACATTACAAAAGACAATACCAAAGATGGATCTGATGATCATGATGATGAAGTGGTGTATGTTGCAATGAAGGATAAATATGATGAGGATAAGGCAACTACACTAGTGTCTTATCTGAATAAGAGTGTCAGATGGATCATTGATAGTAGATGTTCACATTACATGAATGGAGATAAAAGTAAGTTCATTACCTTGAATTATTATGATGGAAATAGTGTAAGGTTTGGTAATGATGCACCCTAACTAATAAAAGTAAAAGGTTCTATCAAACTCATAGAAAATATTTTGTGTGACAATGTTTATTATGTTGAAGGACTTAACTATAATTTTTTGAGTGTGTCACAATTGAATAGTTCAGGTTGCAAGGTTGATTTTGAGAACAAGATAGCTAAGATATATAATGCTAATGGGAAACTAATTGGGAAAGGTGATCAAACTAGAGGTAATATATTTTATCTTGATATGAATGATGCTACTTTTCTTGTTGTAGAATTTGATGATGTTTGGTTATGGAACAAGAGGTTATGTCATGTTAACTTTGATAACCTAGTGAGTATCAGTAACATGAAAAGAGTTAGAGGTTTTCCTAAATTGAATAAACCTAACAATATAATTTGCAAACAATGTCAGTTAGGCAAGATGACAAAATCTAGTTTTAAGAGTAAGACTCACACCTCAAAAGAAATTCTTGAGATTGTTCATTCTGATTTGTGTGGACCAATTAATGTGCAAAGCTACAAGGATGACAAGTACATTGTCCTATTTGTTGATGATTATTCTAGGATGATGACAGTTATGTTTCTAAAATAGAAATTTGATGCTTTTTAAATGTTTAAGTGGTACTTAGCAAGAGTTGAGAAGGAGACATGAAAAAGCTTGAAATGTCTGAGAATTAATAGAGGTGGAAAATTTACATTGAAAAGGAGTTTGAGATGTTCTGTAAGGACAGAGGAATCAAAAGACAAATATATGTACCTAGGAACCTTCCACAAAATGGAATTGTTGAAAGGAGGAACAAATCTGTAATGGACTATGCTAGGACACTCATGATGGAGAAGAATGTGGCTTTGAAATGTTGGAGAGAGGTTGTTAGTATAGTTGTCTATACCTTGAAATGTTGCAAGTCAAGAAAGGTACTCATTCAACACCTTTTGAATTATGGTATGGATACTCACCCAATGTAAAATATTTTAAGGTATTTGGAAGAAAGTGCTACATTCTTAAAGATTTTGGGAATGGTAAATTAGATGCTAAAAGTGAAGAAGGTATATTCCTTGGCTATTTCACAAGAAGTAAGGCTTATAAATTTTTTAATACTAACACTAACAAAGTTGTGGAAAGTGCAAATGTGAAGTTTGATGAATATACAAAGGTACATGAGCATGAATCTATGAAGGAACTAGAGGAATATAAGTCTTTTGTATACTTTTATGAAGGTATGTCTACTGATGAAGATGTTGTAAACCAAGTTGCAAATCAACAGCAAGTTTTAGTGATTGTTGAGTCACATACAATGAATGCCAAGTTGCATTCAAGAATACAACTTCAGTTAGGTCTTGAGTTGCAGATTGAAGTTGAGACACATTCTAATTCTAAGATAAGTGTACATGTAAGAGATGTTGAATTAAATAATAGAGAAGTACATAGTGATTCAGAAGTTGAAAAACCTAATAAGGAAAGTAGAGAAGAACCAATATTGTCAAAGTATGTCAAAATATATTACCTTGCTGAACGAATTATTGGAGACAAAGATGCTAGACCAATGACAAAAAATAGGTTGAGAAGTGATGCATGTTTGTTGAGCATGCATGAGCATAAGTCAATGAAAGATTCCTTAGAAAATGTAGACTGGAGTAAAGCTATGAAAGAATAGATTGAACAGATTGAGAAGAGCAAGAGATGGACTCTAGTTCCCAGACCAAAGCACAAGAATGTGATAGGAACCAAGTGGGTGCATAGAAACAAGTTAGATGAAAATGGTAAAGTCACAAGGAATAATGCAAGATTAGTTTGCAAGGGGTATACACAAGAAGAAGGAATATCCTATGGAGAAACATTTTCTCCTATTGCGAGATTGGAAAGAGTAAGAACTCTACATGCTTACTTTTCATACAAAGGTTTCAAGTTTATCAAATGGATGTGAAGTCAGCATTTATGAATGGCATGTTAGAATAAGAGGTCTATATAGAATAGCCAGAAGGATATGTTGATGCTAACAACAATAACATGGTATGTAGACTACACAAAGCTTTATATCATTTAAAGTAAGCCCCAAGAGCATGGTATGAAAGGCTTCACAATTATCTTATGAAGATTGGATTTGAAAAGATTGATGATAACAACAATCTATACTTGAAGATAGAAGGAGGTAAAGGTATTTTACTAACTAAATTTTTTGTTGATGATATCATATTTAGAGGTCAAGATGGATTATGTAAGGCATTTACAAATGAAATGAAGAAAGAATTTGAGATGTCTATGTTTGGAGAGATCAACTTCTTTTTTAGATTGTAAGTATATCAAATGAAATATGGTATATACATCACTTGGTCTAAGTATGTGAAGGAAATATTGAAAACTTTTGGATTCGAAGATTCCAAATTAGTCAGCACGCCTATGGTGATAGGACACAAGTTATCAAAGAATGATGATTCAGCTAATGTGAATCAAACATTGTAGAGGTCTATGATTGGAAAATTGCAATACGTAGTAAATATAAGACCTAACATTGTATTATATGTTAGAGAAAAAGGTTAATTTAATTTCATTAATTAAATTACCTTTTCCCCCTTCTTAAGGTTTCTCTTTATGCACCTTTTGCATTCTCTTTTTAATAATTAATTAGTAATTACTAAATAACTTTTATTTTTTAGGTTACCTTTTGTAACTTTTTAGGCTACCCTTTTGGGTTTCGATCTCCTTCTATAAGGATTGATCTTTCATAATAATTTACATATTTTCTTTATCTAAGAATAAAATTGCATATTTTTAAAGGAAATCTTTGCTTCTTCTTGTCTTTTTCTTCTCTGTGACAAGTTTTGTACATGCAAGTATTCAAGGACTTTATGGATTTGATTTGTGTATTTTTTCAAATCCTTCATGGTGTCAGAGTTAGAATTGTTGAAGCTTGTTTGGTATTTGGATAAAAAGAAGAACGAGGGTTTGATAGATTAGATCTAGAATTTTTATGAGTATTTCTTGAGAAAATAGGGGGGTCACTGATATTTGGAGTAGTTTAAGGCTAAATAGACTATAGAAATGGATCCAAAAGGCATTAAAACCCCTATTTCCATATAAATTTTGTCTATTTTAGACAAAATTTATCCGAGAGGCAAAAAAATTGTCCAAAAGGTTGTAAGGCCTCCTAAATGCAATCTAAGGTGATTTTTTTTTAAAAATTAAAAAAGAGGTCGCAGGCCATTTTTTCGGCCCGCAGCCCCTTTTTCCAATTGGTAGAGCCTTTTTTCGGCATGAGCATCACTTCCTACCATTATTGCAAGATTTCTTGGTGATCTCCTGATGCTCTTATTAGAATCTCCTTCGTCGCTACCAAAATCTCCTTCATCGCCGCCAGAAGTCTTACTGCTACCGCTAGCCAAGAGCCACCATTGCCACCACTACTCTAGCCATGCCACCCCTATGGTCACCACTAAACCTCTACCAATCGCTCTTCCACCCTTTAGTCCCTTTGTCTCCTCTGCCCATGTGGCATCACCGAAACCTACCACATGTCAGGTGCCATGTCATCTCTTTTTGAGCCCATTGCCACATGATGACACATGGCACTCTATTTTTGTTGTGACAGCTACAGGCCATAAATTTGAAAGCAGTAAAATAATGATGTCAGCACTACATTATCCCTCATGCTTACCCTTTATGTCCTCTTTTGACATACTATTTTTTTTGGCTATATCTTAAGCATATGGAGGTATTTTTGATCTGAAAGAAGTGTCAGAAAGATGATTCTAAGATGGAGACAATGGCACATGAATTTTTGGGTTTTGATGCAATTTGGTTGCCTATTTGGGTAGTCAAAGCTAGATGTTCTTTATTTTTCTCTAGAGGGCATATCTTGAGCATCTCATCTCCATTTTTTGAAAATGTTTTGGAAAGCTATTTCAATACTCTTTCCAAAAATGCTAGTTTGTATTCCAGATTCTGCACCAAGCTCTTTCTATTATGTTTTTTTCTTTATTGCACTATGTTGGATATCTTGGGTGTTTTAGGTCCTAGGATCATTCTTGTGGTGTGGAATTTCTTCTTTTGGATTGTACTATATCTTTTAATAGTTCTTTCCCACTTTTTATCAGTGTTGATATCTTTTGTAAGCATGTTTATGCAAACACACTGAGATAAAGTGCCACTCCTTGCATTTTCAAGATTTTTCTCATCATTGTGACTTATTGTACTCGCACTACATTATAAAGTGCCATGGGGGGATGATTTTTTACCTTTTAGTACCCTCTTCCTTTGTCAAGTGAGTGTTCCTTCCACGACATTAGCCCCATGATGTGTCGATGGCACATGGTCTTATAGGTGTATGTACCTCTTCCTCACTCTCAATGTTCTTGGTTCTTTCTATTTCGTAGTGGCCCACTTTCCCAGTTACTTGTCACCTCACCCTTGTCTACATTAGGGGGGCTCTTATGTTATTTCTCATACTTCCTTGATTCGATGGAGTGATCTATGTATTCAGGTTTTTCTCCTATGTACTAGGTAGATGTAGTGGCTAAGTACCTATGCATTTTAGTGAGATGGATCATTTATCATATAGACACTCTTTTTTCTATTCCTACTTTAGCTGCAACCTTCCATGTTTCATTGACCAACTTTTCAAGATTTGGTGTTTCATGCCATCTATATATTTGATTTTAGTTGTTTGTCTTTTTGTGCCTCCTAATTCAATGCAAATTACAATCTTCTCCACTTGGTCGGTTCTATTTCAATGGAGCTTCTTTCAAATCAGTAGTTACTTTTTATAGAAATTTGTAGCTTCTACACGCTTCAATGATTTTCTTCATGATTGTTCTTTGTTCCTATTTTTTGGAACAATCCTCTAGTTGGAGGCTTCTACAATCCTTCACTAGGTTTTAAGCTATCTCTTTTGGGAGTAGATTTTTTCCCACTGGGTTTTCTCTATTTCTCTGTTTCATAGAGATTTGGTTTTGATTGGGTACCTCATCAGGCCTTGTTTTTGGGATTGAAGTTTGCTTTCAATATTGCACTATAGTTTCCTTGCTCTTTCTACATTGTTTGTAACTACATCGTTGCTCATCTTAAGTGGGGGTGTTAAAGCAAAAGGTCAATTTAATTTCATTAATTAAATTGCCTTTTCTCCCTTCTTAAGATTTCACTTTATTCACTTTTTGAATTCTCTATTTAATAATTAATTAGTAATTATTAAATAGCTTTTACCTTTTAGGTTACCCTTTGTAACTTTTTAGGTTACCTTTTTGGGTTTCAATATCCTTTTATAAGGATTGATCTTTTGTAATAATTTACATATTTTCTTTATCTAAGAATACAATTTTCATATTTTTAGAGAAAACCCTTGCCTCTTCTTGTCTTTTTTTTCTCTATGATAGGTTTTCTACATGCAATTATTCGAAGGATTCATGGATTTGATTTGCATATTTGCTCAAATTTTTCATTATATGTTGGGATTGTTACAAGATTCTCTGCTAATACTAAGGAGAATAATTTGATGGTTGTTAAGAGAATTATAAGAAATCTAAAAGGAATAGAAGAATATGGTTTATGCTACAAGAAAAATGAGAAGTTTGAGTTGAGAGCCTACACTGATGTTGATTGAGTTAGAAACATTGATGACAAAAATAACACTAGTAGAGGGGCATTTTTTTTAGGAAAGAGTTTGGTCACCTGGACCAACAAGAAACAAAATATTTTATATCTCAATCTACTATTGAAGTTGAATATGTGGCTACTACAGTAAATTGTACAAACATTGTATGGATCAAATGGCTACTCAAAGGTACAAAGGAAGAAATCATTGAACCTGTGGTGCTTTATTATGATAATACAAGTTCTATATATATCAAAGAACCTTGTGATAGACACAAAGACTAAGCACATTGCAATCAAGTATCATTACTTGAGAGAGTTAGTTCAAGAAAAAGAAGTGAAGATGGAATATGTGAATACAAAAGAGCAGATAGCTAATATTTTCACAAAATAATTATGTAAGGATGCACATGAGTATCTAAGAGGTAAACTAGGGGTAATACTTATATCCAAAGCTACCTAAGAAGCATGAGTAGTGCCCTGCATTAACCAAGATGAATATTGTATCTTACAACTCGATGCAATGGATATTACTTTAGGAGCTTCCTAAAGTAATTAAAAAGCTCGAATAGAAGACCGATCACAACTTAGGTGATAGAGGGAGAAATTAAAATTGTTAACATCTGAATGTTGAGATGACAAGTCTTTGGCATTGTTGTCAAAGAGGGAGAAATAAAGATTACCAAAAAGTGGGAGAAATACTTTAGAAGGAGAAAGAAATATGAAATATCTACTCAGAGCGAGATAGTGTACCTGATAGTTACTATTGAGGGAGAAATGAATAAAAGAAATACATCTACCTAGTAAAAGGGAGACAGTACTGAGGGAGATATAAGAACAGAGCAAACATATTAGAAAGAGGAAGTGATTAGAGAAAGTTAGAAGGGGAAACCCTGCAAGATGATAGATGAAGGGAGTCATAAGGAAGAGTTGATTGTCTGTTGATCAAAATAGAATTTTGTAGCCTATATAGAAGATAAAAGCTATTGATAGAGGGAGATATTTCAATACAAGGAATTATTTTATTTTTGGTACTATTTTTTGTATTGGTTTTCCATGAATGCCAAAGTGGGAGATTGTTCACATGAGATTGTTTTGAAGTGAAGAATCTATAATGGAACAATCATTGTTTTGTCACTGATGTCAAACCTGCTACTTTTTGGTAAGACAACTACTTAGTTGATTTTAGTACTATCATTTGTTTGATTGATAAAGAGGATTTGATCAAATGAGATAACAAGAGCACATAGAGGAAAGGTTGAGTTATGGTATGAAATAGGAGTAAAAAGATCAGTTAAGGTAGTATTGATATAGTCTATTGTTTATCTACTTAAGGCTGCAAAGTTTGGATACACTAATTAAGTCTAGAAGAACAAGTAAGAAGAATTATGTCTCCCAAGATCAACCAAGTTCATAGTAGGTGTCAAGAAAATTTAGTACAAACCGAGTAGAAAATTAATTGGAGCCAAGCAAAGTGAAGATTTAGTGTATGTTGAGTGAATAGTTGATGTCGAGCATCAGTAAACTTTAGTGTTTTCTAAGTAAACTAGTGGAAGATAAGTGGAAGAACAATATGGAAACCGAGTAACAGTATATTGATGTCGAGTGCCAGTATTCATGTTAAATCATAGATTTGACAAATCTAAGCTAACTAGTTTTCTTGAATTATGTGAAGCATGTGGAAGATAACTATGATGAGTTGGTGGCACAAAATTTAGGGCAAACCATTTTGTGATGAATTCAAAGGAGATTGAAGAAGAATTTTCTAGAGGAACCAAATGGAAAAGTGGGTAGATTCATTGTATCTTACCTAACCCTAAAATGGATGATTATGGTTAAGCAACAAAAGATTTTAAATCTCTATTTACAAAGATAGTTGGTCAAAAGAAAAGGTTGTCATGTGCGAGAACCTAAGAAGGACAAGGAGCCTAGGATATTACTTCATTTAGTGGTAGAATAGAAGAGACTGCAAATGACATGCAAAACAAGAAGGCTTAAGAGTATCAATTCCTAAAGGATGAACAAGCTATCAGAGCTGACGTGTGTGGAAGCCAACCAAAATGGAGGATTGAAACAGAAATATGTAACCTGCAGGTGAGTTCTAATTTGTTATCAGATCAAGCTTTATTGTTACTTTCTAATCATTGTATCAGTCTAGGGTAAATCCTTTGGATTAAAGTTTACCTAATGGTCATTTTTAAATCCTTTAATCAGGTGACATTCCAAGTAAATGATCTAAAGTCCTCTAACAAGGCTCACACACAACAGGTTGATTGAAATCCTTTAACTAGGTCACATTTAACAATGTGTATTGTAACCTTTAATAAGGTTGGCCTCAATTCAGAAGAGTGAGAGTTAGTAGCATGTTACTAGTGGTTTTTTCCAAATTGGGTTTCCACATAAAATCCGTGTGTCAAATGTGTTATTGAATCAGTTACATTTCATATTTACTTTTCTGCAAAGTTGCTTTGACCTAGGACAGTAACCTACAAAGTTTAATTATTGTATGATCTAATGGATGCATGCATAATAAGGTTTTATGGATATGAGTCTAGTAAGCATTGAAAAGTTTTATTTGTATATCTAGACCTTGGGTAATTGATTCCCCCATGCCCTCACTTATTCTAAAGAAATACAACAATTATATTGCATATAAATAATAATTTATAGTGCTTATTCATAATCTTAATACATAAATCTTCATAATTTAGATATTTTAAATGTCACCACAATATTTTATTTACAACTATTTAAGATAAAATGGATACACTTCACATGTTTCATCTCTATGGTGTCTTTGTGGAAAATGTTCATTTTGTTTTCTTTATAAGGAAAATACTTTAAAATATCATTAGATTGCTTAAGAAAATAAGTGTAGCATTATATTAGGATTTTCAAAAGGTTAAATTAGTAAGGAATTATTCATGAACTCATTTGATTTTGAGTTAATATGTTAAGAATTTGTAAATTTCATGTTTTAGTTTTAATTTAAAGCCCCAATAAGGTCCTAGCGAAAAGGTAATAAATGTCTTGATTTAAAAATAAATCTAAATCGAGAAACAACACTTTTTATAATATTTGATAAGTTAATGCAGGGTTTCATGTTTTCAAAATATGATAATAGAAAAGAGAAAATTGGTTGAAGAAAATAGCCAAAACAATGGATCAATTAACATTTTCTCAATTTAAAAAGTTACAATATTTTTGTTTGTATTTTTTAAGTAACATGTCTTGTTCTCTTTATCACTTTTGATTTTAGATATATTGTTTTCTTTAATTATTTATTTATTTTAATTTTATTTTGATTTTTTCCTAGTCTTTATGTATTTTATTGGCTTTTATTTTTATTTTTTTGCGATCTTTCTCTCTTTTCTCTAATTTTCTCCTTGGTTCTTTCTTATCTTTTTTTTTTATTGGTTCTATTCTTTTACTTTTATATTTAAAATTTTAAAAATATAATTTTCCTTTGGTTCCATTTTTTCATTTTATTTTGTCCCCTCTTCCCTTTTTGTCCTTGATCTTTAGGCATCTTTTTGTTTTTCTTCTTTTAAACCCCTTCACCCCTACCCTAGTCTGTAAAGTGTGATCCAAAATGTTGATGTAAAAACTCCAACACAATCACTACTAGAAATTGTTACTGAATACCATAAATATTTTTTAAACACATCAGCTAGTATTGTCATAGCCCACTGCCCCTCTTTGTCTTGCAAAACCAAAAGTAAAGAAGGATCTAAAGTTAGGGTTGATTATTGTTTGTTGGGAATTGATCCAAGGTCCTTGAATATAAGAAGTGGTTATTATTTAGATTGTTTTTAGAGAAATAAGTTAGAAAATACCAAAAAACCTCTTCTAACAATCAACTATTATTTTGAAGTTCACTCAAGATTAATTTGTATTCATAGTTCTAGTAAAAGGAATCACTAAGTACTATATTTAGGTCTATCTTAGAGAGGGTCTTATTTTTTAATATTTAGCTTACATTAATCTTTTTTAAAATTAAATGTTAAAATAGTTTGATATTACTAATGTGTTCAATATTATTTCCATAAATTTCAAGAATTATATGTGAACAAGTTCAAATTTCTATTTCAGTCATAAATATTATAAAATTTTGAAATATACATTTCCTAAGCTTATTTTTATATATTATTTGATTGTAAAAAAAAGGTTTAATGGATTGATAAAAATAAATAATTTTCTATTTTTAAAATATAAAATTAGTTGTGTAGTTTAATTGGTTGCAAAATGAGTTTTCATTGTGGAGATTCTTGATTCAAATCTCAAGAGGGACATTTTGGTTATATTTGTGTAGATTCTAAGTTGTGACTCTTGGTCTTTGAAATTGTTATAAGCTTGTAAGTGTCGTGTTATTCATAAAAAAAATACAAGATTGTTAGGTATCTTGGCATTCCCTTCTCTATGGAGCCTTTTCTTAAATATATGTGGCTTTGGGTTAAGGAAAAAATCATCAAGAAGTTAAATAAATGGCACAACACATCTTTATCTCTAGTTGGTAGAGTTCAGGTCTATCAAAAAATTCTCTCTTCTTACAATATTTATTATGCCTCTACCTAGGTGTTCCACAATTACCATATCCTTGAAATTCAAAAGGCCATCAGGAACTACCTTAGGTCGGGTAGACAAAGGTAACAAGAAGCTCCATGTTGTTAAATGGGAGCAGTGCCATATTGACAAGCTCCTTGTGGGTTTAGGGTTGAAGGACCTTAAAACTTGTGGCTTAGCTCTTGCATCTAAATGGATCTTTCACTCCTAGGATGGGGATGATCCTTGGAAAGTTCTGATCAAAAGTAATATTGAAAGAGGATTCCCTAATAATGCTAAATTCTGGAAAAACTTAACTTTTGTGACTTGATTTGTGGCAACTTTCCTATTGTGATTCAAGGCTTTGTTGTTTTTAAATCCATTTGGAAAGCTTAGAACCATGTCAAAACTTAATCATGAATAAGAACTTTTATAATAAACACCAGATTTATGCTGAAAGATCTATTTGGTGAAATCTGCAACTAGCTGGTAAGCTCCTAGCTCTCTCCCAAGGATGCTCTACCAAGCATTAGTCTACCATTTGGATCATTCAATTTGCTAGTATCTTTGAAAATTATTGGCTCATTATGTGGGATGAGCTAAAGCACAGATTTAACATTCCCCCATCTCAGAAGAAGGCATATATATGCTCATGAAAGCCTACAAAGACATTCCTTCTCTCTGCCATGTTGACTCTAACAGATTCTTAAACATTACATGGTCAGATGGAACCATTATAACCAAGCCTAAAGCTAAAAACATATACATTTTTATTGATTCTAATGACTCCATCATCAGTCATGTTAACAATGTGTGGTATACTAATCTTGAGTGCAAATATTTTTCAATATGTATCATTTGAGTGCAAATAATCTACTGTAGGAAGATGTTGTATAGAGTATTTATAGTATAGTTGGATTTCATAGGGGATTAATTTTGATTTATTCACAAGATTATTCTTTTTTTCATTATCTCAGATCCAGGCATTGTACCACTTGCCCAATCTTTTCACAAACAATAAATTATATTTTTTCTTGTTATTCTTAGAAAATGGAGAGATAGAGCTTTAAAAGCCCTTCAAACTCCAAACATATTTTTGGAAACAGATAGAAATTCCTACTTTTATTTCAAATTTTCTAACCACAATTGCAAATAAAGTAGCATTAGATTTTATCAGAGTTCTGACAACCATATTAGATATGGATATGATTGTGAAACCACTATATTGGCTGACAAGATTTTTGCGAGAAGAACCCATGTTGGAATCTAGCTTGATAATTTCTTTTGTACTCTTTTTTGGGAGCAATCACACTGCCTTTGCTATTGTAAATCATTCCTCAAAAATATTTGGAATTGGTGACAAGTTTCTAAACCATCTTTGGTGAGGCTCATTTTGTTGCCGAGCAAGGGAAGGAGTGTCACCCATGGTGTTGAAATTATTTTATATTAAAAAAATAGTTTTTAATTGTACTAAGTTAATTAATTTTACTATAGTACTTTAATTTTTATTTACAAAGAAGAAAATAAATTTATAATTAAAAACATCACTATACCAAAATATGTGACAAACTTAAGTTCATTAAACATTCTCTTTTTTTAAATATCTAATCAAAACTTTTTAATTTCAAAATATTTGTGACATGACCTATATTTTAAGAAGCTATGTAAAACATTCTTAATATCAAATTTTCAAGTATTAACCATTTATCAATATTTAATAATGTCATGAATATAATTTAAACAATTGAAATAAATTATTCATTTTTTCTAGTTTTTCTTTATAGATTTTCTTTACAACAAAAATAAGAATTTATCAAAAATTTAAAAAAATTGCTATATTAAATATCTTCAAATATCAAGTGGCAAATAATTTCATTTATATAATAAAAAAATCATGCCCTTAAAATCAAACTACAAATATTTTAATTCAAATTAGTAATCCTTCCAAAATTAAAAGAATAGCTTCCATATTGGGGTGGTTGGTAAGTTTAGGAACTATGATGATAAACTAAATTCTAGAATGTGTTAAAATAAAATGTAGTTGAAACATTGACAACGCGATTGGAAATAGTAAAGACGTGAACAACGTGATCATTTGGTATATTAAAAAACAAAGCTCTGCATATTGTTTTTGAATTGTCAACCAGATGTGTTGTCTTAGTATGTAGAGAAGACCAGAAACATATGGAATTGGGTTGGAATAGGGTTTTCAAGCAGTGGTAATCACTTGTTCTATAGATCCCAACTTGTTCAAATGACCATGGTTCGAATCCAGAGGATCAGTTAAATCTTCAAAAAATTAAGCTTTGAGCTCTGTGACTCTTTCTCCATGGAATTTTTCTATTCAAACAATGAGACTTGATGTAATTTGTCTATTCAGACAACAAGACTTGGAATTGCATGCAACCCACTAATAAGGTTGGACTCTGGATTTATCTGTTGAGCATGGCATCGAAAATAGATATTGAATTTTTTGTCAATTTTGACAATTTGTTGGAGAATTTGAGAAAATAGGTGTATAAATTTTCTACATAGATTTTCTATTGTTCAAAAAGAAAAATAATCTAGTAGAAATTTCCATAAATAATTTTTATGTTCAATTTTTCTGTGGAAAGTAAACATTTTTACCCCTAGTAAAATTAATATTAGCTAATCAGGAAATAGGAATTGTTGTTTAAAAATAATTAAAAAATAAACTTAGTTTTCAACTTTCGGAAATGACTAATAATGTTTTCCTCAACCTCTAGTAAGGCATTATTTATGGAAGGAATGACCCACATCCCAAAATTGTCATTTGTATACACAAGAAGTACATCTCTCTACTTGCAATTTCGTATCAAGTTTTCTACTACCCCTATTTTGGTTTTATAGTAGGCACTATATGAATGATCTAAGGATATCTATGCACGGATACAAAATATTTCATTGCACTAAATGTTAAAATTGGAACACGTGCCAAATTCCCAAATGGATTACACATCCTTTTATAATCATGTCCAACACTAAAATTATTGTTACAAGGGAAACCCATTGATATTTTGTTTTATTCATTTTGGGGATCTATTTAGCCATTTGGGTGTACTCTCAAAATTTTGAAAGATTATATACATATAATTTTTTTGAAAAGATTATAAAATTAGATATGGCCTTAACATTCAAAGGGAAATGATGGTTTCTTGAAAGAGAAAGTTTACTATTGAATTGAAGCCTTTCTCACTGCATAAAGATCAACTTGTCCAAAAAGAATGAAAATGTCTAGTTCCTATTGGAATATTCAATCAAAAAATATCCTCTTAATGTTTACATAAGGCTTATTTATTATTAGCAAAAAATAAATCAAAACTCTTTTTGAATGACTACTTATTTATTGAGAACAAAAATCCTTATTTTTCTCTTAAAAATAAAAAACAATCACATGCTTATATAGAAAACAATGTAAGAATAGCTCTAAATGACTTGATCTAGTTGTGTCAAGTATATGCACTACCTTATATCCAATCTATTTCTACTTGCATTTACACAACTTTAATCATCTCATGTTGTCCATTACAAACTTCTTTACTATCAACATAACTCTCATATTCTCATCTTAAAAACTTAGACATGCTCACAATAAAACAAGAGTCCTAAAAGACTTAATCTATCTACCCCATATATACTCGCAACCCTATATCTAATCTATTTCTATGAGAATTTACACAACTTTTCTCTTCTCCTTTCCTCCATTAAAGGGGCAGTCATACTATATAACAACAATCTTAATGTGTAAATCTATGGATATCATTTCTATACAACACAATAAACACTAAATAAACTTAGATAAAATAGGTAAATAAAAGAAAGAAAAGTGACTTTCTCTTGCAACTCCAACAATTTTACCAATGATTTATCTTTAATTCTACCAGGTTACTAGCACATTGAAATAGAATCAATTGTTTTGGTTTCTTTGGCAATAAATCTTGTTGCACTTATGATCACTGCTCACCATCTACAAATTGATATGGAATTTGATGATTCTCTCTAAATAGATCTGAGAGGTATAATCTTTGTAGTTGCACTTATTTGTGAAACTCAACCAATAAATTGTTATGAATTTATCATACCCCTCCCCTCGAAAAAGAAAGGAGCAAATTTTTCAACATAATAGGAGTATTAAGAAACATTCTAGATATACTAAAAAAATCATATATTGTTGTAAAAACTATATTGAGTTATGACATTACAAAGGTGTTCTTATACATCATAAAGGAACCAACAACCATGAATAAAATGGAGGTGGTATTGAACTATTGAATCACATTAAACACATTTCTCTCCTCAATTCATTCTCTAGGTTCAATGTCATTTTCATATTTTCCCCTTAAATATCCAAGATGTCATCATTGTAAATCTCCTTTACCATTCTTCATAATCACAATATCTAGATTTCTACCTCCAAATTAAACAACTCTTGAGAAATGTAGTTAGAAAATTTCTCAAAATCGTGGCAACACATTCCATTCTACCAATACAAAATATCTTCTTGTAAATAATCGTACAAAATTTACAAGTTGTACAAATTTAATGAAACTCCAACAAATTGGCTACAATGCAATTGAGAAAAATTGCTAATATTATATCCAAAAGAAAATATTCAAGTATATGGCATGAGTTGAGATAGCATAAATACACATTTAGTATTCCTTTTGAATTGAAAACCCAAAATTATAGATATAAAATAGAAAAAATAATGGTTCACAAATTTTGCATACATAACAAAAAAAAATAGTATAACCTCAACCACAATAAGCATCTAAGAAAACAATGCAAGAGATCAAGCAAATTTTGATCACTGCCAGTACTATCAACAACACATTAGCATTAGGCAAGAGCTTGCAACACAATGGTAACTTGTGAGCCTCTCATGTGGGAGGTCTTGGGTTTAAATCCACTTAACACATAAATAAGAATAATTAATTTGGGCAACTCTAGTTGCTCCTATTTAGGCTTTGTAAGTATAAGTAAACCACCCCACTCCAAGAAGTCATCTCTACCGTTCTTTATTCAATCCATAAAAATCATCAACTCTAGAAACTGAATGCCCATTGGAAGATGCAAAAAAAGTAACTTTTCCCAAAAACAAGAAAATATTAAAATATAATTTTAAGTATAAGAATAGATCAATACCCAGAGGCAAAAAACCATAAGGTTGATCCAAATAAGTGTGATGTTTAAAAGTAGAGAAGATATAAAATAATGTACCATATTATTCCTTCTTATGGTATTTGATAGATAGATTCCACCGAGGGCCACAAATTTTGCACAACAATCTCTTGTTCCTTACATTCATTCAATTTCAATTGGGTTTCTATGTTTTCACTTTATAATCTATGATGGACCCTTCATTGGTGTAAGAAACTAAGTATTGTCTGCTTCTATAAGACTGGTCTCAAAATCATTCTTCAATTCTACTAGACGAAATAATATAGCAAAAACTTAATGACAATATATTGCTTACTTTTTAGGCTTATACAAAAACCTATAATCATAATTTCAACATTTTCTCTAAATGCATATGGATTACCTCTTACAATTATCCCAACAATCAATCTTTTCCACCATCGTTTCTCACCATCAATTTTATTGTTGGCATTAGGGTGGTTTATAAACTTCACACTTTTTGGCATCAATATAGACCACATGAACATTCATTATGTAAAGTTGAGATGCCAAAATGTAAAAATATCCATATTCAACCTTTCTCAAGTGACATGTGCAATAGTAGTTTACTCAACCTTTGCGACCATTCTCCATGTTATTCCTTCCTCATGGCAGCTTCCTTCACGTCATCTACACATAAAGAAAATTATAACCTACATTTTACTTTACTTCTTATTATTGTTATATTTTACAAAATTATTTTAACCTAAAAATTAATTTTAATTTGTAATATATAATTTTCTTGATAATTATATAGTGAAAAAACTTCTAACATTAAATTTATTAAATAATTATAATTATTTGCTAATTTTCTAATTTACAAAATCTAATTATTTTAATTTTTGAAATTGTAGTAAGAATTATTGCTGCAATTCAATTATACACAGATTTTCTATAAAAAATCCAAATAAATAAAAAAATAAAAAAAATAAATAAAAAATATATATATATATATATAATTAATAAAATGAGATTACACATATAAGGCGCATTGCGTCTCTTGTTCTTCACCTGCGATTTGATGGAAAGAAATCATTTCATTTAGCAGCTTTGGACGTTTCAGGAAAAAATAAAACGGGAAATGGAAACATCCAACTATACAATGAAAAGCTGCCGAGATATTCGAAACGGAGATACCGAAATCCAACGGCAGAAAAGTTTTAGATCATTTTTGCAAAAGTTTTATATCATTTTTGCAGAAATGTTTTAGAAAAGTTTTAGACGTAGATCTGCAGAGTCGGATCGCGCATTTCAAATCTAAAGATTCCTTCAGCTCTGTAAGATCGAGTCTCGATGATTTAGCTGATTATGGATTTGGCAACAAAAATCTACAATTCAGCCCCTCTCTATAATTTAGCTGATTATGTATTTGGTAACATTTTTTTCTGTAATTTGGCCCCTCCTTATAAATTTAGCCCATTATACGCTGGTCGACTCAGAGTTGTAGCAACTGGGTATTAATTTCTGCTGTAATCCAGTAACAAGATCCTCTGTGAAAATAATTGGTGAAAATGGAGGTCTTCCCGGCCATGGCTATGATCTTGTTCTGCAGCATGGGAATCAATTACTGGTGCTGTGCAAGGGCCAAAATTAGGCGTTTTGCGAGAATCCACATGGGCGTAGTCCGGTTCAATATACTGCCAATCAAGGACGCAACGAAGCATTTTAGTTGCGCCATTATAATCGATCAGGGTAATTTCGACGGAATCGTGTGTCAGGGAAGACTTGGCGAAGCTCATGAGATGATTGCTGTGAAGAAAATGGATTGCTCTTTCCATGAAAACCTTGGCCCAGTGCAGTTCAACGCGCGGCAAATGGAGGAGGCAACGAACAAGGGCAGACTTCCCGACGGGCAGATGATCGCCGTGAAGAGAATGAAGAAGTGCTCTGTCGACGATTTCTGGAATGAGGTGGAGATGATGAGCAGCTTTCGTCACTGCAATTTGTTGGCTCTCCGTGGTTTCGGCGTTGCCGGTGATGGCAAACAGGGCTGCCATGAGCGGTTTCTCGTTTGCGACTATCTCGCTAATGGCAGCTTGGATCAACACATTTTTGGAGGGAAAATTAGAAATGGGAGAGCATTGTCGTGGGAGCAGAGGAAGAAGATTATAATCGGCATCGCAAAGGGGTTATGTTATCTGCATTGCGACGTTCGGCCGGCGATATATCACAGAGATATCAAGGCCGACAATATTCTGCTGGATGACTGACATGAATCCCTGCATTGCGGATTTTGGGCTTGCAACAAGGGAAGGGCAATCTGGGTCAAAAGTAGCAGGCACGCATGGGTATATGGCGCCGGAGTATTGTCTGACTGGACTGCTTACAGATCGCTGCGATGTCTACAGCTTTGGGGTTGTGTTGCTGGAAATCATGAGCGGCAGAAGGGCCGTGGATATAACTTGCCAATGCCATATCACCGATTGGGTATGGATGCTTCTCAAGGCATCCAATAAAATCGATCTAGTGATAGATCGGATAATGCGGGAGAGAGAAGAGTTGAAAACAATGGAGAGATTTGTAATAGTGAGAATTTTGTGTGCTCATGTGAATGTGGCATTGAGGCCGAGTATGGCAGAAGCATTGAAGATGTTGGAGGGAGAGGCTGCAGTTCCCGCAATGCCAGAAAAACCCCAACCTGTAGTAATTCATAGAGCGGAGGCCGACGAAACAGATTTTCTCAGATTTTCAAACCCTTCTTTCATGTAATGCGTTCCCGTTTCAGATTTTCAAACTCAAGAAAACTGTGTATTAATAATATTCTTTCATATACGATACCTTCTTTTGGCTTACATTTGCAATAAGATACCAGATGTTCGAATTTTAATGATTTAGGAGGCACAATATTTTTTCAGCTACTAAATATATGTAGCTATATCATCAAATGTACAATCGCTGGACTTAATTTTTAACGTTAGACATTGAAAACCATAAAGTTTGTTCGTGGCATAATAACAACGCACGCTTTCGTCCTTTTGCGGAAATGAAACTCAGTTCAAGGAATTAGGGTCTGCAAAGGAAAATCTGGTTTTATTTTTGGACTCTTTGCTCATGTTTCTTCTGATTATTTTGATCCTTCGATACACTAACGTAAAGTATAAAACATATCATTAAAGTGCTCGAACCATTAAAGTGCTATCATTCGGTACCTGACCATTACAATCACTTTAATATCGAATAAGTCTAGAGCATGTCTGCCATGTACTAAAATATAGCTTATATCCCAGGCTTAACATTTAAAAAAATAATAATTATATAGTTTTTCTTTTAATGTTAGATTATTTATTATAAATTTTATTATTGGAATTTTAGCTTAAGTAGTTGAATTTTAAGGGTCTGTAGAGGGAGAATTCTATAAAAAATAGAGTTCATATTGTTAGATTTTAAAATAATATTTTAAAAAAATTTCTTGAGAAGTGTCAAATTATTGAGAAATGATTGACACCTGACAAAAAAATCAGGTTTGTAGGAAAATTTCTAAAAGTTAGGCACTCTTATTTTCCAACAAAAAATTCTAAATAATCTTGTGTTCAAAAAATAAATTCCTCACAAGACCTTTACTTCTCAAAAACATAATTTAAATACCTTGCATGGCTTTGCCAATAATGTCGTGCTAGCATATTTTTATTGGATAATAATGTCAAGAATAGATTTGTAGTGTTTTAGAAGGTTTTGAGCATGTTGATTATTTATAAATAGCATCTTCTATATTTTTAAGATTCATTGCTTTAAAAGTAAATCTTGCATAGATAAAAATTTCTATGTTTTAAAAAACATTCATTGGATAATACTCTCAAGAATGGAGTTGAAGTGTTTTAGGAAGTTATTTTAAATTTAATTTTTAGCTTTTTGATCTTTTATAATTAGTATTTTCTATATTTTTAAGTGTCTTCATTGCTTTAAAAGTAATTTTTGCATACTTAAATATATTCATGTTTTAAAAAAGTTTTGATCACTTTAGAAGCTATATATGGAAATATGCACTTATCTTATTTTTGTCAATTTTGCATGTAATTGAGTGGTCTTGCAATTATTTTGATTTATTTAAAAAAATAATTTGAATGTAGAATAAAATTACACATGCTTGTTGAAAATTTGTATACCCTCTTTCTGACATCAAAGGTTTAGAATTTAAGAGAAAGATGCAATATTATATTTAGAAAAGAGGGGTAATGAACTTATTCAAAAAAAATCAAGACATACAAAGAAAAGCCTAAGAGCAACACAATAAAGCTCAAGGAAAAGACACAATCAAATTGAAAGAGGTCACAACTAGTCAACTTTATGGAATCCATATTTAACTTATCCACATCCTCTTTATATTTTTTTCTTCGATTTGATTGTGTGATTATTTTTGCATCAATGTTTGGGATCACATTCTATGATCCATCATCATGATAAGAGAAATAGAGTTTCATGAGAGAAATAGAGTGTCACTTTCTCTTAACCTAATGATAGATCACAACCTATGGTCTAACATGTTGATGCAAAAATAATTACACAATCAAATCTAGGAACATATAAAATTTGATAGTTTCATATGGATTGTGGAAATAATTTTGTTCTTATCCCCTTTATAATCAATCTCAAGAGACTTCATAGTCCATACCCATCTGCCTTAGTTCTCAGAAGTTCATTTACTAAGAAAGCTACTACATTTTTCTGCTTCCTCAAAGTATGACAAAAAATAAAATATAATCCATCTAGGACTTATCTTACTAGTACAAATACTTACCAATTAGCTTCCTCCAAATGTTTACTATTTAACATATTTAGTGCAACTTGAGTGAGAAAATAATCTAATTTTAAATCAAGGGAGAACCCTTTTCTATATCACAAAGAATGGATATAGAAGGAAAAGAGGAGCACAATACTTCACTATTGTCCCTACCAACACCATTGATTCATGCATGTCCACATTTCCTTCTAGAAGATTGATTCATTTTAACTTTTAAAAATCCCTCAAATGGATGAACCACCTTCCCTATTTAATATTTTTATGTTTGGCATACCTTAATTTCTTTCTTGCTAAGGGGTTAGCCCTACAATCAACAATATCCAGATTCCATATCATAAGTAGATCACTAGGATCCATAGGTTCACTAACAAGTTACATTTTGAAAGAATCATTACATGAATTATCTAAATAATAATTCTTCATAGAAGAGTACTTAATAATTTCCAAATCTTTAAAGATCCAATTTATTTCTAGCCACAAGTTCCAAATGAAAATGAACCTTCAATTTATTTCTAGCCACAAAACAGTCAGTGCTCCCCTATATATTTGTGACAAGGAACTAACTACCTCCTATGAATTATATAAGTTCAATAGTTGTATTAGGCATTGATAGGTTGATCTTTTGATGCAACGATAACAACCACTCTAAAAATGATAACCCATCATAATCAAATACATCACATGTAAAAATAACAAACCTATCAAACATTTATATTAGCTAACCATTATGAATTGGGTCAACAAACATCCAATTAAGTCAAAAGAGTCATACAAAGTCAAAACGCATACTAAAACATAGGAGTCTAAAGTTGGTTATGAGAAGATTTCACACTTAAATTGTTGGATAGAACTTATGTAAGAAAAATAAAAACCTAAAAGTTACATTGATAACTTCTAAAATAGCCTTAGTCCTTCAAGCCTTCCAAATAATCTATCTGTTGCTCTTGATTTCAAATTGTGTTACTTTTTCTAAAATTGTGAAGCCTGGAAATCAATCTCACCACACCCACCCCCCCCCCCCTCATAATCCTCATGCCAAGAGTCTTTCATGCTATATAAATAGCATCTAGATTTAAATTTATTTACGTTTGACTGCCTCTATAAGGATCCACTAGAATTTAATATTTCACAATATGACATTGTTTATTTTTAAATTTTATAATTAGTTAAATATGTTTTGTTTACTCCATTAATGTAGTAAGAATTAAACATTGCATGTTAGATAGTTTAACTATTTTCTACTTTGACTCAAATAATTATCTTGGAAAATTTATTAATTTTCCATTATGAAAATAAAAAATAAAAATGGGGTTATGATATTTTGCCTTTTTTATATAACTATATTAAATTATATTATATATCAAAGCATCTAAGAAATCAATTAAAAAGAGTGAACATTTTTTTGCTGAGTCAAATTTATATGATGCTATTATGTGATCATTAGTCCTTTCTCAATCTTGTAGCATATTTTCTTAAGAAAACTATGTTTGAAGTCTAAGTAAAGGGAGCATTATAGTAGCCTTAGGTTATGAAATATGTCAAAACACATAATCTATAATGGAACTACAACTTGCATTCAGCTCAATCTTCTAAATACAAAGAAATATAGAAGCATATGCTCTCATGCAACTGAACATTCACTAAAATATTGAAGTAATTGTGCAATGCAATACTAGAAACATAGAGCAAGATCATGGTGCAAGATAAGTTGTTGGTGGTTGTTGTCATGAAGGACATAAATCAATTTTTGAGAAGGGATTTGATTTCATATAACAAATTATAGAAAATGAGGTTTCTTGGAGTTGTGTTTTTGTCCTTGTTTCATGTTGAAACACTATAATTATATCATAGAAGAAATCTTTCCTCCAATTATTATTAAGAAAAAAATATTGATGCTAAAAAGGTCATGTTGTTAAAATTATATCTAAACATTTTAAAGGAAAAAATTAGAAATAATTGTTAAAAAATATACTAACAAATATGAACATTTTAAAACCTTTTTTCATTTATTGACACCTAAATCTTTATTCCCATATTTCAAGTAAGCAATCAATTTAAGATATAAATACATACTACATTAAAATAAATATTTTATATTTATTGGTCTTTGGTTTGTTTCATAAGGCTAATTCAAGTAAAAATTGTAGATTAGATAAATTTAGTAAAATGAGGTTTCTTGGAGTAGTGAAGTTGTCTTTGTTTCATGTTGAAACACTATGATTATATCATAGCAAAAATCTATCCTCCACTTATTTAAGAAAAAAAAACCCTAGCTCTATAAAAGATCCTCTTGTTCAAAGTATATCTAAACATTTTAAAAGATAAAATTAGAAATAATTGTTAAAAAATATACTAACTCAGATAAACATTTTAAAACCTTTTTTCATTTATTGACATCTAAATCCCTATTCCTAAATTTCAAGTAAGCAATCAATTTAAGATATAAATACATTCTACATTAAAATAAATATTTTATATTTATAAGTCTTTGGTTTGTTTCATAAGGCTGATTCTTAAAAATGAAGTAAAAATTGTAGATTAGATAAATTTAGTAAAATGCATGAATAATTGACAATTCTTAATTTTTGAAGACAAAAATTTCAGCCTAATACTATTTGAGTTCTAGTTCCAAATGAGTAAAACTTATTTATGAATGGAGACCACGACAAGAAAAATAAAAAATAAAGAACACTGTATTTCTTAGCAGCTCATTTCTCTCTCAGAAATAGCAAGGATATCAGCATCTCTGCTGAGATGTTTCCATAAAAAACATGACCAGCAAGGAATAAACAATTCATGTATTGGACCATCATGGGTTACAACCCATGAGCGCCACCTATCTTCCAATGACAAACGAGTTGAAGGAAGGATAACTCTCTATAACGCTAAGAAACTCCTTTCCATTGTTCGCCGCTCTGTGATTTGCTACCGGCAAAGGCTTTTTTGGTATTGCGAGAATGACAGCCTCTCCCTCCAACATCTTCAATGGCTCTGCCATGCTCGGCCTTAAAGCCAGATTAACGTGAGTACACAAAATACCCACCTTAATAAATCTATCCATTGTTTTCACCTCTTCACTCTCGTGCATTCTCCAATCTATCAATGCAACTACTCTACTCATTTCCAGGAGCTTCCATGCCCAATTAGTAATAAGGTATTCAGTCGAACATTCCACAGAGATATCCAGAGCCCTTCTGCCACTCATAATTTCCAACAACACAACTCCAAAGCTATACACATGACTTCGATCTGTAAGAATTCCATACAGAGCATACTCCGGCACCAAATACCCATGCGTCCCACTTATTTTTGACACTAGATAGGATTCCCCTTCACTCGCCATCCTCGCCAGCCCAAAATCAGCAACACAAGCATTCATGTCCTCATCCAGTAGAATGTTATTGGTCTTTATATCTCTATGATATGTCACTGGCCGAACGTCAAAATGTAGATGACATAACCCCTTTGCAATCTCAATTATAATCTTCTTCCTCTGCTCCCACGTCATCGTTATCCCAATGGCATTTCTAAAAATGTGTTGATCAAGGCTGCCATTGGTGAGGTAGTCATTCGTGATTAAATGCATGCAACTGAAATCATTCGTGGCTTTCTTGATTTTCCCTTCATTGAACCACACTACACCCATCTTCGGCTTCACGCTGTTGATCAGAAGGCTTTGTTTATTAATCTCTTAAAATGCCTGTTCTTCGTCCTCGCCCTCCACCACTAACGAACGATTTGTATAATGCTCATAGCCATGGTGGTGCCTACATCACCATGATCTTGCAATGGTCGAGAATACAGCTGGCTTAATGATGGGTAAAATGGCCTTTACCAACATCACCATGAAAGCCTCCATTTTCATTGACATTTTGAATTGAGAATGTTGTCACTATATCAAGTTGCTATAGACTGAGTCAAAAAATGCCCTTTCATGTTTGTAGTTTCGTCTTGGATGCTCAGAATTATCCCCGATTTTGTTTCGAGTGGGTCATTGCAGCTGAACAGGACAAGGTGTCGTAGCAAAATATTCAAATATTGGGCTTCTAGGGACAAGTGTTCTTCGCTTTTCAAGATTGGTCAATGATCATGTTGACCATATTGATGGATGGTAGCCACTGATTCTATAAAGAGGGAATCTGTTGGCTTTGAAATGGCGTTTGGAGTATTATATAAAAGAGGGAAGCTTACGTATTTTCTCTTGACCAACGTTGGAAGATTAGTTAAATTGTAAACCAAATGGCAGCCATGCCTCCCTCTACAAAGGATTGAAAGGAAATAGAACTACATATTCTATCACAAATTGCAAAGAGGCAAAACACAATTACTTTGGATCCATGCTTGAGATGTAAATGTATTTAGTTAGGGCTCATTTGGCAATGGGAATACCACTGGAATAGGCATGTGTGTAGGGAAGCTTACGTATTTTCTCTTCACCAAGGTTGGAAGATTAATTGAATTGTAAACCAGCTAGCAGCCATGCCTCCCTCTACAAAGGATCGAAAGGAAACAGAACTATATATTCTATCGCAAATTGCAAAGAGCCAAAACACAATTACTTTGGATCCATGCTTGAGATGTAAATGTATTTAGTTAGGGCTCATTTGGCAATGGGAATACCACTAGAATAGGCATGTGTGTATCTCTATTCTCCATTTGGGTGCAACAATGTTGAATTACGAATAGGAATACAATGGGAATAAGTATTCCAATTTTGTCCAAAAAGGTGACATACGCAATTCCACCGAAATAGGTGGAATAGGAATTTTTATTCCTATTCCATTTATTACTTTGTTAGAAAATATAAAATTTTGGGTCTGTGCCCTCAACTTTACATTTTCCCTCACTTTTGTTTGCTGCTCATTCTCAGCTCACTTCCGTTGGTAGTAGGTGAAGGAAAATTTTATCCTCCATTTTTACCAAGTATGGAGTAGGGTTTCATTGCTTTTTGAGTGCAAGGTTCATCATTATTCTTTTTAATGTGATGTGTCTGAATAAGGTTGTGTAGGGTTTTGTTTTATGGCATTGGCAAGAAGTTTCTACAACATTTGAAGGGAAAAGAGGACCGGAGTCCACAACAAGAGTGGGATGGTCAAATTTTGAGGTATGTAGATTGTGTTGTTTTCATAACATTTCATTCAATGAAGCCCCTTACCTTCTATATTCCTTTGGTGCACATACGGTGCGCTGTTTGTTTGTTTCGAACATTATTAATTTTTTTTTTATTTCTGCATTAATAGTATTTGTAGATGAGTTTCAAATCTCATTTTTATGTATATATTTTGTTAATCTTCCTCTTGTAGACCCCAATGGATATGGATAGAACAAATCTAGAATACCTCCATTGTATATGTGCTTTTGATGATTTTTATCCTTCCTACTTTATCCCTTATTTCTATCTATCTTTCCATCTGAATGAACTTCATCTAGGTGATGATTCAATTCTCCTCCTATCTAGTTCCTCAAGCAACCCTTTTTCCAGACCCAATAAGCTAGTGCATGTCTTTAGCACAAATGGGTATGTTCTACTACTAAGCTCTAAAACTTTTTGTTGGATTTGAAATTATAGTATTATTCCATTTTCATACAGTCTGTATAGAGCATACCATCTGATCATTACATTCCATTAAAAGGAATCTTTTTCAAACATTTTTTCCATTATTTGATGTACACCTTCTGCACTTGCATACTTACTATACATGTCTACTAGATTAGTTCCCGGAAGAGGGTTTTGAGTAAGACTTGTCAAAAAAATCTAGGCATGGACTTTCTTGACCTAGTTCTAATATCTTTACAAGCTTCTAATAAAGTAAACAAATTAACATTATGGAGTTATATTTTTGAGTATAGATATTGCAGTTCTCGGGTTTTTCATTCGGTATAAGTAACGACATGATCGTGGATGCAATGGTGAGAGTATTCTCTCTTCAAATTCCTCTTTTTACTATTATTTCTTATTAGCTACCCATATTGGAACTCATTGTATTTCTTGCTGATTGGGATCAAACATTTTCTATTCTTCTCTTTTGCTAATATTAATATATTCTTCAATTTCCAGTCTTTAAATTTTGTCCATCGGGATGGTAGGATGAGGATGGTAGATCATGCTCTAATACTATTTGTGACAACCCATCTTTGAACCTTATAAAGATTTCCACTTGAGAAACACATTAAGGATATTTCTTATTGCTTATCTTAAATAGGAGTTTGTTCCACGATTTTCTTTTTTTTGTATCTCTGATTTTCATAAAAAATGAAGAAACCCTAATTCTATTTTTTGTTCTACCAAAATAATGTTTTTGTTGCCTCTAGATTTGGATTGCAAGAAAAAAAAAACCTTATACAAATTTCATATGATATATGCAACTTCTTATATTTCCAAGTGACATTAATTAATACCAAGGCCAAACACTTGTAATGTTCTATAAATACTTAATGTGGTTTTAGTATAGGGTCCCCAATCTACTAATTTTATTGGGCCAAAATTGTAGCTCATAGAAAAAATATATGTTAGCTTTGGTAGGAAAGTGCAATGAAGAGAAAGATGAGCATAACCATCTTATTGCTAGCTAACTCTCTAGCAACAAGCTAACTACATGTGTCAAACACTTTGTGCCCCTTTTTAATGCTTTGATAATTTTCATACAAACCCATCATGACTCATATAGTTATGTACCATCATGATTTCATTGATATTGATGGAAATCTACTTTCAATTGCATAATTATTTTTATTAAGCTCCATATCCTATTATAGAGTTGACATTTGGGGCATAGTAGGAATGTGTAGATTATGTATTTCAAATAAAGGCTTTTAGCTTTTAGTTGTGTTTTTTGGAAAATATTCAAAACTAAAATTTTAATTGGGGGATTTTAGAATTGGGAAAATGACAAAAGTTATCATTGTATCATTGTTTGATTTCATTACCTAATAACCTAGATAGTAACATGATCCTAATAGAGTCTCTATAGGAGACACAGACCAGCTCTCAATGAAATACAACCATCAAAATCAAGAGCTCAAAACAAATGAAGAAGATACAGTCCAATGAGGTAGATAAACCCAGGGAAAAAATTGATGTTGATTGCTACAGGTATGAAGGGCCTCTCTCATGGCTACCATAAACATTAACAATTGTTACCTTTAATCTGTCTCCATAACTCTTGCTCTAATATGTAGATTAGGTGATTGAATTCTGACAGTTCTCAAGGTGTCCTCATCATAATTATAACCATCTTCTTTATCTCCAACCTTTTTTCCATTGCCTTTGTTAGCACAATACAATGGTAGGGACATGTAGATCAAAGACCCTTTCTTGAAATAGTGTCATTAATCACTTCCAAGGTTCGTAATGGATGGGTTACAACCGCATTGGATAGGTCAAGGAAGCTTATGTGAGATGTCATAGTTTATTGCTGGAAACAATTTTTTTCCAAGCTTCTATTCATTGTCCCTTATTGATTTTCTAAACTTTTGAACATGGCATTCCTCTCTAAAGAAATCTGCAATATAACAAACAAAATCTCAATCTAAACTAGCAATTATTCTAACTTCAGATTTAAACAAAATGCAAAAGATAATGATGTAATGAGAGATTAAAAGGAAATAAACTAAGTTACCACATTCACCCACTAAAGTCCAAAGTTGAGAGTCGATTTGGTCCAAAGTTGGGCACACTTAGCTTCTCACATGACATTCTTCTCACTGCATTCCTTGTGGTAATTTTGAAGGACACATATTATTTTTGCAACATAATGAGACAACCACATATGCATCTTTTGATAGGTTTATTTGTTATCCTTAATTGATAGACATTGTGTCTCTTGGTGTAAGTCATATATATTCTCATTAGTTATACTAATAACTCTATTACTTATAGTTGTAGCTAACTATCATTGAAGACTTATATTTATTTTCTTAGTTTAATGGTTGGATATTTTGATCAATTCTAAATTAATTTGCCAAGTAAGTATTCACTAGGCAATGCATTCCAAATGTTGGGTAATGGGGAATCCCTATGCCCCATGTTTTTCATGATTTTGATATGTCAATGAGAAAACAAACAAATTGAATTTACATCTTCCTTTGTCCTCTCCTAATGTAACCCAACTTCTAGGCCTCAAACTAGAAGTTGTTGAAGTATCAAAATGATGAAGAATTGAGTCTTGAAAGTTGTATTTGTTCTCCTACATTGTATCTAACTTTGTTGCTTCAGTATCTTTTGTTGCTCCTCTCTCCAATTCTAGAAGATCTTTACTAAGGAGGACATATAGTCCATTCACCATATGAATTCGAATCATCAAAATTGATGAACTCATGTGAAATTAGTGAACGAACTGCATTTTCCATATCTGCATCCTTTCATAGTTGACTTTGAAAACAAGCCATTATACACCCTACATTCCCAAATCAGATCCTTTGTTGAAATCTTCAAAAAAAATTATAGAGACTTTTCCCTCATCAAGTTATCAATGATCATTTTAATCAAAGTTTTAAAAAACCATAAAACTCTAGGCAAGACATGACACACACAATATTAGAACTCAGAATGTCTGAGCATAAAACCTTTTCATACGCTAGAAGAAAAATACTGCTCATGTGCTAGTAAAATACACCATCAAAATATCAAAAATATTGCTCATATGCTCTTATTTGTCTAAATTTTTTAATTTGATAGTAAAATTTTATGGTCACTTGAATGCACAACATCAGAGGTTAAATTCTCCCATGACAAGTAGAAGAGGACTCAATTGTCATATTGAAAAGGATCTAAGTTAACATTGATCAACCATAAATACAAGAGACTAAATACAAATTCCAATTAATTAATTTTTGGTAATAGAAATTAATCAATCATTCAATCTCAATTTAAAAAATAAGCTAAACATGATGATGCTCCAATGCTTTGTACAAATGCCCATGAATCCATATGACTAAAATAGTATCCAAACATATATTCGCACTTGCTAGTTAACATAATTGATTCTAAAACTAATTGATATTATTGACAGTTTATTTGTTCTTTTCCTTGTAATAACTTTGTAGTAATTTTTTTAATACCACATAAAAATTATATGGTAATATCAACTAATAACTCCATTAAAATGTTATATGGCATTTGATAGATTCTACTAATGATATACAAGTTTATAGAAGCATTGTAGGAAGATCATGGTCTTGCATGTACTTTCCATTTTGCTTGTAGCCCAAGTAGTATTCATAGTAGTAACATTAAAAGATGCTAGAAGACACAAGCGCAAGCAAAAAAGGGTTGCTTGTTCTTTTCATAAACATATTATATATTCCAATGAGATAGATTTCCATGACCAAATATGCATGACTATGGGAGCAGTCTTCAAACTTGCCAATATTCTAAGGAAAAAAGGGAGCATTAAAGATAGGATAAACATGAAATTGGAAGAACAACTAGCTATGTTGCTACATACTCTTGGCCACAATCTAAGGAATCATAAGATTGACCATAACTTTGGTCACTTAGGAGAGATAGTGAGTCACTACTTCCACAAGGTCTTGAAGGCTATCATATTGCTCCATACCAATTACTTTTTGCCCCCTTCTTCAAATACTCCTCTAGAAGTTATTGGGAAGGACCATTTTGATCCATACTTCAAGGTAAATCTCATATTGTCATATATTTTGTTGCTTGAGTGTATTTCTACATATATGAAAATGGTGTTCCACTCGATATGGAAATTGAAGAGGATGATGATCGGGATGCGATAAATGTGTCAATTCTTGAAACTTATGGGATGACTCAACGAGATAGAGATGACTGGGGATATTTTCAAGATGAAATAGCATGAAGGATGTGGGAGGGCTATAGATCTCAACATTATTTTTTTTGTATAGACATTAGTTGTTCTTTTTACTCACATTTACACATTTTTTCCTCACTTTTGAACAACTACAATACTTGAATTGACACTTCGTATAGACTATTGATTCATTAACTTTGATATTATGAATTATGAATTGCAAATAAGAATTATTTTTATGCTTTAAAACTATCGATTGAGTGATTTAAAACTGTGATTTATGAATTACAAATTAGAATTACTGTTATGCTTTCAAATTGTTGATTGAGTGATTTAAAACTATGATTTATGAATTGCAAATCAGAATTACTATTATGCTTTCAAATCACTCATTGAGTGATTTACAACTGTGATTTATGAATTGGAAATTAGAATTACTATTATGCTTTCAAATTTTTGCTTGAGTGATTTAAAACTATGATTTATGAATTGCAAACTAGAATTATTGTTATGCTTTAAATTTGTTGATTAAGTGATTTAAAACTATGATTTATCAATTGTGACTCACAAATATTCTTATGCTTTAATTTCAAACTCTTTGGAACCTATGTAAAATAAAAACTCCAGGCTATTTTGTACCCACTATTTTAGAACAAGTAGTTGTTTTGTACTCGTTATTACTAACAACTCATTACTTATTGCATGTTTTGCAACAATATAACAGTTACTTATCTCAAAGCTGAAAATATATTTTACTACTCTATTGACAAGCATACATGAGGATGTTCGTATGCCCCCCATTGCTACCCTCATTTCTATTTATTCTAGAAGTCCAAAAGTGGTATGGACTAGAGAGATGGAGTGAAAACTTCTAAATTTTCTCCTTAAGCATGTTACTCTAGGAAGGAAAGGTGAAGGAGGTTTTCAGAAAGAAGCATGGACAATGATAGAGCAGAGATTCAATAAAGAGTCAAAGTTGAATCTTGAAAGAGATAACTTTAAAAATAATTTGAAAACATGGAAGTCACTGCACAAAATAATGAAAGAGTTGAGAAATAAAAGTGGGTTTGCTTGGAATGAGACAACTCATTGCATGGATGCCAAGACAGTGTATGGGATGAACTTTTGAAGGTAATGTCCTCTTCAAATTCATGTCCTATTCTAATTTCAAATAAATATCTAATTATTTTATTTTTCCAATGTGTAGATAAACAAATTTAGGATTGCAAAAGTGTATAAGAGGTAGCCATTCACCTATTTTAATGATCTAGCGATCATTGTGGGAAATGACATTGTGGAAGAAAATGTGGCTACAATAGTGCAAGATGCTAAAGATGGTAACCTCTTTGATGAGGTTGTTGATCTGGGTGATGATGAGGAAATTAATATGCCTCTGAATGTTGTTGATGATTTAGATGAAGATTACCTTTAGTCAAATTAGTCCACTACATCCACTAGAAACATTCCTTCCACACCAATGATAAGGAGGCCAAAGAGGAGGAATGCAAGCATGGCCGCTTCTTTGGATGTAATATTTGAAAGAATCCATGTGATATGGGAGGGAATCAATAAGTTGCACACCATCAAATTTGATAAAGAGGATATTAAGAAAGATGCTACAAATTTGGTTTGCTGCCTTGAAAGCCATCCCCAAAATTAGTTGAGAGGCTATGATTATCGCATTTGATAGTTTTATGCAATAACCAACAAGATGTATTTGGTTCTTCAAGATTGATGATTCAATGAGGGAAGATTTTATTAGATATAAATTTGGATGATTGTAATGGATTTATTTGAAAGAAATATTTAAATGTCAATTTTATTTTTCTTTCAAGCTGGAAGAGGGTGTCATACTTTTGTATCGAACTGCTGATCCAAAAAGGATATTATAATTTATTTTTGAAATCTATTTATGTTTCATGTCATTTTGATATTGTAATAGTTGTTTCAAACTACTGTGGCAAACTGTGAAATCAAATTGCTTCACTTGTGTAGATGTTGAACATATGTATAGCATTGTCCATTGTTCAAAATCATGACAAAAACACTAACCTGTAGCTTATAGTAGTACCTTGTAGCTTACCCTATACAATCAGAACAAGACTACAAATGAGCTCACATTTGTGCTTGAATTGTAAAGGCATCTCAATAGTAGAGCAGTACGATATTTTTATTTAATATTTTAGATTATGCCACAAATTTATTAAGTGTATTGTATTAAACTAGATTCATTAAAATTACATCATTTTTGCTAACTAGTCCTCAATTTTAGCCAACTACTAGAGAACATAGGCACTATATTCTGTAAAAGCCTTACTATATCTACAAAAAGAATTTAAGGCATCTCAATAGTGCCCCTATAAATTTTGAAAGGGTTGATTCCCATTTTAAATTATCCACAACTCACATGGACTGAACTCTAGTAGATTGGATGGCTCTCTCCATGCTAGAAGTAAACAAATTTCCAAGTTCTAAGGAGTGTATTCTCCATTTCCTAGGAGAATTGTAAAGCACAGTTGCTAAGGCTTGCTTCACATCAAGGCCTTTGTGATTCATGAAGAGCTCATGGAATTTTGCTTTGTTGTAGTATGCCTAATAAAATATGAGCATCTAAGGAAAAATAAGGTCAGGTGAACTTTATTCATCATAGTGGTATAGGAAATTTCAATATTTTCTTTTAAACTATAATGGAAGTACGATAAAAAAATAAAACAAGGTCAAACCTTACTCAGAACATATAGAAATAACAAGGACATTTATGTGGAAATTCACACTATGTCTTTACATTACTAAAATCTTGGTGAGATTCATGTGTGGGAAGCACATAAAAATATGGTATTTTCCAACCATTGTGTGAATTGAACTGGAAAATAGAGTACCCATTTGTGAATTTATGAATTAAAGCCTGGAGTGGGGTCATGGCTCCTCTCTAGCTCAATAGTTTATGTTTCAACAAGAAATTTACAAGGAAAACATAGGCAACCTTCAAAAACTCACACTTCAGTTGTTTCATTTTGCAGTTTAGGGCATGATAGGTCTATGTTTATTTAGACCTTACTATTAAAAAATTTCAAGCTTTCCTTAATCTTGTTTGACACAGGAAGAGAATCTCTCTCTCTCTCTCTCTCTCTCTCTCTCTCTCACACACACACACACACACACACACACACACACACACACACACAGCAACATGAAACTTAAAATTGTCATTTAATCTTACAATATTCACTACTTTTGGAAGAATGTGAATAAAACAACAAAGAAACATACCTCATTCATACATCTATAAGTAGTTCTCCCAATGTCTATTCCAATTCCAGGCATACTATGTAGAATCAAAACAACACTACCCTGTAGCTTAGAATAGTGACCAAAATTGTAAAATGAAATGCTTGAAATCATTAGAGACAAATAGTAGATGTCAACTCAACACCTGTTAGAATCAAAACAACAGCAAAGGCTAGAGTATTTTTACTACTAAACTATAACACACTCTCAAAATTAGATCCATTAAAACTAGACATGCATGATTGAAATCAGAACAACATCAAAGGCTAGAGTATTTACTACTAAACTATAACACACTCTCGAAATCAGATCCATTAAAACCATAGACAAAAGGATCCAACTAACCCATTAAAAGCACAAACATAGAAAATAGCCCATGAAACAATATGGTGCTAGATTGCTTTCATTATTTGTCTTGGTTGAAATAATTCTTTTTGATATGTTTGTGCTCAATTTTGAGATATTTTTTGATTAAGCTTTGAGTTATAAAATGTGACTAGAAAAAGTTCAAATGATCATATAAAATATTTAGTTGAAGTCATTATCATTTTATAAATTGGATTCTTCTATAATGAATGTATGTAAAATAATATATCTTGCTAATTGAATGTTTCATTTATTTGTATTTTTTCATATTTTATATAGGGTTGATGGATTTAAATTTCCCAATGTGTGAGTGTGGTGTTGGCCATGTAGTATTGAAGACGTTGTGCACAACAAATAATCCAAATTGTAAATTCTTTTGTTGTCCAAATGGAAGAAAGGTTATTACTAATTTTTGTATATGTTTACATTTTTTGTATCAACTAATTGTTGTGGACACTACTAATTTAGATTTTGTATTGCAAGGGGATAGTGGTTGTAATTTTTTTCAGTGGGTCAATGATGTTCCACCCACATCTATCATAGCTAAATCTATAGCACATGAAAGTACTCGTTACAAGTTGTGTAGGGTCCAAGAGAGGGAAAACATGTTTCTTCGAGGCATCTTAGGAATTATAATTGTTTCAATCTTACTAGTCTTTTGGGACCATATGTGCATAAATGTAGTTAAAAGTCAAATAAACTGTTGTACATTGTAATTTATTTTATGATTTTGAATAGAAATGGTGGACATACTTAATAACAATTTGACTATTTTTTTTTTTGGAAGTCATTTTTTATCGTATTGTGGTGACTAATTCTATTAAAATGATGAATAAATCATATTAGTTTCATTACTATTTCAATTGATTGTGTCTAATTTTTTTTTTAAAAATTCCATAATTTAACTTCACTCTTAAAAAAAAAAATTTAATCTTAAAAAAAAAAAAGTAATCCAACTCATTAAAATGTATAATGAAAAAAAAAATCTTATTACAATACTGCTTTTGCACAACGAAATGTGATTATACATATTCCCAATCGAATTCTGGGTGAACCAAACTGAGAAGAGGAATACATATTCTGATTTTCTATTCCCAGAATAACAAACCCAGAATAACTATTCCTATTTCGCTTGCCAAACAAACCCTTTAAGTGGATATGAAAAAAGGAATAAGTGAATAAAATGCAAATGTAGGATTTGGTTTCGACATTTGTGACTATAAAAGGTGGTGAGTCAATGACTACATTTCATGAATTCAAAAAATATATCGGAATATGGCTCACTAAGACTTCTTTACTAAGCTTTTAAGTGTTCTAATGTGGATTTCATTTTGATGATTTGTGTTTCTTTTAAAAAATCTTTTTAATGTATAATTTTTTTATTAAATTTGAATTGGTTATATAATTGTGTATAAGTTTTTTCAATTGTATTAGCTTATCTACGTAAAAATATATAATGTTCTTATTGTCTATTGTTAATTACATAAATTTCTAATTTTTCCTAATTAGCAGTTGCACACTTTTGTACTTTTACAATGATAAGTAGATAGGTTCTTGATAAAAAAATTTATAGGTAGGTGCTTGATAATTTAAAAATATAACCTCATGTAATAAATCCAATTATAAATAATTTCTAATTAAAAAAATATTTTAAATAGAGGGAAACATTATTTATTTATATTCAATTTTTAACATATGATTATATTTTTGAAAAATCTCCACTAACAAAAACATTTTGAAAATCAATTAGAGAAATAAAAATAATAATATTAAAAAAATAGCAACCTTATTACATCCTCCGACAAATATCCTATTGGCTAAATGAATTATAAAAACTAAAAATTGATATTTAATAAAAAAAATAGTAATTGTCATCAAATACAGTGGTGAGCTCAGAGGGGTCAGTGGAAGCGCAGGATGGTAATGCTAGTTTGATTGTAAAATTGCCAAGTGGCAAAATGGCAATGGTGAGCATGATGTTGGATGTACACAGGGATTTGTAGGGGTGTCTTACCTTGCTACGATCTTTATTCCTAATAGTATTATGTTCCCATAATCTCTGGGAGTTTCCTCTAAATCTGCCTTGAAGCATGTTGTTGTGGTGACTTCGGCTAGAGTGTATGAGATTGTGGTCCCACTTTCCTCATGTGTCACTTCTGGTTCTAACAAGGGGAGTCCCATGGATCCTTTGGATGTAGGCTATGGGGACCCTATGAATGGGACGTTCAAGTGGTAACGAAAAGATTGGGGCAGATTATTTGGGGTCACCTTGAATAACATACCTTCATTTCCTGTCAAACCTGTCAAAGTGGGATGCTAGAATAGGGAACTCTTGATTTATTTTCCATACCCTCTTTTGGATTCTTCTATTTCAGCTTTGGGGTTGATTCTTATAGGTAAGTTTCGTGAATCTTGTCTCAATATTGAGGAAGTTCATTCCCATGTTAAAAAATGGTATCTGAAATGCCAAGTTGAGATTGTGGCTCTTCCCAAGGGCCTCACGTCCTTCAAATTCTCTAATAAATAGGATTGTAATCAGATTATTTTCTAGAGTCCTTGGATGATTGGAAAATTGGCGTTATCTTTTCGAAATGGGCTCCTGAATGGACCTTTGAGGACAATATTTTTTCCTTTGCCCTGGTTTGGGTCAAACTCCCTGGGTTACCATTGGAGTTTAGGAATGAAGCAATTTTTAAAGGCATCATAACTTGCCTTGGTCAATTGGTGGTTGTTGATTAGTGTACAATAGCTAGATCTAGGCTAGTCTCTACTTGTATTTGTGTCAATGTTTGTAGACTAGAAAACTTAACATCTAGTATAACAATTAACTCAAACAGGGGCTACTCAAATAGGAGGTGGAATTTAAAACCCTTCCCTTTGTCTATTTTATTTGCAACAAGATAAGTCATTAGGCTAAAAGCTATCCTAAAAAATTGAAAAGGCTCCTCAACCTCATCTTCCCCTTGGACAAAAAAAAGGAGCGTGGATCCTAAGCAGGGTCCTCTCCCCAAGAACTTTGAGGTGGAGGTTTCTAGTCAAGTGAATCAAAGTATTCAAGTGTCTCTCTGAAGGTAATAGGTGTGGAGGATTTTCTTATGCGTCCCAATCTTTCTAGTGGGATGTTGCCTCAAAGACCTCTAAAAGTAGGTAACCTCTCCTCTAAGGTTGTGGCTAATACTTTTGATACTGAGTTGCAATCAGAGTTTATGCCTCTTAGAGGGTAGGTCTTTTGGAGGACGGGGTTCTATTTGAAGATGGTTTGATGGATCATGAATCTAAGGAAGAATTTTCTAGGGAACATTTGGCAAGATTTTTTAGGCCCAAAAGAGTTGGTTGAGGGTGTGGTGGATTCCCCTTCTTCTAATGTGCTCATCCAAAATTTCCAAATGGTGCTACCTAGACCTTTTGTTTCGAGTGTAAAGGTAGTTGTGAATATTTTGGAGCTCAAGGTTAAGCCTTGGAAGCTCTCTAACTCAATTGAGATCCTTTCTAAGGTCCCAAATACTTTTTCCTCTCTAAAGGGCTAGTGGTTAGAATTGTCAATTAAGCAAAACTCTTTTCTTTCCTCTGATGAGCAACCTTGGTAGTTTGTGAATAATAGGAGAAAAAGTTAAGCAATGAATGCCTTATTTTGTCAATAAAGTGACCATGAATCTTATCAAACCAGATGTGGGAGGCAAGAAATCAATTCTTAGAAAAAAGAATGAAAAGGAAACTCAGGAATCACCTAATAAGTAGGATATTGTGGTTGGAAAATAGAAAACCATTTAGGAGATATGCTCCCCTTATTCTAAATGAATATTTTTTCTAGAATATTAGGGGATTGAATACCCCTAATAAGCAAGATTTAGTGAGGAATGTGATTTGAGATCATAAATGGGTATGTGCAAGATCATGGTCAACCAAACTATGGCCTTAAGTGGCAGTGAAAAACCAACAAATCAGGGTTATGTCAACTTGACACATAATGTAAAGTGGTTCTGGACTTTATATCGAAAAGGTGTAAGAAAATAATCTGTAGAATATTGAATGTAGTTTCTAAACTACTAGGCCTTATTTGGAAAAAAAAATATTTAATTGAACAAAAGTTTGGATATTAATGCAGTACTACAAAAATTTTAGGTCAAAAATAAAAAGTAGATGTATGTCTAACCACCTTAAGCAAAATCAAATGATAATAATTTTGAATATAATTATAGATATAAAAGTAGACACATGCGCGAATGTGATGCATGTTATTGGGTATTTTTATTCCAAATAAATAATTAAATATGAATTTTCTACTAAAACTTTTTCGAGAAAAAAAACTCCCGTGTCTGACCACTTTAACTAATTGAAAAATTTACGAAAATTTTTTTCGCTTATACTAAGCGAAGCATAGAATGTGATGCAACTTTTGGATTTAAAAAATGTTATACTGTTTGAAAGTTATAGCTATTTTTTAATCAGTATGTCAATCAGCACTTTACAATCATCTTCATTGAAAATTAACTAATAAATACTTATCAAAATAAAAATTTGATGGTAATTATATTCATGGAATCTCGAGAGTGTTATAAAAATACCCTTTTCATTTCATTCAGTTTTGATGAAAATAACATTGTCAGATGGCTACCCAAAGTCTATGTGTCAGTGAAACCCTTCTCAAACATGTTTTTTGGGGTGACGAAATAGGCTTGGTAAATACTGAGCCTAATCAAATACCTAAACTCAAATCGGGTATCTGAGTACTATGAGTTTTCCAATTGTAAATATGGAGGGAAATTTGAGAGGAAAGATTTTCCAATTGCAATTTTGGAGGGAAATTTGAGAGGGAAGCTTTAGAGGGTTTTAGAAGGAAATTTATTTGGAGGAAGTGTGGACATTAATATTATTATTACATGTAATTATGATTATTATTATTAAATATAATATAGTTATAAATATAATAATAATTATTATAACTAAATATAATATAGTAATATATATGATAAATATTATTATTATATATATATAGTAATATTATATGATTATTATTATATATAATAATATATATGTTATTATTATTGTTATATAATCAAGTAATATATTATTATTATATTAAAATATACAATATTATATTATTATTAAATATAATAATGTCATGAAATGCATCAAAAGAGGTCATAGGTTAACCTATGACCCCTTCTGACACATTCATAACAACATATGTCCCTAGAGTCCCTAGTGACCCCTTTCGATGCATTCTGAATGGGTCCCTAGGGGTCTTAGCGCCCCTAGAGATATATGTTGTCATGAAATGTGCCGATAGCAGTCATAGGTTAACCTATGACCCCTCTCGATGAATTGGAACCAACCAAATGTTTCCCTAGGCATCCTAAGGCCCCTAGAGACATACGTTGTCATAAACTACATCAAGAGGGCTCAACCTATGACCCCTCTCAACACATTAGAACCAACCAAATGCATCCCTAGGACCGATGCATTAAAACCAACCAAATGCATCCCTAGGGCCCCTAGGGACATATGTTGCCATGAAATATGTTGAGAGGGGTCATAGGTTAACCTATGACCACTTTTGACACATTAGAACCAACCAAATGCATCCCTAGGGGTCCTCGGGCCCCTAGGGACATACGTTATCATGAAATGTCTCGAGAGGGATCATAGGTTAACCTATGACCCCTCTTGATGCATTGGAACCAACCAAATGCATCTCTAGCAGCCCTAGGGCCCCTAAGGACATGCGTTGTCATGAAATGCATCAATAGGGGGCATAGGTTAACCTATGACTCCACTTGACACATTAGAACCAACCAAATACGTTCCTAGGGGTCGTAGGGCCCCTAGGGACATACGTTGTCATGAAATGTGTCAAGGCCCCTCTCAATGCATTAGAACCAACCAAATGCATCCATAGGGATCCTAGGACCCCTAGGGACATACGTTATAATGAAATGCATCAAGAGGGGTCATAGGTTAACCTATGACCCCTCTTGATGCATTGAAACCAACCAAATGCATCCCTATGGGTCCTAGGGCCCCCAGGGATATATGTTGTCATGAAATATGTTGAGAGGGGTCATAAGTTAATCTATGAACCATTTTGATGCATTTCATGACAACTTATGTCCCTAGGGGTCGAGAGGGGTCATAGGTTAACCTATGACCCCTCTTGATGCATTGGAACCAACCAAATATGTCCCTAGGGGCCCTAGGACCCCTAGGGACATAAGTTGTCATGAAATGCATCAACAAAGGTCATAGGTTAACCAATGATCCCTATCGATGCATTGGAACCAACCAAATGCATCCCTAGGGGTCCTAGGGCTCCTATGGACATACATTGTCATGAAATGTGTCAAGAGGGGTCATAGGTTAACCTATGACCCCTCTCGATGCATTGGAACCAACCAAATGCATCCCTAGGGGCCCTAGAGCCCCTAGGGACATATGTTGTCATGAAATGCATTGAGAGGAGTCATAGATTGGCCTATGACCTCTCTTGATGCATTGGAACCAACCAAATGTATCCCTAAGGGTCCTAGGGCCCCCAGCGACATATGTTGTCATGAAATGCAAAACCTATAACCACTCTCAATGCATTTGAACCAACCAAATGTGTCCCTAGGGGTCCTAGGGCCCCTAGGGACATACATTGTCATAAAATGCATCGAGAGGGGTCATAGGTCTCGATGCATTTCATGCCCCTAGGAATATAGGTTGTCATGAAATGCATCGAGAGGGGTCATAGGTTATCATGAAATGCATCGAGACACATTGCAAACAACAAATGTGTCCCTAGGATCCCTAGAACCCCAAGGGACATAGATTGTCATGGAATGCATCGATAGGGGTCATAGGTTAACTAATGACCCCTCTTGACACATTAGAACCAACCAAATGTGTCCTTAGGGGTCCTAGGGCCCCTAGGGACATACGTTGTCATGTAATATGTCTCCTAGGGTCCCTAGGACCCCTAGGGATATATGTTGTCATGAAATGCATCAAGAGGGGTCATAGGTCAACCTATGACCCCTCTCAATGCATTGGAACCAACCAGATGCGTCCCTAGGAGTACTAGGGACCCTAGGGACATACGTTGTCATGAAATACCTCGATGTATTTCATGACAACCTATGTCCCTAGGGGCCCTAGGGATGCATTTGGTTGGTTCCAATGCATCAAGAGGGGTCATAGGTCGACGCATTGGAACCAACCAAATGTGTCATAGGTCATAATAATAATAATAACAATAATAATCTATGTTGTTATATTTAATAATAATAACATATATTAATAACATATATAATATATTACATTATTATATTTATTAATAATAGTAAAAATAATAATAGTATAATATAATAATCATATATATATATATATATATAAATATATATATTAATACATATTATGTTTATAGATAATAATAATAACAACAACAACAACAAGAACAACATATATTTTGTTATTATATTTAATAATAATAGTAAAAATAATAATATTATTATATAATAATCATATATGTATTAATATATATTATTAGATTTATAGATAATAATAATAATAATAACAATAGTTAAAATAATAATAATATAATGTAATAATTTCATATATATATTTATATATATTATATTTATAGATAATAATAATAATAATAATAACATATCTTATTATATTTAATTATAATATAGTATAATAATCACATATAATAATAATAATAATAGGTCATAATCATAGGTCATAATAATATATAATACATAATAATAATCCTATATAATATTAATCATCATACATTGCCCATAATTCCCTCCAAAATATTGGCATCAATATCGGATATCCGATCTGAAATTGAATATCCGATTTATTATCGAGTATCTTATCTTAGATCGGATATTCGATTAAACTAGCATGATTTTCCCAATATATTCCCTACCATTGCAGACCTAACAGCATTGCTTTTTGTGTGCCATTTTCAGGAGTTTTGAGAAAACTAACATTTTGGGGTCCACATGATCGAAAAAGGTTTGATAATATATCATTAGGTTTTCGATATTGTCATCTGAATGAGAAGTAGTAGTCATCGAAAGGCTAATTGCAAAAGGAAGGTATCCAATGAAGACATTGCGGCATATAAGGAAAGGGACAATGTAAATCACGGAAGGAAAAGACAAGGTATGTTAAATGTCAGTCAAGTTGATGATGAATTGGTCGAAGGTGAAATCATAGAGTTAGATAATGAATATGTGCAGTTGGGGAATGAAAATGTACCAATTGATAACAATATTGTTGTGATTGAAAATTTAGAGAATGAAAATTTGGGGGATGAAATGCTACCAAGTGATAATGTAAATTGCATGATTGACCATGCTGAACATGACAATGCATAGGAACCTTACATATCTCCTAATTATAATCGACATGAAGGTTCTAGAACACCAAAATGGATAATTGAAATTGTTGAAACAATTATTACCAATTTGGAAGGGAAAAAATCAGAAAGAACCATTCAATTATGGGCTTCAAGACTATATAAGATTTTTTTCGGCAACAAGACAATGGTGGAGCAATGTCAGCTTTTTATTCAGTTATTAAAGACACAAAAGATGAGACCTATGCTTTCCAAATTAAAGACTCGTATCAATAAAAAATTGAAAAGAAATACCATTATTGTGAAGAATCATTTGAGTTCTCTCAATAGCACTGGGAAAAATAGCAGGGAGAAGGATAAGAGAGCTGCTCAAAGGGTTATTACAACCTCTTTGGTAAGTCATCATTTGAGAAAGGGTAGATATATGAGACAAATTTGTATTGACTTGAATCTAAATTGTACTACTTTGAGAAGAGCACTTAGTAGAAGAGAGAATTAATGATCCTCTTCAAAATGAAACATGGGCTTTTGGTGGGAGACTTCCACATTCTAATAAGAAGCTATCTGATGATGTGAAGGAAGAAATTACACAATTTTGACACTCTAGCTCAAGAGTATCACCCAATGCTAAAGACATGTTAAAGTTCAGAATTGGCATTAGAGACCACATGCCACATCCTAAATATTATCTGGAGGTAAGTCAAACTATGTTTCTCAAACAATTTAGAGAAAGTCATCCAAGTCTTCATATATCACAAAGGGCTTTTGAATCTTTGAAGCCATTTTATTGTGTGCAACTGAAAATTCAAAATACATGTTGTTGCAAATATCATGTCAAGTTTTCTATGCACCAAGAACTATTATGCTCCATCCATTCTACTTTGCATAGTAAAGAAATGTTGGAGAACTGTGATGCTAGTTGGCTTCCAAAATCATCAAGAGACTTGCTAGATCAGTTTTTATATCATAGATTTTTTTTATAGAAATGCTTTCTTAAATGAGAAGTGTTTAGAATGTGGTGGCTTATCCAAGTTTGACAGATGTTTCCATGAGGGGTGCAAAAAAGATCTTGGAGAGGCAATAGTAAAAAAACAAAAAGGTATATGAAATGGTGAAATACACATTGAAGAGTGGGGATGAGGGCTCTAGATGTGAATTGGTTGCAAAAATAATTAGTGTAGTTAGTTTTATTTTAGATTTCAAGACAAATCTTTTCTACAAGTATACAACACATAGTCATAGGTCTCAATGGTTGGATCAACAATTTAGAATGTGTAATGAGACTTTTCCCATTGGAACTATTATATTAGTTGTTGACTTTGTTGAGAACTACACATTACAACCTCAAAATGAGACACAATTTCAGTATTACAACTCAATTAAAATTTATATTTTTGTCCACATAACATTTAGACATGCCCTTGATAGTGCGGAAGATAATCAAAAGATATTAGAGAGTATCATTTTTATATGAGTGATGATAGATCTCACTCTCACAAGTTTGTGCAACATTTTTTTGAGAATTATTTTGATTTCTTATAGGAGCATGCAATTGCTATGGATAGACATATCATTTGGTTAGAGAACTATACAGGTCAATGAAAGAATGCTCGCATGTTCTATTGGTTGTGTAGGATGCACATAGGGAGGGGGGTGCCTCATATTTGAAGTTTTCTTGAGTCTAGCCATGGGAAAGGGGAACATGATAGAGGAGGGGCATGTGTGAAGAGAGCTCTAGTTAAGGAGCAACTAAAGATTTCAAGAGTAGATCTTCTTGATGCTCGTATCATTGTTGATTGGTGTAGTTTAGCATTATCACAACAGGGGACTCTTGATTTAGTAGTACGCAAGTTCTTTTAGTTGGTTGACGAAGGGTCCATAGGTGACAGATCTGATTTTGCTACAGTGAGAGACTCATAAAAAATGCATTCATTCTAGAGCTTTGATTCTAGTACATGGACCATTTGGACATGATAGCTAGCTTTCTTTTGTCCTAGTTATTTTCAGTGTGATTGGGATCACTATGAGTCGAATGAGTGGGTGGACACATGGGCTCCACATTATCTTACTCCATTTTCTATCATACCCTCTATTAGAAATGATGACATGGAAAGTTCACTTGAGCATAACCATCTATCAGATCTTCTTCAGCTAGGACATGTCTTTGCATTGGTCGCACTACAAGGGAATGATGAGAAATTTGATTAGTGGTTAGCACATTGTGTAAAAGGTAAAGAAAAGCTTGCATAACTGATCACAGATGATGATGGATTCACATATCCTACTGGTTCAATAGTTGTCGCTAGAATATGGCTATACCCATACATGCATAGAAGGAATGGAATTCCTACAGTCAAAGACTATCAGAAACACAAAATAACTCTCATATGTTCACATCTTATTATAGCAACAAATGCAAAGTTGTTGAAGCATCAAGGAAGACCAAAAGTAAAAGAAATTTTTACTATTACTAATGCTAATCATGAAGCCTTGTTGGAGACCCTAAAATAGAGAGAGGAACAAACTGGAACATTCAACTAGGTATATTTACTTCTTATCTTATTTTCTTCATAATGATTTAGTGAACCTATTACCACACTCATATATTTCTAATGTCCTTAGGCATCTCATGAGTGGGTCATTTCTTGATCATGAAGTTGAACTTGAAGTTCCAATTAACGTCAAGTTCAATTTCACATTCCCCATTCTCATTTGTGTATCAACTTCCACATTCATTGTCCTAAGTTAGTCCTGATGAAGTCAAAGTCAAAGTTGAAGTCTAATCATCTCAAACTTCAACTTCAACTTTGGTATCACTTTTGTATACTAACGTTATGTTTTCATGTAGGCATTCAATATTTGAAATAAAAAGGTGAAACGGGCCCCAATGAAGACATTTTTTGAGGCATGCGAAGTAATAAATAAGGATGTTAAGGAGGCACATGTCTTGATATGGCACGATTTGGAGAAAAGGAAAATCTATCATTTCTTGATGACATGGAGCATTAATAGGTGTGTGAATTTGATGGGCATTAATAACAAATCACTTAGAGAGTCGTTTCTAATGCATGGCACATGAATAGTAATTATTATATTTACTTGCCATATTTGTACTGAGATTTTTTTCAGAAGTCATCCCTTAAATGCATTACTTAGCCATTTCACTGCTCATTCTGCCATTTGCAAAAGGAAATCTCAGCATCGTCTAGTAGGGAGAATGTGTTGTAGGATAAGCTTTGTCAAACTATAAGTGCACCGCCATTACCCTCTATAATTTTTCTTGTGCTTTCTTTTGTTTTGAAAGGTTTTTGTTTGCATCTTTTAGACCCTATCACCCCATAGAAAGCCATGACATTATTTTACCCCAAAATGCCCAAATTGGAAAAAAAATGTCTCCTTAGCTCTTTACCTAAGATTTGTGACACATTCCTGGTTAACAAAAGCTTGATCGATATAATTGAAAGAGCCAAAAATACCTAGTCAAGTCCTATATATCAGAAACTAGTTAATAGTGGATTGCTTGAAGCTGTCGCATTTCCTGTAGCTATTACATGCCCACAGTTAATCATTGAATGCACAAACCACTATGATCCTAACAAGAGATGTGTCAAGAAAATTTCAGGAGAAGTGATAGTCAAAATCAACAAGACCAGTGTTTTCTCAACCCTTAGGATCCCTCATAAGGAACCCTATGAACCATGGACATTTGAGGAGGTAGAATGCCTATATGTTAAAAGGAAAAATCATTGTGACAATAAAGTAGCCCAGTCTTGGCTCGTAAAACTAGCAGAAGGTGGTTCAAGGTTGCCCAAACCGTTAACCATTGAACATTTCATCAAAGAAATTGCAGACATTGTTCTTTTGTTGAACAGAGTCAAAGGAAATGAGCATGCATTTCATTGGGAGACATGGATGTATTTCTTCATCGAAAAGATTGTTGAGGGGGATAAGTTCATTGATTGGGCTAACCTAATTGTTGAGAATTTACACAAGGGTTTAGTGGTTGTCAATAATTTTGGTCCATTTTTTCCTATCTTCCTTTTTAGTTTATGTCTTGGTAGCATCTAAAGAATGGGAAAGCGTTCCGCATTTTCCATGGACAGATGAAATGCCCATTTACCAATACTATAGTGATCTCAAGAAAGCTACTTTGTGTAAAGAGTTCAAAAGAGTGAATGATGTCTTTCTAGGAAGGCTAGTTTTTGAGCTTTAGGGTCATGAAAATAATAGACTATCTGAGGAAGCAATGCAAGCTATACAAGTCTATGGCTATTTTTATCTTCAATTCACTAGATTCACATACCTTAGGATGGGTGGTTATTCAAGTGAACCATTGAAGCTGCCTCATTATTGCTTAGACTTTGTTATTTCATCAAAAATGTGTAGACAATTTGTTTCATTCATGGAGTCTATTGAAACTACCAAGAGGTCCTCTTCTATTTTCTTTCCCATTTAATTTGGCCACTACAAATGCCCTATTCTAAAGTAAGCCATGTTGACAAGAGCATCATTGACACGTCTATATTTCAAACCTTTCTTCCCTCGAGAAAATTTTGATTATATAGGATTTGTCAGGAATAATTTTTAAAATGAAATTTCTTTTGTTCACATTCCATAGTTATAAGACTACTAGGAAAATTGTCTTGATGAGTTTGAAGTAAGAAAAAGGCTATGGTTGATATTAACAATTAAGCAAATGAATATGTTTAAGGTTGATCTTGACACATGCAGGCTAAAAGAGGAAGATACAGAAGAAGTGATTGACCCATTTTATATTGACCAAATTGAATGCATGCCTATTCCTGAGATTGATTGGGGAAGAGGACAAGAAGATGATTTATTCTCTCACGCTAAAGATGTGTTGGCTAGGACTAAAAATTGGATAAAATAAAAAAAATTGTCACCCCTGATCTGTTTGGAAAGTCTTCAAAAACCAAAAGTAAAAAGGCCTCCCAAAAGAAAAAAGCTATCGCTAACCAAGGTGTTCATGGTCCCATTGCAGGTTCAGTTGAAGTTGAAGCTGAAGCAATTCTACAATCACTTCAACTTCAAGTTCAAGCAGAAACTCCTAAGGCTAAAAGGGTGACCCATTCGAGCACAAACAAAGCATCATCAAACAAAGGCAATAATATGGTGACAATTGATCTTGAAACTACAAAAGAATCACCTATGGTAGATAGTGTACCAGAACCACAAAAGTCACTAGTAAATATTGATAGCTAAGAGAGTAATCTCACCTTGGCTTAGTACTCCCCTGCAGCCGATAAGGAACTAGTTATTCCAAAATGGTTGGAGACTTCTATTGAAAAGAAGTAGAGCATGGTGTCTCTTTCAATGCCGATTGATAATTTGGTTAGTAAATGTTTGGGGAAAACACCTAAGGTGAAGAAAGCTAGGATAGAATCAAAAATCAAATTTGACAAAAACTCAGGGCACTAGTTGGCTGAAATAGCCATGCCACCAAATGGAAGTTTGCGAGAATCTCTAACCCCTCAATATTACCAAAGAACAAAGGTTGACTTGCGAAAAGAAAATCACGAAGTGGATATGGAGTTATTCGAAGCCTCTAATAAGAAAATTGTACGCAGGGTGTGGAAGGATAGATAGGATAAACAAGAGATGAAGGACATGGCACATTATATCAATGCCATCCTTCACCCTAAAGCAAAGCCCATCAAAAAAATGTCAGCAATTGTAGATGTGTCCTCTGCAACCAACCAACAATCCCTTGATAATCTGCAAAAGTGCAAAGAGGTTGCAAAGACAATAGGGGAGTGGGTGCAAGGTGTCCTAGATGACACTGTGAAACACATAAGTCTCATGGATAAGGCTTTGAAAGAGATCTCTGCCATCACCAAAAAGGTAGAGCTAAGCAATGAAGGGTACGAGAAAGAAAGAAGCAATTGGGCAAAGGTGGTAATATGGTTGGAAGATATCCAAGAGTTTGGACTTCAGAAATTTCAAGCTAAGTTTCCTATAGTTGGTTTAGATGAGAAAGCCTTGTACTTAATCAAGGATTGTATTGAATGGAGGAATGAAGCATTAATACAAGGTGTAATTGAAATCAAAGAAACCCTGCAAGAATTCAAGGTGATACACCAAATAATTTAGGGAGACCTCAAATGGTTTGGCAAACACTTCATAGGTAAAGAGGATGACTCTGTTGCCCAAGCAGAGGAAGTGATTGAAGAAGTCCAAAAGAAATTCGAAGAGTTCCAAGATAAGAAGATACCAAATAAGTAGGACTTTTTGAACATAGCCCACACTGAAACCATTTTGATAATCAAAACGCTTGGAAATGCATGAGGAAAAAATAGCTGAATTGAAAAAGGAGAAAGAAATCTGGAAACAGCAAGTCGCTTACATTGGCCTACCTCATCAATCCATTATTTTTGCATTTTCAAACTCGTACAAAGCATGGAAAGTAGTGAGCAATCAGGCTAGCATGGATGGTGCTACTTGATCAGAATACATAGTTATAGATAGTCACTTAGATGTTCTTTTTTATTTTTACTTTCTTGCATTTGGGTTAACACAATTGTGTCAACTCAAAAACTATTTTACTCCTGGTGGGATAATTTTGGCAACTATCTAGCCCCATGCCTTATATAAATTTAATAATTGGTATGGCATATGGTTAATCTCCAGCAAATTGATAAACAAAACTATTTTTGTTTTAGGTTTAATCTTAAGTTTTTAAAGATAGCATTTCAGATTTTCAGAAAACATAAATAGAACTCTATAGTTTGATTTTGCTAAAGGATTTTAGAGTTAGATATTAATGTCTACTTCTTCAAATCTATATTTCTAAAGATACTATTTATATAAAAAGCTTTTGTTGTGTTTGTCATTCATTCTAAGATTGCCTATTCAAAATTTGAAAAGCTATGAGAAGTGAATTTCATTTGATCTGCCTACTTATTTACTTGACTTTCAATTATGTGGATAATACTGATAGTTAAGATAAAGTGGTTCTTTAGCATTAAAATCTACTTTATATTGATGAAATAGAATAAGTTGATTTAGCACTTTCAGTAGATTATGTTTTGAAAAGATCTTTCCTTTGGGGTAAAAGATTGAAAAACTATTCTCTTTCAATAAAGGTAGATGAACCTATTTTATTGAAGAAAACATATAAGTAGAGAATTCTTTAGCATTCTATAGGAATTCAATCTGTTGGTATGCATTTTTCTCCATTTTGAATATAAAACCATTTAAGAAAAACTATTTACTAATAGTTTTTGGTGACTCCATTGGGGAAGACTAGAAATGGTTTTATCTCATCATGATATTTTCCCAATACTTCAACCAGGCTTAGGGTTTGATAACACTAAAGAGGACATTATTTTAGATCTAAGTGCACAAGCCTAGAAATTCAAAACAAGCCTAGAATAGTTTACACAAGTTAATTAGGTACTTGAGAGAGAAGAAGAAAGGGTAGAACTCATTAGAGGAGTACTTGTTGCTAATGAAGAAGCAATGGTTGACAGATTAGTTCCAAGACTAGTCTAAGTATTGAATGTTTATTTTAATTGTGATAAATTAGCTAGTAAAAAGTATACTCAAAGTGAAGAAAGGAAGGGATTTATTGATCAGTCCTATGAATTTGTGAAGAGTCTTAATTTTTTTCTTAATCTCTCTAACAAGCGCAAAAAGTCTATTAAGAGAAAAAGTAGACCAACATCTCCTAAGAAGCCAACTCCTATAATCATAAGCCTCCAAGATCTAATCTTACTAGGGACATTAATACCTTCTCATTTTAATACCCAACCTTGGAATTTCATCCCACCATGAATGGCTGCTAACCCATGGGGTGCACAAAGAGGTCCCCTAGCCCTTTGAGCTAACCTAAACCCTCTCGCTAAAGGTGCCAGAGAAGTATTACCCAAATTTAATGGAGATGGGAAGAAATCCATTGATGAAAATCTCAATGCCTTCAACACTACATGTGCAATTCTTGTTGTCACTCATGAGGACATAGCTATGAGGCTATTTGTGCAAACCTTAATTGAGGATGTTGCTGATTGGTTACATCATCTCCCACAAAGGTCCATTACTAATTGGGGTGATATGCGAAATGCTTTTGAAAATAGATTTAAATCTATTGATGATGAACATACCCTACTACTCCAATTAACCTAGTTTAAAAAAGAAGTACATGAGCCCATGAGAGATTTTGTAGAAAAGTTTAATAAAATAATTCATAAAATTCCTGCTGCTAAGAGACCTAATGCAAAAAACTATAAGCGTTTCTTTATTAATGCAATGCCTCCAGATATCAGTTTTCACTTAAGGAGAGATAGAGTAGTAGATGTTGATGCTGCTCAAAGTCTAGCTATTGAATTAGAAGATGATCTTTTAGCAATAGGGAAGTGGAAATAGGAAATGTAGAATTCTAAGTCACAACCATCTACCTCTAAAAAATTAGACCCATTAGTTCAGAAGCTCATGAATGATGCGATGACTAGTAAAAAGAAAATTCCTAAGATGAATACTCATTCCGAAGATATTCCAAGAAAATATCTAGGTCAAAGTAGCTTTCAAGGGAAATAGATTTCTTTACCCCCAAATCAAAAAAGATTGCAAATTGAAGCTCCACCTAATAAAAATAACATGTGTAGTTTTCATCTTACAAATGATCATGAAGGAAGTTCTTGTCCTAAGAATATAAGATATCAACAACTTGAGGTAGAGAAAGCGGCCACAACTAATGTAAAAATAGAGGAAGAACCTTCTAAAGAACCTGGAAACTCCATAAGCTATTACCTCAAATATGAATATGATTCTGACAGAAGTAGTGACATCCTTTTAATTTTGGAAGAGGCTGCATGTTCTATTTTAACCCATGGACAGAGAGCCGCTAAAGCTAATGATTCTAAAAATAATACAACCCCTACTCAAGCAAAGGAATTAAAGACAAGGGGGGAAAGTGGAAACAAGTCATCACCAATACAAACAAGAACCCCTTAAATCTTGAAAAGGTCTAATCCTAATTCTACATTTGACATTGTTGAGTTTTGTAAAGCATCCAAAATACAGATTTCCCCTATTGAATATTTAAGAATGAACCTTGGAGAGCTCAATAAACTGATTGAATATGTTAATCAATCTTCCCCTAATGTAGGAACTAAACAAATTAATGAAGTCAAGGTCTCAAAGAGTACTGAGATGTATGCCAAGCAAACAAGTGAAACTCCTCAGGCAAAGAAACTTGAAATCCAAGCATCTAATAACTGGGAAGGGATACTCCAACTAGACAAAGTTAACCCTGAAGTTCCCTTTTCTCAAAAACTTGACCCATTTTATGTATCCCTCTTCCTCCATGTTTTTAAGCTAAATAATTGCATCATAGATTTAGGTGCTTCTGACAACATAATGTTAGCTGCAATAGTAAAAGATCTTGATCTTTCTTTAACCAAAACCTTTGGTAAGTTTTATTCTATGGATTCCAAGTAGGTCCTTTTAATAGGTTAGATTAAGGATGCCCAAGTTTCTTTAGTAGCCTATCCTTAGAAAAGAATTAAACTCACTATCTCGGAGGGGAAGCTAAAATGGATTGGTCTCGAGTTGTTATACCTATGGGGAAAGAAAAAGTAACTTTGTTACCTAAAACCAAATCCAAATACATAGTCATGATCCCAAATCTCAGATCCTTTACCAAGAGACTGATGTTGCTAAGTATTTGATTTTGTTTGAAAGTGAAAAAATAGGTGAAAAATCAGAAGGTGAAGACTCACTATGGATTAGATTTCAATGGAAGCTACTACTCAAACATGTCTAGAGATCGTGTTGTGCTAATATCCCCTAATGGTTAGAACTTTCCTTCTTCTTACAAGCTTGCTTTTGAAAATACCAATAACACAACAGAATACAAAGCCTTGCTCCTAGGTATATAAGAACCCAAAGAAGAAACATTAAGTTGCTAAAGGAAAGGGGAGATACTAAATTAATAGTTATGCAAGTTAAAAATATGTTCTCAATAAATAATCAAAGACTGAAACACTATAGGAATCATGTAATGGGTGATCCCACAATAATGGGTTCCACTTTTTGACCAATTTTGACACTGAAATCAATATTTTTGCAACAAATGTCACTTTCGAGTGACTATATCTCCAAAACTATAAATAATTTCAAGATGACATAAACTAGTGATTTTGAATACTTTGTTCCTACTTTGTAACTATATTTTTTAATCTATATATATATATTTATTTATGTCAATTTTTTTTTATCTCCTCCAAAAAGTGGTACATAATAAAATTCAATATTTTAAAGAGTGATAGCCTATTTGACACACATAACTTTTTTTCTAGAAATGATAATGAAGTAATTCTTTCGGCATTGGATTTGTAACTTCAATATCTAGTCTCTACAGTTGGTTTGATTTATTTTTGTTGAATATTGTATAGTTTATGAAGTTTTGAAGTGACATGAACCGTAATTCAGACATACGTTCCATTTGACACAGATAATTTGAAGTAAATTTATCATAAACCATTTTTTTTTTTAAATAGAAAGGTATCTCATTAAGCCAGTGCCTCCATATTTTTCAAAAAAAATTTGACCTAACTTACTAATTTTCCCGAGGTGTCAAAGTCGGTTGACGTTCAATTGGTAATGAACCTATAATGAGTTAAACTCATATTTGAAAGTCTTAATGATTAAATTATGTATTAAAATTATAGTCATTGGAAAGCTTGCTCCAAGCAGCACATTTTGACATTTTTTATTTTATAGTAGGAGATCATTCTCCTGCAATTATGGCAGTCAAAAGAGCAAAAAGAAAATGAAAAAAAAGGTTAAATTTTTTGTGATTTTGCAATTGAAGCAATTCCCAGAGAATTGAATGACAAAGTAGACTCTCTAGCAGTATCAACCCCTTTTTTGATTCCACATCCTAAATTCATAAATAAAAAATATTTAGTTGAGATCATTCACAAGCTAAGCATCCCAAAAAATAACAATTCATGGCAAGTATTCAAGGACGCTCACATTAATGTTTTTTTTACAAAATATTGAGAAATTTTCTACTAATTATTTTGAAGGTTCAAATTTTGAATGTAGAGAGTTTTGTCCTAATCTCACTGATGAGAAATCTAGTGATGTATTATAGTTGAAAGGAAATGTAATACCTAAAGGCCTAGTTGAGCTTGAAAGACTCTTTGACAGGCGTGATGCTTTCCTGGCCTAGAATTTATCACCTAAAGATGATACAAATGGTGATTATGAAAAGGTCAATTTGGGAGATAAGAATGATCCCAAAATTATCAACTTGGGAACTTGTTGGGGAAAGGATGAAAAGAAAGATTCATCAAACTTCTTATAGAGTGCATTGATGTCTTCACTTGGTCTTATGAAGATTTAAAAACTTTCTAAGGTGGACAATTCAAACACCATATCACTCTAAAACCAAGTGCTTCTCCTTTTAGGAAAAATTTGAGAACATATAATCCAAAGGTTTCTAATGTAATATTCAAAGAAATAGATAAAATGCTTAAATCTAACATCATCTTTCCAATTCATCATTCCACCTAGATGGTGAATATAGTGCTAGTCAGAAAGAAGAATGGAGAGATAACGATTTGTGTTAACTTTAGAAACCTTAATCAATCAAGATTGAAAGATAACTGTGCCTTACCTATAATGGATCAAATTCTTTAGATAGTTGTTGGCTCAAAGATGATGCCCTTTTCAGATGGTTTCTTAGGTTATAATCAAATAGAGGTTGCTGAAGAAGATTAACACAAAACAACATTCAAAACACCTTGAGGCACTTTCACCTATAAAAGGATGCCTTTTATCTTAATAAATGTGGGTGCCACCTTTTATCGAGCCATGAATTCAACCTTTGGTCACCTACTAGATAAATATATTTTTGTGTATCTTGATGACATGATAGTCTTTTCTAGAAGGCAAAAAAAGCACCTGAAATATTTGAGAAAAGTCATTGAAAAATTAAAGGAAACACGAAATTTCATTGAACTCTAAGAAATCAATTTCTTTTGTAACTAAGGAAAAGTTAGTTACTCAAGCACATGGTTTCAAAAGAGGGAATCAAAATTGATCTAGAGAGAGTAAAAGCTATTCAATAGCTATGCCTTCCTATCAATTGTAATGGTTTTAAATCCTTCTTTAGACAAATCAATTTCCTTAGGAAATGTGTACCTGACTTTGCAGAGACTATCAAACCAATGGCCAAGTAGCTAAGTGAGAAACAAAATTTCAAATGGGATGAACTAGAATCTAAGGCATTCAAAGAGGTGAAAGAGGCTATTGCTAAAGTTCCAACACTTTTTCATCCTAATTTCAAAAGGGATTTTATAATGTACTACTACGCATCAGATCATACTATGTCAAGAATATTGCTTCAAAACAATGACAAAGGAGAAGAGATGCCTATCTCTTTTATGAGTGTCCCATTGAAGAAACATGAGCTGAATTACTCCTTAGATGAAAAACAAGCCTTTGCTATTGTGAAAGTAGTGAAATATTTTTGGTACTATTTTTTACATTCACATTTTTTTTGTTTATGTACCATCTAGTAGGGAGAATGTGTCATAGGATAAGCTTTGTCAAATTGTAAGTGCATCCCCATTACCCTCTATAATTTTTCTTGTGCTTGCTTTTTTTTTGAAAGGTTTTCATTTGTGTCTTTTAGACCCTGTCACCCTATAAACATTATTTCACCCCAAAATGCCCAAATTGGAAAAACCATGTCTCCTTAGCTCTTTACCTAAGATTCGTGACCCATTCCTACTTAACAAAAGCTTGACCAATATAATTTAAAGAACCAAAAATGCCTAGTCAAGTCCTATATATAAGAAACTAGTTAAAAGTGGATTGCTTGAAGCTGCCACATTTTGTGCAACTATTACATGCCTAGAGTTAATCATAGAATGCACAAATGACTATGATCCTAACACAAGATGTGTCAAGAAAATTTTAGGAGAAGTGGTAGTCAAAATCAATAGGACCAATGTTTTCTCAGCCCTTAGGATCCCTCATAAGGAACCCTATGAACCATGGACATTTGAGGAGGTAGAACTCTTGTATGCTGAAAGAAAAAATAATTATGACAATAAAGTAGCTCAGTCTTGGCTACTAAAACTAGCAGAAGCTGGTTCAAGGTTGCCCAAACCATTAACCATTGAAAATTTCATCCAAGAAATTGTAGACATTGTGCTTTTGTTGATTAGAATCAAAGGAAACAAGCATGCATTTGATTGGGATACATTGATGTAGTTCTTCATCCAAAAGATTGTTGAGGGGGATAAGCACATTGATTGGGCTGACCTAGTTGCTGAGAATTTACACAAGGGTTTAGTGGTTGTCAATAATTTTGGTCCATTTTTCCTATCTTCCTTTTTATTTTATGTCTTGGCAGCATCTAAAGAATGGGAAAGCCTTCCACATTCACCATGGATAGATGAAATTCCCATTTACCAATACTATAGTGATCTCTAGGAAGCTACTTTGTGTAAAGAGTTCAGAAGAGTAAATGATGTCTTTCTGGGAAGGCTAGTTTTTGAGGTTCAGGGTCATGAAAATAATAGACTATCTGAGGAAGCAATGCAAGCTATACAAGTCTATGGTTGTTTTTATATTCAATTCCCTAGGTTCACATACATCAGGATGGGTGGTTATTCAGGTAAACCATTGAAGTTCCCTCATTATTGCTTAGACTCTATTATTTTATCTTAAATGTGTAGATAGTTTCTCTCAGTCGTAGAGTCTTTTGAAATTACCAAGAGGTCCTCTTCTATTTTCTTTCCCATTTAAATCGGCCTCTACAAATGCCCTAGTGTGAAGCAAGCCATGTTGACAAGAGCATCATTGACCCGTTTGTGTTTCAAACCTTTCTTCCCTCAAGAAAATTTTGATTAGACAAGATTTGTCAGGAACAATTTTTAAAATGCAATTTCTTTTGTTCACATTCCATAGTTAGAAGACTACTAGGCAAATTGTCCTGATGTGTTTGAAGTAAGAAAAAGGCTATGGTCAAGATTAACAATTAAGAAAAATAATATGTTTAATGTTGATCTTGACACATCCAAGCTAAAAGAGGAAGATTCAGAAGAAGTGATTGACCCATTTTACATTGACCAAATTAAATGTGTGCCTATTCTTGAGATTGATTGGGGAAGAAGAGAAGAAGATGATTTGTTTTCTTGCACTAAAGATGTGCTGGCTAGGATTGAAAATTAGATAAAATCAAAAATTGTTGTTACCCCTGATCTATCTGGAAAGTCTTCAAAAATGAAAAGTAAAAAGGCCTTCCAAAAGAAAAAAGCTATCACTAACCTAGGTGTTAATGGTCCCATTGTAGGTTTAGTTGAACTTGAAGTTGAAGGGCAAAAATTCCTAAGTCTAAAAGGGTGACCCGTTCAAGCACAAAGAAAGCATCATCAAACAAAGGAAAGAATACAATGACAGTTGATCTTGAGACTACATAATGATCACCTATGGTAGATAATGTACCAAAACCCCAGAAGTCACCAGTAAATACTGATAGCCAAGAAAGTAATGTTGCCTTGGCTTAGTTCTCCCCTCCAGCCGATAAGGAACTAGTTACTTCCAAATGGTTGGAGACTTCTATTGAAAAGAAATGGAGCATGGTGCCTTTTTCAATGACAATTGATGATTTGGTTAGTAAATGTTTGGGGAAAAAACTTAAGGTGAAGAAAGCAAAGACAAGATAAAGAATCAAATTTGACAAAAACTCAGGGCACTGGTCAGTTGAAATAGCCATGCCACCAGATGGAAGCTTGCGGGAATCTTTAACCCCTCAGGATTACCAAATAATAAAGGTTGACTTGGGAAAAGGAAATTGTGAAGTGGATATGGAGTTCTTCGAAGCCTCTAATAAGAAAATCTCACACAGGGTGTGGAAGGATAGATAGGATAAACAACAGATGAAGGAGACAATAAAGAACATGGCATAGTATATCAATGCCATCCTTCACCCTGAAGAAAAGCCCATCAATGAAATGTCAGCAATTGTTGATGTGTCCTCTGCAACCAACCAACAATCCCTTGATAATCTACAAAAGTGCAAAGTAGTTGCAAAGATAGCAGGGGAGTGGGTGTAAGGTGTCCTAGATGACACTATGAAACACATAAGTCTCTTGGATAAGACTTTGAAATGTAAGGAAACTCAGGTGCGGAAACAGCTCGCTACACTAATCTCATAAGGAAAGTATGATGCAAATCCTATTAAAAATCTTCTACACTTACAGATTCAATATCATGTAAACACCAATGTTGCAGCCAACCATGCATACAAAAAATAGACAGAGAAAGAAAAACATAACACAAAGATTTTTCGGTGGGGAAAAACCTTTCGGTAAAACAACCCCACCCCTTCAAAACCTTCATAATGTATTATCTTCAACAAAAAGTTATAATACACTTGTAGTGCAAGCTCAACATCGACAACAGAAGACTCCAGTAGCTACTCGCAGTACCAACAATACACCTTTTTCGCATCGCATATCTTCAACCCTAAAAATGCTTATAACATGCGCTTCACTTTAGGGCTACTCCCAAAAGGTAAACCCCACTATTGGGGTAGAGTGTACAGTACTCAAATATCTTAGTTGCCACATGTCTTCACCTGTCATTGAATCTTCCTAGCATAGCTCTTACGTGTCATAGGAATCCATCATGACTGTTTTAGTCATGATCTCCTTACACACAATTCAAGATGTCGACACATCAACATTATTTGCAAGAAATACATTTTACAAAAAAAATAATAAGAATAGGAATTATACAAGGTTGAGACACCTTATTCCTAACACGAAAGAGATCTCTACCATCACTAAAAAGGTAGAGTTGAGAAATGAAGGGTACGAGAAAGAAAGAAGCAATTGGGAAAAGGTGGTAATATGGTTGGAAGATATCCAAGAGTTTGGACTTCAGAAATTTCAAGCTCAATATCCTGTAGCTAGTTTAGATGAGAAAGCCTTGTATGGAATCAAGGATTGTATTGAATGGAGGAACGAAGCATTGATACAAGGAAAAATTGAAATCAAAGAAACCCTACAAGAACTCAAGGTTGTACACTAGATAATTCAAGGAGACCTCAAATGGTTTGGCAAACACTTCATAGGTAAAGAGGATGACTCCATTGCCCAAGTACAGGAAGTGATTAAAGAAATCTACAAGAAATTCTAGGAGCTCCAAAATAAGAAGATACCAACTAAGCAGGACTTTTCAAACGTAGCCCACATTGAAGCCACGCTGATAATCAATCTGAAACACTTGGAAATGCATGAGGAAAAAATAGTGGAATTGAAGAAGGAGAAAGAAATATAGAAAGAATGACTCACTTACATTGGCCTGCCTGATCAATTCATTATCTCTACATTTTCAACCACCTATGAAGCATGGAAAGTGGTGAGTAATGCAGTTAGCGTGGATGGTGCTACTTGATCAGAATACATAGTTATAGATAATTGCTTAGTTGTTCTTTCTAGTTTTTAATTTCTTGCATTTTGGTTAACACAGTTGTGTTAACTAAAAAAATATTTCCCTCCTGGCGAGGTAATTTTGGCAATTGTCCAGCCCCATGCCTTATATAAATGTAATAATTAGTATGGCATAGGGTTAATCTACAAAAAACTGATAAACAAAACTATTTTTTTTTTAGGTTTAATCTTAAGTTTTCAAAGATAGCATTTCAAATTTTCAGCAAACATAAATAGAACTCTATAGTTTGATTTTCCTAAAGGCTTTTGGAGGTAGATATTAATGTCTACTTCTTCAAATCTATATTTTTGAAGATACTATTTATACAAAAAGCTTTTGCTTAGTTTGTCATTCATTTTGAGATTGCTTATTCAAAATTTGAGAAGCTATGAAAAGTGAATTTCATTTGATCTACCTACTTGTTTACTTGACTTTCAATTATGTGGATAATATTGATAGTTAATATCAAGTGATTCTTTAGCATTAAAATTTTCTTTATATTGATGAAATAGAATAAGTTGATTCAACACTTTTAGTAGATTATGTTTTGAAAAGATCTTTCCTTAACATTCTATAGGAATTCAATCTGTTGGTATGCATTTTTCTCCATTTTGAATATAAAACCATTTGAGAAAAACTATTTACTAATAGAACTAATGATTATCGTGTTTAGTACAATAAGTTACTAATATTTTTATGATATTGGAATGTAGGTACATCATGAAGAGTAGCCATGCGTGAAGATAAGAAGCTAAATAAGGAGTAGAATGAAGAAAAATCTATTCTATTTTTGACACTACGATTTTTGACAATACTTTTATTAACACTACAATTTTTCACACTACTATTTTTGACACTATGATTTTTGGTAGTTGTGTATTGATGTAATAATGATGAAACACTTGATATATTGTAAATTAAAACTTGTTGATTTAATGTAAGAAACAAAGATGATTTTACTTAATGCAATTTATTTGGTGGGACCTAAAAAATGATGATTTTAATACATATTAAATGCCAAAAACTTGGGAGAGGTAAAAAATAATGTTTTTGCTTTTAATACTAACCCTAGTGACACCCTTGTTCCAACCGCGGAGACCATCCATCGTCTACAACCACCCTGTACCGAGGAGTCTCCAGGGTGCTCTAAGTTTGTTTTGAGGTCAATCTTGCGAGGGTTGTAACTCAGAGATCATGAGGGATATCAATGAAATGTCAAATTCTTTAGGATAGTGATGTCAAGGCCTAAACAACCTATCTCATTTTTGAGAGATCACATTCTGTTTGGATTTAGCATAGCATAATTTTGAAACTATTGATCTTGGCATCAAATCACCAGATCCATTAGCTCTAGATGGGTGGGTGAACCCTAGTGACACCCTTGTCCTAGCCATGGAGATCCTCCATCATTCGTGGCCACCCCGTACTGAGGAGTCTCCAAGGTGCTTTAAGTGCGCTTCAAGGTCAATCTTTCGAGGGTTGTAACTCAGAGCTCGTGAGGGCTATTGATGAAACATCAAATTCTATAGGATGGTGATGTTGAGGCCTAAAATAACCTATCTCATTTTTGATAGATCACATTCCATTTGGATTCAGCATAGCGATCTTGCTCGATGCCAAAACTCATAATGTGCCTCAATTCATAGGTGCACCATAGCGTAACTTTGAAATTGCTGATCTTGGCATCAAATCATCAATTCCATTAGCTTTAGATGGTTGAGTGAACCCTAGTGACACCCTTGTCCTAGCTACAGAGACCTTCCATCATTTTTGGCCACCCCATACCGAGGAGTCTCCAAGGTGCTCTAAGTGTGTTTCAAGGTAGATCTTCCAAGGGTCATAACTCAAAGCTCATGAGGGCTATCAATGAAACGTAAAATTCTACAACACAATGATATTGAGGCCTAAAATAACCTATCTCATTTTTGAGAGATCACATTCCATTTGGATTCAATGTAGCGATCTTGCTTGATGCCAAAACTCATAGTGTGCCTCAGTTCATAGGTGCACCACAACGTAACTTTGAAATTGCTGACCTTGGCATTGAATCATTAGCACCATTAGCTTTGGATGGGAAATTGAACCCTAGTGACACCCTTTTTTTGACTGCAGAGACCCTCCATCATCTGCAGCCAAATGAAATAGCCAAGAGTGTGGCATCATCTACTCTAGATGTCTCAACTCCTCCTCAGTCATCAACTAAATATGAATGAAGATCACATACATGTATAAGTTAGTATGGCTTAAAAATTAAAATTAATCTATTATAAAGATTAACTTTAAATCTCATATGTCATAACAAAAAAATGTATACACGTACTGACACAGAAGGAGTTCATGCCTCTGCATGCCCCTCCTCTCTTGCATTAGGATTTGTAGCCTCTACACATGCGTCTAGTGTATACTCATCTAATACAAACTGATACTCAAGAAGATAACCTATGGCACTCGAAAAAATATTCTTGCACATAATGCAAGTATGAGGCACACAAACATGTGATGAGCTAGCTGATATGAACTCACGCTACCATCATCAGCATGTGAGGCAAGATTGACCTAGCATGAGATATCAATAGGCTACTTAGTCTATGGATGGCTCTAATGGTCTAAGAGCTAGCCTCTACAATAATATCAAGATGTTGCACTTGAGGAGGGGGGGAGACATCGGTAGGTAGGAAAAAGGTGCTAGCTTTCTTCCACTAGGAAGAGGGTCTATCCTAAGGAGCTCCTCCTCCTACACCTGTGTTGGGCTTCATGCTCCAATAGTTCACCTTGAGGCCCAACACAAATTTTGCATACAATTTTTTGAGGAAATAAAATGGCACCTCTAAATTTCTATGTGGAGGGATGTCAAAAACTATCCATCAATGATCCCAAAAGTTCACATGTATGACATCATTTGTGCACCATTTAATCGATAGTGTGGGCTTTTTGCAGTCAACTAGTAAACTGGTTTTTGGGTTCGCAAAAAGGGCAACCGAATCACCTTTACTTATATTGAGGGTCACAACCTCATCATAGTCCAACCCATCATCAAACATCTCATGCATTTCATCACGCCAACAAAGAGCGACATTTTGTTCCTCGGTAAGTGTTTCAATGTTATCCACTATGGTGTTTAATGTGGATAACATAGGAGCCAATGCGAGTATAGTATTATATGTTGTTCACAAAGCCCTCAATTCGGTGAGATTTTCAAATATCAAATCCTCTATTAGAGGAAGATTTTGAGCGGGTAAAGGTTCAATTGGTGGACAATTTTGTCAGGGCACTAGATCATTTGGTGGGGGTTACGAGGAACAATATTCCTTGCCTCAATATCATCATTTTGGTCAGCCATACCTATTAATTCATAAAACATAATTTATATTAAAAAAACCTAAATTTGAACAATTTCTATCAAAAAATACCTAAATTCTAACAAATTCAACTAAAACTAACAAATTTATAATAAAATTTAATAAATTTATACTAAAATTGATTACAAACATTAAAAAAAAACTACTTATGGTGTATCCAATTGCAAAATAGATATCTAAGCTCGAAAACACTAAATCACTGTCAAAATAACAACCCTTAGGTTGTGTTTTTTTAAAATAATAGCACAGTCATCAAGTATCTGATTTGATATTGGATACTTGATATTATCGGATATCTCATTTTATATCAGGTATCTGATACCAAAATGGATACCCGATAAGGGTTGGGGGTGTACTTCCTATCTTTGGTATCAAGATGGCTGAAAAAAAGTCAAAGCAAATTTTGAAACACTTTTAGATGTTTTCAAACTCTATTTTTTTCACATCACCACTTTTTGGCACACATGATCCTGCACATACCCAAATCGGGTGTGTTGTTGATCCAAGAAACTAAGATAACTAAAGATAAAGTTGAGGTCTTATCTCTCTTTAAGAATGGAAAAGTTTTTGGGTGTGATTCTGAAGGACCCTCAAGAGGTGTGGTTATCTTATAGAACAATTTTATTGTTAAAGATGAGGTCCTTTTGGCTGAAAAAAATATCATTTCTATTAATTTTTCTCATATTTCCAGAAAATTGAAGTTTTTATTATTTTTTCTCCAAACCACCGTACACTTTGATCTCCCCCTTTCAACTGAGATCACATATGACATATATAAAGGTCTACATGACCGTTGGAACAACCATATAGGCGTTCCCAACCATAAAACAAACAAACAACCACTTTTTCCTAATACTGTTTAGACTCTAAATACCCTATTCTAAGGCCTTTTGGTCCCATGGAATCACTTGGTTTATAACCACACCAAAATGCTTGTGGGCCTTACATGTGCCTTTATTACAAAACATAGAACAACTTGTAAAATATGGACCAAACCTTTATTCCAACTTCCTAATCTACTTGAATCCTCGCTTTCATGGAGTGGCAAGGTGTCCGGCAACAGAGATACTTGTTCCCCCCTGCCACATAGGTTAGGTGCCCTACACCACCTTTCCTCTCTCTCATTCTGAACACTAGTCCACCAAGTGAGTGATGTTCCTCTCAGTCTTGTTGTTGCTACTTTTACCTTCTTATCTGCCTCTATGTCTTCAAGATCAAAGTAGTTCTCAAGGGCCTCTATCCACCCTAGCACTTCTTCACTATCCATTTTACCCTGGTATATTGGAAAATCAATATGGTTCTTCCCACCATTACCTTGTACTTCCTTAATGATTCTCATAAATCTCCTTTCTTCAGGATCATCTGTTGTCTCATGCTCTTGCCTTGCATTACTAACCTCTTCTTCTTCATGGTTCTCTCCATGATTTCTTCCTCTAACCTCTTCTCCTCTAGGTTCTTGCCTTTCCTTTTCTAAGGATTCTATCCTTGCAATAAGCTTCAACCTCTCTCTTCTCATCTGTCTTTCTTCCCTCACTCTAGATGCTTCAAGTTCTCTCCTCTCTCTTTTCTCTTTTGCCAACTCTTCTCTCAATTCTTCAAGTTCTCTAGCCATTTGATTTTTAGGAGGCATTTTCACAACAAGTTTTCTTCCTTCCCAAGGGCCAACTCACTGATTCTCTTTCTTTCCTCACCAAGAAATCTCTGGACACCACTTATGTACCTTTCAACTCTGGGACACACAAGGAGGAATTAGACACACCAAGGCTTCAACAAAGGGACCAACACACTAAGGATTTTCAAGATTATAGGTCTTGGTCACACTCCTAAACACCCAAACTTCAAAACCCTCCTTAAAATGGCTTAAAAACCAGGGCCTGCTTGTTCAAACCCCAAAACTCAATTCTATAACGTTTTGACTTGTCTAATGACAAGATATGATCATGAAAACCTACATGAACCTATCAAATGACACATCTACCATATGAAATCCTAAAATCCTATCTCATGCCCAATTACAACTTTCTTCCACATATGAGTCCAACATTATAACTTTGTATGCTTCCATGAGCCATAATTGGTGCAAGGATTGCCCAATTGACTTCAAGAGATGTTCCATGACCTTTGTAATGCCTTGGATCTTCAATGTTCCCCTGATGAGCATGGGATTCTCTTGCATCACTTATCTTCATAAATAAATTCAAAACTAATTTTTGTGATATTAACAACTACTATTTTGTATCTCATAGGAGACTCCTAGTGCACATGAGGTTCGACGTGACAGTTATGTAGATTTGATGACGCAGCCACTCACTCCTGAGGAGGAGCCTACAATAGTAAGTTGTAGTTTGAATTCATGATTAAATATGTTATAAATTTAGCATGATATGAATTATAATGTTATAGTTTAAATTGTAGATTCATCTGACAAAGGTATTTGAACATATACAGCCCACAATCACAGAGGTACCAGCATTGCCGAGGGTGTACGAGAGGACTCCTGACCGGCGTAGGAGGTCGACAAGAGAGGTATTTATTATGAAATTTTGATAGTATTAATCTCCAATATGGAAAAGATCATTATGCATTTGAGTAATTCAATGTTAGATACGTAGAATCATATAAATTTACTAGTCTAACTTTGGGTTTTCCTTTTTTGTTTATGTAGGAGGCATCCGATCCACCTAGTGCAGCGAAGAGGCTGCATTTTGATCATCCACCAACACCCTAGGATAGTATAGTTTTCGTAGGATGCATCATGAGACATTTTGAGATGGCATATGCCACATTTTATATAGAAACATTGATATTATACACATTCTGATGGCAGGATCAGCCACATTTTGTATATGGATCTATGTATTTTGATATATATATATTTGAGTACTTTGTCTATGGATACATGATCTTTGATATATATTTGTGTAAAATTTTGTCTATGGATACATGTATTTTGATATACATTTTTATCATTTACGTGCACAATGATATACATACTAATTTAGTATCTAGTATTGTTCAATTTATCGTGGATCATGTGTCATGCCCTAAATTTTACTAGTAAAAACACAACAATTTTTTTTTTTTTTTTGTAGCTTATGAAGTCGCATAAGAAATTAAATATTGTAAAACAAGGTTATCATTGAATAGGAGTTCAAGACTCATGTGAATAGTGTGAAGGTGTTAACATTTTAGTCATAGGTGGTTTTCAAATAGATTGGATGACAGTCTAGTTCAAGTTAGCATCACGAGTCAAACGAGCAAGTTCAAGATACAACACTCATAAATTAGTGAGGTAATTCATATCCTAACAAGCCTCTGATACTAATATTCTATTAGGGTTTGTCAGTTGTATCATATGGACTAGGTCGTGATTCTAGCATGTAAGGGAAGGGGATCAGAATTACTTATTATCCTCATTACCAATGTACACACATTCATTAATCATTACAATATATATTAATGTGACAATTAGTATATTACTATATCCCCATTATCTATCAACATTGCTTCCTCACCAAATTATTGAGTGCACAACAATATTGTAAGCAATCTACTAAGTTTTAAATTTATACAATCAATGGTGTCACATAACATCTATGGATTGTTATTATCAACTAGTCATTTACAATACCACAAGGAGAAAACTTTCTTTCACATTTTCAAATGATAACAATGATGTCAAAGAAAATATGTGACTCGTACCAATGCTTTCATAACAATATAAACTCCAAATGAAACATGCATATACAACCTTATCAATATTTTCTTCTACACGTACATTAGGTAACAATGATACAATCTCCGCCCATCACAATGTGGCAACATAAGGGACTTTTCAAAATCATAAGGAACATGGACATTGAAAGATATGGACAATGAGTAGCATGAAAATTTTCCAACATGATCGTTGAAAACATGAACAAGCTGGTGAATCCTCCTTCACAAATGAAGGCACAATGTCAAGTTTTCTCATCCAACATCAATCTGCAAGATGATCATTCCAAGCCATTTCCATTGCTCCCTTGGACACAAATCTGCATATGCAACACAACAAAATAACAAGGACCATGGGTTCTTTCCACCCAACCATAGGCCTCAAAGAGACCACCCCCACGCTAGGGAACAAGGCTCAAACTGGGATACACATACAATCTTTCAATGCATAAACATTACATTTCAAACTTGAACAATTTTCCCCCAAGACTATTTCATAATGGCGTCACAGATGGAACCATAAACATAGGGTGAAGGTGTGTTCTAAAATGGAGACTTGCTAAGGTTTCCATCCTTTGCCACAATAATATTAATATTATGAAAATATTTGGAGGCAAATGACTTTAATTTATAACTAAGTTAATAGCATATTAGTATTAGTATAAAATATCAATAATATTAATATAAAATAGTATTAATATACCTATAGTATCAATATTATTATTATACCTATAATAGTATTAATATTATTAATATAGATATAATAGTGTAAATATATAGTGTTTATTTATATTAAGCTACAATATATAGTATTAATATATATTATTATTATAGCTATAATAGTATTATTATTATTACTATACATATAATAATATTAATATTTAGTGTTTATTTATATTATAATTATTATCCTAAAATAGTAAAAATAGTATATCCTAAAATATTATGTTATATATACTAAAATATTATGTTATTATATAGATATATTAATAACATATATATTAATATAATAATATTTATAATATATATTATATTTAATAAAAATATTACGTTGTTATATATATATATTATATTATTATACATATTAATATAATAATATATAATACAAAGAGGGTCGTCATTTAATAGGTCAAAGGGGGTCATAGGTCAACCTATGACCCCCTTTGACCCATATGAACGACTCGACTATGTCCCTAGGGGTCCTAGGACCCCTAGGGACATACATCATCGTTTAATGGATCAAACGGGGTCATAGGTCACCCTATGACCCCCTTTGACTCATATGAACGATTCAAATATGTCCCTAGGGGTCCTAGGACTCCTAGGGACATATGTCATCATTTAATGGGTCAAAGAGGGTCATAGGTCACCCTATGACCCCCTTTGACCCATATTACCCATTCGAATATGTCCCTTGGGGTCCAAGGACCCCTAGGGACATATGTAGTCGTTTAATGGGTCAAACAGGGTCATAGGTCACCCTATGACCCCCTTTGACCCATAATACCCATTCGAATATGTCCCTAGGGGTCCTAAGAACCCTAGAGACACATGTCGTCGTTTAATGGGTCACCTATGACCCCCTTTGACCCATATTACCCATTCGAATATGTCCTTAGGGGTCCTAGGACCCCTAGCGACATCTCTCATCGTTTAATGGGTCAGAGAGGGTCATAGGTCACTCTATGACCCCCTTTGACCCATATTACCCATTCGAATATGTCCCTAGGGGTCCTAGGACCCCTAGAGACATATATCATCATTTAATGGATCAAAGAGGGTTATAGGTCACCTTATGACCCCCTTTGACCCATATTAACCATTCGAATATGTCCCTAAGGGTCCTAGGACCCCTAGAGACACATATTGTCGTTTAATGGGTGAAGAGGGTAATAGGGTGACCCATATGTATGATTCGAATATGTCCCTACGGGTCCTAGGACCCCTAGAGACATATGTCATCATTTAAAGGGTCAAAGAGGGTCATAGGTTACCCTATGACAACATTTGACCCATATTACCCATTCGAATAGGTCCCTAGGGGTCCTAGGACCCCTAGGAACATATGTCGTCATTTAATGCATCAAAGGGGGTCATAGGTCACCCTATGACCTCCTTTGACTCATATGAATGATTCAAATATGTCCCTAGGGGTCCTAGGATCCCTAGGCACATATGTTGTCATTTAATGGGTCAAAGGGGGTTAAAGGGGGTCATAGGTCACCCTATGACCCCCTTTGACCCATATGAGCGATTGAAATATGTCCCTAGGGTCCTAGGACCCCTAGGGACATATGTCATCATTTAATGGGTCAAAGAGGGTCATAGGTCACCCTATGACCCCATTTGACCCATATTACCCATTCGAATACGTCCCTTGGCGTCCGAGGACTCCTAGGGACATATGTCGTCGTTTAACGGGTCAAAGAGGGTCATAGGTCACCCTATAACCCCCTTTGACACATAATACCCATTCGAATATGTCCCTAGGGTCCTAGGACCCGTAGGGACATATGTCTTCATTTAATGGGTCAAAGAGGGTCATAGGTCACCCTATGACCCCCTTTGACCCATATTACCCATTCGAATATGTCCCTAGGGGTCCTAGGACCCCTAGGGACATATGTCATCATTTAATAGGTCAAAGAGGGTCATAGGTCACCCTATGACCCCCTTTGACCCATATTACCCATTCGAATATGTCCCTAGGGGTCCTAGGACACCTAGAGACATATATCGTCGTTTAATGGGTCAAGAGGGTCATAGGTCACCCTATGACCCCCTTTGACCCATATGAACGATTTGAATATGTCCCTAGGGGTCCTAGGAACCCTAGAGGAATATGTCCTCATTTAATGGGTCAAAGAGGGTCATAGCTTACCCTATGATCCCATTTGACCTATATTACGCATTCGAATATGTCCCTAAGGGTCCTAGGACCCCTAAGGACATATGTCATCGTTTAATGGGTCAAAGGGGGTCATAGGTCACCCTACGATCCCTTTTGACTCATATAAACGATTCAAATATATCCCTAGGGGTCCTAGGACCCCTAGGGACATATGTTGTCGTTTAATGGGTCAAAGGTGGTCATAGGTCACCCTATGACCCCCTTTGACCCATATGAACGATTGGAATATGTCCCTATGGTCCTCGGACCCTAAGGGACATATGTCATCGTTTAATGGGTCAAAGAGGGTCATAGGTCACCCTATGACCCCATTTGACCCATATTACCCTTTCGAATATGTCCCTTGGGGTCGAGGACCCCTAGGGACATATGTCATCGTTTAATGGGTCAAAGAGGGTCATAGGTCACCCTATGACCCCCTTTGAGCCATATTACTCATTCGAATATGTCCCTAGGGGTCGTAGGACCCCTAGAGACAGTTGTCATCGTTTAATGGGTCAAAGAGGGTCATAGGTTACCCTATGACCCCAATTGACCAATATTACCCACTCGAATATGTCCCTAGGGGTCCTAGTACCCTTAGGGACATATGTCATCGTTTAATGGGTCAAAGAGGGTCATAGGTCACCCTATGACCCCCTTTGACCCATATTAACCATTCGAATATGTCCCTAAGGGTTCGAGGACCCCTAGAGACATATATCATCGTTTAATGGGTCAAGAGAGTCATAGGTCACCCTATGACCCCCTTTGAACCATATTAAGGATTCGAATATGTCCCTAGGGGTCCAAGGACCCCTAGAGAAATATGTCATCGTTTAATGGGTCAAAGAGGGTCATAGGTTACCCTATGACCCCATTTACCCATATTACCCATTCGAATATGTCCCTAGGGGTCCTAGGACCCCTAAGGACATATGTCGTCATTTAATGGGTCAAAGGGGGTCATAGGTCACCCTATGACCCCCTTTGACTCATATGAACGATTCAAATATGTCGTCGTTTAATGGGTCAAAGGGGGTCATAGGTCACCCTATGACCCCCTTTGACCCATACGAACCATTCGAATATGTCCCTAGGGTCCTAGGACCCCTAGGGACATATGTCTTCATTTAATGGGTCAAAGAGGGCCATAGGTCACCCTATGACCCCCTTTAACCCATATTACCCATTCGAATATGTCCCTAGGGGTCCTAGGACCCCTAGGGACATATGTCATTGTTCAATATGTCAAAGAGGGTATTAGGTCACCCTATGACCCCCCTTGACCCATATAACCCATTTGAATATGTCCCTAGGGGTCCTAGGACCCCTAGGGACATATATCTTCATTTAATGGGTCAAGAGGGTCATAGGGTCATAGGTCACCCTATGACCCCCTTTGACCCATATGAACGATTCGAATATGTCCCTAGGGGTCTTAGGACCCCTAGAGACATATGTCATCATATAATGGGTCAAAGAGGGTCATAGCTTACCCTATGACCCCATTTGACCTATATTACCCATTCGAATATGTCCCTAGGGGTCCTAGGACCCCCAGGGACATATGTCATCGTTTAATGGGTCAAGGGGGTCATAGGTCACCCTACAATCCCCTTTGACTCATATGAACGATTCAAATATGTCCCTAGGGGTCCTAGGACCCCTAGGGACATATGTCATCGTTTAATGAGTCAAAGGGGGTCATAGGTCACCCTATGACCCCCTTTGACCCATATGAACGATTCGAATATGTCCTTAGGGTCCTAGGACCCCTAAGGAAATATGTCATCGTTTAATGGGTCAAAGAGGGTCATAGGTCACCCTATGACCCCCTTTGACCCATATTACCCATTCGAATATGTCCCTTGGGGTCCGAGGACCCCTACGGACATATGTCGTCATTTAATGGTTCAAAGAGGGTCATAGGTAACCCTACGACCCCCTTTGACCCATATTACCCATTCGAATATGTCCCTAGGGGTCCTAGGACCCCTAGCGACATATATCATCGTTTAATGGGTCAAGAGGGTCATAGGTCACCCTATGACCCCCTTTGACCCATATGAACGATTCGAATATGTCCCTAGGTGTCTTAGGACCTCTAGAGACATATGTTATCGTTTAATTGGTCAAAGAGGGTCATAGGTTACCCTATGACCCCATTTGACCAATATTACCCATTCGAATATGTCCCTAGGGATCATAGGACCCCTAGGGACATATGTCGTCGTTTAATGGGTAAAAGGGGGTCATAGGTCACCCTATGACTCATATGAACAATTCGAATATGTCCCTAGGGTTCTCGGACCCCTAGGGAAATATGTCATCGTTTAATGGGTCAATGAGGGTCATAGGTCACCCTATGACCCCCTTTGACCCATATTACCCATTTGAATATGTCTCTTGGGGTCCAAGGACCCCTAGGGACATATGTCATCGTTTAATGTGTCAAAGAGGGTCATAAGTTACCCTATGTCCCCCTTTGACCCATATTACCCATTCGAATATGTCCCTAGGGGTCCTAGGACCCCTAGAGACATATATCATCATTTAATGGGTCAAGAGGGTCATAGGTCACCCTATGACCCCCTTTGATCCATATGTACGATTCAAATATGTCTCTAGGGGTCTTAGGACCCCCAGGGACATATGTCATCGTTTAATAGGTCAAAGAGGGTCATAGGTCATCCTATGACCCCCTTTGACCCATATGAACGATTCGAATATGTCCCTAGGGTTCCGAGGACCCCTAGGGACATATGTCGTCTTTTAATGGGTCAAAGACCTATGACCCTCTTTGACTCATATGAATGATTCGAATATGTCCCTAGGGGTTTAAGGACCCCTAGGGACATATGTTCTCGTTTAATGGGTCAAAGCGGGTCATAGGTCACCCTATGACCCCCTTTGACCCATATGAACAATAGGAATATGTCCCTAGGGGTCCAAGGACCCCTAGAGAAATATGTCATCGTTTAATGAGTCAGAAAGGGTCATAGGTCACCCTATGACCCCCTTTGACCCATATTACCTGTTCGAATATGTCCCTAGGGGTCCTAGGACCCTTAGAGACATATATCATCGTTTAATGAGTCAAAGAGGGTCATAGGTCACCCTATGACCCCCTTTGACCCATATGAATGATAGGAATATGTCCCTAGGGGTCCTAGGACCCCTAGGGACATATGTTGTCGTTTAATGGGTCAAAGAGGGTCATAGGTCACCCTATGACCCCCTTTGAGCCATATTACCCATTCGAATATGTCCCTAGAGGTCCTAGGACCCCTAGGGACATATGTCATCGTTTAATGGGTCAAAGGGGGTTATAGGTCACCCTATGACCCCCTTTGACCCATATGAATGATTCGACTATGTCCCTGGGGGTCCTAGAACCCCTTGGGACATATGTCGTCATTTAATGGGTCAAAGGGGGTCATAGGTCACCCTATGACCCCCTTTGACCCATATGAACGATTCGACTATGTCCCAAGGGGTCCTAGGATCCCTAGAGACATATGTCATCATTTAATGGGTCAAAGAGGGTCATAGGTCACCCTATGACCCCCTTTGACCCATAATACCCATTCGAATATGTCCCTAGGGTTCCTAGGTCCCCTAGAGACATATGTTGTCGTTTAATGGGTCAAAGGGGGTCATAGGTCACCCTATGACCCCTTTTGACCGATATGAACGATTTGGCTATGTCCCTCGGGGTCCTAGGGACATATGTCATCATTTAATGGGTCAAAGGGACCCCCTTTGACCCATTAAAGGACGACATATGTCCCTAGGCGTCCTAGGACCCCTAGAGACATATATCGTCGTTTAATGGGTCAAAGAGGGTAATAGGTCACCCTATGACCGCCTTTGACTCTTATATATTAATAATATACATATATATTAATAATATACATATCAATATAATAATATATAATATATATATATATATATATATATATATATATATATATATATATATATATATATATATATATATATATATATATATATATATATATATACATATACATATTACATTATTATATTTAATGAAAATATTACGTTATTATATAAATATATTAATAACATACAGATTAATATAATAATATTTATAATATATATTATATTTAATAAAAATATTATGTTGTTATATAAATATTATATTATTATACATATTAATATAATAATTAATAATACATATTACATTTAATGAAAATATTACGTTATTGTATATATTAATAACATACATATTAATATAATAATATATAATACGTATTTTATATATATATAAATTACGTTATTATATTTAGTAAAAATAATAATAATATATATTATATTTATAGATTGTAATCAGATTAACATAAGATATTATTATATATTACTAGATTATATCTTGTATGTTTGCATTATGTTATTATATATATATAATATATTAAAATATGCCTTTACATATTAATATAAGTGAAATAATTTAAAAATAAAAAACTAGAACATTTAAATCAAATTTCCCTCCAAAATTTGAAGATTTTTGGCATTTGACTACCGAGCCATATCGGATATCCGATGTCAAATCGGATATCCGATCAGGCTTGGTATTTACCAAGCCTGCCCGGTTAACCCCAAAGACGTGTTTATAGAGAGTTTTAGTGATACTCAAACTTCGGATAGCCGTCTGACAATGTTATTTTGATCGAAATTGAATGAAACAAAATGGATTTTTTAATATCACTCTCTCGATTCCATCAATATAATTTCTATCAAATTCTAAGTTCGATAAGTATTTATTAGTTAATTATCAATGAAGATTATTGGAAAGTGCTGATTGACATATTGAATGAAAAATAGCTATAACTTTCAAATGGTATAACATTTTTTAAATCTAAAAGTTGCATCACATTCTATACTTCGCCTAGTATAAGAAAAAAATAAAAAAATAAAAATTTGATCAAATTTTCTATTAGTTAGTGTGGTCAGACACAGGACTTTTTTTAATCCGAAAAAGGTTTGGTAGAAAATTCATATTTAATTATTTATTTAGAATAAAAATATCAAAAAATATGCATCACATCCGGGCATCAGTCTAGTTTTCATATCTATAATTATATTAAAAAAAATTATGATTTGATTTTGATTAAGGTGGTCAGACATACACCTACTTTTTATTTTTGCCCTGAAATTTTCTTAGTACTGCATTAAAATTCAAACTTTTGACCAATCAATTATTTTTTTCTCCTGATAAGGCCTAGTAGTTTAGAAACTAAATTGAATTTTCTACAAATTATTTTCTTAGAACTTTTTGATATAAAGTCCATAACCACTTCAAAATTATGTGTCAAGTTGACATAAACCCGATTTGCTAATTTTTCACTACCACTTAAGGCCATAGTTTGGTACACCATGATCTTGCAAATACCCAAGAGAAGATTGCTTGAATTCTAGAGTGTAAAATTGAGAACTTGCATGCCTCCTATTTGTGGATTCCTTTAGAGTTGAGACCTCTAGAGGCCTTATAGGCTAAGCTAGTTAATAGATTAAATGCAAATTTGGCAGGCTAGAAAGGGGCCCTACTTAACCAAGCAATGAAACTTCAACTTCTAAAGTCAACTTTACAAAGTTTACTAGTCCACGCTCTTAGTATGTTCAAAATGTCATTGTTATTTAAAGGGGAAAAGATGTGTCATTTAGTGAAGATCTTACATGGTATGCTATAGTTTTCTAAGAAACCTTGGAATTAAGTCTTATACTCAAATCAAATTATTAATGTCACCCCAAAAATAAATCTATACAAGCTCTTTAAGGGATAGTTTCAACAACTTCTACAATATGCACAAACTTCCTTTAGCACTTTATCTTTCTTCTTCTATGCAAATGGTATTGACTTTAGTAAATTTTTTACCAAAAGTATCCTTGAGATAACTTCCTTGAAATAATCTCCTTGATTTCCTCAGCTCCAAATACTATATTAAACAAAAAGATAACACACATCATTCCTTACTCATGGCTTAGATAGTATGACAAATATTGCAAACACATAACAAGCAGATTACTAAAAATTGAAGCACTAAAGAGCCAGCTGGCCCAACCATTCTATTTATAGGCAATTATATCATAAATATATAACTATAGTTAGATATAACACTTATAAAATGTATTTCCTATTTAAACTTTTGAGGTGTTTTAGTTTTGGCAATCTCTTCATCCAATTAGTTAACTGGCTTATTAGTAATTCTTTTTTTTTTGTTATTATTAATGGATCTTCCTCTAATTTTTTCAAACCTACAAGAGGGATAAGGCAAGGAGACCCAATTTTTGCCATTATTTTTTGTTATTATGGAGGAGACACTTGGTTATTTTATGAATACTAGAGTTGAAACTAGGAAGAGAGTGGAGCTCAAACCATCTTTGTCTAATATGGTACGCTCTCATGAATAATTTTTAAATGATGATATATTGAAGATGGGTGAGTCATCTCTCAAGGAATCTAAGGCTTTCAAAGATATCCTCTAGATCTATACTAATGCCTTTGATCAGTTGATCAATTGGGGGAAAAAATCTTTGATATTTATCCATACTTTGGTCCCTAGACAAGTGAAGATTATGAATATCTTGGGGGTGTAAGATTAATAATCTCCTAAAATTATACCTTGGTCTTCCACTAGGGCTCAAGCCTCTAGATTATTTTTGGTCTTCTTTATTTGATATTTTTAATAAAAACTAGCTAAATGGAAAGGTGCTTTTTTGAGTCAAGCTAGAAAACTTTAGCTAATCAAGTTAGCTTTGCAAATCTCCCTATTTATGCCCTCAATTTGTTGAAGATGTCAAGTAATTTTATGGAGTTGAGAAGCAAGTAGGATCAGTGACATATTAAAAAATGTGGTGTTTAGTAACATATCTATCACTTCTTGAAATGATGGAGCATAGGTGTTAATAAAAATTTGAAATCCCTCATAAATCATGATAAGATGCATAGTAAAGTTATTGACTTATCAAATCTCTCTAACAACGAAGGGAAAGTAATAGAACACTAAATTTAATGATGTTGATACTTTGGCAAGTAAAAAGCCAAAGAAAAGGTATAGTTGCCTCACTTTGTGGGTGTTTAGTTTTCATTTGTGTATTATCATTCTTCCTCCATTTCTAAGAATGTTGCATTGAGAGTGAGTTTGAAGAGTTTTGTCTCTGACTCTAGCATAATAGGAGGCAAATTAAAAATAAGGGAGTCATGGAATTATAAGAAATGGACACAAGAAAAAATGGTCTAGTAGAAACTAAAAATTGGTGGTATTGTCTAATATTTGAATAGGATGAAAGACTTCAAGTTAAAGATAGCATAACAATTCATCAATGGTTGGGGTTTTTGAATGATCACGATGGCTGAAATGAAATCATAGCTGAACATTGAGGTCATGTTGAACATTATGGGGTTGAATACCAAAGGTATGCATTTTTATCATAACAAGGAAATTTTGGATGTTTCTATTAGAATATTTCTAAAGGAGGATGTCAGGAACTAGTAAAGGAATAAAGGTAGGTGTATGTTGTTTCTTTTATTAAACTTGCATTGAAAAAGGTGTTAAAAGGTATTTTCGAGTATATAATGCTTGATAGGAACTATGATAGATCCCATACCTACAATTTCATTATGCCAAATCAATTTAGGTACAAGAGGAGGGTCAACTTTCACTTTAACACCTGACAAGCACTATGATAGATCCCATACCTACCATATCATCATGTCAAACCAATATAGGTATAAGATGAGGGTCAACTTTCAGTTTTACTTGCTTTGTTCATTAACGCAGAGTATCAAAGCCTTTACGGAGAAGCCCAACAAGCCTAACTTGTATAAAGGGCTTATGCATTTGAATTTTTAGTATATGTTAAAAAATAACAAGAAACATTTAGTGTCATCTATTATGGAAATTAAAGGAAACTGTTTGAGCCTTGGTAGTAGTAATGGTAAGGGGAAACAAATAATGGTATATCTCTAGAAGATGTTTCTCTAGAGATGACCAAAAGAAAGAAGAAAATGGTTAACTATAAGGAGATGGAAATAGAATTGATGGGGGGGAATTTTGAAGAAGAGATGAAGGACACTTTTGTTGATCAGTGTTTGAATATTATGGAGACAATTGAGGGTGTGTGCACCAAGATGGTGTACAATTTAGTGGACACCACAAAAAGACCAAAAATGTCAATAACTCGATCAAGTTATGAATAACCTAATTGGGTTATATAACATTTCAAAAGGAAGCTAGGCTTGATTACCAAGACTTGCAAAAATAAAATTAAAAAAATTCTTGATTGGGTTTCTAGGATGAAAAAGCTCTTCAAAACCTGATCGGGTTTTGAAGAAATAAAAATAGGCTTCACTCTAGAAGCCATAACTTTCACATCCAAACTCTGATTGACTTCGTTCAAAATACATTGGAAAGCTATTGAAGAGACATACAACATAATGTGACTAGAATAATAGCAAAAAATCAAGATTTTATTTGTCATCCATTAGATTCAATAATGTTCTAAAATAGGTAGTGAATATTTTCCAAACATGGAGCAAATACATAGGTAAGAGTATTATCATAGCTTTTATATTTCTCTCAACTCTCTCCATCTCTCTCTCCCTCTATCTCTTTCTCACACACAAACTCACTCACTCATTCACTCACTAACTCCTAATCTCCTTCCTACTATCTTTTAACCTCTCTCATTCTCACACTAACTCCTAACCTCTCTCTGTATAACTCATAATTCTCTCTCTCTCTCTCTCTCTCTCTCTCTCTCTCTCTCTCTCTCTCTCTCTCTCTCTCTCTCTCTCTCTCTCTCTGTCTCTCTCTCTCATACACAGACACACACACACACACTTTTATTCACTCTTTAAATTCTAATATTTGTCTGTCTTACAAACTCTTATCCTCTATCTAACTCATAATTCTTAAACCTCTCTCTCCAACTAACCTCAAGCCCCCCCTCTCTCTTTAAAATACATACACCATCATCACTAACTAAATAACCCCTAAGATATCTCTCTAACTAATAACATCTCTCTCTCTCTCTCTCTCTCTCTCTCTCTCTCTCTCTCTCTCTCTCTCTCTCTCTCTCTCTCACACACACACACACACACACACACACACACACACACACACACACACACACACACACACACACACACACACACACGCACATACTTTTATTCACTCTTTAACTTCTAATATTTGTCTCTCTTACAAACTCATATCCTCTATCTAACTCATAATTCTTAAACATCTCTATCCAACTAACCTCAAACCCCCCTAACCCCTCTCTCTTTAAAATACATACACACTCATCACTAACTAAATAACCCCTAAGATATTTCTCTAACTAACTAATAACCTCTCTCTCTCTCTCTCTCTCTCTCTCTCTCTCTCTCTCTCACACACACACACACACACACACACACACACACACACACACACACACCTTTCTAACCCCTAATCCCTTACCCCCCTCTCTCTCTCTCCTTTTCCTCTAATCCTTGAAGTGGGAACTTCATGTAGAGAGAGAGATGGTGGTTAGGAATTAGAGGTCATAGAGAGATGGGTAAGTGGTTAGAGAGAGAGGGGGAGAGGGGAAATGATAAGAGAGAGTGAGAGAGAGAGATACAAAGAGTGAGAGAGAGATGAAGTGATGGAGAGAGAGGGACATATGAGAGAGAAATTTGGGGATAGGATGAAGACAGTGAAAAATATGGATAGAATTGGATGTGTGTGTGTGTGAGAGAGAGAGAGGGGGGGCCGCTTAGGGATTACTCATAGAGAGACACAACACTTAAGGATAACAAGTTAGAGAGAGGGAGGGGTTATGAGTTAGTTAAAGAATGTGAGAGGTTAGGAGCTAGTAAGAGAGATAATATATTAGGAGCTATTTATTTAGTGATTGAGTGTGTGTATGTGTGTTTGAGAGAGAGAGAATTAAAAATATGTTATCATTTGTGTTTACTTATTGATTATACATTTGGAAAATACTAACCAACTATTTTATATTATGCTTATTTAAAATTGATGGTAAATAAAATTTTGATGATATAGGATTTTTTTATCTACACCATGTTGTAGATCTCTTCAATAGCTTTTCAATACATTTTGAATGGAGTCAATCATACTTTGTATGTGAAAGTTAGGCCCTTTGGAGCGAAGCCTACATTTAGTTCTTCAAAACCCAATCGAGTTTTCAATAACTCGATTAGGTTTTCAATAACCCGATTGGGTTTTTGATGCACTTTTTCATTTTCATAACCCAGTTAGGTTATTTGAATCCTAGAAACTTGATTGGGTTATGGCTTGGTGATAGCATAGGGAAATGACCCAAAGGCTTGGGAAACTGTTTTCCCTCCAATTTTTTTCCTCTAGACATTTTTCATCTTCTAAGATGAATTCTTGTCTTTGGCTTCATCAAGTTTTCTAATGGTGAAGTGGGTATCTCTAAAATTTCCACCATACTCTTACACATCTTCTTAGCTTTTTAACAATATAAATTTTTCTATTTATAGACAACACTAACATGGGAAACTTTGATTACTTTTACCAATGCCTTGACATTCCTTACAGACATATGTCTACCATTTTTTTAATAACTTTTAATATACTTTAAAATATTAAAAATAAACTATATATTATTGGTCTACACTTGATTATATACACATTTACAAAAAAAAGAAAAGTTTCCATTTTCAACTGTTTTGGTGTATGTTATGCTCAGCACACGAATAGGTACCAAAATTTTAGGATCTAGTCAATTCAATAACTCATAATATTAAAAAAAAATTCTCATCAAATTTTTTTAAAAAAATATACAACTTATTATTGGAAGAGACATTCTACAATCTAAAAATATACTAATAAAAACAAAAATGACTATCAATCAGTTTTTAAAAACTAAAAAATATATTTTTAAATTTTAGATGGCCATGAATGCCTCCTAAACAAAATAATTTGAAAGACATACAAAGAATTATCTCTATCCATAACATAGCATTATAAACCTAAGAAATATAGAAAAAATATACAATACTTTTCATGAAACTTGAACTTTTTTATTATTCAAAATAAATTACAACACTTTCAGTTGCATTTCTTTTTTTTATAACTTTTAGAAACATGAAAAATAAATTTGAAAGAAAATAAAAGTTTTAAGAATATAGAAACTCCTATCTATAAAAAAAACATAATTAGTTTACAAACTAGTATAGATATCTTAAAGAAATTTATCTAAAGAAATGCTGATAGATATCCACTAAAAAATAATAATAATTTAATTTACTACATCTAAAATTATTTATATATCCTTTATTTCCATTTATTTAGTATTTTTTGCTAACTTAAGCTTTTTATTTAATTTTTAAAAAAATGGATGATTTATATTTCCAAATATAATAATTTATATGGATATTTTATGTGGTATTTATTAAATTATTTTTTCAAGTATAATCTATTTATAATAAAATTAAAAAATTTGACATGTAGATGGTTGTCAAATTTAACACAAAAGAATAAAAGTTAACACTAACACGGTCGCACTAGCTCACTCCCCCATTCTGCCATTGTAGAATGCCTATCGGCATTAATAAATTAAGAATGTCAAAAAGCATGAAAGTTGTCATCTATAAAAACATACTAAAATGTTAAAAATCTAATTCAAAATATCTTTCTTAAAAACTGCATTGGCGTCCCGCTCGACATCATTATATCAAAAAATATGTTGACATATGACATTATTGATCCTTTCCAACTGCTGACAACTAAAATTCTAATCAATAAATTTGACATAATGGGACACAACAAATTAAATACCTTGTAATAATTCAAACAAAATGTTTTGCTATCTAGTAATGTAGTTGAGATTCATTGGGCATTTAGCGATAGCAAAACCTAGTTGTTACTTTATAGCTGATAATAAGCTTACCTAAAAAAAATTGCAATTGATATTAAGCTAGTGTATATCTACTTTATAGCAATTATGTATTCTCTAGTTATCTAACAATATTCTTTCAACCACTACATTTTGCACATTCACAATTTTTTCCTTTTTATTTGTAAAAAATAGGATAAGATAATAAAAATCTAACAATATTCTTTCAACCACCATACTTTGCACATTTACAAAAAAAAAATCTTTATATTTTTAAAATATATATCATCATTATTAAAATAAGATACTAATAGAAGAGTAAAATAAAAATCTATGTATCAATGTTTCTATTATTTCTAACTAATTTCTAGAAATGTTTTAAAAATATGATAAAATATAATTCTACAATAAAATAAAAATATTACAATTATTCTACAATTTTATAATTGGATATATATATATTTTTAACATTTTTTCCTCTCTAACAACCAAACTATAAATAATAATTTAAAAGTTAAGAATACCTAATAATTGATTTAGTAAATATTTAACTAAAAATTAAATTATTTTTTGATTTATTTAAATCCAAATCTTAGTCAAATATATTCTAAAAAATTGTAATTAATATTTAAGAATATTAAGTGTTAAAAAAATTTATTGCCTTCCAAAAAAAAGTGAGATTAATTACATAATAATGTAAATTATTTGATATTATATAATTATATAATTAGTTTATACTATCTATTAATATTATATAATTATATAATTAGTTTATAATATCTATTACATTTATGAAATAAATTATATAATTGAAGTTAAATTCAATGTTTATTATCATATAAATCTATACAATATTAAATCATATTATGTTTAAATTTTCTAATATTTATTTTATATAGTTTTTAATTTCACTCATATATTATATTTAATTAATTATAACATAATTAAATATTTTAAATTTAATTATATTAAAATAAAATTTATATTACTTACATTTATGAACCTTTAAGACTAATGAAAGTAAATGCATATCAATAATTGATGAACTTTTATGTTTGGCTTCTATCATATTTGATATCATGCATGTTTTTGTCCTACAGAAATATTTCAATAAGATTCTAGTGAAGCTTTGGACTGTGATACCCCAAAAAATCATACTTTACATTGATGGCTTATGCATATGTTGACTCGATAGATGTATTGAAGAAAGGAGGAGAGCAAGTGGAGGTATATTTTTTCCTTAAACCTAGGTTGATTTCTTGGTCAAGTAAGAAATAGAATATTGTGTCTATGTGTACTATTAAAGTTAAATATTTTGTTTTTTTTTTTTTTAATTATTATTATTAATATAAAAATCGGTAAATGGCAAAGGCCATGATTAATTTTATAAATAAGATACAATAGCTTCACTCTATTCAAATGGGCACTGGTAGGAAAGAATGGAGAAGAAAACCTCAAGTCTAGCCCAGGACAGACATCCTATATTATTACATTTTTAAAGGGACATACCCCAATCAAATACTGCTAATCTATACAAATTTAAGTTTACAACATATACAGGGGCATTCCCCTAATGATCACATAAGATTTGATTACATTTTACATCGCAAATATCTTTGTCCATCTGAACAAGAATCGGAAGCCAATTTAATGTTCGCATATTCCCACCTCAAACAATCATGTCTCCTCCTAAGCTTAATCAAACACAAGGTTAGAAAACATAATAAACTTAAACTTGAAAAAGGTAGCCATAAAGAGATTCCACTAAGTTCAATTTCCAGTCTTCGTTAATATAGTGCTCAACCTCATAAAATTGGAAAAAACTACTTTCAAATTAAATAACCAAGAAAGGCCACCCTTTACTTAACCTATAAAGTAGAAAAGAAAACATACTAAAATAGTCACAGATACTACTAGGATCTAAAACACATAAACTGCAACCCGATCAATTGAACATTATGAATAAATATGTCCCATCACATATTACCATTATCAAACAATACCTGCATTATAATAAGCAAGTCATATCACAACTCCAAAATGATATTAATATAGTAGATAGTTGTGAAATCTAAGCAAGGAGATAAAAGAAGAGAATTACAAAATCAACCCAGACAACCCCACCATAAGCCCTAATTTATTTCTTCACTCAAAGTCATGACTCGGCCTTATAATTCAACCATTACTACATTTAGCCAAAAGGAACTACAGATAATTAACTATTTGAAAGGAAACTCCATTAGCTCATTTATTGGCTAGCCAATCTACTTTATGGTTTCCTTCTCGAAAAATATGATAGATTTGAGTATCTTTGATACATTCAAACAGCATAAGGACTTCCTTTAATTTGGAATTCATAACCCAATTAGGAGGTACTTGCTTCCTGATTGCATTAAGGATAATCTGAGTGTCACCTTCAATGATGACCTTAGAGAATCCTAGACTAATACATAACTGCAATCCTTTATCTAGTGCTTCTAATTCTGCTAGATTACTAGAGGTAGGAGGAATGGGCGAAGCTATCTTACCAACCCACTTACCAGTGTCATTTTTAATTATGCAACTGATACCTACCACCCCCAGATTACCTCTTGTAGCTCCATCAAAATTGAGTTTAAACCATCCAAAAGAGGGTGGTTCCCATTTGCACCTAGCCCTCGCCTCCTTTCTTTTCTTCAAATATACAAGAGGTGGATTAGTAAGATTAGGCCAATTATTTTTCATAAGACCATGCTAGATAGAGAAGGATCCCTCTTCTTTAGTGGATTTCCTAAGGTGAGAGTTCAACACCTCCACAATAGATGCTTCTATTTTAAAAAGTAATCCTTCCATACTCAATTCCAAATCTTGAAAGATGGGATGATTCCTTTCCTTCCATATCTCCCATACTACAATCGAAGGAAAAATACTCCAAAGCTTATTATAAACACCGTGAACCATGCTAGTAGGCCAAGTTAAAAGGAAATCTTAAAAAGATATTGGCAAAGGTGAAGACCACATAAGATGGAACCTGAGCCAGTCCCAACAAGCCTGCACATATGGACAACTATACGAGAGATGATCCACATCTTCATTATTATGCTTAAATAACACACACCAAGAAGGGCCTATAATACCAAGTCTAGCTAATCTCTCGACAGTCAAAATTCTATTTTGGAGGGCAAGCCACAAAAAGAATCCTACCTTAGGGAGACAAGTCGCATCCCAACATAGTTTGAGAGGCATCTCCACTAGATTCCAACTTTGAGAATGGACCAAAGATTTATAACCATTTTTCACACTATATTTACCATCCTTAGAGATAGCCCAAATGAGGTCATCATACCTTTTCGATTGTTTAATCTTCTAATCTGAAAAAATATTCTCATAAGCCTTAACTGAATCAAGATCTAACCCTAACCGATCCAACAGTCACCAAATCCATTGCTCAGACCCTTTCAAAAATGTCTTAGTCTTATAGTCCTTGACTTTATCACCCCATAGAGATATCAACCTATTTTTGAGATTAACAGGAATTGGGGAAGAAGATATCGGGGGACAACCATCCCAGGAGTCCTCCCAAAATAAGGCTTTATCCCCCAAGCCAACATCCCAAGTCAAGAACTTAAAAATTAATTTTCGACATCTAGACATAAAATTCCAGCACTCTTACCCTCTTGGCACGTTTTTCATCCTAAATAGAGAAAGTGGATCATCTGGAACAAGATATTTGTTATCAAATATCTTGGCCCATTTATGATCTCTTTCATTGTATAAACGCCAAATAAGTTTCGCTCCTAACGCTTCATTTTTCCATTGCAGATTCTTTATCCCTAAACCCCCCTGATCCTTAGGTTTACATAAATCATCCCATTTAATGAGAGCTAATTTTTTGTCATTTTTCACAATCTTTCCAAAGAAAGTTCCTAAGTTTTGATATAAACTTTGAAAACATATTCTTAGAAAGGGGAAGGAAAGAGAGAGGGAAAATAAGAATGGTTGATAATACTGAGCTAATTTTGGTAGTTTTGTCAGCCTTTGAGAGCCACTTGTCTTTCCAACTATCTATCCTCTTATCCAGCTTTTCAAGCATATCCAGCCAAACTTTTTTGGAATTTGACCCCTTCTCAAGAGAAATACCTAAATACTTACATGGAAATTTCCCCTTATTATAACCCATAATACTACAAATCCGATTTTCCATTTCAAAAGGAGCATTTAGAAAATAAATCTTGGATTTGCCATTATTCAACTTCTAACCTAAGGCATCCATATAGGACTTAATGATATCACTAAGACCCAAAGCCTCAAAAATTGTACTCTTACCAGGCAAAATTGTGTCATCTACATATTGTCGATGAGTGATATTGGGCATATTCCTAGTAACAGTGATGCCAGTAATTTTTTTTTTTTGGTAGGCATTTGAAACTGCTCTTCCAAATTCGTTTGCCATTATGATGAAGAGGGAAGGAGATAATGGATCTCCTTGTCTAATTCCTCTTGAAATTTCAAAAAGACCTTCTAGGCTTTCCATTAATAAGAATAGAAATCTTAGGGGTAGAAATAAATTTGAAAATAAGATTTATCCATTGATGACAAAATCCAAATGCTTCAAGAACCTTATAAAGAAAATGTCAATTAACCATGTCATAAGCCTTTTGTATATCTAATTTCATAAACATACATGTCTCCTTATTTTTTGACGCCGAGTGGATTGTTTCTTGAATAGTAAGGATACCATCTAGAATAGATCTACCCAGGACAAAAGCTTATTGATTTTCAAAAATAAGATTAGCCAGGAAACCTTTAAGCCTATTTTCTTAGAATTTTAGACTAGATTTTATAAACTATGTTTCATATTTAGCAATAGGACAATAATCTCCTGGAGTTTTCGGCCCATTCTTCTTAGGAATCAAGGTGAGAAATGAGTAATTTATTTTAGCCAACAAAGCTCCTCCATTTCGATATGCTTCAATGGCTTTCCATAGGTCCTCCCCCACAATATCCCAACATTTCTGAAAGAAAAAGGCCTGAAAACTATCGGGTCTAGGAGATTTCTCTGGACTCATACTGAAAACAATAGATCTTACTTCATCCAAAGTGATTGGTTTATTTAACTCCTTATTATCCTCAGATGAGATTATTTTTGGAATAAATTTAAGCATTTTCGATTGAGCCAATCTATTAGATCCTTCATAATTATTTAATATCCCATAAAAATGTGATACAAACATATCTGCAATTTCTTGTGGTCTATCAGTATGAATACCCAACTGATTAATGATACTCGTTATTTTGTTCTTAGATCTATTATAAATGGTGGACTCATGGAAAAATTTTGTGTTCCAATCACCCTCATCTGGCCATTTATCTCATGAATTATGTCTCCAGAATATTTCTTCTTTGGAGATGATATCTTCCTACTTAGCGAGGAGTTCTTTTTCTAATGCATAAGTTTCGTTGTTCATACCATGCTTAATAATTTCTAAGTTGAGCTTTTTTAATTTGTCTTCAATTTCTGTCTTTTCTTTGAAGATATTATTGAAATTCTCTCTATTCCATCTTAGGATCTTTTCTTTTAACCATTTTAGTTTAGAAACAAAGATGAATATCTTAGAACCTTCAAATCTATCTTGTTTCCACAATTCTCTAATATTATCAATAAAATTGGGGTCTTGAAACCACATCTTTTTGCATTTAAAAGGGTTCATGATTAGTTTTGATAGTTCACTATGCTCAAAACAAACAAGATAATGACCAGAGCTTGCTATTGGCAGGATGGAGGAATGAAAATTTAAATTATAATCTTTGAAATTACCTATTATAAAAAACTTGTCTAATTTTTCAGCAATATACGCAAGGTCCTTCCTTCTATTATTTCATGTTAAGATACCATTATTCATTGGAACATCTATCATGTTATGTTTTCCATTCCAAGTTTTAAAATCTAAAGATGAGTGAGAGAGATTCTACGAACCTCCTACCTTTTCTTCTAAGTTTAAAATAGTATTAAAATCACCACCTACCAAAATGGAACTGTCATTGTAATTATAGAAAATAGAGCTTAATTCATCCCAAACAATTTTCTTCCCTAAATGACTAATTAGACCATAAATATTAATTAAAATAAATTTTAGATCTATTTTAAGACTGTACTCTAGCGCTTATCCAATTATTACTTAATTCTAAGCATTGTATGTCTACCCTCCTAGGATTCCAGATTAAACCTAGACCCCCTGATGCACTTGCAGACTCTAGAAAGAAAGACTCCCAAAAACCTAACATCTTGTTAAGTTTTATACCTTCAATATTATTCAATTTGGTTTCATGAATTAATATGATTTTAGAATTAAAAGATTTAAGATTTTTTTTTAATAACCTTTTTTTACTAGGGGCATTTAAACCCCTAGCATTCCATGTGGTGATCCTCATGATGCCCTAGGAAGGTACTTCCCCTTCCCAATATTAGCAAGTCATCTATCTTCTATTGTTCTCTGCATAGTGCATCTGCCTCTCTTAGTTCCTTTAGAGATTTCCTACCTATTTTACCTTTTGATCTAACAAATCTTGGTGAATTCAAACTTTCCTAATTCATATGGATCCCGAGAAGCTATGAGTTTACCAGACTATGATCAGGCAATATTCTGAAGTCATTTTGTTTATCCAATTCTTCATTTTCAATTTCATTGATGATTTAACTAACTATTCTCGGCTACTCTACATCTACACTCTTAATCTCTTCGAAGATAATTTTTCCAACTCTCTTAGCTTCTTGGTCTGTCTCTGATATGCTACCACAATTCTGAGTCTATCTTAATAGGTTATCTCCCAGCTCTATCTTTATTAAATCCCTTATGAGATCTTCAGCTATATAATCTTTGCCTCCTAATTTGAGGATCCTTTGGATTAAAGCCTCCTTCTAGGAATCTATGTTGAAGCTAATATTATCAATGTTGAATACCTGAATTAGCTCCTCAGCTAACTAATCTAGATCTTGATCTTCTAGATTTAAAATTTCTACCTCTAAGTTCATAGCCACATCTTTGTTTAAAAAGTTTTGTAGTTCTCTTGAAATTGATCTATCTTCCCTTTTTTCTTTATCAATCTTATCTGACTAAGTATTCTCTGGAGTAAATGGAGAGCTTGTATATGTACCCGGAGTCTACCAAAACTTTGAAGAAATGTTGATACCTTTAATTCTTGGAGTCACGGATTTAACCTCTATAGCTTGTGTCTATTGCTGCACCATTTGCCTCTCTAACTTCGATAGACTATTGCTTTTTGCTCTATCTATTTGTGGATCAAATAGTAAGGAGTTTTCCAACTCGACTATATCACCTTTCCCCGGGGCCCCTATTACCATATTTTGTACTATGATTAGATCTTTTATTTCAATTTATCCCCCTCTTGAAAGGTTTAGAATATTACATGACTCTCTCCTGCTTGAATCATTACAAGTCATTTGGTCCAAAATGGATGGACAAACCACTTTAACTCCTTTTACATTGCTTGCTATCAAATTTTGATGCATATCCACCTTTACCTCTTTATTAGTCATATTCTCCTCCCTAGCTAGACTTGACCCCTATCTCAAAATTCTCTTCAAAACTTTCTTGTTTTTCTTAGCTCTATACTTCTTTGTTTCCTTATTATTTTGAATCAATTCGGAAGAATTTTTATGATCAGTGAAAATGATAGATTTAATCTTTGCAGTAGGTGTGTCATTGACCTTATCCTCCTCTTGATTGATTAATTTTGTATATTGCATATCATCCTGATGCCCATCCTTACTTTTTGATTGTAAAGAGGAGTTTAGATCTGAGAATCTATAACCCATCTTCTTTCTTAGATTGCAAATTGTAGGAAACAAGCTCTAAAAATCTAAGGTAAGAGGTATATTTTGAAACCCCATTCCATTATTGTCTTCAATCTTTATTATTTTTGAAATTTCTCCTTTGAATGAGTATAGATTTAAATTATAAGTTGTCTTATTGGTTATTACTCTTTTATGAAAATGTAAAGAATGATTGAATTTAGTCTTGATTAGTAATTTCACATTATTATAATACTGAAATGATGCATCAATCCCTATGATCTCACACAAGAAAACACTATTGATTTAATGATTTCAATCGGATTCAATTCCGATGGTAGGGCCTGTATGTTGAACTAAATTGGGCATTTAAAAACTAAATCTTGTAATTTAAAGTTTGGACACCATTCGACAAACTTGACAATATGACCAATAAAAAAACACTCAAAGACATTTGTAAATTCCTTTTTAACCAGTTCATCTAAAAAGTTTAAATATAGGACTTTGTTACAAAAGAAGGGTATACTTACCTGGTCACAGTAGTTTTCTTTAAGCCAGTTGAGAGAAAGAACATTTCTTCACTAGGCCCATTCCAAAATGCAAAAATACCAAGATATTGACCTTCCTAGCATGCCCCTTTAGATTTATCATTTTGGATCAAGATGGGACTGTCTTTTTCACCTAGATTTGCATTATGAACTGAAATTCCATTAGGTTTTGCCATGTTCCTAATAGCCCTCTTTGTGAATCACCGATACGAGGGAATGTAGGGTTTTTGAGATGCAACACTAGGCATATCTGTATCAATGGGGAAGTTGACATGTCTTGGGGACTGTAATGAAACCCTATCTAATACTTTTGGATATGGAGACACTTTGCGCAGGTTTGAAGATGCGTATTTGGTCATACTAAAAACCCTAATTTGATGATCTAGACTTTCTAAAGTAAAATAAAGGTATGGATGGATGTTACCAACTAAATCTGAAGATTTGTGAGAACAATTTGAATGGAAACTCCCTAGGGATGATTTCCTTCCATGCTTCTCCTCATGCTACGGATTTGACTTGTCGAGATTTGGAACAGTATGATTGTCCAAGTTTTCCAATATGGAAAATTTGTTATCAGTATCCATTACAAAGAATGCCTGAGAAGAATCCTAGAAATTTGCAGAGATCTATTAATGTTCATGATTAGTATGCCCAAAATTATTTCAATAAATGAATGCCTTGTTCAAATGCTTGCTAAAATTTGTAGTTCTTGCTTTTTCCACGATTTTGATCTAGTCAATAAAACTATTAAGTTAAATATATTGTTGTTTCTTTATGTGAGACTCAAATATTATAGATAACAAACATTGCAGTAAATTCAAATATTGTTTGATGAAACTATTTCTCTTTTATGTGACAATACCAATGTTTTTTATCAATGCTAAAATAGGTTTTTTTATAACATACCAGAAACCCCACTTATTTTACATAAAAATATAAAATTCAAGTACCAAAATGAAACAAAAATCTAACCAATAGACACACTCACATCCACAACTAGTAGAACCAAGCAACAACCAGTACCAAAACTTGCAATACTAAAAAATGGACAACCTAACTAAAGCGCAAAAACAATAAGGTGGAAAAAGCTAGGATAATTCTTCCACCTTATCTTTCAATTCTTATTGCATTCTTTTTATCTTCTCTATAACCTCTTTGATGTATTTTTGGTTAGTTTGGGTCTCATTCTTTTGCTTCTTATTTGTGTTGGAATGGGTAAATTTGCCAAGTCTAGCCTCAACATCTTCCTTCGTAGCATCCTCAAGGTCGAGCACAACCTTCACCTCCTTATCCTAATCTATGTGGCTTAGTACCATGTTTGTACACTCGATCATAGTATCCAACAAATCCTAGAATTTTTTTAGTATATCTTTAGTCACTTTTTCCATTTTTGTGATCTTCTTGCTTATCTCTTCTATTATCTCCATATTCCCCTTCTACTCACCCACCTTCTCTTTCTACCCTTGCTCATCCATTTTCTCTGAATCTCCTCAAATTTCCCTACTAATACTCTATACTTCAAATTTAGCATTTTGAGAGAGTGCAAGTCCATTTGTCCAATCTTAGTGAATAAAGATAAATCGCTTTAGCAATTTGTAGAACACCATGGGGAGGATTGACAACCAAGTTTTTGATGTCATCCTCATTCAAATTAACATTGATCTCCTCCTCTTCCATCACTTGAAACATAGGAATTCTCGCCCTCCTCTTCTCCTTTTCCTCCCAAAAGGCTTTATCCATTTTCTCAAATTGGTTCATGCTAGGAGCTAGGTCTTCATTATCTTTCCCTTCAATATCTCTCAGAGAGATATACACACCATGATCAATTGATTATTCATAATCAACAAGCCTAATTGCTTCTCTAGGTTCTTCATCATCCCCTTTATTCTAAGGGGACAAGTTTTCTTTAATTTTAGGAGTTGAATAGGGGTACTCGACTCATCTTGAGTAACCCAAATATCGTTAATTTTGTTAGAGGAGACGTTATCTCATTTTGAGTAGAACACAGAGAGGGAGGAGATCTTAGGACATTTCCACCTCCAAACAATCTTTCCACAAACTCAAAATTTTCAACTTCTTTTGAGTTATCCATTTTCATCTCCTCTTTCCCATGTCCTTCAATCTCTTTTTTCTCTACTTCATATTCACTATCTTCTTCATTTTCATAGACAAGTTCAACATAATTAACCTTAGTCTTCAAGATTTTGTTAGAACTAGGGGATTCCAACCCTAATTCCCCTAAAATCCTTTTACCGTTTCCCAATTCTTCCCCTGGCCCTAGATTTTTACCACTGTGTTCCATTATGTTCTTCAAAACTAGATCAAGGATAGATTTTTTAAAATCACTATAAATCAATCTCATCAAACCCTCATGTGTTATGGGTTTGTTGGGATCAGACCTCAAAGCACTACTACTATGAGAAAAAGAACACAATAAATAGAAAGGAAAACACTCCCTTTTTATACCTAAAGTGGTTTAAAAGTACAAAGTAGTAGTATGGACCCTATCATATCTCCCATCAAGAAAAATATACTCCATTACAACAATAAGAAGATGCCTCCAAAGTATCTTAATAGATACAATAACATTAATACCACCCTCCCCTTTAATCAACTAACCATCTGTTTCTTTGGGGAATTTCTTAATGGTCATTTCATAATACTTAAGATCCTAGAAGAAAAGCTTACATTTTTCACTGAGCCCTATAATTTCTACCATAATTGTAACATTGATTTACAATTTTGTAAAATTATAAATCATAAATACATTCTAATAAAACTGATTTGATTCAGGCAACAATCTACAATATAATGGTAAATTGTGATCCTTTTCATCTAAGAAACTTTGGATTCAAGTCTACTTGAATCTAACAAATAATAATAATTAATATATCATATATATAAATATATACAGAAAATAGAAAAATTCTCAGCAATTAATATCTGTAACAATGAAAAGCATATATTATTCTTCCCTTCTTCTTTCCTAAAAATCATTAATTGTCCCTTTTTCCAGTCTAATTAATAATAAAATTCATTGTTTTAATAGAATAACTTTAAGTGTTACCTGTTTTATCTAATCAAAACAACTCCACAAAAGAATTGTGTCATTGAAAAATTACCTTCCATTTTATCAAGAACTCTCTTCACAGCTCCAACGCATCCTTGGCATTACATACCCACCTTTAGAACCACAGTCTGTATCTCAGAAACTAAAATCCATCAGTTAAGACATAAATCTAACAGACCAATATAAAAGAACACCAATCTCCAATAAATGTTATATTAACAAGAAAATAAAAGAAACATAAGAACTATGCCTGCGACATGTCAGCAATGAAGAATCTAAGAACTTTATCCCAAAACAAATCAATTCACAACAGACTGATTAACCTGCAAACCAATGTCACATATATATAGAAACCAATGTCACATATATATAGAAACCAATGTGATTTTTTCTTTTCCACAAATTCGGCTGTAAGAAACCATTGATTTTGATAAGAAAAGACGTTTGGTAATTGATTTACATGGATGGCATTTTCAGCTCTACGTAATTCATGACGAGATATGGAGTAGTAAATAGAAATGTCCATTATTCTTTTGTCGAATTATGTCGCTGCATCATACATGAATGGACCGAATTCATTTCATATATAAACCTGAAATTGATATCTTAATTTTCAAACAAGAAGAAAAAGAAAGAATCAGCAGAAAGAGGATCAAAGATGCAAGTCATTGCTTGGGAAGCCAACAAAAACCCAACGGGATTGATTTGTTTTTATGTGGATTAATTAATAACATGAGCAAACCCTTACGCAATGAAAGATCCGCAATGAAAAGGTCAATGGTGCGATTCAATTTAGTCACAAACTATATGTGGACATTTCTTTCACCCCGTGCTTCGTGGGCCATCCCACCAAATGCGCTCGATGTGACTAAATTATGTACCTGTTTTTAATGTTTTATCCATTTTTTCAATTATAATTATAATATATAAAATATTTAACTTCTTTTTAACATTCAGATATAGGTTTTTTTGTGGAGGGTCTGGAGGAGAAGAAGCTCCTCTCTCTTGTAAATTGGGAGACAGTTTGCTCTCCCAAGGATTAGTGAGGTCTCTATGTCACAGACATCCATCTTCCTAAAATTGCTTTGTTAATGAAAATCAAATGGAATATTATGAACTCTGGAGTGGAATGGGTTAAAATTATGAGGGAGAAATATTTAGAAAGTTGCAAGGGTTCAATCCTTCTTAAAATCTCCCAACAAATAGGTTCTAATATATGGAACAACATTCAAAAATTCACCCTGCTTTTAACCTAAGGTTGTTTCTAGCAAATTGTGAATGGTAATGATGTGGATTTCTAGTTGGATCCCTAGGTCAACCAACCTCCTCTAGATTTCTACTCAATATTCCCAACATAAAAGAATGTGTTGGTTGAGCATTTGAGAAATAAGGTTAGTGATTATTGGGATTCTTCTGTTGTTCCTCTCCAATGGAAGATTAACAATAATTGGGGTGGAAATGGTCTTAAAGGGATTTTTGTTTAGCTCAGTCAAACTCTCTCATCCCTCAAGTTCCATAGATTGGATCAAAAGGAGAACTTGATATGGAAGAATTCCAACTTAGGATTTTACACTATGAAAAGAGGTTTCGGTCTTCTTATGCCCTAATGGCCTCAAGAAATTGATTGGGGAAGATTATGGTAGATGAAGGCTCTTACCAAAATAAATTAAAATCGGTGGACAATTTGTCATAGGAAAATCATCATGTTGGATAACTTGCAAAAAGAGGTTTACATTTAGTTAACAAGTACATGTTGTGTGAACAAGAAGGAGAAAATATTTCCCATGTTTTGTTCTCGTGCCCTTTTACTTGGGAGATCAAGCAACACACCTCAACCTTGTGTAATTACCATTGGTGTTGGGATAATAACCACAAAGAGGTGACCGATTCAGGGATTCCTCCCACCAATCATCATTTTTACTAAAGAAGTCAACTGGCATACTCTTCTATATGGACGTGTTAGAAATGCTTTAGAATAACTGAGAGGGGGGGTGAATCAGTTATTCAAGGTCCAAATGTCCAATTAAAACTTTTTCATCAAGTAAAGTGAGCCTATTAAATTGTTCATTCATCCAAGCTTAAACTTTCCTACTTAGCAAGTTACTGTAAATGAACATGCAAGCATAACACATGAAAGATCAACACATAACATAGTAATTTACGTAAAAACTGAATTTGAGAAAAACCACTAGTAACATGCTACTCAATTCTCACTCTTTTGAAGTGATGCCCTATAAAAGGCCTGCCCTATTAAAGGCTACAACACACTGTTAAATGTGACCTGGTTAAAGGATTTATCAACCCTATTAGAAGTAGGCCTGGTTAGAGGACTTCAGAATATTCTCTTGGAATGCCACCCTATTAAAGGATTTACAAATGGTTGTTAAACCAACCTAAGTCTATAGGATTTTACCCTAGCTTGAATAATTCTTAGAAAGTAACAACAAGGACTTTTGACCTAATTACAATTCATAACTTATCTTGCAAATTTTAGATTTCTATTCAACTCTTCACAATTTTCCTGATTTTCAGTCTTTGTAGCTCTGGTAGCTTGTCCTACTTTCAAGCATTTTCTCCTTGAGACTTCATGCTCAATGTACTAGTGCAATCTCCTATATGACCACTTATTGAAGAAAAATCTCTGTGCTATGTTCTTCCTTCTCCTTGATGCCTTCTCCTTGACAACCTTCAACCACCTCGCAATTTGGCACACCAACAACTCCAGATTCTTGGCCTCTGACTCCTTAAATAGAAGTTTGGAATTATTTTTCCTACTCGATTCTCCCTTCCTTTAATTCTAGTTCAAATAGATTGGGTAGGATTCATTGAATCCAACCCATATCTTGCTTCTTCTAGAAACATCATGAAGAATTCTCTTGAATTTTCTCAAAAATGGTTTACATGAAATTTTGTGCCACCAGCTCATCATCCTTATCCTTCATCTAGTTCAAAAAATTTAAGATAACAAACTTGTTGGCTCAGATTTGACAAATCTTTGACTTTTCCAATAATATAGCAGCTCGGCACTATTGAAATTCAAGTGCACAACACATACTATGCTACTTGGCATCCACTAAGTTTTACTGATGCTTGGCACTTATTTTGGATTCACTCAGTATCCACTAAGTTTTACCGATGCTCGGCACCTATTACTTTTCTCAGCACCTAAACATGCTCAACTCCTTCTGCATCACTCAACACACACTAGATTTTTCATTTCCTTGGCACTAACTGAAAATCTACTTGGTTCGAACTAGCTTGCTCGCCACTCACTAATGAAATTTAGTTAAGCTTTGCAGATATCCTTGTTATAACTTATTCTTCCAGTGTTTCTAAGTGTGGCCAGCCTCTATATTTTCACGTATGTTATCAATCCATCATTTTACCATTGTCTTAACTAATCTTTGCACTTCATTTCAAAACCATAACTCAACCTTTCCCTTAGGTACTCTTGTTACATCTTATTGATTAAATCCTCTTCATCAATCAACTAAGTGATAGTACTTGGATCTTATAAGCAATTGTCATTCCAACAAATAGCAAGTTTGACATCAATGACAAAACAATGATTGAAAACATTCTTTAATAAAAATCTTCCTTCTTTTTGCAACAATATCCCTCTTTGATAGTATTCATTTCCAATTAGATTTCTAACAATCTCCCTCTTTGGCATTGGTGGCAAACCAAACTAATCAACCAAGTTATCAAAACGCTAACTAGGTTAAAATAGTAAATCAAATGCCAAAAAGAAAAATGTGTTACCATCAATTTTCACAACTGCCTTTCTAGTCAATTATCCTAATTTCTTTGCTTTCACTTCTCCCTCTTAGCTGTTGTATCTTGTTTCTTCCCTTTCTACTATATCTTCTTGAACATCCTTTTTCTCCCTCTTTTCTTTGTCTTACCACTATTCACTTAGATCTTGTACTGCTCTTGACTCCTTCTTACATTATTTCTCCCTTTGTCCATTTGATTATGTAGATAGATTTGATCAATTTCTTGCTACTTCTTCCTCTCTTCAATTGAATGATTGTTGACATACTCCATCCTTATTTGCTTGTCTTCCACCAATTGTCTTACATAATGATACTTAATTGCAATATGCTTTATTTTTGCATGCATCACAAGATTCTTTGATATGTTGATGGTACTTGTGTTATCACAATACAGTATCACAGGTTTAGTTACGTCGTCCTTCATACCTTGCAACAAATGTTTGATCCATATAATATTAGTGCAGTTGATAGTAACAACAATATATTTAGCTAGACTGTGAGGTAAAACTTTTCTTTTTGTTGGTCCAAGTAATCAATCTTTTCCCTAAGAAAAGTGCTCCTTTACTGGTGTTCTTTCTATCATCAATATTACCTCTCCAATTTGCATCATTGTCGACTTTCAACTGAAACTTTTCACTCATCTTGTAGTAAAAACCAAAGTCATCAGTTCCTTTTAGGTTCCTTAGTATTCTTTTTAGTACCATTAGATGATTTTCTCTTGGGTTAGCAAAAAATCTTTCCACTATTCCAACTGCTAATGCAATGTCTTCTCTACTATGCACAACATACGGCAATTTTCCAATCAGTGATTTATACATTATCTGATTCACTTCAGCTAACTCATCATTTTTTGATAACTTGTCCTGTTACCATTGGTGTAGTGATTGGTTTTGAGTCTTCTAATTCAAACATCTTGAGTATCTCCTTGATGTATTTTGATTGAATCAAAAATATGCCATGCTTTAGTTGATGTACTTGCAATCCAACAAAGAATTTGATTTCTGTAAACATTGACATCTCAAACTCATGTTTCATTTTATCAGCAAAATTTTTGCATAGGACATCTTTTCCTCCAAATATTATATCATCAACAAAGATTTTAGATATCAAAATGTCTTTACCTTTTTCTGCCTTTTATGTACAAGTTGTTGTTGTCATCTATTCTTTGAAATCCTATCTTCACAAGGTATTTATGTAGTCTCACATACCATGCTTTAGGTGCTTTCTTTAAACCATAGAGTGTTTTATGCAGTTTGAAAACCACATCCTTGTTGTTGTCATCAACATATCCCTCTGGTTGTTCTATGTAGACTTCCTCTTCCAGTATACCATTTAGGAAAGAAGACTTTACATCCATTTGGTAGACTTTGAAACCTTTATAAGAAACATATGTAAGTAGTGTTCTTACTCCTTCCATTCTCGCAATAGGGGCAAATGTTTCTCCATAGTCCAATCATTCTTCTTGTGCATAGTCTTTGCAGACTAGTCTAGCCTTGTTTCTTGTTATCTCACCATTCTCATCAAGTTTGTTCCTAAAGACCCATTTGGTACCAATTACATTCTTATCAGCTGGTCTAGGAACTAGGGTATAGGTTTTATTTTTCTTAATCTGATCTATCTCCTCTTCCATAGCTTTATGCCAATTATCATCATGTAGTGCATCCTTCATTTTTTTGGGTTCAATCTTGCTCAACAAACATGATTCATTCCTTAGTCTATTCCTTATCATTGGTCCAGCTTCCTTGCCTCCAATGATTTTTCCTACAAGGTGATGTCTTCTCACATATCTAGATAGTCTTAGTTCTATACTTCTTTCCATGTTTGGTCCTTCAGCTTCAGAGTCACTTTGCACATCACTATCTAGTATTTCATTATCTCTTCTACGTGTACTATTCTTAGAATCAGAGTGTGCATTTTCTTCATTTTGCAACTCAGCTTCTAAATGTAGCTCAACATTGATTGGCTGTGACTTGAATGATACTGAAATTTGTTGTTGGCTCCCAACTTGATTTGTAGCATCATCTTCAATAGACATTCCTTCATAGAAGTATATAAAAGATCTATAATCTTCTAGTTTCTTGGATTCATCAACTTCGACTTCTGCATGCTCATCAAAATTTACGTTTGCACTCTCTACAATCTTGTTAGTGTTAGTATTCAAACACTTATATGCCTTTCTTCTAGTGGAGTATCCAAGGAATATCTCTTCATCACTCTTTGCATCAAACTTGTCATTCTTAGTATCCTTAAGAATATAGCATTTACAACCAAACATTTTGAAATGTTTTATGTTAGGTGAGTGACCATACCATAATTCAAAAGGTGTTGCATTTGTTCCTTTCTTGACCTGTACTTGGTTCAGGGTATAAATAGAAGTACTTACAACTTCTCTTGAGTACTTCAGAGCAACATTTTTCTCCATCATCAAGGTTCTGGCACTGTCTATCACTAATCTATTCCTCCTTTCCGCAATGCCATTCTGTGCGGGAGTTCTTGGTGTTGATGTTTGTCTATTGATTCCTTTTTCATTGCAAAATGTCTCAAATTCTTTTGATGTAAACTCTCCTCCTCTGTTTGATGTAACGCCCCACCAAGGGATCCAAAAGAATTAACCTAAAGTTTTATTAAGTTTGCTAAACTTTTTTTTTTTTGAAGTAAGAAAGTATAACATACACATCAAACACATAGTAGCAAAAGCAATAACATGTAATCATCAACAAACATACATAATAGGTTACATTCCATAAGGATTCCAAGACGTTGAGTCACATTTAAATTTAATTAATCCTAAGTCTAACAACTACCATATCCACATAAAATAATAATCAAAAAGTCCAAAGTCCATATAATATACATTTGTTCTGAATGCCTCTTGGAAAATTAATTTGGAATGCTCAACATCCATTGTACATGTCACAGGGTATGAAAGGCTTAAAAGAATATACATATGTAACAACAGAGATACATCATCCTCAAATCCATGATACAAAGGATAGTAAAATAAATGAAATCATTCACCATACATGATACATCCATAATGATAAAACAACCATCATAAAATCTAACCATCCATCATAATAGTTCAGGAACAGAATGAAGGTAAATGCCAACCAAGAAAGCTCCAGCCACGGTGACCACAGATGGATCTCAATGGTAAGAGTAAAAACCACTACCACCGGACCACGTGGAACCTAAATGGTCCACTCCCACCATGCTGAGGAGATAGTCTCAAGTCCCCAAATAGGATATCAAATCACATAACACAAGTACTCTCTAATTCAAGGAAATCCTAAAAGTACACTAACTCAAAGGTTCCAACATAGATAGACATCTAGACCCAAAGGCACCACAAAGACATGTAGGAAACCTACTATGCAAGCGGGAAAGTGTCATCACATGAATCACATTGGAAGTTACCTGAGAAATCCCTCAAAAATCTTGCGTCCCCAGTAATCCTACGGCCACTAGTATCCTCTCGTACAGATAAGGCATACTATGGAATGCAAGGTAGCAACCAAGTGTTCTCTCTACCCCATCATAATCTATACTAGCACTCAAGGTATGTGAGAGAACATACAATTATGTTATTAGGTTCATTTAAGTCAGTATTTAGGTGAGATGTTTTCACTTATTAAAACAAACAACTTAGAATGAGTCATCCCCAAAGCCACTTTGGGTCTCCCGTCCCTCATTACAAGCCACTTCCTGACACTACACATAGATAACCTACCCTAGGCTCATGAAATCACAAATCACAAAATCACCTCAGTGCTATACAAGCGAATGGAAAGCATCATAAGTATAATCCACAATAATCACATCAGTTCTCCATGAGCAACTAGAAAGCATCAAATAATAATCATAATGATCACAACAATTCTCTATCAGCCACTGAAGGACCCAATGATAAAACACAATATCCAACGGTTCTCCAATGAGCACCTAGAAAGTATATCAATAATAAATCACAATACTAATTGAAAACTCCAAAATGGTCAAGTCAAACATGCCACAACATGACATCATCAAGAACAAATCACTTAAAACACCTCAGCTTCACACAAGGAAACTAGAAAGCAACAACAACTAGTAAATACATCCATCATAGAGCATATTGATAGATCACCATGGTTGGGTTTTAAAAAGATCGAGACCAAAACATCATAATATCACAATCACAGAACCCTCGAGCCTCTGGTAAACATCCTAAACTGGTCAACACTCTAGGACCACCCAAACCCCAAACACAGATAACATAAACAAAATAGTATAGTTCAAAGTTTGGGTTTGATTCCAATTTATAGAATAGGGTTTAAGTTGAAGTTTCAATTTGTGTTTCAATGTACATTTCTAAAGCAAAGGTTTCTCACTATTACCCTTATAATTTAACTAGATTATTTAATCGTAAATATAAAGTTACTCTTAGATTAAAAGTCAAATTTCCTAAATTAATCTAGAATATTCTTTATCTTATTAAGTTATAAAAACTAACCATTAATGATTTTAAATAAAATAACTATGATTTAAATAAAATCAATAATTCAATCCTTAATAATAACTTCTATTATTAATAACTATTATTACATCATATTTAATTAAATTAATAAATATTTATTTAAATATATATTACATTTATTATTATTATAAAATATTAATTAAATTTAACATTAAAATTAATAATAATAATGTAATTTTAATTTAATTAAAAATTAATAAAAATTAATTGCAAATTATATTAATGCGACTTAAGCCAAAGTCTAATTTCCAAATGTAAAAAGAGGAGATCATAAATTAAGTTTTAATGAAAAAAAAAAAGCAATTTAATTATCGCTGCGACAGTTACTGACTACAGCGCACGACTGCTGTCGCAGTCGACCTGCGTCAGTAGGTACGACTGTGCAATTGTCGGCCTACCTCTTTAAAATAAAGGACACGGGTGGGGGTATTTCCCCCACCAATTAATTTTTTTTTAATTTTAATTTTTTTAAATTTAAATTTATAAATAGAAATTTCATTTAAATAGATATATATTTTTTTTAACAATTAATTATTGTATATTATTATTATTATTTTTAAAATAATATTTTATAAATTTAATATAGTTAATTTCAATTAAATATTCATCTCACAAAAATTATATATATATATATATATATATAATTTGATTTCTACATTACTCTGATAGAGAAAATATTTTTAACCATCCAAATTTTCAATCTCAAAATTTTACTTTATTTAAAACTCAATTCTTCTTGATTAAATTCTGATTTCCTTAATCTAGAACGAGGGTTTCTTCATTTTTTTTTCTAATCCCTATGTATAGAGTAATTAATTGACAAGCATCTGTTAATTTCCAATATTGAAATGTTTAAACTTTCATCACAGAGAATCTACAAGCACAAAGAAGACAGGAAGTAGGAAAATTGTGTAATTAATCAGTGATCACAAGACCCTACCTGATCTTGGTGCTAATACAAAAACTCCAAAAAACTGTGAGAGAATTCACTCCTCTTTAATAACTTTCCTTTGAAAAAGTTTCCTAGAAATTTTTTTTTGAAATTCGCTGCCAAAAGATTTCCCCAAAATTCTTTCCCAAATTTGCCATCCCCCAAAAATGAACCCCCAAGTTGTGATAAGGAGTTTTCTCCTCAAATCGGGGCACTAATTGCGCTTCACCCAAGAGGACTCGTTGCTCACAAGTCTCAAACTTCCAATTAACTTTTTATTAATATTTCTTTATCCTACATTAATCTTTTCATGCACATTAAATTGAATTATTTAATTACTTTATTTAATTTTTACTTGACTTCTATTTTTAATCTTTATTACTTTTAATCCCATGTGCACTTAATGAAATTAAAATAACATTATTATTTTCACTTATTTTATCTTTTTAATTACTTTCTTTTATTTTCAACTCATGCATAGATCATGAAATCTAGAATTTTTTTAATAGTTTAATATCTTTTCCACTTTTAAATTTTTATTTTCAAATGTCACATTTGATAAATACTTATTAACTTAAATAACAATAATATTTAATATTTATTTAAAAATGAACTCTAAATGTATTATTATTAAATTAACTAAATATTATCACATTCTATATTTTTTTTATAACTTTAATCTCCAAATTCAATTCTTTTTATTTAATTAATTTCTCGATTAATTAAATATTAAAATATCATAATAATCTTCTATTAAATTAAATCATTAATTAATCTTTTTAATTAAACTTAATTAATAAAAAATACACCAAAGACTCATAAAGACAACATATGAAAACCCATCATAGAAAAACACATAGTAAATTAAACAAAGGGTTATGATCACGAATTAACGTCATCCGACACATTCGGAGGGTACTCAACCCAGATACTTTTCCTAATTATCAATTAGGACAAATGGCTAAAGGGTTTAGGATTTGGATTTAAGATTTACCTCCCCTCTCTTACCATTGAGTTAATGTGATAGGGTACGCTCATCCTGGCAATTCAAGAAAGTTGATACCCGGTACCTGCAACTTGCATAAAATCCATGCATGTACAGACACAATATACTAAGCTAAACAGGAAATGGCAAGAAGTGGTACATCGTGTAGACCCCGACTAGTAGGTGCCTACGACTCCCTTAACCACATTAGAAATGCCATACATAAAGAAAAAAAACACACACACCATACACATGCAGTATGGGGTAAGTATCCATAAGAAAACACTTGTGATAATAAACCATTTAACTAATCATCATAGATAACTGAAAATACTGAATAATCATCATACACACATGAAATATAGAGCACCAAGTAATATCATCATATAATCAACTAAATCTGAAACAATATTTGATAATCTTAAAACAATTCTACTAATCATAACATATAAAACAGGCCTAAAAGAGTTTGGAAATTATAGAAAAATGCAAACTCGGGCAGGCACTACATTTGATCTCAGGCATTTTAGACTCTTTCCAATTTCCTTCTCAACCCTAGCCAAATACCACTTAAACATTTGAAATGCATCAGATTTTTGCTTTAAGAACATGGCAGTCATCATCATAGAATAGTCATCCAGAAATAGCATTACTTATCTGTCTCCTTGGCAGCTTTGCACTTCTATTGGGCCACATAAGTCAATATGGACTAGCTCTAGTACTTCTTTGGAAGTATAGGTTTTTCTTTTGAAACTTGACTTGGTCATCTTCCCTAGTTGACATTGTTTGTGCATTGTATTTTTAGGCTTCTTCAACTTAGGCAAACCTCTTACTTTCTTATTTTTGCTGATGCTAATAAAATTGTCAAAGTTAACATGACATAACCTTTTATGTCCTAACCAAACATCATCAAGTCTAACAATAATATAGACCTTGCATCTTCCATATCTAGGTAAAATAGATTACTCCTAGTTTGTTCACATTTTCCTATCAGATTTCTATCAGTCTCATAGATTTTGGCAATTTTTGTTTCCAAATTCTACCTTGCAACCTATATTGCCTAAATGTGATACACTCAACAAATTGTAGTTTAATCCTTCAACATAGTATGCATTATCACATGAATTTTTTTGTTGTAAGTTTAATAGAACTTTTTCCCTTGATTTGGCATGGAGCATCATTTCCAAATCTAACACTATTTCCATCATACTGGGTAAAGGTAATAAATTTACTTTTGTTTCCTATTATGTAATGTGAGCATCCACTATCTATGATCCACTTGTCATTTTTGTTCATACAGGTTACCAGTACTATTCCTTCATCTTCATCTGATTCATCCTTCGTGGATAGATAGACTATCTCATCATCATTCTCATTAGAATCTTCTTCAACAATGTAGCATATTTTGCCTTTGTCCTTGTAATCTCTACTATCATCTTCTATTTTGTTCTTGTACTTGTTTCTTTCATTGTAGTTCTTCTTCTGTGTACAACTGGCAGCAATATGTCCTACTTTATTGCAATTAAAACAAATGATAGGCATCTTACCATTAAATTTACATTTGCCTCTATGAAATCTTTGGCCAATAATGCTTCCAATTGTTCCACATCATCTTCATCTGTGTTGTTGTCACTGGATGCATGTTTTCCTTTCGTACTCTTCTGCTTTGATTTCACCTTCTTAGTATCTTTCAATGATAGCTTAGCCTTGAAATTAGATTCAAGATTCTCAGGTCTATAGTTATCATAATTGGACAACTCAAATGCAGTAAGTCTTCCCACTATTCCTTCAAAGGTTAGTTGATATCCAGAGACACATCTCAACTCTTGGATGGATGAAACTCTAATAGCATAGATGAGGAGCAGGGTTCTTAAGTATTTGTTATTAATAGTATCATCTTCCAAATGACCACCCAAACTTCTTATTGTGCTTACCACTTCTTTCATTTTAGAGGCATATTGAGCAGCATTCTCACCTTCCTCCATTTTCATGTCATCAAACTTTCCTCTGAGGCTTTCTATTTTTGCTCTTTGAATATTCTAATATCCTCTATAGATATCTGATAGGGCTTTCCACATCCTGAATGTAGAATCACATCCTTTGATGTCATCAAATTAAACATAGTTGAGTGCAGAGCCAATCTCTAGCATTGCCTGATTGTGCTCCTTCCTCTTGTTCAAATCATCTACAGAAAGGGGTCCAAGTGGATCTAAATGTTCCACTCCAATTGAGGTTTTTGCATAATCATCTATTAATCCAAGGTGCAACTTCATTAGGCTTTTTCATGCAGCGAAGTTATCTCTATCGAGTTTGGGAACTTCTCTTTTGGACATCTTGATCTTTCTTACTTCTAGTACCTTTAAACTAAGTTAACAGATGGTTCTGATACCAATGGTTAGAAATGCTTTAGAATAACTAAGAGGGGGTGAATTAGTTATTCAAGGTCCAAATGTCTAATTAAAACTTTTTCATCAAGTAAAGTGAGCCTATTAAATTGTTCATACATCCAAGCTTAAACTTTCCTAATTAGCAAGTTACTATAAATCAACATGCAAGCATAACACATGAAAGATAAACACATAAAAACACTGATTTACGTGGAATCCCAATTTGGGAAAAAAAACCAATAACATGCTACTCAATTCTCACTCTTCTGAAGTGATGCCTTATAAAAGGACTACCCTATTAAAGGCTACAACACACTATTAAATGTGACCTAGTTAAAGGATTTATCCACCCTGTTAGAAGTGGGCCTGGTTGGAGGACTTTAGAACATTCTCTTGGAATACCACCCTATTAAAGGATTTACAAATGGTTTTTAAACCAACCTAAGTTCATAGGATTTTACCATAGCTTGCACAATTGTTAGAAAGTAACAACAAGGGCTTTTGACCTGATTACAATTCATAACTTATCTTGTAGATTTTAGATCTTTGTTCAGCTCTTCACAATTTTCCTGGCTTTTAGTCTCTATAGCTCTAATAGGTTGTCCTCCTTTCAAGAATTGTCTCTTTGAGTCTTCATGCTTGATGTACTAGTGCAATCTCCTATATGACCACTTATCAAAGTAGAGTCTCTATGCTCTGTTCTTCCTTCTCCTTGATGCCTTCTCCTTGAAACCCTTCAACCACTTTGCAATTTGGCACACCAGCAACTCTAGCTTATCGGCCTATAAATCCTTAAATAGAAAATTTGGAATTTCTTTTCCCGCTCGATTCTTCCCTCCTTTAATTCTAGTTCAAATGGATTAGGTAGGATTCATTGAATCTAACACATATCTTGCTTCTTCTAGAAACGTTATGAAGAATCCTCTTGAATTCGCTCAAAAAAGGTTTACATAAAATTCTATGCCACCAGCTCATCATCCTTACCCTCCATCTGGTTCAAAAAATTCAAGGTAACAAACTTGTTGGCTCAAATTAGGCGAATCTTTGACTTTTCCAATAATGTAGCAGGTCGGCACTATTGAAATTTTTGTGCTCGACACATACTGTGTTACTTGGCATCCACTAAGTTTTACTGATACTCAGCACCTATTGTGGATTCACTCAACATACACTAAGTTTTACTGATGCTGGACCACTTTTACTTTTCTTGGCACCTGAACACACTCGGCTCCTTGTATATCACTTGGCACACACTAGATTTTTTATTTGCTCAACCTAACTAAAAATCTGCTTGGCTCGAACTAGCTTGCTTGGCACTCACTAATGAACTTTAGTTAATCTTTGCAAAAATCTTTTTTGTAACCTATTCTTCCAGTGTTTCTAAGTGTGGCCAGCCTCTATATCTTTAATTATGTTATCACTACATCTTTTTACCATTGTCGTAACTAATCCTTGCACTTCATTACAAAACCATAACTCAACCTTTCCCTTAGGTACTCTTGTTACATCTTTTTGATTGAATCGTCTTCATCAATCAACTAAATGATAGTACTTGGATCTTATAAGCAATTGTAATTCCAACAAATAGTAGGTTTTACATCAATGACAAAACAATGATTGAAACATTCTTTAACAACAATCTTCCTTCTTTTTGCAACAATCTCCCTCTTTGATAGTATTCATTTTCAATCAAATTTCCAATAGGAAGATGGTCTATTTGGAAAGAAAGAAATAATTGTATCATTAAAGATAAAAGAAAAGATGTTAATTCTATGATCATGCTTTTATTCACAATATCAAGGAAAATATGAAGACTATTCATCCCTCAAGGCATGTTACCCTTTGGGTTCATGGGATTGAGATATTGCAAGAAGATGCAATCTTGTAGAATGTTTTAAAAAATTCAAAACTTGTACAATTGGTTTAAGCAAAAACATAAAATTGGACCCCCAATCCTAGTTGGATCAAATTAAACTTCAATAGCTCATTACTTTGTAACCTAGGTTAGGAAGGAAGGGGTGCCCTCATTAGGAATTCCAGAGGGATGTTTATGGTTGTGTATATAGTCATTTTAGGTACTCAAATAGCATATGTGGTAGAAATGATAGCCCATTTCCATGGTGTCAATTTGGTGATTGGAAAAGGTTTCAAGAAAGTTAGTGTGGAAGGGGATGCATTGAATGTGATCAATAGATTGAATAATAAAGTTGATGTGGGATGGATTGTAAAAGACATCATAAATAAGCTAAGTTTCAGTTGCAACGACAGATGAGGTGACATGCCATCACATGTATCCAGAGGTAAATAATATCACTGATGGGATGGCTTCCCTAGGAAAGTATACCAATCACATAAAAATATAGGAAGACATGCAGTCTACTCCCTTAGATGCTCTTGTGGTGATCATGCAGGGTATTCTCAAATCAAATAAAGATTTCAATGCATTTGATGGGAGTTAATCTTGTCATTTCTTACCTATTTTATTGGCTTTGGGGTTGGCTCATCTTCCATACTTCCTTCTGTGAGCTCTATTTTTAAAAAATTATAGTGAAGTGTTCTTCTTTGCAATGTTGAACATTTGATATTTTTTAGTTTGGGTAGTTTTTGGTATTTTGGTTAGGTCTTTCCTATGAAAGGTGGTTTCTACAAGCTATGATGAGCAGGGAACTTCATGAAATTGAACCTAATAATTGCAAGGAATTCAAAAATGATTCCAAGATTTGGAATACTATGGAAAGAGGGAAATAGCATCCTATGTGGAGGGCATAAATGGTTACAACCAAGAGATCTCTCATAGGTTTGTGGTGTCACAAGTGGAGGGTGAGTTCCATTCATGGTGATGTTGGAAATCATTGGAGCTATGACTAGGATTAGCATTGAGGGCACTAGAATCCTCTTGAAGACCAAAGTGTATTTCAAAGAAGACTACAAGCTATTCTTGAAGCTAGTTGAAAATATCCTAAGACCTCAAGAATGTTCAACTAAAAGAAGTTGCCTAGGGAATGAAAAGAGGTGGCCTCTACCATTATTAAGTTTGTCACTTGTGAAGGTAAGTATTAGCATTTTGATTCCCACCTCTTTCATATCTTGAATCACTTTAGGAGAAATGTGTAGTTCTACTTCCCCTTCTAGATTTTTTCTCTGGTATCTATGTCCATTGAGGAAGTCAACCTTAAGGGTCACTCTCTCCATCAAGTCCAAATTTACAAGTTGTATGAATTTCACTGGGCTTTGATTCCTCAATCTAGCACTTTCCCTAATCTAACTATGGAGCTCAATAATCTTGTTTTTACCCTTGTGTTGTCCTCAATGACACAGTTTTAGACTCCCTAGCAACCCCACTGAGTGTCATATGTCCCGAGTGTTAGGGTAATTCCTTATTGTAAAGTTATAGATAAAAAAGAGGAGGAGCAAGAGCGAGAATAGGATAATGTGGAAGTATTTGATGATCATGTCTCAACTTCTTCATGGGCCATAGAGTTACCCCAAACCCCTGATTCTTTCACTCACTACTTATTTCCCAACTCTTCCCAACCTCCCTTTTCCCCCCTTTCATTAAGAATAAGTTGAGATATCCTAAGAACCTTCAAATTCCTCACAATGGTTCTCCTACTCTTCTTCCCACAACTGAAGAACTAGATTCACAATAGAAAGTATCTCAAGGCAAGATAGATATTAGCATTGGAGGGTTTCAAGTGAAGCTGGAGGAAAGGAAGCTCAAAAGAAAAAGGAGAGAGGAAGCTCATGGAAAAGATGAAGGTTTGTAAGTTGTTTCCAAACAAGATGTTGGTCAATGGAAAAATCTCAAGGAAATGAGGAAGTAGTTGGGTTCTTTTGTTGTTAGTCATTGTGTTGGTTAGTGTTGGTGGGTCTCATGTTGTTGTGTTGGTTTCTAATTTGTTGCTAATTTTTGGTTTTTGTTTTATTCCATTATGATTCTATAAATGTTTTGTTTGTTTTAATTTTTGCTTTTTGATTTTATTCTTGTTATATTTAGTAAGGTGTCACTACGTGTGAATATTTTTCTTTTCATCTGCTAAACTTGATGTTAAGTGTTTGTTTAGGGTTCAAGCCCTGCCTTGCTTTACTTCATTGACAAATATAGATATAAATAAATTCTTAAATTACTAGGAAAAAAGTCATTTTTATTAGACAGAAACATAAATTGGCTGTCCAAAGTATTTGTAAAGAAGATAAGCATATATTGGTTATGGAAAAATTTTAATATATTGTCATTTTTAATTATTTTTGGATTTTTTGTAGAGTGGTTTATAATAATTTATATATTGATAAATGATATAATTTTGTGGAAAGTTTGCCTTATTCTTTTATTCATAATCATTATATTTCTACTTTTCAAATTTAGATTTCTCTTATTCGTGCTTATCTCTATTACAAGTTGACTTGATAAATATTTTACATAATTTATCCATACACAAAGACATTATTTATAAAATTCAAAGTATGTTTGTGCATTAGATTATCACATCAAGAAAAAATTACTATCATTCCTACTTCTAGGAGAGATAACTCTAAGAATATTTTAATTTGTAGTAGTAAAAGGAACCTAGTCATACATCATTATTTTAAAGAATATCATAGTTTTATTATATTTATTCATTTCCATGACTTTAGAGTTAGTCTAATTGAGTTAAGAGAAAATGAACCTTTTGATCTAATTATCTTTTCTAATGTATGTTTGAATATAGCCAGTCCTTAACAATCAATACAAAGAAATAAATTTAAGAAAAATCAAAAGTAAATGAATAATATTGCACAAATCAAATCTCTATGTCACATGAAATGTCTACAACTACACTTGATTTTATCCAATTGTAACATTAGTCGAATTTAGGACCACCATTCCAATCTTGGATGTATCAAATTGAACTTTTATGGTTCATCACTTGGAAATTTGGGGTGGGCGAGAGGGGATGACCTCATTAGGAAGTGCAAAGGCATTTTTTTGATAATGCATACAATTAATTTGGGTACCCAGGTTGGCATATGTGGCAAAAATGTTACTCCTTTTCCATGGTGTCAAAATTGCATTAAAAAAAGGTTGCCAGAAAAGTATAGTGGAAGGCAATGCTCTCAATGTGATTTTTTTTTTTTGATGTAAATAAGTATTTAATATTTAAAATTTACTTAATTTTACTTAGGATAATGCATTTTTATATTAATTTTCATGTAGATGCCTAGGAATTTGCAAATTCGTATGAGTTGTCATGTAGACAACATAGTAGTTTGTACTCCAATTGAGCACATGTTGTAAACTACATCTCTTTATGAGATACACCTTTGTATTCTTATCCTATCATTATTTCATGTACTTTCATGCATAATAGAGGATAATCCACTCTTGGTGGGTGTGTTCTTAGTTGTTATACTTATCTCTTTGCATGACTCATAGTCATCTTGATTGGCTTTATATACAAGGCACTTCAATGATGTATTCATCTAATTATCAATTATCATTTAATCAAGATTGGATCAATTGATCTTCTAGGTCTTGGTATTTTCATTATTTTCGTTAAGAAAATTCTTACATGGTATTAGAGTCAAAGGAGTGTCCATTGCATAGCCATTCGAGAGAAGTGTTTATTTGTAGGTCAAGATTGGAGCTTGTTGTTACAAATCAGATGTTGACATTACATTGACAAGGTTAAAAAAACCCATAAATTGACTTTTATTTCATCTAAAGCATACGTCTGAGTGAAATCCAAAGTCATTTGAATTTGGAAGCTGTGGTGGTGGAGATTTTAAAAAAAATTACAGAGGTGATTTTCAAACAACAATATCTCACTCATTCAAACTCCTTTTTTCAAGCAATTTTTATTTTTTTGGGTAGAATTCCATGATCTATACATTGGTGGAACTTTTTTGTGATCTCTATCCCTCTTTTTTTTAATCACAAATCCCATTTTTTACAACTTTAGAGGCTTTTTTAGACTCATATAGACACATTTTTAGGTGCAGTTTTTTTTTTTAAGTGCATAACTTTTTGTCTACTTTTCATATCTAGTTAAAAATTTCTAAAATTGTAAATGGTGTAGCTATTTTCTAATTTTGGTTAACATATTTTTGAGAATTTACAAATTTTGGTGATTGTACATGTCCAATCCTTGATATTACAACTTCAGAAGCTTTTTTTGGGCTCATACAAATATATTTTAGAGTGCCATTTTTTCTAATGTTCATATTTTTTTAGAGAGAAGACCATATATTCTATCCTAAGATTGGTTTAATTGGATGAAAATTCCACTTTAGAATTTGGTCTATTTTAGCCTATTGAGTGATTGTACTTTATAGATCCTTTACAAATCTAGTGTCCTAATTATATTGAGTATTTTATTGATTCATATTTTTGTAATAATACTCAGAACCAAAAGTCCACTTTGGCCAAATTGAGCAAATTCCAAATCACCTCTTTAGGGGGGGGTGGGGGGGTGGTTCTTTCATTAATCCCATAGTCGTGGCTTAAACAAGCATTTTTGAAATGAGTTGTATTAGAATATATGGTAATTCCTGAAACAACTACATTTGGAGAGTGTTTTAAAATGCAAGCAACTGCACATATGTTGAAACCCTAGTAAAAGGAGAATGGAGAAATACCAATTTGGCACCAACCGAGCAATGTCACAAATTTAGACCTCTTCTCCAATCCATCATTGTCTGCTTCTTGTGTCGTTTGTAGCCAAAAATGCAAGCATTATCAGAAAGGGCATTGCGGTACATGACTTGGCCAAACAAAATAGATAGCAATGACTATGGCTTGTTGTCTGGCTATGAACCAACTTACACTTTACCTAGGTGCTCACTCATGTGGTAAGCAGGTTTGTGGCAAGCCCTTGCCAGTGACAAAGCTTAAGGAATCCCAACAGTCGAAATAAATAGGTGTGTGAGGAAATGCATTACCCGTGAATGACTGAAATTTTTTCTTTTTAACCCATGAATGAATGAAACTTTTTTTTTTTTTTTTATAACATTGAGTTGGTTGAAATTCAACTTCAGAATACATAGGTTGGTCGAAATTTCTACCAAATCGGCCACAGAATTTTTATTTTCGACCAATGCAGGAATGAAAAGAAAAAAAAAGGAAGAAATTATAGCTTTGGCCAAAAATTTTGGTAGAAAAACAAGTGCAAATGTACTAGTGAATATATGTGGTAAGGCCCTAGTTCACTCGTAGTTTAGTTGGTCAAACGAACCGATCCCTTATAATGCAACTATTATGCCAAGAAAGATTTCCTTTGTAATTATGTAAATATCATCTCAATCTATTTTAGATTGGTAATTAAGTTGGAATTTGAGCATTCAGTAAAAATTATTATATATATTATTGAAAATCTACTTTGTAGCTTTGTTTCCACCATACCAATTCATGTAAAGCTAGAATACTGATGTTTCAATAGTTGAAAGTTATGCAGCTATCTAGAATCCAAATATGTTATGTGCAACATCACTTTGCAGACTTGCAATGAGGATCAAATAAAAGAGAAAAAATGGAACTTGCTCAGTAGATGTATTAGGATATATTTGATCTATAGAATTGAGTTCAACATCTTATAATTATGACAATATTCATGTTAAGCCATGACATTGTGATTCTGTACACTACTGAAAGCTCTCTTGATTTAGCCTTCCCTTGGTCAATAGATGAACATAGCAATTGGAAAAATAGCTAAAATGTAATAAGTGTTTCATTTTCAATCTTGAAATTCAGATAATTTCTAATTCAAAGTGACCCAAGAAACTTCTTATTGAACCAAACACATCGATATTGTTTTATGTTTAAAATGCTCTTCTATCAATTCAAAAATGAAAAATTGATTTTAGCATTTATTAGATCCCTATGATTGAATCTATAGTTATCTAGAATGTGGCCAATTAGCCATAGCTCATGACAAACATTTATTTAACTATATTGCTTGGTGTTGCTAGTTTATAATCCTATCCAAGGTGTTGTTTATAACCTGAAGATATTTCAAGCATAAACATAGTAAGCTGCTTGATTTTAAGGATTCAATTTTTTATGAGTTCCATGATGCTAAGAATGGTAGGAGCTTGTTAATAACTTGGTTGATATCTACAATTCAAAAGTAGCTTCTTGTGTGGAAGGAGCAATTTTTTAAAGAAATGATTCATCTCTTTTCCATAGGATTTTAAACATATCCAAGGATCGCTACAAAGCTTCTATGTTAGAAGGTAGTGATTGTCAAGAGAAGTTTCATGCCTATCTTACAAAAACAAAGGTAATGATAGATTAACAAAGGAAGGCGACCATATGTAGTTGTAGAACCACTACACTTTAAAACAATATGAGATTTTAATAAGGAATACTCCAGTGCTACACTTAAAAATGGATCTTAGGTTGTCTGAAATGGTAGTTTGAAGGAAAAATAGGTCATAAATTAGGTCTGTACATAAAACTAAGTAGGTTACTTTTAAAAGGAAAAGATAAAATAGAGGTGAGTTAAATAAAACAGATTTACATTGCATCCTAAGTAATCCAGATTCAAAAAGGATGGAGAGGAAATATGTGCCTAAATAAAAAAGCAGTCCTAAAAGATCATCAAGAAGGAGTTGAGGATGCTACTAAGAAAAATAGTGCGAACATCCACAATTTTGCCAATTTGCACTAGAATTCTTCATCTCAGGTCCACTTGATTCTAGAAAAAAACTATTAGCTACTCCCTACTAGAGATCATGTTCACCAATTACTACCAAATTCAAAAAAAAGTTTTGATTTTATTAATGAGGGGCCAAAGCAATGCAAGTTTTTCTTTCTAAACTAGCATTGTTTTAAAAAGTTGAATGGCCAGTTACTAATTTACAGAAACAAGATTAGCACCCTAATTAGAATCATTCTAAGGTGCCATCATGCAGATCCATGTTTTTTAGAAGGAAAAGGAAAGCATCAATACTGCATCCAATTTGTGTTGAGCTAGTTTTGTAATTCACCTAAAAATGAAAGAATTGCACAACCTTGATTGGGAGGAATTTTGTTACCTGTTAGCTGAAAATAAAATCATTTCAGCAGGCAAGGGTGCAAGGCTTGTTAAATTTTTATGTGTTTCTCAAATAGATTATGTGGATTGTCAAGCAAAAGAATCATAGATGAGGTCTGAACATGATACAAACTATGCCACTTTTCAAAGAAAATATTTAAATCACATAGATCAATATTATATGCAAAGCAATCCAGATCCAGAAAAGATGAAGACAAAAGATATGTCTAATTAAATAACATAGATCTAAAAGATACTAATGGGGGATTTGAAGATGATTTTCAGAAAAATGGTGCAAATGTACATGATTTTTCTAGTGCACACAATAAATCTTATAGCCATGTCTGTTTGAAGTCAGAAAACAACTATCAGCTACTAATTGTTGAAGATAATGTTCACCAATTACTACCAATTTGTGCTCGACTAGTGAAATACATCTCTACCATGGATATAAAGCACATTGAGAATGAGAGAAATTTTGTTACCTATTACTTGAAAATAAAACCAGTTGAGGAGGCAAGGGTGCATGAGTTGTCAAAACTTCACGTGCTTCTCAAACAGTTTCTATGGATAACAGGCAAAGTCTTCACATACCCTCATACATTTTAATATTGAAACACAATCAATATTTTGTTGATAGGGAATGTTTAGTAAAATAAAGTAGAGAAAAAGAAACACAGTTGTAGTAGCACCCTTCTACCCAAAAACCACACCTAAAATACAATAATGGATAAGATCAAGACAACAATAATAATTACTCATTGCTAAAGAATGTGGTATCAAACAACCGCCAAGACAATTGGGTTCAGGGTGTACTAAAATGTACCAGTGCAAACTTTCCTTGTAACCATTTTTTGGTGCTTTCATATAGTGGGTATGCACTATGTAAAATCTCTCTCTCTCTGTCTCTCTCTCTCTCTCTCTCTCTCTCTCTCTCTCTCTCTCTCTCTCTCTCTCTCTCTCTCTCTCTCTCTCCCTCCTCCTCTCCCTCCCACCCTCTCCCATCATCTCTCTCTCTCTCTCTCTCTCTCTCTCTCTCTCTCTCTCTCCCCTATCATACCCTCTCCCATCCCCTACTCTCTCTCTCTCTCTCTCTCTCTCTCTCTCTCTCTCTCTCTCTCTCCTATGATACCCTCTCCCATCCCCTACTCTCTCTCTCTCTCTCTCTCTCTCTCTCTCTCTCTCTCTCTCTCTCTCTCTCTCTCTCTCCCCATCCTCTACTCTCTCTCATTCTCTACCCTCTCTCCTTCCCTCTCTCCCTATCCATCATCTCTATTAAAATAAAAGGCTTACAAAGTGTGTACACACTATAACACATATGTGATATAGTTAGTGTGTGTGCACACTATGTAAGCCTTGAATTAAAAAATGCTTTAAATAGCATGCACACACTATTTAAAGCATTGAATTCTACCAAACCTAAGGCTTTGATATTCCTTAGGGATCCAACTCAAAGGTTTGGAGTCACTAAACTAGTCTGAGATGTGTTTTGCAACAAGCATACAAAAAATGATTGATTTTTTTTTTATGCTCTCCTTCAAGTTTCCTCATGGTTAAGCATAGATAAAATCAATTTATGTGATATTGTAGATCTCTGTCTTATCTATATAAGCATATAATTTGAAATCATTCTATTTCAAGCCTTTCAACTCTAATTTCTTTTGAATGTTTGTCCATTTTATCTCAAAAACCAACATGTACTAATTGGGGTGTAGATTTTATCTCATTCATCAAATTTTACAACAACTTAGTTTTTAAGAGACTAGACTCCATTGTACACACTTTGAAAAAAAGAAATTTTGACTTTAGATTAGTTTTCAATAATTTCTAAGTGGAACACATAGATATTTCAAATTTTTGGGATGTGTCCAATTACAAAATTCATTAAAAATATACACATTATAAAATTATCCAAAAAATCTTGGATAAACTACATGGTGTTAGGTAACTTTTGACCAGAGCAATTAAAGAATTTCAAAAGAATTTAAAATTTTATGGGGCCCACATTTTGCACTATGTTATATTTTTTCTGAAAAAAATTGCACCACTTCTCGTGGCTCCCTTTTTGAGAACCCAAAACTAAACCATTTTGAAAAAAAAAATTAGTAGTTTAGAAACTAGATTCAAAGGACTACTGTTTTTTTCATATCTTAAAATTTTGAGCATAACTATTTTCAAATTCCTGTTGAAGTTCAAAAATTGTTGATTTTAGAAAAAAAAAAAAAAAAAAAAAAAAGTGGCCACTTATACCCCCCTTTTGGCACAACAACTTTTTGCACTTACCCACATAATAGGTGGAAAGGGGTCTCTCTCTCTCTCTCTCTCTCTCTCTCTCTCTCTCTCTCTCTCTCTCTCTCTCTCTCTCCCCCTCATCTCCATCTTCCATGCGTCTTTTCGAAGACCCCTTCTTTCCCCTAAATAGTAATGTTTTATATGGATCCTAATAAAAGTTTTAAAAGTCAACTTTTTCCCACTTTTACTATTTCATTTTTCTCCCAAATTATTGAATGGGGATTTGGGGGAAATTCCCCTTTTGGGGATCTAGGAGAAAACCACCCATAGGGTGAAGGGGTAGTTTCTCTCCTATGATCAATGGGTAGTTCCCCTTTTGGGGCCAAGGGGAAGCTCCCCCAATAGGGTTTGAAAATAACACCCTAGGTCCAACCAATTTCACACCTTGAGAACCACAAAAACCTCTATGAAATGTACCAATTTATCAATGAAATGTAACAAATATGGTGTATACCCTATAGGTCATGCACATTATTTAAAAGGTTTATTGCATTTTTTCTAGTGCTAAATATTGTACATTCCAAAAAGGGTGCACAACCTATATGGAATGCACCATGTTTAGTGCATGCCAAATTGGTTTGGTATGCCAAAATTGATACTTGGCATGTTATACCTATTAGCATGAATGTTGATGATACTACTTTTGGGGAGTACCCTAAGCATTGGAGAGTATTGACATGTTGCATTCATGGCTATGTTTGTCATTGATGTCAACATAGTATGGTTTCTGTAAAGACTGGCTGAGTAACTGATAGAGATATTGGTCATACAGATAATGGTTTGATTGTCTGGTGATGTAGAGGCATGGACATGTTCAGCACAATGTCTTGATGATGTGGTTTAGTGCACAGAGTCTAAGTCAAAGACACATGGAAGTTGTACCTAATTTATAGAGTGCAATTTAGAGCAAGAGCATTTGGAAAGCAGTTCCTGATATTTGTTTGCTATCTTATATCTGAGATGTAATGAAAAAATGTGCATCTAGGTAGTAACAGAGGATAGTCAATTGGTGACATCAGCAAGTGCACAAGCCCTAATATCGCACATGTAAATTTTTGTATAGACTGTGAGGCGATAGTGCTATTGTAATTGCAATTAATTAATTATCTTATTATAATTAATTAGGAAACTCTCAAGGCTGACTCAAGGAATTATTTTGAAGATTTAGTATAAAAAAAGAAAGATTTTTTCCTTGATTGTAATGTGTGGAGATCATTGTATGAAGTGCAAAGTGCGAAAAGGAGCAGAGTGTTTGGTAAATGCGTATAAGCAATCCAAGGGATCATTGGATGCGAGATTTTTGATCTAGTTACAAGATCAAAAGGAGTATTAGTCTAGTTGACAAGACAAAGATAGAGGAAGGAACTAAATTTCATTTCTATTATTCTGCAAGGAATAATGCAGAGATCATTTGGACAGTGGGTTCATTGGTCTTATCCTTGAAGTTATTTGGGCAGTGGGCCTAGCTGTCTTCCAAAACTTCTAACAAGGTTGGCACAACTCCTAACAGGGATACAAAGTCTCCTAACATGGACTTATATGTACTGAATGTATTCACAAACTCCTAACAGGGTCCATCCTCTAACAAGCAACATTTATATTAGTACATCATCTTGCGGGTACCATCCCCACCATGGTTTTCCCTAGTTAACATATAGGGTGTTATTGTGTATGAGTATCTTATTGTGGTTTTTGATTATATTGCTCATATAGTTAAAGTTTAATAAGGTTGATAATTTTGATATCAATTGGATTATTGATTCACCTCACCCCACCCTTCCCCCCCTCTCAGTTATATTGGTGGACTGTATATTCTAACAATACCATATTATATACATTGTATAGGGTGTATTACCCATAGGATGTGCATTCCATACTACTTTTGAGGGACCAAAAAATAGTTTGGAATCCTTTTGGTCCCCCATCTTTGGGAAACTACCTAGTTACATTGTGTATTAAGAAATAAGAGTTAGTCACTCTCCTGATTACTATGGTTGAATATATTGTGGTAGTGTCTTGTTGAACTCAAGTTTTTTTGGATGACTCATCCTCTAAAGGAAATCTTGGACTTGTTTGAAATCAATGAATTCTATAATTAAGTACTATATCTCTTTTGTTTAATTTTGGCTTGAATGGGTCAAAAAATCCTATCTATAACTACTAACTAGCAATTTTTTGGCAATTTTCCTTCTTTTGTTAACTTTGAAAAATCACATACTTAATAGATTTTGTGGTTGTGAATTGTATACAACCTTTTGATAGTTATATTACATTCACAAGTTTAAAATTTTGATGAGAGTTTGAAGAAAAATATCAACCCTAAAAAGTCCATTGATAGACATTTATATCATTTGAAGCATTTTTGGACTATAAATTGGAACCTCTAATAACTCCATTAATAAAACAAGAGCTATAAAAGAGCTAGAGTCCCTATCTTGTTGAGTTTTATTTCTCTATTTATAGTGTAGTGACTGAATGCAAGAAAAATGATTTGTATTACTAGTCTTAATATAAGAATAATTTTTCTATTATTACTAGTCAAAAGAAAAAATTATTATAGATACAAAATCAACTACTCTAATTATTGGTAATTTAAAATATATAATATTATGCAAAAAGTATTTTCTTAATGTGATTTATTTTAAAATCATTTAAGATTAATATGTTAAAGTTCTATGAAATGAAAAGAATAAATATTTGAATGAGATATTTTAGGCTACATTTTCACTGAATTATTATATGATTTTTTTTAGGATTCCAATGGAACCACATATAGTAATTATTATTTTTGTATGGTGACTATGCAAAATGAAACCCAAATACAATGTTATGTCCAATGATTCCACCCAATCCAATATTTTTCAAAATGTATCATTTGATTGCAAATAATCTACTATAAGAAGATGTTGTATAGAGTATTTATAGTATATTTGGATTTCGTAGGGGATTAATTTTGATTTATTCACAAGATTATTCTTTTATTTCATTATCTCACATCCAGGCATTGTACCACTTGCCGAATCTTTTCACAAACAATAGATTATATTTTGTCTTGTTATTTTTTGAAAATGGAGAGCTAGAGTTTTAAAATCCCTTCAAACTCCAAACATATTTTTGGAACTAGATAGAAATTCCTACTTTTATCTCAAATTTTCTAACCACGATTGTAGATAAAGTAGTGTTAGATTTTATCAGAGTTCCCACAACCATATTAGATATGGATATGATTGTGAAACCACTATATTGGCTAATAGGAATTTTATGAGAAGAACCCATGTTTGAATCTAGCTTGATAATTTCTTTTGTACTCTTTTTTGGGAGCAATCACGCTGCCCTCGCTATTGTAAATCATTCCTAAAAAATATTTGGAATTGGTGACAACTTTCTAAACCATCTTTGGTGAGGCCCATTTTGTTGCTGAGCAAGGGAAGAAGTGTCACCCATGGTGTTGAAATTATTTTATATTTACAAAATAGTTTTTAAGTGTACTAAGTTAATTAATTTTACTATAGTACTTTAATTGTTATTTACAAAGAAGAAAATAAATTTATAATTAAAAACATGACTATACCAAAATACATGACAAACTTAAGTTCATTAAACATTCTCTTTTTAAAAATATCTAATCAAAACTTTTTAATTTCAAAATATTTGTGACATGACCTATATTTTAGGAAGCTATGTAAGACGTTCTTAATATCAAATTTTAAAGTATTAAACATTTATCAATATTTAATAATGTCGTGAATATAATTTAAAAAATTGAAATAAATAATTCATTTTTTCTTATTTTTATTTATAGTTTTTCTTTACAACAAAAATAAGAATTTATCAAAAAAAAAATTTTAAAAAATCTATTTTAAATATCTTCAAATATCAAGTGGCAAATAATTTCATTTATATAATACAACAATCATGCCCTTAAAATCAATCTATAGATATTTTCATATGAATTAGTAATCCTTCCAAAATTAAATGAATAGCTTCCATATTGGGGTGGTTGCCAAGTTTAGGAACTATGATGATAAAGTAAATTCTAGAAGGTGTTAAAATAAAATGTAGTTGAAACATTGATAACACGATTGGAAATAGTAAAGATGTGAACAATGTGATCATTTGGTATATTAAAAAAACAAAGTTGTGCATATTGTTTTTGAATTGTCAACCAAATGTGTTGTTTCAGTATGTAGAGAAGACCATAAACATATGGAGTTGGGTTGGAATAGGGTTTTCAAGCAGTGGTAATCACTTGTTCTACAAAGCCCAACTTGTTCAAAGGTCCAGGGTTTGAATCTGAAGGATGGGGAAAACATTCAAAAAATTAAGCTTCGAGCTTTGTGACTCTTTCTCCATGGAATTTTTCTATTCAAACAACGACACTTGATGTAATTTGTCTATTCAGACAACGAGACTTGGAATTGCATACAACCGACTAATAAGATTAGACTCTAGATTTATCTGTTGAGCATGGCATCGAAAATAGATGTTGAATTTGCAGTTGATTTTAACAATTTCTTGGAGAATTTGAGAAAATAGGTTTACAAATTTTTTGCATAGATTTTCTATAGTTAAAAAAAAAAAAAAAATTGGTAGAAATTTCTAGAAATTGTTTTTATGTTCAATTTTTTGTGGAAGGAAAACATTTTTACCCCTGGTTAAATTAATATTAGCCAATTAGGAAATAGGAATTGTTGTTTAAAAATAATTTAAAAATAAACTTAGTTTTCAACATTAGGAAATGACTAGTTTTGGCTCTAAATATTAATTGTAATCATCACCGAAAACATTAGTTCCCTGCCTAAACATAGGCAAGGACTAATATTGTTTTCCTCAACCTCTAGTAAGGCATCATTTATGGAAGGAATGACCCACATCCAAAAATTTTCATTTGTATACACAAGAAGCACATTTCTCTACCTACAATTTTGTATCAAGTTTTCTACTAACCCTATTTTAGTTTTATAGTAGGCACTATATGAATTTTTTAAGGATATCTATGCATGGATACAAAATATTTCATTGCACTAAATGTTACAATTGAAACATGTGCCACAATGCCCAAATAGATTACACATCCTTTTATGATCATGTCCAACACTAAAATTATCGTTACAAAGAAAACCCATTGATATTTTGTTTTATTTATTTGGGGGATCTACTTAGCCATTTGGGTGTACTCTCAAAATTTTGAAAGATTATATACATATAATTTTTTTGAAAACATTCTAAAATGAGATATGGCCTTAAGATTCAAAGGGAAATAATGGTTTTTTGAAAGATAAAATTTACTATTGAATTGAAGCCTTTCTCACTGTATAAAGATCAACTTGTCCAAAAAGAATGAAAATGTCTAGTTCCTATTGGAATATTCAGTCCAAAAATATCTTCTTAATGTTTAGATAAGGATTATTTATTAGTAGTAAAAAATAAATCAAAACTCTTTTTGAATGACTACTTATTTATTGACAACAAAAATCCTTATTTTTCTCTTAAAAATTAAAAAAAATTACATTCTTATAATATATAAAACAATGTAAGAATAACTCTAAATGACTTGATCTAGTTGTCTCAAATATACTCACTACCCTATATCCAATCTATTTCTACTTGCATTTACAAAACTCTAATAATCTCATGTTGTCCATTATAAACTTCTTTACTATCAACATAACTCTCATATTCTCATCTTAAAAACTTAAACATGGTCACAATAAAACAAGAGTCCTCCTAAAAGACTTAATCTATCTATCCTAGATATACTCGCGACCCTATATCTAATCTATTTCTTTGAGAATTTACACAACTCTTCTCTTCTCCTTTCCTCCATTAAAGGAACAGTCATACTCTATAACAACAATCTCAATGTGTAAATGTATGGATATCATTTCTATACAATACAATAAACACTAAATAAACTTAGATAAAACAGGTAAATAAAAGAAAGAAAAGTGACTTACTCTTGCAACTCCAACAATTTTATCAATGATTATCTTTTATTCTACCAAGTTACCAAAACATTGAAATAGAATCAATTATTTTGGTTGCTTCGGCAATAAATCTTGTTGCACTTATGATCATTGCTCAACATCTACAAATTGATGTGGCATTTGATGATTCTCTCTAAATAGACCTGAGAGGTATAATCTTTGTAGTTACACTTATTTGTGAAACTCAACCACTAAATTGTTATGAATTTATGATACCCCTCCCCTCCAAAAAGAAAGGAGCAATTTTTTCAACATAACAAGAGTATAAATAAACATTCTAGATATAATAAAAAAATCATATATTGTTGTAAAAACTAAATTGAGTTATGACATTACAAAGGCATTCTTATACATCATAAAGGAACCAACAACCATGAATAAAATGGAGGTGGTATTGAAATATTGAATCACATTAAACACATTTCTTTCCTCAATTCATTCTCTAGGTTTAATATCATTTTCATCTTTTCCCCTTAAATATCCAAGATGTCATCATTGTCAATCTCCTTTGCCATTCTTCATAGTCACAATATATAGATTTCTACCTCCAAATTAAATAACTCTTGAGAAATGTAGTTAGAAAAATTCTCAAAATTGTGGCAACACTCACCATGCTACCAATACAAAATATCTTCTTAAAAATAATCATACAAAATTTACAAGTTGTACGAATTTAATGAAACTCCAACAAATTGGCTATAATGCAATTGAGAAAATTTGCTAATGTTATATCCAAAAGAAAATATTCAAGTATATGACATGAGTTGAGATAGTATAAATACACTTTTAGTATTCCTTTTGCATTGAAAACCCAAAATTATAGATATAAAATAGAACAATTAGTGGTTCAAAAATTTTGCATACATAGCAAAAAAATATATTATAACCTCAACCATGATAAGCGTCTACGAAATCAATGCAGTAGATCAAGCAAATTTTGGTCACCGCCACTATTATCAACAACACATTAGCATTTAACTCTAACCAATTTCCCAACTAAAACTCTAGTTGCTCCTATTATATATGGAACTAGTAATTTTTTTCTCTAGGTTTAGTTGTAAGTATAAGTAAACCACCTCACTCCAAGAAGTCATCTCTATCATTCTTCATTCAATCCATAAAAATCATCAACTCTAGAAACTGAATGCCCACTAGAAGATGCACAAAAAGTAACTTTTCCCAAAATACAGGAAAATATTAAAATGTGATTTTAAGTATAAGAATAGATTAATACCCAAAAGCCACATATAACTAGAAGGTAAATAAGTGTGATGTTTAAAAAGTAGAGAAGATATAAAATAATTTACCATATTATTCCTTCTTATGGTAATGTACAAAAAAGCACTTCGAGCGATGTAGTTTTGGTCTGCAAAGGAAATTTTGGTTTTATTTTTGGACACTTTGCTAATGTTTCTTCTGATTATTTTCATTCTTCGATACATTAACATAAATTATAAAACATATCATTTCGACAATATTTAAAATCTAGAACCTCTGATCTTTGTATATGATGCTCGAACAAAAAATATAGCTTATATCCCAGGCTAAACATTTCTTTTTTAAATTATTATATAATTTTTCTTTTAATGGTAGATTATTTATTATTAATTTTATTATTGGAATTTTAGCTTTAAGTATTTGAATTTTAAGGATTTTTAGAGGGAGAATTCAATAAGAAATTGTAATGTCCCCATTTTAGCAGTTGACCAAGTGTGTGTGCGTTAGCCTTGTTCTACATGGTCCCGAGGGCTAACGAAGGGTTTAATGGGATCTTGGAGTGTTTTGGCCTAGTCATTTACAGTTTGGGCCAAAATGAAGTTTATTTACTCAATTTCAGGCATACTTACTATTTTTAGTAAGTCGGCAGGACATAGTCCAGGTCAATTTTGGTGATTGGATTCGATACTCCTTGGTGAGAGCTTTTCGATGAGCTATCACTCGCATTATTTGGAGTCTGATTTCTAATACATTTTAATGCCTGAAGTTTTATTAAAGTAACATCTAATTTAATTGTAAAATATTAAAGTGTTACTTTAATATTTATTTTATGGTGATGTGTACCCAAGGGAGACATAAGGGGTATTTTAATATATGTTTTATATTACACATCTTTATCCCACATTTCCCATATGAGTTGAGCAGACCCGTGGGAATAGAATAAAAGGAAGCATTTGTAGCTTCATTAGACAAGTGGAATATGAGAAGAAATTGGTGTGTGAGTTGCAGCTCCATTATTGGCATTTGAGAACGTCTATCCTCTCTTGTAACATTCTAGACGTCATTCCCTTGGGGTTTGGCCTTTGGAATTCTTTGTTTTTGGCTTCATTATCAGGCAGTTTAGTTGCATTTTCGGCTACAGGCAGATTTGATATTTTTCTCATATCTTCTTCACTACTTGTCCGACGCTTATGCCACTTGGAGGGAATGGTATTACGAAGGTAGTGGACTGATTAGAGGACAAAGTATTGTAGCACCAAGTTCGCAAGCATGGGCTGGAGTATTATGTCAATACTGCTGAAGTACTTAGTGAGTTGTTAATCTGCCATGTATTTGGTTTTATGAATTCTAAAAATAACATTTTATTAGCAACAGTTCATTTCCACTTTGCATATTATTGTAGTTTCTTTCTTGTTTATGTTGTATGATACCAATTCCATGCACAAAACACAAAAAACAAATAAATGTTTGATTTATGGAGTTATAAGGGGTTTAAAACATTAAACGGAGAAATAAGGGGTTGCATGGAAACTGTTTGACAAAATTGCTTTCAGCAAATTGGTTTAGTTTTTGGGACATCCAGGGGTGCCCATTTCAGTGGTATCAGAGCTATAAGTCCTGCCATCCTGTGGAAGTCTTATAGGGAATTTGGAATAGTCGGATAGAGGGAAAAAGTAAGTAAAAAACACAGGCTAAGCATTTATGTTTGAGCATTCAACAGGGGTCTTATAATTTCCGCGATACCAGAGCAAGACAAAATAGGATTTCAGACTTGCAAAGAAAACAGTCTAGTACATCCGTGCAGGGGGACATTGAATTCAACCATACAGACACAGAGGAGATATTCTGTGATCAGGACAATAATATGGGTGATCGAGATGACAGGAATACAAGATTAGGCGGAGGCAGAAATGCTGGTCTAGATCAGGGGGAGGTACTGTTCCAACAGTTACTGGATACATTAGAGCAGGGGCAGCGTATGCAGCAGGAGCAGAATAGGTGAATGGACATGATGTTGCAGCTCATGGCTAGACAGATGGGTGTCAATATTAATCCAGGTGATGCCAACAATAGAAACAATAACAACGAGAGAAACAATAACAACGGGGGAAACAATAACCATGAAGGCCAAGGCAACAACAATGGTCCTGAGAATAACATTAATGGTAATAATGGACATGGCAACAATGGGAATGAGGCTGATAACTTTAGACACGTTGCATGCCCAGCACGGACTGCGAGCTCGAGACCTCTTCTACCCACTTTTCCACCCAGAGATCCGGTTCAACCAGTAAACGAACCGCAGATTACCAAGTTACAGGATCAATTCAGGAGGGACTGGGAGGCTAGTGGACCAGAGTTTCAGGCGGATATTTCTCTTAGAGATTATATGGACTTGAGGATGAGACACATGCCTAAAGCAGGAGGGAGGAATCAAAACTTTGAGCTGAGGAAGAAAGTTGGAAAACTTTCTTTACCTTATTATGATGCTTCAGGGAAGATGACTGCACGAGCTTGGGTGCAGAAGGTAGATACATACTTGCAGCTAAATCCTATGCCTGAGGAGGAGGCTATCAAGTATGCGGCTATGCACTTGGATGGCGTTGCACATGAATGGTGACATCATGGCATGGTGACTTTGGGGCATAATCAGATTACATCCTATGAGGAATTCACCGAAACATTGATTGGGAGATTTGACACTAAGGATCCCGAGTTACATTTCAAGGAGCTAGCACAGTTAAAACAGTCAGGTTCTGTGGATGCTTACATTGCCGAGTTTCAGCGCTTGTCTATACTTGTTACTGATATCTCTCCTAGGAGATTGGTGGTGTTATTTTGTGATGGTCTTGCTGATCCATTATGAGGTTGGGTGAAGGGACATGATCCACTCACGTGAGCTGAAGCAACTAAAAAGGCACGAGATTTAGCCCCTTCGGTATACAAAGGAAAAAACCATTCAACAGATACTTCCTACCACAAGGAAAAAGACAAAAAATCATTTCAGAAAGAGTATAGCAAACCCAAAGAAGGATCAAAAGGACTAGACAATGAAACCTTGAATGAACTTCGAAAGAAGAAGTTGTGCTTCCATTGTAGAGAGCCTTGGGACTTATCTCATAAATGTTCTCTCAAGGCTAAGGCAAATCAAATGGAGTACTTTTCAGCAGAAGAGTCAGAGTCAAAAGGGGAGGATCAACACTCTGATTCTGATGAGGGTAACACTATAGAGGAGAGCAACATTCCTAAGGATGATAGATCGTTGGCACGCTTGACAGGGGCCCAAAAGGCAATCACATTTAAGGTCAGGGGTACTATCCAAGGGCAAAAAGTAATATCTCTTATTGACACTGGGGCTACACATAACTTCATAGATGCACAGTTGGTAGCTAGGAGAGGGTTACAGACAGAGGAGCATGATGGGTTTAGAGTCATGGTGGCTAACGGTGATAAGTTATTATGCACTCGAAAGATATCTAATCTTCGCATCAGGTTTGGAGATGGCTACGAGTTGGAGGATGAGTTCTATGTTGTGGACATGGGAGATTATGATGTCATCCTCGACATGACATGGATGGCTTCACTAGATGAGTTCACACTCAATCTAGCAAAATTGGAGATGAGATTCCAGCATGAGGGCAGAACTGTGGTACTTAGAAGGCTTTTAGATGGAGGTTGCAGAGTAGTGTCCTTGAGGAGAATGCAGAGACTTTTTTGTCATGATGACATAGAGTGGGCGGAAGAGTGCCACATTATGCCAACTTCACCAGAGCCACAAGAAAAGAGTCATCCACTAGATGTCCAGAAGATACTTGATAGACATGCTAAAGTATTTAGCGATATTCCTCATGGGGTTCCTCCTGACAGAGGGATGGAACATGTTATTGAGCTCGAGGAGGGAGCCAAACCAGTTATGATTACTCCCTATCGTCATCCTAAGAAACACAAGGATGAGATAGAGAAGGCGATTAAGGATTTGTTGGAGATGGGGCATATCAGGCCCAGTAAGAGCCCTTTTGCTTCAGCAGTAGTATTGGTAAAGAAGAAGGATGGGACGATGCGCATGTGCATCGATTACAGGGCACTGAATAAGAAAACAATTAAAAACAGGTATCCCATTCCTAGGATTGATGAGTTGATTGATGAGTTGCATGGGGCATGCTTCTTCACCAAAATTGATTTGCAATCTGGATACCATCAGATCAGGATGAGAGCAAAGGACATTGAGAAAACAGCCTTTCGATGTCACTATGGCCACTTTGAGTTCATGGTTATGCCATTTGGTCTAACCAATGCACCTGCTACATTTCAAAGTTGTATGAACCAGGTATTCAGGAAGCAACTGAGGAGATTTTTCTTGATCTTCTTTGATGACATCTTGGTCTTCAGTAAGACCTGGGAGGAGCACTTACATCATCTAGAGGAGGTGTTATCTATTCTGGAGAGAGAGAGTCATTGTATGCCAAGGAATCTAAATGTGAGTTTGGCATGACTGAGCTCCTTTACCTGGGACATATCATTAGTGCATATGGCATTCGGGTTGATCTCGAAAAGATTAGAGCTATTGTACAATGGCCTACTCCCACAAACCTTACACAGCTTAAGGGATTCTTTGGTTTATGTGGTTTTTATAGGAGGTTTGTTAAGGGATTCTCATAGATTGCTACACCCTTGACAAATCTTACCAGGAAAGGAGCCTTCGTGTGGACAGGGGCAGCACAGAGGTGTTTTGAGCATTTCAAGTAGGTAATGTCTTCATGTCCAGTTCTAGCTCTACCAGATTTCACGAAGCCTTTTGAGCTTCATTGTGATGCATGAGGTGATGGGATTGGAGCAGTATTGATGTAGGAGAAGCATCCCATTGCATTCAAGAGTAGGAAGCTCCAAGGAGTAGAGAAAATTTATTCTGTCTATGACTGGGAGATGTTGGCCATAATGCATGCATTGGCCAAATTTCGATCATATTTGGTAGGTGGACATTTTTTGATCAAGATTGATCACAATAGTATTAAATACTTCATGAGCTAGCATGATCTTAATGACCGGCAACAAAAATGGGTGACTAAATTGCAGGCTTATGACTTTGACATAGAGTTTGTCAAAGGCAAGAAAAATGTGGTGGCTGATGCCTTATCTCGGAGACCTCACTTATGTGCTCTGGCAGAGATTTTAGGAGATTGGAGATATTGGATTATAGAAGAGTATGTCAGAGATGCTTGGGCTTTTAGATTGATTTCAGGTACCATACAGGATGATCGCTTTGAGGTGATAGATGGATTGATTAGAGTTCAGGATAGGGTTTATTTGATTCTGTCATCACATTTGAGAGAGGCGATACTGAAGGCATTTCATGATGCACCCACAGCTGGACATTCGGGGGTCTTCAAGACCTACAGGCAGATTCGAGAGCGGTTTTCATGGAAAGGGCTCAAGGATGATGTTCAGAGGTATGTTAGGGAGTGTGTGGTTTGTCAACTGGAATAAGGGAGAACACACATTTCCTGCAGGTTTATTACAGCCCTTGCCCATTCCTGATAGGAAATGGGAAAGTATTTCGATGGACTTCATCACTGGTTTACCACGAGTGCAGGGAAGGGATTGCATCTATGTGGTGGTGGACCGCTTGATGAAGTTTGCTCACTTCATTGCTATTCTGTCCACTTACACAGCAGCACAGGTGGCCGATCTTTTCTTTAAAGAGATATTAAGGTTACATGGGTTGCCCAGATTCATTGTCAGCAATCGGGATAGTAAGTTTATGAGTGTTTTTTGGCAAGAGTTGTTTAGGTTGTGTGGTACAGACCTTACACCTAGCACTAGTTATCATCCACAAACAGATGGGCAAATAGAGATTGTGAATAAATGGGTGGAAGGATATTTGAGGAACTATGTAACTACACAACAAAAGGCTTGGATCAGATGGTTGCATATGGGAGAGTATTGTTATAACACCACTTATCATATGTCCATCAAGATGACTCCTTTCATGGCACTCTATGGTTATGAAGCACCTAGCTTCATGGATTTAGTTTTGGGGGACAGTAGAGTGCCCAAAGCCAAAAACTTATTGCAGGATAGTCAGGACATCCTGAAAGTGCTCAAAGAGAATATACAACAGGCCCAGAATCAACAGAAATTGTATGCTGATCAGCACCGAATAGAGTGTAGTTTCGAGGTAGGGGATATGGTTTACTTTAGGCTACAACCATATAGACAGTCATCGCTCAAGAAGAGCAGAGCTGAAAAGTTGAAACCTAGATTTTATGGTCCCTACAGGGTGATTCGCAAAGTGGGCAAAGTTGCCTATGAGCTTGAGCTTCCAGAGGGCAATCGAGTGCACAATGTGTTTCATGTGTCTAGGCTTAAGAAAGCCATTGGTCAGAGTGTAGTGCCTTCTATAGATTTACCCCCTTTGGATGAGGAGGGGAAGCTTGTGTTAGTACCTGAGGCTATTCTGGATACCAGAGAGAGGAAGCTTAGAAATAGGATAGTGAAGGAGTATTTGGTCAGATGGAAAGATCTGCCGGAGGAAGATTCTACATGGGAGAGTGAGCAGGTTATTCAGCAGGCTGGACTGAGATTGCTTGAGGACAAGCAATTTTAAGGGGGGCGGACTGTAATGTCCCCATTTTAGCAGTTGACCAAGTGTGTGTGCGTTAGCCTTGTTCTACATGGCCCCGAGGGCTAACGAAGGGTTTAATGGGATCTTGGAGTGTTTTGGCCTAGTCATTTCTAGTTTGGGCCAAAACAAAGTTGATTTACTAAGTTTTAGGCATACTTACTATTTTTAGTAAGTTGGAAGGATAGTGCAGGTCAATTTTGGTGATTGGATTCGATACTCCTCGGTGAGAGCTTTCCGATGAGCTATCACTCACATTATTCGGAGTCCGATTGCTAATACATTTTAATGCCTGAAGTTTTATTAAAGTAACGTCTAATTTAATTATAAAATATTAAAGTGTTACTTTAATATTTATTTTATGGTGATGTGTACCCAAGGGAGACATAAGGGGTATTTTAATATATGTTTTATATTACACATCTTTATCCCACATTGCCCATATGAGTTGAGTGGACCCATGGGAATAGAATAAAAGGAAGCATTTGTAGCTTCATTAGACAAGTGGAATATGAGAAGAAATTGGTGTGTGAGTTGCAGCTCCGTTATTGGCATTTGAGGATGTCTATCCTCTCTTGTAACATTCTAGACGTCATTCCCTTGGGGTTTGGCCTTTGGAATTCTTTGTTTTTGGCTTCATTATTAGGCAGTTTAGTTGCATTTCCGGCTACAGGCTGATTTGATATTTTGCTCATATCTTCTTCACTACTTTTCTGACGCTTATGCCGCTTGGAGGGAATGGTATTACGAAGGTAGTGGACTGATTGGAGGACAAAGTATTGTAGCACCAAGTTCGTAAGCATGGGCTAGAGTATTATGTCAATACTGCCGAAGTACTTAGTGAGTTGTTAATCTGCCATGTATTTGGTTTTATGAATTCTGAAAATAACATTTTATTAGCAGCAGTTCGTTTCCACTTTGCATATTATTGTAGTTTCTTTCTTGTTTATGTTGTATGATACCAATTCCATGCACAAACCACAACAAACAAATAAATGTTTGATTTCTGGAGTTATAAGGGGTTTAAAACATTAAATGGGGAAATAAGAGGTTGCATGCAAACTGTTTGACAAAATTGCTTTCAGAAAATTGGTTTAGTTTTTGGGACATCCAGGGGTGCCCATTTCAAATATAGAGTTCATATTGTTAGCTTTTAAAATAATATTTAAAGAAAATTTATTGAGAAGTGTCAAATTATTGAGAAATGATTGACACATGACAAAAAAATCAGGTTTGTAGGAAATTATCTAAAAGTTAGAAACTCTTATTTTCCAACAAAAAATTCTAAATAATCGCGATAATGGCGGCCTCTCCCTCCAACATCTTCAATGCCTCTGCCATGCTTGACCTTAAAGCCAGATTACATGAGTAGACAAAATATCCACCTTAACAAATCTATCCATTGTTTTCACCCCTTCATGACTCTCGTGCATTCTCCAATCTATCAATTCAACTACTCTACTCATTTCCAAGAGCCTCCATGCCCAATTAGTATAAGTATTGAGTCAAACATTCCACAGAGATATCCAGAGCCCTTCTGCCTCTCATGATTTCCAACTACACAACTCCAAAGCCATACACATCACTCCGATCTATAAGAATTCCATATAGAGCATACTCCAGAGCCAAATACCCCTTATTTTTGTCCCAAGATACGATTCCCCTTTGCTCGCCATCTTCGCCAGCCCAAAATTAGCAACACAAGCATTCATGTCCTCATCCAGCAAAATGTCATTGGCCTTTATATCTTTGTGATAAATTTTTGGCCGAAAGCCGTAATGCAGATGACATAACCCCTTTGCAATCTCGATTATAATCTTCTTCCTCTTCTCCCACGTCAGCGTTCTCCCAACGGTGTTTCTAAAAATGTGTTGATTGAGGCTGTTGTTGGTGAGGTAGTCGTAAACAAGAAACCACTGGAACCCCTCTTTGTCGTCACTGCCAATGCCAAAACCTCGTAGAACCACCAAATTTTGATGGTGAAGGCTGCTTTGAATCTCTACCTCGTTCCAAAAATTTGCATCTTCTTTGACAGAGCACTTCTTCATTCTCTTCATGGTAATCATCTGACCATCGGGAAATTTTCCCTTTTACACCATTCCAAAACTCCCTTGCCCCATTAAATTCATGTAACTGAAATCATTCATGACTTTCTTGATTTTCCCTTCATTGAACCACACTCCGCCTATCTTGGGCTTCACGGCGTTGATCAGAAGGCTTTGGTTTATTAATCTCTTAAAATGCCTATGTTTCGTCCTCGCCCACCACCAGTAAGTAATGGTTCTTATAATGCCCATGGCCATGGCGGTGCCTACATCACCATGATCTTGCTGGTGGTGTTTTTGCAGTGATTGTTAAAATGGCTAGTACCAACAATCACCATGAACACCTCCATTTGAATGTTTCTGTAATGATCATTAAAATGGCCAGTACCAACAATTGCCATGAAATCTTAAATCAAGAACCTTTGGCACCCCTCTTTTTCATCGCTAGAATTGCAAAATCCTCTGAGAACCACCAAATTTTGGTGCTTAATGCTGTTGATGATCTCCACCTCATTGGTGAATTCTGTTTCTCCTTTCGAATCACAGTTTGTGATCTTCTTAACCACAATCGACCACCACCTATCGGCGAGGACACCCTTATAAACTTTTCTAAAACTCCCCCGACTGACCACATTGGCATCACTAAAATTACTAGTGGCGTTCCTGATCAGTTGAATGTTGAACCAAATGGCGCCCATATTGGGCTTCAAAGCCCCTCTTAATAGATTCCTATTATTTCTTACAAAATACATGTGATTTGCCTTGCCCTTCAATCTGACCCAAAAGCAATACTCGAGGCCTAAAGCAGAAAGCATGAGTAATCCAATGACGGTACTGGTAGAACCAAAGAACAAAATTCGTCGATTGGGCTTCCTCTAAATAAACGGCACACAGAGAATACACAAAGTAGCCTGAGTAGTCATGGGTGCCCAAATTCATTCGCCATACTGGCAGCATAGAGGAAAATGAAATAGTAACATTTTCGACTGGTTTTCTCTAAAATATTCTTGATCATGTTCGTTAACTCCATATGAACTGCTTCCCCACTAGCAAAACACGCAGCACAGGCATGTTAATTATTGTTAGTTGGACAGCTGTTATTTTTGAACCAAAAATAGCAATAGTATTTATGGGTAGCTTGGACAACTGTTCGTCCTTATCTATGTATAGCAGCATTAGTTATGGGTAGTTTAGACAGCTGCTTGTCCACTTGTTGAGAACTAGTAAATGGTTATTGCAAGGATAATTATTTACTAATTTTAGTGATTCCCTTTTGGACACCTTGAAACCAATTCTATTATTAGCTATCAAGTTGTCTTAATCTCAGCCATTGGTTTGATTTAATCTCGGTCGTTGTTTTTTCCAATAGGGTAGTATAAAAAGGGGTCATTGGGTCATTTGGAGAAACAAGTTTTGGAGAAGCATTTTGCAGTGATAGCAAATTGTCTTGCAGTGTTAGTAAAGGGCGCAATGTTAGTGTGGGGATAGCAGTGGGGAATATCAACAGGAGAAATTAGGAGGTTGTCGGAGTTCTGCCAGTGAGAGGCAAGGAATTTTGTATCTCTTGATTTGCTGAAGTTTAATATAATTCCTCATCTGTAGAACTAGTTTTCCCTTAGGGGTTTTTCCAGGAAAATTTGTCCGAAAATATTGTGTTCATTGTGTTGTTCATTTCTTTCCGTATTATATAAGTGAAGTTGCAGTTGTGTTATTTTTCAATATTAGCTAAGAATTTGTTTTCAGCAGTTGATGCAGGAGTATCCTGGGTTGCCTTGTTATCCTTCTCATTTTTGCTCATTTTGTAGTTGGTGTTGAGTTACTGTAGCACTCTTCAGGTGCTAAGCTCTTGTTGTACTCTTCATGTGCTGAGTTACTCTTTAGGTGTCAAGCTCCTGTCGCACTCTTTAGGTGCCGAGTTACTAAAGCCCTCTTCAAGTGCCGAGTTCCTATTGCACTCTTTAGGTGCTGAGTTACTCTTCAGGTGTCGAGCTCCTATCGCACTCTTCAGGTGCTGAGTTACTAAAGTCCTCTTCAAGTGTTGAGTTCCTGTAACACTCTTTAGGTGTCGAGTTACTTTTTAGGTGCCGAGCCCCTATCGCACTTTCAGGTGCCGAGTTACTGTAGCCCTCTTCAGGTGCTGAGTTCCTCTCACACTCTTTAGGTGCTGAGTTACTCTTCAGGTGCCGAGTTACTGTAGTACTCTTCAGGTGCTGAGTTATTGTAGCATTCCTTCAGGTGTCGAGTCACCCAGTGTATACCGAGTGCCAGTATTTGGACATGATTTCTGTGAGCTAACTTGTGGGAATTATTTTATTTGTGACATTTAATTTAAGATTTTTTCTTGGGATGAGTCCAGACCATTTTTGGGTTGGCCCTCCTCTTATGTAATGTTCTAGAATGGTCTATAAGCCGTTTTGGACAGTATAAATAGAGAGTTTAGGCTTAGAGCTAGGCAAGTTTTAGTAGAGAAGAATTTTTTAGAAGGAGGAAAGTTTTGAGGGAGAAGAACTAAAAGTGCAAAGTTGATGTTGGATCTTTGAATGTGAATGCATTGTAATTGGCTGTAACCCAGAAGGCCTCACAACTAGGCATGTATGAAGATATTTTGATAAATCAATAGAAGTATTTCCCTCTTCTCCTCCTTTGGTTGCTGTCCACTTGTGTTTGCTTCCATTGTGTTAACTCTTTAGGGTGGTTTGGATAGTTGGGTGAGCCTTTGGCCCTAGTTATTCACCTTTGCCTGCATTAGATGGTATCAGAGCTTGAGGTTCATCCTTGTGGAGATTGGATCATGTAGAACCCTAATTTGGATTTGGTTATAGCGTGGCAGATCTGTGGATTTGACCTATAACTTGCAAAGGGTTACGATCTTGCAGGAACCTGATTTGTAAAGATGGTTCATGGTAGAGGAAATAATATTGATAATGCTATATTGGATCAGTTGAGACAAATTGCAGCCAGATTAGATGCTGTGGAGATAGCCCAGAGGAGAGGAGCACATCTTGATGATGTAAGTGATGATGAAGCAGCAACACCAAACCATAATCTTGAACTTGAAGAAGACCAAGATGAAGTAAGATTGTTAACAGTATTGTCTAGAGCGAATTCAAATCCTGCTATAGAAGTTGTTCCTTATGATGGAAAATTGGATACCAATGCTGTGCTGGATTGGATCTCTAATATGGAGAAATTTTTTGAGTATTAAAACACTGCTAATAATAGAAAGGTGAAGATTGCAGTCACTAGGTTGAAAGATCATGCATCATTATGGTGGGAACACTTGCAAACTGATAGACAAAGGAGAGGAAAGGAGAAGATCAAAACTTGGCCAAAGATGGTGAACAAGGTAAAGAACAAATTCCTTCCTGCTGATTAGCAAGTTAGCTTGTTGAGAAAGATGAAAAATTTGAAACAAAAAGACATGACTGTGAAAGAGTATACTGAGGAATTCTATAGACTGGACATCAGATCTGGACATGTGGATGATGATGTTGAGAAAATTGCAAGGTACATTAATGGATTGAGATCTAGAATATAAGATGAAATAAGTTTTGTGAAGCTGGAAAGTGTAGAAGAAGCATATCAATATTCCTTGAAGGCTGAGGAGATCTTGACAAAGAAGCATGAACAAAGACAGAGAGGTAGAGGTGGTAGATTCCAGAGAGGCAGAGGTAGATCTTATGAAGAAAGTGGTAGATCTTACAGTTCTATGCAAGATAAAGGCAAATCTGAATGGAAAAATGATGAGAAAGGAAAGACTGAATTGAAAAGTGGTAATTCTTATTGAGGAGGCACTAATTCTTACCGAGGAAGAGGTAATTCTTATTCTAGAGGTGGATTTCATGGTAATTGTTTTAGATGTGGCAAAGAAGGGTATAGATCCTTTGAATGTAGATCTTCTGAAGGTGGGCAAAAGAATAGAAATGTTGTGATTCAAGAAGAGGATGAGGGTTCACTAAGTGGACCTGAGGCTGGAGAAAATTTGATGGTGAGAAGAACCTTATGCAATAAGGGAAGTGATGAGGAACCTATTTTAAGGAGAAGTCTTTTCAAGACAAGATGTAAGATGGCTGAAAAATGTTGTAAAGTGATCATTGACAATGGAAGTTCTGCAAATCTGGCATCAGAAGAGCTGGTTACAAAGTTGCAGTTGCAGAGGCTAAAACATCCCAAACCTTATCATGTTTCATGGATCAAAGATGAGTATAAGATATTGGTAAGTGAGCAATGCCTTGTGAAGTTCAAAATTGGACATTACTTTGATGAAGTTTTGTGTCATATTATGCCCATGGATTGTTGTCATATTTTGTTGGGTAGACCTTGGCAATATGATAGATGTGTTGTACATGATGGATAATTAAATCAATATACTCTTTGGGTAAATGGGAAGAAACAAATGGGAAAATTTTTGAAAAAGAAGTGAAAAAGAATCAAGTTTGTTTTACTATAATTCCAAGAAAACCGAGTTTTGTCAATGGAGACCGAGTGCCAAAAAACAATGTTAACCAAGTGCCAATTAGTAGTGACCGAGTGACAGATGGTAGTATTGACCAAGCACCAGGAGAAATTGTAGAGTTGCTGAATGAGTATAAATATATTATTGCTGAAGATATTCCTGATGGTTTACCTCCAGTGAGAAGTATAAGTCATTGTGTGGATTTGATTCTTGGAGCTAATTTTCCAAACAAAGCACCATATAGATTGACACCTGTAGAGAATGAAGAACTTAACAAACAAGTGCATGAACTATTGCAGAAAGGTTTGATCAGAGAAAGCTTGAGTCCATGTGTTGTACCTGCTGTATTAGCACCTAAAAAGAATGGAGAATGGAGAATGTGTACAGATTCTAGAGCCATTAACAAGATAAAAGTGAAATATAGGTTTCCTATGCCAAGAATGGATGACATAATGGATTGTTTGAGTGGAGAAAAGTATTTTACCAAGATTGATTTGAAGAGTGGCTATCATCATATTAGAATCAGAGAAGGTGATGAATGGAAGACTGCTTTCAAGACAAAAGATGGTTTGTATGAATGGTGGGTTATGCCTTTTGGTCTGACTAATGCACCTAGTGCTTTCATGAGGTTGATGAATGAAGTTTTGAAAAGATTCTTAGGTAAGTTTGTGATTGTTTATTTGGATGATATTCTGATATTCAGCAAGACTAAGGAAGAACATCTTGAGCATATTAGGCAAGTATTGCAGAGGTTGAAAGAGGAAAAGTTATTGATTAATCTTAAAAAGTGTTCTTTTATGCAAGAAGAGATTGTGTATTTGGGGTTTGTGATTTCAGCTAATGGTTTGAAGATGGATCCTGAAAAGGTTAAAACAATTTTGAAATGGCCTACACCTGAGAATGTAAGTGAGGTAAGATCATTTCATGGTTTGGCTAGTTTTTACAGAAAGTTTATAAAGAATTTCAGTGTCGTTTATAATGCTATGACTGAAACAATGTGGGGAGATAAAAAGGAATTCAAGTGGATGCATGGAGCTGATAAGAGTTTTGAGACTTTGAAACAAAAGGTTGCTGAATTACCTATATTGGCTTTACCTGATTTCAACAAAGTATTTCAAGTTGAATGTGATGCAAGTGGTAATGCAAAAGGAGCTGTATTAAGTCAAGAAGGTAAGCATGTTGCTTTCTTTAATGAAAAGTTGAATGATGCTAAAAGGGAATATTCTGTGTATGATCAAGAATTCTATGCCATTGTTCAAGCATTGAAGAAATGGAGACATTATTTAATGCCTAAGTAGTTTGTGTTGTATACTAATCATAAAGCTTTACAATACTTGGGAAGTCAACATAAATTGAATCAAAGACATATGAAGTGGGTTGAGTATTTGCAGAGTTTTACATTTGTGATCAAGCATAAGAGTGGAGTTACTAACAAAGTTGCTGATGCATTGAGTAGAAGACGTTCTTTGTTGACTAAAATGAAGGTTGAAGTTCTTGGTTTTGATGAGATGAAAGAGTTATATGATGCTGATCCTAATTTTTCTGAAGCGTGGAGAGAGTACAGAGCACCAAATCTGATAGATCACATAAGTAAGTATGATGAGTATTTCATTCAAGAAGGTATGTTGTTCAAAAGTATTCAGTTATGTATTCCTAGAAGTCCTATGAGGTTGAATTTGATTAAGGAAAAGCATAGTGGTGGATTAGCTGGACATTTTGGAATTGATAAAACATTGAGTTTGCTGAAAGAGAAATATTATTGGCCACAAATGTATAAGGATGTTCAAAAATTTGTAAAGAGCTGTGGAGTTTGTCAAGTTGCAAAGGGAGTGAGTCAAAATATTGGTTTGTATACACCTATTACTATTCTTAAGAAACCTTGGATTGATATCAGTATGGATTTTTTTCTTGGATTGCCATTACTATTCTTAAGAAACCTTGGATTGATATCAGTATGGATTTTGTTCTTGGATTGCCTAAAACAATGAAAGGGTATGATACAATATTTGTTGTAGTGGATAGATTTTCTAAGATGGCTCATTTCATACCATGTAAGAAGACATTAGATGCAGAGAATGTTGCTGAACTTTTCTTTAAAGAGATTGTGAGATTGCATGGATTACCAAGAAGCATTATTTCAGATAAAGACAGTAAGTTGGTTGGTTATTTTTGGAAGACTTTGTGGAAGAAGATGGGTACTAAATTAAAGTTTAGTTCTACATTCCATCCACAAACAGATGGACAGACAGAGGTTGTGAATAGAAGTTTGGGTAATTTGTTGAGGTGTTTAGTTGGGAATAAGCCGAGTAATTGGGAGATGGTATTGGTACAAGCTGAATTTGCATTTAATAATTCTGTGAATAGGAGTACAGGGAATGCACCTTTTGAGATTGTTACTAGAATGCATCCTAGAGGTATATCAGATTTGAGAGATGTTGTTAGTGAAGAAAAGAAAAGCACTGTAGGGGAAGAATTTGCTAACTTTATGGAATCCTTGCATAAAGAAGTGAAGTTGAGGTTGGAACAAAGCAATCAAAAGTATAAGGAGAATGCTGATCATTCTAGAAAACACCATGATTTTTAGATTGGTGATGAGGTGATGGTTCATCTAAAGAAAGGAAGATTCCCAGTTGGAACATATAGCAAGTTGAAGATGAAGAAATTTGGACCTTGTAAGATCCTGAAGAAGTTTGATAGTGGTAATGCTTATGAAGTTGAGTTACCTGATGACATGGATATATCTCCTATATTTAACATTGCTGATTTGTATAAGTATCATGAGTCAGAGGATGAAGTTGTTATACCAGATGATTATCCTAAGAAATAGATTGAGGAAGTTAAACAGATATTGGATCAGAGAGTTGGCAAGAGTACAAGAGGAAAATATTACTATGAATATTTGGTGAAGTGGAAGAATAGAGCTATTGAAGATGCTTCATGGATCTCTCAATTTGAGTTGGATTTAGCTCAGGTTGGGACATCTCAATGATTCAGGAGAATCATTTCTTCCAACCCCGGTTGTCTGATGCAGGAGCATCCTGGGTTGCCTTGTTATCCTGCTCATTTTTTCTCATTTTGTAGTTGGTGCCAAGTTACTGTAGCACTCTCCAGGTGCCAAGTTACTCTTCAGGTGCTGAGCTCTTGTCGCACTCTTCAAGTGCCGAGTTACTGAAGCCCTCTTCAAGTGCCTAGTTCCTATCGCACTCTTTAGGCGCTGAGTTACTCTTCAGGTGCCAAGCTCTTGTCGCACTCTTCAAGTGCCAAGGTATTGAAGTCCTCTTCAAGTGCCAAGTTCCTATCGCACTCTTTAGGTGCTAAGTTACTCTTTAGGTGTTGAGCTCCTGTCACACTCTTCAGGTGCCAAGTTACTCTAGCCCTCTTTAGGTGTCAAGTTCCTGTCACACTCTTTAGGTGTCGAGTTACTCTTCAGGTGCCGAGTTACTGTAGCACTCTTCAGGTGCCAAGTTATTGTAGCATTCCTTTAGGTGTCGAGTCACCCAGTGTATGCTGAGTGCCAATATTTGGACATGATTTCTGTGAGCCGACTTGTGGGAATTATTTCATTTGCGACATTTAATTTAAGATTTCTTCTTGGGATGAGTCCAAACCATTGTTGGGTCAGCCCTCCTCTTATGTAATGTTCTAGAATGTTCTGTAAGCCGTTTTGGAAAGTATAAATAGAGAGTTTAGGCTTAGAACTAGGCAAGTTTTAGTAGAGAAGAAGTTTTTAGAAGAAGGAAAGTTTTGAGGGAGCAAAACTGAAAGTGCAAAGTTGTTGTTGGATCTTTGAATGTGAATGCATTGTAATTGGCTGTAACCCAGAAGGCCTCACAGTTGGGCATGTATGAAGATATTTTGATGAATCAATAGAAGTATTTCCCTCTTCTCCTCCTTTGGTTGCTATCCACTTGTGTTTGCTTCCATTGTGTTGACTCTTGTAAGGTGGTTTGGATAGCTGGGTGAGCCTTTGGTCCTAGTTATTCACCTTTGCCTGCGTTAGCAGTTTAATAATCATTTACAATAGGAAATTAATAATCAGTCACTGCAATAGTTGATTTTTCACATGGTATTAGAGAATTGTTAAGGGTAGAAGATTTTTTCGCTAAGAAAGAAATTTTCATCTCTTTAGATTTATTATTGCTTTAAACCCTTGAGATGGCTTCAACTAGTTTGAGAGATCAGGATAGATTGGATGGTGCCTCAAATTTCGGTGTCTGGAAGGCCAGAATTTCTTTATTGTTGGAAGAGAATGGTATCAAAGATTATGCTACAAGTTTTGTACCTCTACCGATGGATGCAACACAGCTTGCAGCATATAGGAAGGATGATGCCACGGCGAGGAGGATAATCCTTGATGGTGTCAAGGATCATATTGTTCCACATATCACAGAGCTAGATACAATGAAGAAGATGTGGGATGCCATTCTGAATCTATACCAAAATGCTACCACCAATAGGAAGTTGATTCTCAGAGAGAAGCTAAAGAATACCCGAATGAATCAGGGAGAAGACGTCACAAGTTACCTTACTAGGCTCAGACTTGTCAAGGACGAGTTAGTAGCTGTTGGAGATAGCCCTAGTGATGATGAGCTAGTGAGAATAGCCCTAAATGGGTTTACTAAACAATGGAGTGTCTTTGTTCAAGTTGTCAGTGGACGAGATACTTTATCGAGTTGGGATCAACTATGGACTGATTTCACTCAGGAGGAGTTTAGACTAAGTCTTGTCAATGGGGCTAACAAGAGTCAGAAAAATGAGGTGGATCAAGAGAACGTTGCCCTAGCGAGTAAAGGGAAAGCAAAGAAGGGATCTAACAAAGGATCGAATTCACAAAATGAAAAGAAGAAGAAGGACCTTTCTAAGGTCAAGTGCTTTGGATGTCATGAGTTTGGCAACTATGTCAGTGATTGCCCAGAGAGGAAGAAGGGTAAGAAGCAGGTGGCAGCTTCAGTAAGTACAGAAGAACTCTCTAGTAGAATGGAAAATGAGTTTGCACTCATAGCTTGTATGGTTAGCTCAACCTCACAGTGTGTTTGGTATATAGATAGTGGGGCATCATTTCATATGACAGGAGTTAGAGAGTACTTCTCTAGTTACAAAGAGGAGGACACCAACATCCAGATTTCTATGGGAAACTTGTCCAAACTCAACCCTATTGGGAAAGGGACTGTTCAGTTTCAGAGGGAGAACGAAAAGATAATCCCACTTCATGATGTGTTATATGTGCTAGGCTTAGGTATGAATTTTATTTCTGTATCTATTCTTCAGGATAGGGGGTATAATGTACTCTTTAGAGGGACAAATGTGTTGATTAAGCACAAGGATTGGAAATCACCCATAACTATTAGAGTTAGGAGTGGTCGCCTTTATAGATTGCAGTTTGATACTCCTAAGGCACTCATGAACAACAGTAATCTTAGAGATCTTGGAGAGCTATGGCATAGGAGGATGGGCCATATTCATCATGGACAACCTAGACTACTTTGTGAGACAGTGACAGGTGTTCCAGAGGTGAGCACAGAGCATGACGATGTATTTAAGGGATGTGTGTTGGGGAAGTTTGCAAAAGAATCTTTTCCAACGAGTGACACTAGATCTAAGGGTGTTCTTGATCTAGTACATTCAGATGTTTATGGACCGATGTCAACAAAATCTCTCAGAGGATATGTGTATTATGTTACTTTTATTGATGATTTCTCTAGAAAGACCTGGATATACTTCTTAAAGACTAAGGATGAGGCTTTTAGTCGATTCCAAGAGTTCAAGGCTCTTGTGGAGAACTCGACAAGAAAGAAGATAAAGGTTCTTCAGTCAGACAATGGAAGCAAGTACAAAGGAAATGTCTTCCAGGAGTTCTGTACCAGAGAAGGAATCGAGAGAGAATGGATTGTTCCTTACAATCCATAGCAGAATGGAGTTGTTGAGAGGAAGAACCATCCTATATAGGAGGTAGCAAGAGCTATGCTACATGACTAGGACATGCCCTGTTACTTATGGGCAGAGGTGTGTAATACAACAGTCTACATTCAGAATAGAGTTCCACACAAGGTGTTAGGGAAAATGACACCAGAGGAGGCTTTCACAAGGAAGAAGCTAGATGTTAGTCACTTCAGGATATTCAAGAGTTTGGCATATTGCAATATTCTTGGAGATACACGTACAAAGTTAGATCAAACTGCAGAGAGGGGGTACTTTGTTGGGTATAGTGAGACCTCAAAGGCATACAGAATTTTCATTTCGGCGACTAAAAGAATTATTGTTAGATGGGATGTCAAGTTCATGGAGGACAAGGCATTCAGGAGAGCTAGAGATTTGCTAACAGATGATTAGAGTAAGTAGCCAATAGAAGCTCCAAGACCAAGTCAAGAGCAACAAAGCTCAAGTACAATTACTAGTACGAGTGTAGACTCAATTAGTGAAGATTCACAGAGTATGGAGCAACTGGTGCAACGGGAAATGCATCTAGAAGACTTAGAGGTTGACATTTCATCCTCTATAGTTGGCAAGGGGAACCATGCGGTTCAAGATACACAAAGGGATACTCAGGAGTTTGTGGGAGCTCCTAGGAAGAGTACTAGACAGCGAAGACAACCAGTCAAGTTCAATGACTATGTGGCATTAGTTAGTTAGTTGGTAGATAGTGAGCCTTCTAGCTATCAAGAAGCTATAGAACATCACGTATGGTGAGATGCTATGGTTGAAGAATATTCTTCAGTAATGCAAAATGACATGTGGGAGGTAGTACCTAGACCAACAGATAGGGTTGTAGTTGGATCATGCTAGATATATAAGATAAAGCACGGTGCAGATGGTAGCATCGAGAAATACAAGGCAAGGTTTGTGGCAAAGGAGTTCTCTCAAAAGGAGGGAATAGACTATGAGGAGACATTTGATCCTATTGCCAAGTATACTTCTATGCGAGTTGTAATCTCATTTGTAGCAAGATGGGATGGCAAATCCATCAAATGGATGTCAAGACAACATTCCTTAATGGTGAGTTGAAGGAGGAGGTATACATAGAACAACCAGAAGGCTTTGTAGCACATGACAAAGAGACCCATGTGTCCAGATTGAAGAAAGCATTGTACAGACTCAAGCAGGCTCCTAGAGCGTGGTATGAGTGCATTGATACATACTTGTAGAAAATGGGCTTTGTGAAGAGTGAAGCAAATGCTAACCTCTATTACTTGATGGTTGGGGGTGAGATTCTCATTCTTGTTCTTTATGTGGACGACCTATTTCTTACAGGTTCACTAGGGCTCATAGTGGATTGCAAGAGGAACCTTGTAGAAGAGTTCAAGATGAAGGATTTAGGACTTATGCACTACTTTCTAGGCATGGAAGTGTGGCAGACAGATGGAGAGATTTTTTTTGGTCAAGGGAAATATTGCATTGAAATCTTGAAAAAATTTTGGATGGAGGATTGCAAATCCATGTCTACACCCATGATCACGAATTGGAGGAAGGTAGATACAACTAAGGAGAAAGATGTAGATGCCACTTTATATACATAGTTGATTGGTTCACTTATGTATTCGGTCAACACTAGATCAGATATAGCATTTGCAGTAAACTCTCTTAGTCAGTTCATGGTTGAACCAAAGAGAATGCATTGGATAGCTGCTAAGCATGTGCTACATTACTTGAGTGGTGCTGTCGAGTATGGGATCATATATGTTTGAGGTGAAGGTATCAGGTTTATAGGCTATACTGACATAGATTAGGCAGGAAGTACAACAGACAAAAAGAGCACTTCAGGGTGTTGTTTCAGCTTGGGATCAGGAGTTGTATCTTCGTTCAGCAAGAAGCAGAAGTTTGTGGCTCTAAGTTCAGCAGAAGCAAAATACATAGCAGCTAGCATGGCGACATGTGAAACTATATGGCTTCGAAAGTTGCTAGTAGCCTTGTTTGGTCAGAAGGTTGAGACTACTGTGATACATTGTGACAATCAGAGTTGCATCAAGTTATCTGGGAATCCAATGTTTCATGATAGGTCTAAACATATAGATATCAGATATCACTTCATTAGAGATTGTGTACGAAGGGGAGTTGTTCAGCTATAGTACATACCTACAGAGGAGCAGGTAGCAAACATTCTGACTAAGGCATTGGAGAAGGCAAAATTTATCTTCTTCAGAGATAAGTTAGGTGTCCTGCAGAACAACTTCCTCACTAAGAGGGAGTGTTAATTATTGTTAGTTGGAGAGCTGTTATTTCTGACCCAGAAATAGCAGTAGTATTTATGGGTAGCTTGGATAGTTGTTCGTCCTTATCTATGTATAGCAGCAATAGTTATGGGTAGTTTGGATAGCTATTTGCCCACTTGCCGAGAATTAGTAAATGGTTATTGCAAGGATAATTATTTACTAATTTTAGTGATTCCCTTTTGGACACCTTGCAACCAATTCTATTATTGGCTGTCGAGTTGTCTTAATTTCAGCCGTTGGTTTGATTTAATCTCGGTCATTGGTTTTTCCAATAGGGTAGCATAAAAAGGGGTCATTGGGTCATTTGGAGAAGCATTTTGTAGTGATAGCAAATTTTCTTGCAGTGTTAGCAAAGGGCACAATGTTAGCATGGGGATAGCAGTGGGGAATATCAGCTTGAGAAATTAGGAGGCTGTTGGAGTTCTACCAGTGAGAGGCAAGGAATTTTGTACCTCTTGATTTGCCAAATTTTAATATTATTCCTCATCTATAGAACTGGTTTTCCCTTAGGGGTTTTTCCAGGGACAATTTGTTCGAAAATATTGTGTTCATTGTGTTGTTCATTTCTTTTCGTATTATATAAGTGAAGTTGCAATTGTGTTATTTTTCAATATTAGCTAAGAATTTGCTTTCAGCAGTTTAATAATCATTTATGATAGGAGATTAATAATCAGTGACTACAATAGTTGATTTTTCATAAGGCAGAGGCACCAGAGAGATCTCCTTTACATGTGTTATCCAGAGAAGTGGGTCCAAGCTTTTTAATTCAATCTTGCTTCGTCTTAATGCCTCCGCACAAACTGGGGCTTGAGACATAATCTGATGTATCGTTGAAACAGAGCTGGACCAAATTTGGGGGAAGCCCCATGGAAGTGAGCTTCTGTTGAAATTTGTTGAAACAGGCAGCTGTAGAGGCATAATTGGGTAGCTCGAAAATGGATTGTTCTTGCAGAAATTGAGCAAGACCCACAACAATCACAGTTCTTAATGTCGTTTTAAATTTTTTGAGTTGGGCAGGAGTTCGAATCGACTGGCAGTATGATGAATTCCATGACATTTGAGTAACATAGTCGAGATTGATTGGGCATTCAGCATTGGCCACATGAAAAGAGTATAGAAACAACAGAGGAATGAGTGCTCTCCAAATCATTCTTGCTAAAGAAATGATGAATGCAAATAGTTCTGCAGAAATGCAGCCCTAAATTTGTAACAAAGACCCGCGTTGCGAACTTTCATCGAACCGTGGAACTAAAAGACACTACCTTTTAGGGATTTTTTTATTTTACCACAGATGAAGAAGACTGCTACAATATCTAATTTATTCGCGAAGACTTTTTGGGTCACTGGTCAGCGGAACCTACTCCATTACCAATTTATGATAAATTTGTAGATTAAATGCTCCGCGCACTACGCAGAAGATGAGACAGTGATGGCTTTGGTTATACACATCTATATTGCAGCAGGCAGTGTAATGATGGTTTCTTGGATCTTTCGAGATGATGTTAACAGCTTATAAATAGAGAGACGTTGGTACATGATTAATTTGATCGTATCAATTGAAATACAAATGTCAATGACGCGGTTCCAATTTAACCCTGCGATGGAGTTTCAATGCGTAGATAGTTATAATAATTGCGGAACAAGTTCTTGTGTATATGTAAGTACGAAAAAAAAAGATCATTTCGAGGTGGTGTAGATAGTTATAACAATTGCAATTGTTGAGATATTTAATAACATTTCTAAATTTTCACTATCTTTTTCTTTTTTCTCTTCTCTTTTTTTAAATTTATTTATTTTACCTATATGTACATTTAATTGTCCACTTCCACCACTAAAAAAAATATGTTGTACAACTCTTCTAATTAAAATGTCAATAAATACACACAAATAAAACAATCTAACAAGCATATGTAAAGGTCGAAAAAATATTTTGCACTTCTTCTAAATATTCATATTTTAGTACACTACAATAATTTACTAGATTTTTACTTTTGAATATTTTTCTATTGTAAAGGAATTGATTAGCGGGTTAGGTGTACAATAGGTGGGTGGACATTGATTATAGAAACATGCTCAACTAGAGATTTGAACTTATTTAGCATTAAAAGAACAATTTGATGGTTCAGTAGACAATTGGATTGATTGTGTGCATAAAGCTTAAAAAGTGGTTATTTGGAGGAGTCAACTAATAATTACTCACAAACATCTCGACAATGAGGTTCCACAACCACCAAAAAAAATATTATAACTCATCTAATTAATGTCACAAAAAAGTTTCAATCTATACATACATAGAGACAAGTCATCTTCTAGACCACTAAAAATGTGGCAAACTCCTTGAATAAATATTCATTAGTAAACTACAAGTGTACATGTAATACATTACAAGGCTTTTAGTTTTTGTATATTGATTATTGTACAAGAATTGTTTGTGGGGTTACATGATAGATGACTATTTGTACATGTGTAGTTTGTGGACGCTCTCCCTTAGTTTAATGGGATATTAAAAAAAATATGTTATCCCTTTTGAATAAGCATCTTAACTTTTGAGAGTAGTTTTATTATTTATTGTAAAATGTATCTATGATCATTAAATTTTTTTTTTTTTTTTTTCAACCATAATATAGATGCAGACATGATGGGCATAATTACCATAGGTACATTTTGTTGGAGAATAACTTCTATATTATATTTATAGCTAAAAAAATCAAATTGGTATTAGAAAGGGGCTTGAAAGTTTCCACCAATTTGGAAACTTTCATATTTGTGTGATAAAGTATATGACTTAAAAAATGAATTACGACTTGAGTGTTATAATTGTTACTTATAGATCATTGCTCTCACTTAAAAAATCATAGCATCTACTACCTTTTAAAATAGTGTAACCCTCCCATGAAATGTAATTAAGAAAGAATATAAAAACTCATAAGATTGTTGTTGGGTCATTGTTATCCTACTGAAGTTGGAAAGTTCTTAATGAGGTCACTAGTGAGCAAGTATTGTTGAATGCAAGACTTAAACATTATAAGGGATGAGCTTAGGATAGCACCCTAGATAATCCTTGGCTCTTAGTCAATAAAATTCAGCTTTAATATTCCTCCCAATTTTTCATAAAAAGATGCCCTTCTAGAAACTTTAGCAAGCCCCTCTCTTTGAAACTATAACCTAAATAAAATTAAAATTATAAAGCAACACTTCAAAATATCTAATAGTATCAAATTAAATAAATATAAATCACATTATTTAAGTCAAATGATGGAGTAGAAACTCACAAAGTAAATAATATTTTAGATATATGATTTGAATAATAAAATAAATTATCTAAAATTATTGATAAGCATATGCTTATTAGTACAATCAGTCATTGCATATATTAGATTAGATTTAATGTATTGAGTAGTTTAATTTGTTTAAATTAATTTAAAATAAGTGTCAAAATTCATGCCAATTGTACAATGCATTTATATATTCAAAAATGTACAGGGCTTTGTGATTTGAATAGGGAAAATTGTGAACATTTAAATTGTAGTCTTATAGAGGGGGCTTCTTAGAAACATATTATTTAAGCCAGTTGTACATGCACTGTTATTGAAATTATTCTTCCATCTTCAAAAAAAATTGTTGATTTTATTTCTTGAATAATATGTGTGAGTTGGATTGTGATAATTTTGCATGACAAATATGTAAATCTATTAAGCTTGTTTTCAGCAAATCTATAAAGAACCATGTTATTGTTGCAATAAGTAACATATCAATTCTAAAATCATTAATTTGGAATATGTTTAATGACTAAAAAATTAAAGAAACTCTAAAAAATAACTTAAATGTGAAAATTATTTAAGACTATTTAGCATAAAATTGACAATATCTATATTCTTTTTTTAAAAGTCATTGATTATTATTAATATATTTTATTTTCTATTAATTAAAAAAATTTATCAAGTTAAATAATATGTCAATTAATGATATTATTAATTTAATTGTATTTAATTTTAATATTGTAAAATGCGCAAGCTAAAGCAATATTTTAAAAAAATATAACTAACCCGATTATAAAAATTTAAAATTGATAAATGAATGAATGAAATAAAATTGTCATAATGAAATGTCATCTTTTTTATGTTATGGAAAAATCTAATTAACATGTGGTAGTTCTAAAAAGATAAAATTTCCATTAACGGATGACATAAAATGTCATTAATGACATGACATAACATATATTATATATATTTTTTGAAGGAAATTAAATTTTAACCCTATGAAAACTAGAATTGGCAAATAAAATTAGGTAGGGGTCCCATGGAAGGGGCTTGGGCTCTATTTTTGTGGAGCGGGTGGCTCCATGACACTTTTTTAGGGGGGCCAAAGGGTTAATTGGAATCTTTTCCTACAAAATAGGAGCCCCAAATTTTTAGCCCTCTCAATTTGAGTGGGTGAAAAAGGGGTGGGGCTGAATTTAGCCCCACTAGCTTAGGGAGGAATTATGTCATTTCCCACCAAACAAATTTATGAATAAATTTAATTAATTTTTTAAAAAAAATTATGAGACAAAAGCTCCTTAAATCCTATAAATCCATAGTACTGCTTCCCTTTTTAAATATCCCCAAAAAAAATGAGCAACACCCGCTCTATTTTTAAGGAAGCCGGTGCCCACGAGACCCTTGCCTTAGTGAAAAAAGTGAAATATAAAATCTTAAAAATAAAGAAAAAATAAACATTTGAAATTTTATTTAGCATTTTAAATTCTATCATCTAATTGGCCAATTTAATTAAAAAAGTGGATTGAATGGATTCCTTTGGCAAGAACTAACAAAGACTTTACATCAAGTTGAAGTTATTTAGCCTTCAAGTTGTATTTATTTTGATTGATGATGCAGGGGCATTTAAACAATCACCAAAACCTTGGAGTGGCTATGAAAGCAGAGGAGGCATTGGGAAAGCACAATGAATCAATTATATTCTACTAAAGCTCATAATGGCTTTTCAAAACAATAATGTATTATCAAATGGTCCAAATGGTCCTATAAGGACCATTGGACCTAAAAGTTGTAATAAGTGGGATCATGGGTAAAAAGGGTTAAAAGCCTCAAAAGATGTAAGGGGGATTAAATAGAGTCAAAATTACTTAGATTTGGAAGTTTTCTTTTAGTTAGAATTTAAAATAAGCAAGTTAGCAAGTTTAAATTCAAAAACCAATGATTAGTTCCTAGTTTGGGCGAAAAACTTGATTCAAGGCTTGTTTATGAATTTTAGGCATCCTAACTGATTAAGATCAGTTGGAGAAGTTGAAATCCATCATATCAATCCTATCAAAGGCTTGAGAACAATGTACCTTGAGGTATGAAAATGTGTTTGTACTTACACTGTGGTAAATAAAGATAACCATTTGTGCAATTCATTTATGTAAGCATTGATCTTTGAATCCCATTGAAGAAGAGTTGTTGCCTCCTAATAGTTTGTGAGTAAATATTTGATCATTTGAAGATTTTGCATATTTTGAATCAATATCATAAGAAATAAAATAATTTTGTGTTGATCAAATTTAGAAAATTGCTCAATCTTTAACAATTTACTAGTATATTTATGGATTTGATTACCATTTTATAGATGCAACCCTTGATTCCTATAAAACGGTCATCCTTGGATGTATTATAGAGTCTACTAACAATACCATGCAAATTTAGATTGAATAGTATTGGTGATCACCACTTTGAGTGTTGATAAAGGTATGGAATTGGTGGGTAATGTGCAACAATAAGAGATCTAATTGAAGGAGGCCCCTATTTTATGTTTAGAATAGTTAGGGAATTCTTAGGAGGTGTTGTACCTGCACTTAGTTTGAGTTTGAGAACCTTTGGGAGTTGATAGATTGAACAAACCCTAGTTTCATGATAGTTTAGTAAGGGTTTTAAGCCAAATTTGGGGCTTTTGTATAAGATGAGTACCTAGGTCCAAATTCACCATTGAATCAAGGCTAATTGGAGACATTACAAGAAACTTTTTAAAGGTTTCATGGATTGAGAATAAGAATTTCATACACTTTCTTTGGAAAGTGGGTTGTTTAAGGCCTAAAAACTAACAATTTTGCCATTTTGAGGTAGTAACCAAGTGCCAATTAGTAGTGACCGAGTGACAGATGGTAGTATTGACCAAGCACCAGGAGAAATTGTAGAGTTGCTGAATGAGTATAAATATATTATTGCTGAAGATATTCCTGATGGTTTACCTCCAGTGAGAAGTATAAGTCATTGTGTGGATTTGATTCTTGGAGCTAATTTTCCAAACAAAGCACCATATAGATTGACACCTGTAGAGAATGAAGAACTTAACAAACAAGTGCATGAACTATTGCAGAAAGGTTTGATCAGAGAAAGCTTGAGTCCATGTGTTGTACCTGCTGTATTAGCACCTAAAAAGAATGGAGAATGGAGAATGTGTACAGATTCTAGAGCCATTAACAAGATAAAAGTGAAATATAGGTTTCCTATGCCAAGAATGGATGACATAATGGATTGTTTGAGTGGAGAAAAGTATTTTACCAAGATTGATTTGAAGAGTGGCTATCATCATATTAGAATCAGAGAAGGTGATGAATGGAAGACTGCTTTCAAGACAAAAGATGGTTTGTATGAATGGTGGGTTATGCCTTTTGGTCTGACTAATGCACCTAGTGCTTTCATGAGGTTGATGAATGAAGTTTTGAAAAGATTCTTAGGTAAGTTTGTGATTGTTTATTTGGATGATATTCTGATATTCAGCAAGACTAAGGAAGAACATCTTGAGCATATTAGGCAAGTATTGCAGAGGTTGAAAGAGGAAAAGTTATTGATTAATCTTAAAAAGTGTTCTTTTATGCAAGAAGAGATTGTGTATTTGGGGTTTGTGATTTCAGCTAATGGTTTGAAGATGGATCCTGAAAAGGTTAAAGCAATTTTGAAATGGCCTACACCTGAGAATGTAAGTGAGGTAAGATCATTTCATGGTTTGGCTAGTTTTTACAGAAAGTTTATAAAGAATTTCAGTGTCGTTTATAATGCTATGACTGAAACAATGTGGGGAGATAAAAAGGAATTCAAGTGGATGCATGGAGCTGATAAGAGTTTTGAGACTTTGAAACAAAAGGTTGCTGAATTACCTATATTGGCTTTACCTGATTTCAACAAAGTATTTCAAGTTGAATGTGATGCAAGTGGTAATGCAAAAGGAGCTGTATTAAGTCAAGAAGGTAAGCATGTTGCTTTCTTTAATGAAAAGTTGAATGATGCTAAAAGGGAATATTCTGTGTATGATCAAGAATTCTATGCCATTGTTCAAGCATTGAAGAAATGGAGACATTATTTAATGCCTAAGTAGTTTGTGTTGTATACTAATCATAAAGCTTTACAATACTTGGGAAGTCAACATAAATTGAATCAAAGACATATGAAGTGGGTTGAGTATTTGCAGAGTTTTACATTTGTGATCAAGCATAAGAGTGGAGTTACTAACAAAGTTGCTGATGCATTGAGTAGAAGACGTTCTTTGTTGACTAAAATGAAGGTTGAAGTTCTTGGTTTTGATGAGATGAAAGAGTTATATGATGCTGATCCTAATTTTTCTGAAGCGTGGAGAGAGTACAGAGCACCAAATCTGATAGATCACATAAGTAAGTATGATGAGTATTTCATTCAAGAAGGTATGTTGTTCAAAAGTATTCAGTTATGTATTCCTAGAAGTCCTATGAGGTTGAATTTGATTAAGGAAAAGCATAGTGGTGGATTAGCTGGACATTTTGGAATTGATAAAACATTGAGTTTGCTGAAAGAGAAATATTATTGGCCACAAATGTATAAGGATGTTCAAAAATTTGTAAAGAGCTGTGGAGTTTGTCAAGTTGCAAAGGGAGTGAGTCAAAATATTGGTTTGTATACACCTATTACTATTCTTAAGAAACCTTGGATTGATATCAGTATGGATTTTTTTCTTGGATTGCCATTACTATTCTTAAGAAACCTTGGATTGATATCAGTATGGATTTTGTTCTTGGATTGCCTAAAACAATGAAAGGGTATGATACAATATTTGTTGTAGTGGATAGATTTTCTAAGATGGCTCATTTCATACCATGTAAGAAGACATTAGATGCAGAGAATGTTGCTGAACTTTTCTTTAAAGAGATTGTGAGATTGCATGGATTACCAAGAAGCATTATTTCAGATAAAGACAGTAAGTTGGTTGGTTATTTTTGGAAGACTTTGTGGAAGAAGATGGGTACTAAATTAAAGTTTAGTTCTACATTCCATCCACAAACAGATGGACAGACAGAGGTTGTGAATAGAAGTTTGGGTAATTTGTTGAGGTGTTTAGTTGGGAATAAGCCGAGTAATTGGGAGATGGTATTGGTACAAGCTGAATTTGCATTTAATAATTCTGTGAATAGGAGTACAGGGAATGCACCTTTTGAGATTGTTACTAGAATGCATCCTAGAGGTATATCAGATTTGAGAGATGTTGTTAGTGAAGAAAAGAAAAGCACTGTAGGGGAAGAATTTGCTAACTTTATGGAATCCTTGCATAAAGAAGTGAAGTTGAGGTTGGAACAAAGCAATCAAAAGTATAAGGAGAATGCTGATCATTCTAGAAAACACCATGATTTTTAGATTGGTGATGAGGTGATGGTTCATCTAAAGAAAGGAAGATTCCCAGTTGGAACATATAGCAAGTTGAAGATGAAGAAATTTGGACCTTGTAAGATCCTGAAGAAGTTTGATAGTGGTAATGCTTATGAAGTTGAGTTACCTGATGACATGGATATATCTCCTATATTTAACATTGCTGATTTGTATAAGTATCATGAGTCAGAGGATGAAGTTGTTATACCAGATGATTATCCTAAGAAATAGATTGAGGAAGTTAAACAGATATTGGATCAGAGAGTTGGCAAGAGTACAAGAGGAAAATATTACTATGAATATTTGGTGAAGTGGAAGAATAGAGCTATTGAAGATGCTTCATGGATCTCTCAATTTGAGTTGGATTTAGCTCAGGTTGGGACATCTCAATGATTCAGGAGAATCATTTCTTCCAACCCCGGTTGTCTGATGCAGGAGCATCCTGGGTTGCCTTGTTATCCTGCTCATTTTTTCTCATTTTGTAGTTGGTGCCAAGTTACTGTAGCACTCTCCAGGTGCCAAGTTACTCTTCAGGTGCTGAGCTCTTGTCGCACTCTTCAAGTGCCGAGTTACTGAAGCCCTCTTCAAGTGCCTAGTTCCTATCGCACTCTTTAGGCGCTGAGTTACTCTTCAGGTGCCAAGCTCTTGTCGCACTCTTCAAGTGCCAAGGTATTGAAGTCCTCTTCAAGTGCCAAGTTCCTATCGCACTCTTTAGGTGCTAAGTTACTCTTTAGGTGTTGAGCTCCTGTCACACTCTTCAGGTGCCAAGTTACTCTAGCCCTCTTTAGGTGTCAAGTTCCTGTCACACTCTTTAGGTGTCGAGTTACTCTTCAGGTGCCGAGTTACTGTAGCACTCTTCAGGTGCCAAGTTATTGTAGCATTCCTTTAGGTGTCGAGTCACCCAGTGTATGCTGAGTGCCAATATTTGGACATGATTTCTGTGAGCCGACTTGTGGGAATTATTTCATTTGCGACATTTAATTTAAGATTTCTTCTTGGGATGAGTCCAAACCATTGTTGGGTCAGCCCTCCTCTTATGTAATGTTCTAGAATGTTCTGTAAGCCGTTTTGGAAAGTATAAATAGAGAGTTTAGGCTTAGAACTAGGCAAGTTTTAGTAGAGAAGAAGTTTTTAGAAGAAGGAAAGTTTTGAGGGAGCAAAACTGAAAGTGCAAAGTTGTTGTTGGATCTTTGAATGTGAATGCATTGTAATTGGCTGTAACCCAGAAGGCCTCACAGTTGGGCATGTATGAAGATATTTTGATGAATCAATAGAAGTATTTCCCTCTTCTCCTCCTTTGGTTGCTATCCACTTGTGTTTGCTTCCATTGTGTTGACTCTTGTAAGGTGGTTTGGATAGCTGGGTGAGCCTTTGGTCCTAGTTATTCACCTTTGCCTGCGTTAGCAGTTTAATAATCATTTACAATAGGAAATTAATAATCAGTCACTGCAATAGTTGATTTTTCACATGGTATTAGAGAATTGTTAAGGGTAGAAGATTTTTTCGCTAAGAAAGAAATTTTCATCTCTTTAGATTTATTATTGCTTTAAACCCTTGAGATGGCTTCAACTAGTTTGAGAGATCAGGATAGATTGGATGGTGCCTCAAATTTCGGTGTCTGGAAGGCCAGAATTTCTTTATTGTTGGAAGAGAATGGTATCAAAGATTATGCTACAAGTTTTGTACCTCTACCGATGGATGCAACACAGCTTGCAGCATATAGGAAGGATGATGCCACGGCGAGGAGGATAATCCTTGATGGTGTCAAGGATCATATTGTTCCACATATCACAGAGCTAGATACAATGAAGAAGATGTGGGATGCCATTCTGAATCTATACCAAAATGCTACCACCAATAGGAAGTTGATTCTCAGAGAGAAGCTAAAGAATACCCGAATGAATCAGGGAGAAGACGTCACAAGTTACCTTACTAGGCTCAGACTTGTCAAGGACGAGTTAGTAGCTGTTGGAGATAGCCCTAGTGATGATGAGCTAGTGAGAATAGCCCTAAATGGGTTTACTAAACAATGGAGTGTCTTTGTTCAAGTTGTCAGTGGACGAGATACTTTATCGAGTTGGGATCAACTATGGACTGATTTCACTCAGGAGGAGTTTAGACTAAGTCTTGTCAATGGGGCTAACAAGAGTCAGAAAAATGAGGTGGATCAAGAGAACGTTGCCCTAGCGAGTAAAGGGAAAGCAAAGAAGGGATCTAACAAAGGATCGAATTCACAAAATGAAAAGAAGAAGAAGGACCTTTCTAAGGTCAAGTGCTTTGGATGTCATGAGTTTGGCAACTATGTCAGTGATTGCCCAGAGAGGAAGAAGGGTAAGAAGCAGGTGGCAGCTTCAGTAAGTACAGAAGAACTCTCTAGTAGAATGGAAAATGAGTTTGCACTCATAGCTTGTATGGTTAGCTCAACCTCACAGTGTGTTTGGTATATAGATAGTGGGGCATCATTTCATATGACAGGAGTTAGAGAGTACTTCTCTAGTTACAAAGAGGAGGACACCAACATCCAGATTTCTATGGGAAACTTGTCCAAACTCAACCCTATTGGGAAAGGGACTGTTCAGTTTCAGAGGGAGAACGAAAAGATAATCCCACTTCATGATGTGTTATATGTGCTAGGCTTAGGTATGAATTTTATTTCTGTATCTATTCTTCAGGATAGGGGGTATAATGTACTCTTTAGAGGGACAAATGTGTTGATTAAGCACAAGGATTGGAAATCACCCATAACTATTAGAGTTAGGAGTGGTCGCCTTTATAGATTGCAGTTTGATACTCCTAAGGCACTCATGAACAACAGTAATCTTAGAGATCTTGGAGAGCTATGGCATAGGAGGATGGGCCATATTCATCATGGACAACCTAGACTACTTTGTGAGACAGTGACAGGTGTTCCAGAGGTGAGCACAGAGCATGACGATGTATTTAAGGGATGTGTGTTGGGGAAGTTTGCAAAAGAATCTTTTCCAACGAGTGACACTAGATCTAAGGGTGTTCTTGATCTAGTACATTCAGATGTTTATGGACCGATGTCAACAAAATCTCTCAGAGGATATGTGTATTATGTTACTTTTATTGATGATTTCTCTAGAAAGACCTGGATATACTTCTTAAAGACTAAGGATGAGGCTTTTAGTCGATTCCAAGAGTTCAAGGCTCTTGTGGAGAACTCGACAAGAAAGAAGATAAAGGTTCTTCAGTCAGACAATGGAAGCAAGTACAAAGGAAATGTCTTCCAGGAGTTCTGTACCAGAGAAGGAATCGAGAGAGAATGGATTGTTCCTTACAATCCATAGCAGAATGGAGTTGTTGAGAGGAAGAACCATCCTATATAGGAGGTAGCAAGAGCTATGCTACATGACTAGGACATGCCCTGTTACTTATGGGCAGAGGTGTGTAATACAACAGTCTACATTCAGAATAGAGTTCCACACAAGGTGTTAGGGAAAATGACACCAGAGGAGGCTTTCACAAGGAAGAAGCTAGATGTTAGTCACTTCAGGATATTCAAGAGTTTGGCATATTGCAATATTCTTGGAGATACACGTACAAAGTTAGATCAAACTGCAGAGAGGGGGTACTTTGTTGGGTATAGTGAGACCTCAAAGGCATACAGAATTTTCATTTCGGCGACTAAAAGAATTATTGTTAGATGGGATGTCAAGTTCATGGAGGACAAGGCATTCAGGAGAGCTAGAGATTTGCTAACAGATGATTAGAGTAAGTAGCCAATAGAAGCTCCAAGACCAAGTCAAGAGCAACAAAGCTCAAGTACAATTACTAGTACGAGTGTAGACTCAATTAGTGAAGATTCACAGAGTATGGAGCAACTGGTGCAACGGGAAATGCATCTAGAAGACTTAGAGGTTGACATTTCATCCTCTATAGTTGGCAAGGGGAACCATGCGGTTCAAGATACACAAAGGGATACTCAGGAGTTTGTGGGAGCTCCTAGGAAGAGTACTAGACAGCGAAGACAACCAGTCAAGTTCAATGACTATGTGGCATTAGTTAGTTAGTTGGTAGATAGTGAGCCTTCTAGCTATCAAGAAGCTATAGAACATCACGTATGGTGAGATGCTATGGTTGAAGAATATTCTTCAGTAATGCAAAATGACATGTGGGAGGTAGTACCTAGACCAACAGATAGGGTTGTAGTTGGATCATGCTAGATATATAAGATAAAGCACGGTGCAGATGGTAGCATCGAGAAATACAAGGCAAGGTTTGTGGCAAAGGAGTTCTCTCAAAAGGAGGGAATAGACTATGAGGAGACATTTGATCCTATTGCCAAGTATACTTCTATGCGAGTTGTAATCTCATTTGTAGCAAGATGGGATGGCAAATCCATCAAATGGATGTCAAGACAACATTCCTTAATGGTGAGTTGAAGGAGGAGGTATACATAGAACAACCAGAAGGCTTTGTAGCACATGACAAAGAGACCCATGTGTCCAGATTGAAGAAAGCATTGTACAGACTCAAGCAGGCTCCTAGAGCGTGGTATGAGTGCATTGATACATACTTGTAGAAAATGGGCTTTGTGAAGAGTGAAGCAAATGCTAACCTCTATTACTTGATGGTTGGGGGTGAGATTCTCATTCTTGTTCTTTATGTGGACGACCTATTTCTTACAGGTTCACTAGGGCTCATAGTGGATTGCAAGAGGAACCTTGTAGAAGAGTTCAAGATGAAGGATTTAGGACTTATGCACTACTTTCTAGGCATGGAAGTGTGGCAGACAGATGGAGAGATTTTTTTTGGTCAAGGGAAATATTGCATTGAAATCTTGAAAAAATTTTGGATGGAGGATTGCAAATCCATGTCTACACCCATGATCACGAATTGGAGGAAGGTAGATACAACTAAGGAGAAAGATGTAGATGCCACTTTATATACATAGTTGATTGGTTCACTTATGTATTCGGTCAACACTAGATCAGATATAGCATTTGCAGTAAACTCTCTTAGTCAGTTCATGGTTGAACCAAAGAGAATGCATTGGATAGCTGCTAAGCATGTGCTACATTACTTGAGTGGTGCTGTCGAGTATGGGATCATATATGTTTGAGGTGAAGGTATCAGGTTTATAGGCTATACTGACATAGATTAGGCAGGAAGTACAACAGACAAAAAGAGCACTTCAGGGTGTTGTTTCAGCTTGGGATCAGGAGTTGTATCTTCGTTCAGCAAGAAGCAGAAGTTTGTGGCTCTAAGTTCAGCAGAAGCAAAATACATAGCAGCTAGCATGGCGACATGTGAAACTATATGGCTTCGAAAGTTGCTAGTAGCCTTGTTTGGTCAGAAGGTTGAGACTACTGTGATACATTGTGACAATCAGAGTTGCATCAAGTTATCTGGGAATCCAATGTTTCATGATAGGTCTAAACATATAGATATCAGATATCACTTCATTAGAGATTGTGTACGAAGGGGAGTTGTTCAGCTATAGTACATACCTACAGAGGAGCAGGTAGCAAACATTCTGACTAAGGCATTGGAGAAGGCAAAATTTATCTTCTTCAGAGATAAGTTAGGTGTCCTGCAGAACAACTTCCTCACTAAGAGGGAGTGTTAATTATTGTTAGTTGGAGAGCTGTTATTTCTGACCCAGAAATAGCAGTAGTATTTATGGGTAGCTTGGATAGTTGTTCGTCCTTATCTATGTATAGCAGCAATAGTTATGGGTAGTTTGGATAGCTATTTGCCCACTTGCCGAGAATTAGTAAATGGTTATTGCAAGGATAATTATTTACTAATTTTAGTGATTCCCTTTTGGACACCTTGCAACCAATTCTATTATTGGCTGTCGAGTTGTCTTAATTTCAGCCGTTGGTTTGATTTAATCTCGGTCATTGGTTTTTCCAATAGGGTAGCATAAAAAGGGGTCATTGGGTCATTTGGAGAAGCATTTTGTAGTGATAGCAAATTTTCTTGCAGTGTTAGCAAAGGGCACAATGTTAGCATGGGGATAGCAGTGGGGAATATCAGCTTGAGAAATTAGGAGGCTGTTGGAGTTCTACCAGTGAGAGGCAAGGAATTTTGTACCTCTTGATTTGCCAAATTTTAATATTATTCCTCATCTATAGAACTGGTTTTCCCTTAGGGGTTTTTCCAGGGACAATTTGTTCGAAAATATTGTGTTCATTGTGTTGTTCATTTCTTTTCGTATTATATAAGTGAAGTTGCAATTGTGTTATTTTTCAATATTAGCTAAGAATTTGCTTTCAGCAGTTTAATAATCATTTATGATAGGAGATTAATAATCAGTGACTACAATAGTTGATTTTTCATAAGGCAGAGGCACCAGAGAGATCTCCTTTACATGTGTTATCCAGAGAAGTGGGTCCAAGCTTTTTAATTCAATCTTGCTTCGTCTTAATGCCTCCGCACAAACTGGGGCTTGAGACATAATCTGATGTATCGTTGAAACAGAGCTGGACCAAATTTGGGGGAAGCCCCATGGAAGTGAGCTTCTGTTGAAATTTGTTGAAACAGGCAGCTGTAGAGGCATAATTGGGTAGCTCGAAAATGGATTGTTCTTGCAGAAATTGAGCAAGACCCACAACAATCACAGTTCTTAATGTCGTTTTAAATTTTTTGAGTTGGGCAGGAGTTCGAATCGACTGGCAGTATGATGAATTCCATGACATTTGAGTAACATAGTCGAGATTGATTGGGCATTCAGCATTGGCCACATGAAAAGAGTATAGAAACAACAGAGGAATGAGTGCTCTCCAAATCATTCTTGCTAAAGAAATGATGAATGCAAATAGTTCTGCAGAAATGCAGCCCTAAATTTGTAACAAAGACCCGCGTTGCGAACTTTCATCGAACCGTGGAACTAAAAGACACTACCTTTTAGGGATTTTTTTATTTTACCACAGATGAAGAAGACTGCTACAATATCTAATTTATTCGCGAAGACTTTTTGGGTCACTGGTCAGCGGAACCTACTCCATTACCAATTTATGATAAATTTGTAGATTAAATGCTCCGCGCACTACGCAGAAGATGAGACAGTGATGGCTTTGGTTATACACATCTATATTGCAGCAGGCAGTGTAATGATGGTTTCTTGGATCTTTCGAGATGATGTTAACAGCTTATAAATAGAGAGACGTTGGTACATGATTAATTTGATCGTATCAATTGAAATACAAATGTCAATGACGCGGTTCCAATTTAACCCTGCGATGGAGTTTCAATGCGTAGATAGTTATAATAATTGCGGAACAAGTTCTTGTGTATATGTAAGTACGAAAAAAAAAGATCATTTCGAGGTGGTGTAGATAGTTATAACAATTGCAATTGTTGAGATATTTAATAACATTTCTAAATTTTCACTATCTTTTTCTTTTTTCTCTTCTCTTTTTTTAAATTTATTTATTTTACCTATATGTACATTTAATTGTCCACTTCCACCACTAAAAAAAATATGTTGTACAACTCTTCTAATTAAAATGTCAATAAATACACACAAATAAAACAATCTAACAAGCATATGTAAAGGTCGAAAAAATATTTTGCACTTCTTCTAAATATTCATATTTTAGTACACTACAATAATTTACTAGATTTTTACTTTTGAATATTTTTCTATTGTAAAGGAATTGATTAGCGGGTTAGGTGTACAATAGGTGGGTGGACATTGATTATAGAAACATGCTCAACTAGAGATTTGAACTTATTTAGCATTAAAAGAACAATTTGATGGTTCAGTAGACAATTGGATTGATTGTGTGCATAAAGCTTAAAAAGTGGTTATTTGGAGGAGTCAACTAATAATTACTCACAAACATCTCGACAATGAGGTTCCACAACCACCAAAAAAAATATTATAACTCATCTAATTAATGTCACAAAAAAGTTTCAATCTATACATACATAGAGACAAGTCATCTTCTAGACCACTAAAAATGTGGCAAACTCCTTGAATAAATATTCATTAGTAAACTACAAGTGTACATGTAATACATTACAAGGCTTTTAGTTTTTGTATATTGATTATTGTACAAGAATTGTTTGTGGGGTTACATGATAGATGACTATTTGTACATGTGTAGTTTGTGGACGCTCTCCCTTAGTTTAATGGGATATTAAAAAAAATATGTTATCCCTTTTGAATAAGCATCTTAACTTTTGAGAGTAGTTTTATTATTTATTGTAAAATGTATCTATGATCATTAAATTTTTTTTTTTTTTTTTTCAACCATAATATAGATGCAGACATGATGGGCATAATTACCATAGGTACATTTTGTTGGAGAATAACTTCTATATTATATTTATAGCTAAAAAAATCAAATTGGTATTAGAAAGGGGCTTGAAAGTTTCCACCAATTTGGAAACTTTCATATTTGTGTGATAAAGTATATGACTTAAAAAATGAATTACGACTTGAGTGTTATAATTGTTACTTATAGATCATTGCTCTCACTTAAAAAATCATAGCATCTACTACCTTTTAAAATAGTGTAACCCTCCCATGAAATGTAATTAAGAAAGAATATAAAAACTCATAAGATTGTTGTTGGGTCATTGTTATCCTACTGAAGTTGGAAAGTTCTTAATGAGGTCACTAGTGAGCAAGTATTGTTGAATGCAAGACTTAAACATTATAAGGGATGAGCTTAGGATAGCACCCTAGATAATCCTTGGCTCTTAGTCAATAAAATTCAGCTTTAATATTCCTCCCAATTTTTCATAAAAAGATGCCCTTCTAGAAACTTTAGCAAGCCCCTCTCTTTGAAACTATAACCTAAATAAAATTAAAATTATAAAGCAACACTTCAAAATATCTAATAGTATCAAATTAAATAAATATAAATCACATTATTTAAGTCAAATGATGGAGTAGAAACTCACAAAGTAAATAATATTTTAGATATATGATTTGAATAATAAAATAAATTATCTAAAATTATTGATAAGCATATGCTTATTAGTACAATCAGTCATTGCATATATTAGATTAGATTTAATGTATTGAGTAGTTTAATTTGTTTAAATTAATTTAAAATAAGTGTCAAAATTCATGCCAATTGTACAATGCATTTATATATTCAAAAATGTACAGGGCTTTGTGATTTGAATAGGGAAAATTGTGAACATTTAAATTGTAGTCTTATAGAGGGGGCTTCTTAGAAACATATTATTTAAGCCAGTTGTACATGCACTGTTATTGAAATTATTCTTCCATCTTCAAAAAAAATTGTTGATTTTATTTCTTGAATAATATGTGTGAGTTGGATTGTGATAATTTTGCATGACAAATATGTAAATCTATTAAGCTTGTTTTCAGCAAATCTATAAAGAACCATGTTATTGTTGCAATAAGTAACATATCAATTCTAAAATCATTAATTTGGAATATGTTTAATGACTAAAAAATTAAAGAAACTCTAAAAAATAACTTAAATGTGAAAATTATTTAAGACTATTTAGCATAAAATTGACAATATCTATATTCTTTTTTTAAAAGTCATTGATTATTATTAATATATTTTATTTTCTATTAATTAAAAAAATTTATCAAGTTAAATAATATGTCAATTAATGATATTATTAATTTAATTGTATTTAATTTTAATATTGTAAAATGCGCAAGCTAAAGCAATATTTTAAAAAAATATAACTAACCCGATTATAAAAATTTAAAATTGATAAATGAATGAATGAAATAAAATTGTCATAATGAAATGTCATCTTTTTTATGTTATGGAAAAATCTAATTAACATGTGGTAGTTCTAAAAAGATAAAATTTCCATTAACGGATGACATAAAATGTCATTAATGACATGACATAACATATATTATATATATTTTTTGAAGGAAATTAAATTTTAACCCTATGAAAACTAGAATTGGCAAATAAAATTAGGTAGGGGTCCCATGGAAGGGGCTTGGGCTCTATTTTTGTGGAGCGGGTGGCTCCATGACACTTTTTTAGGGGGGCCAAAGGGTTAATTGGAATCTTTTCCTACAAAATAGGAGCCCCAAATTTTTAGCCCTCTCAATTTGAGTGGGTGAAAAAGGGGTGGGGCTGAATTTAGCCCCACTAGCTTAGGGAGGAATTATGTCATTTCCCACCAAACAAATTTATGAATAAATTTAATTAATTTTTTAAAAAAAATTATGAGACAAAAGCTCCTTAAATCCTATAAATCCATAGTACTGCTTCCCTTTTTAAATATCCCCAAAAAAAATGAGCAACACCCGCTCTATTTTTAAGGAAGCCGGTGCCCACGAGACCCTTGCCTTAGTGAAAAAAGTGAAATATAAAATCTTAAAAATAAAGAAAAAATAAACATTTGAAATTTTATTTAGCATTTTAAATTCTATCATCTAATTGGCCAATTTAATTAAAAAAGTGGATTGAATGGATTCCTTTGGCAAGAACTAACAAAGACTTTACATCAAGTTGAAGTTATTTAGCCTTCAAGTTGTATTTATTTTGATTGATGATGCAGGGGCATTTAAACAATCACCAAAACCTTGGAGTGGCTATGAAAGCAGAGGAGGCATTGGGAAAGCACAATGAATCAATTATATTCTACTAAAGCTCATAATGGCTTTTCAAAACAATAATGTATTATCAAATGGTCCAAATGGTCCTATAAGGACCATTGGACCTAAAAGTTGTAATAAGTGGGATCATGGGTAAAAAGGGTTAAAAGCCTCAAAAGATGTAAGGGGGATTAAATAGAGTCAAAATTACTTAGATTTGGAAGTTTTCTTTTAGTTAGAATTTAAAATAAGCAAGTTAGCAAGTTTAAATTCAAAAACCAATGATTAGTTCCTAGTTTGGGCGAAAAACTTGATTCAAGGCTTGTTTATGAATTTTAGGCATCCTAACTGATTAAGATCAGTTGGAGAAGTTGAAATCCATCATATCAATCCTATCAAAGGCTTGAGAACAATGTACCTTGAGGTATGAAAATGTGTTTGTACTTACACTGTGGTAAATAAAGATAACCATTTGTGCAATTCATTTATGTAAGCATTGATCTTTGAATCCCATTGAAGAAGAGTTGTTGCCTCCTAATAGTTTGTGAGTAAATATTTGATCATTTGAAGATTTTGCATATTTTGAATCAATATCATAAGAAATAAAATAATTTTGTGTTGATCAAATTTAGAAAATTGCTCAATCTTTAACAATTTACTAGTATATTTATGGATTTGATTACCATTTTATAGATGCAACCCTTGATTCCTATAAAACGGTCATCCTTGGATGTATTATAGAGTCTACTAACAATACCATGCAAATTTAGATTGAATAGTATTGGTGATCACCACTTTGAGTGTTGATAAAGGTATGGAATTGGTGGGTAATGTGCAACAATAAGAGATCTAATTGAAGGAGGCCCCTATTTTATGTTTAGAATAGTTAGGGAATTCTTAGGAGGTGTTGTACCTGCACTTAGTTTGAGTTTGAGAACCTTTGGGAGTTGATAGATTGAACAAACCCTAGTTTCATGATAGTTTAGTAAGGGTTTTAAGCCAAATTTGGGGCTTTTGTATAAGATGAGTACCTAGGTCCAAATTCACCATTGAATCAAGGCTAATTGGAGACATTACAAGAAACTTTTTAAAGGTTTCATGGATTGAGAATAAGAATTTCATACACTTTCTTTGGAAAGTGGGTTGTTTAAGGCCTAAAAACTAACAATTTTGCCATTTTGAGGTGTAAGAATTTGTCTTAGGGAAAAATCACCCAAGATCAAGAAGCTCAAGCACTAGCATAATATGGACCAATAAAGTATTATTAGAATAACAATATGAAATAGAATTGATGTACAAGTACACTAGGAGAGCCTATATACAAAGGCCTCTAGAATGAATAGGAGTTTGCAAAATGATAAGCCTCACAACTAAGCACATGTCCACGAAGAGTGGATTATCCTCCATTGAGCACAAGAGCTAGTGCAATGATGAGAGGATAAACCTACATAGGTGTGTCATGTAAAAATATGTTATAAACACCATGTGCTTAATTAAGAGTGCGAATAACTATGTTGACCACTTGAAAACTTAGTTGATTATCCAAACTCCAGTGTTGTAGACACTATGTGTTAAAATAGAGTTGCTAACTCTTGTGTTGTCAACAAGACAACTCATATGAGTACGCATACTCCTAGGTGTCTAACTTAATAAATAATAAATAATGCATTTATCATAAGTAAAATTAAGTAAAGTGTAAATAATAATTATTTACACTAACACTGCCCCTTAAGTGCAACTTAGGGGAATGCACTTAAGCTCACAAAAGCTATGATGAAGTGCATAATGGGTCCTAACTACTAGGCCATGTGAGGTATCCAAGTACAAATGCAATGCTATACATACAATGCAATCTCTTTTAAAATGGAGAAAGAGGGAAAACCTCGTGGGAAAAACCCTCCTCCAAAAAGAGAGATAAGTAAAATAAAGAAGAGAAGAATCATGTGGCCCCCCTTGATGAAAAATCCCTCACCCCCAAGAGATCTCGCAAATGAAGATACTTGACCTTCATCAAGGGCTTGGTGAAGATGTCGACTATCTACTATTCTATAGGACAATACTGCAATGCAATGACCTACTTGTGAATCAGCTCTCTGATGTAGTGCATATGAACCTCAATGTGTTTTGTCCATTGATGTTGGACTGGATGTTTTCAAATTTCAATAGCACTCTGATTATCACAACAGATGACTGTGGGTCTAGGTAGATCAAAACCAAACTCCTTCAGAATCTATTGCAACCAAATAGCTTTTGTTGGCGCATTCACAATTCCTCAATACTCAACCCCAATCGATGAAAGAGCAATAGTGTTTTGTTTTTTAGTCTACCAACAAATGGGGCTGGAACCAAGATGAAACATGTATCTTGAAGTAGACTTGCAAGAATCAAGATCCCTTGCATAGTTTGAGTTTGTATAACCCACTAATTGTAGTCCAATACCATCTGCATAACATATCTCATATGTATTTGTACCCTGGATATAGTGCAAGATTCATTTGGCTGCCTTCTAGTGAAGTTCATGTGGCTCTTGCATGAAGCGAGAAACCATGCCAACTACAAATGAGATGTCAAGGCATGTATGTGTCAAGTATAAATTTTCTCTACAGGGCTAATAGGCCAAAAAAAATCGAACAAAATAATCCGAAAATTGTAGACAAAAATTGCAGAGAAAATAAATACAAATCTGAAAAATAAATTATACAGATCTAAAAATGATATTTTCTTTGCCACCTAGTCTCCTTTACATGTTTGAGAGGATGTAATTTGTCACAACTCTTTTTCACTAGGGTTTTTCTTACCTGAATAATAATTGTGATCTTAACCTTTTTATCTAAATAAGACAATCTCTTAGCCTACATTGATCAATCTCGAAGTTCCACTAAACATCCTCCCCTGTGTTAAATCCTCTCATAAATTCATATTTGTTCATCCAATATCCTCAAAATCTCCACCCTTAATCCAAGACGCTCACAATTCAAAAATGAGATGACCCCTTTTAGATCATTATGATAGAAGTGCATGAATGCTACATATTATAATCCATGAATACTATATGTTACATGTTATGTTATGATATTAGTTTGAAAGTAACCACATTTTTAATCACTTTATCAACACATCCAAACAATATCAAGAGAACATTAAAGCACAATTAAACATGGGACAGGCTAATCTCTAGACAAAATGCACTAAAGACAAAACAAAGTCAAACTTTTTTTTTTCCAGATTCATGAAAATGTAGTAATTTTTTTCCCAATTTTTTGTTGTTCTTAATTACGAATTATGCAGATCATGAAGATCAAATGCTAAAATTTTCAGAAAAATTCATAATGTTTTCAATTTTTTGAAAATTGATCAATTGTACAGTTTGTAGAGAGGATAGTTTGTAAGGAGGATAGTCGTATCCATAAAACACTAACAAAGATTCCAACCATACATTTATTAAAAACCAAAAAGAGAATTAAGTCCATATTAGCTTATTAACCGTTAGAACTTATTTAAATGTTTTGCATAGATTGGGAATTTGAAAAAAGAGCGGAGGACTCGTAGTATCCATCCTCCAAAGGCCCCTCATTCAGAAGGGACAAAGGCCTGTCGAGAATCTCTGGAATGTCGACCTCCCCTTCCAACATCTTCAATGCTTCCGCCATGCTTGGCCTGAATGCAACCATTACATGAGCACACAGAATGCCCACAAGCACAAACCTCTCCATAACATCTGCAGACCCCTTCTCACGTATTCTAACATCTACAATCTCAATCGTTTTGCCCGCAATGACAAGCTTCCATGCCCAATCTGTGATTAGATAATCAGACGGGGACTCCACAGACGTATCCAGACTCCAGAGCCTTTCTGCCGCTCATAATCTCAAGCTGTGAGCTGACCATACAGAGCATATTCAGGGGCCAAATAGCCATGAGTGCCCACTATACGTGTGGTCAGATGCGATTGTGCTTCCGTTGTCATTCTCGCGAGCCTAAAATCTGCAACACAGGCATTCATTTGATCGTTCAGCAGAATGTTAGTTGCCTTTATATCTCTGTGATAAATGGCGGGCTGAACTCTAAAGTGCAAATAACAGAGCCCCTTAGCGGTGCCGATTGCAATGTTCTTCCGCTGCTCCCAATCCAATCTCTTCTTTCCCAAATTACCGAAGATATGTTCGTCGAGGCTGCCATTAGCAAGGTAGTCATAGATGAGAAACCGCTGGCAGCCATCGGTGTTGTTGGGTGATGCGACACGCTCCCCTCCTTACAAGGGAGTTAATTATGTGGTGTTCCATGTTTACTAACAGTCATGGCTTTTGGTGCAACAGCAAATGGGCTTTACAATTGGTATCAGAGCTTGGTTTTGGCCTGGTCATGGGTTCAAATCTCCTCGGTGCCTTCCCGACCCACGTAAGCATCTGATATGCGCGTCGAGAGGGAGATTGTTGGGTGATGCGACGTGCTATGCGGTGTTCCATGTTCACTAACAGTCATGGCTTTTGGTGCAACGGCGCTAGCAACACAGAAACCTCTCAGAACAACCAGATTCCGGTGCCTAATGCTGTTTATGATCTCCACCTCGTTAATAAACTCCAGATCCCCTTCCGAAGTGTAGTTTCTGATCCTCTTCACTGCGATCTGCTGACCGTCGGAAAGAGTTCCCCTGTACACCGTCCCGAAACTGCCCTCGCCGATGACATTGCCGGCGCTGAAATTGTTGGTGGCTCCGACGATCTGGTCCAAATTAAACCAGACTGCCCCTGTGTTGGGCTTCAAAAGGCCTCTGTTTGACTTCACGAAATGCCTGTGCTCGGCTTCCCTTTTAATCCTTGTCCACCAATAGTAACACATCCCCAAGCTACAGATCATAAGGATGCCTACTACAGTACCCGTACAGCCGTATAAAACGATTTGCGTGCGAGTTGTTTGTTTTGTGTTCATGAAGGGCACGCGAAGAATACACCCTGCAGCTCCTCTGTTCGTAGGCCCAAATTCATTCACGCCGCCAATTGCATAGAGGCACACAAAATAATAACAGTAGGTACTTATTTTCTCTGTAACCCCTTTGATCATGCTCAGCAGTTGCCTCTGAACTACTTGTCCGCTGTCATGGCATCTATGGCACGCAGAGATTGCAGTGAGATCTCCTTTGCAATCCGTGTCCAATGCAGTTGTTCCAACTTTGTCAATCCAGTCTTTCGTGGTCTGAATGCCTCCACACGAGCTTGGAGACGACACAAACTCAGATGTGTTGTTGAAACACAGTTGAACCAGATTTGGTCGAAGACTCAAAAATATTAGCTTTTGCTGGAATGTAGTCAGGCATGCAGCGGCAAAGGCATTGTTGGGAAGTTCGAAGGCCGATTGAACTCTGAGGTATTGTGCAAGGCCTACGCCCAACATGCTTCTTAACGCCATTACACAATTGTTCAGTTCCCCTGCTGTTTGAACGGATCGACAGGATGATGTGTTCCATGGCATTTGAGTTACATAGTCGAAGTTAATCGGACATTCGACTGCAACATTTGTGTTAGCCCAATAGAGTAGTAACAGCAGCACCATGAATCCTTGCATTTCCATCTTCATTTTGTCTCAGAAAGACAATGGTATCTCCAGGGGCCGGTCTGAACATACTTGCCGTTTTGGAAACTGTCAAGTGATGTTATATTCTCTGTATGGGCCAAACAGGGTGGAAAATGTTTGATTCTCTGTCCAATATCATTGACCAGCTGTTGCTAACATTAATAACATTTATTGATTAGGATTCGAAGGACTTGGACGGTCCCCACGCGCACTTCCCACCGACTAGACTCTCATCCAATCGTAATTTTCAATCCTTATGAATCTTAAAATAAGTTTCTATAAATTAAAAATCATAAACCCTGGTGCCCTGCCTGCAAAGGCACCCTCGAAGATACTGGACAGTTTAATTGGACGACTAGAGCTGTTGACTGAATAGGACGTTGGTCTCTTTTTCTTGGAAACCTCATATTTGGGTTGGATTAAACATCTCACGGATATGAACGAACATCGAACGAATTTTCATTGCCCTAGTACAAACCAACATAAATTTAGACGCTGTCCCAATTACCTACTAAAACATTTAAGAAATTTAGTTTTCTTATAAAAAGGATATCAGCTTGAAAGCATTTTATTTAAGCTGCAAAGTATCTTGCAATGTTGTTGAGGTCTGATACTAATGTTTTTGCATATTTTGGACGATTATGGTTTTGGGAAAGTTGTGGTCATGTAACAATTGCATTTCTTAGATGCAAAAATATTTTCAAAGGGATCGACCAAATTTAAAGATTTATTAAGAATATTTTATATTCTAAAGTTCGATAATTTTTAACCACGCAAAGTGGGTTTAACCATGAAGGAAACTTCATAGTTAAGTGCGCTCAAGCTGGAGTAGTACTGAGATGGGTGACCTCTCGAGAAGCCCTAGTGCTTCACCTCTGTAAACATCACCTTATATCCAATGAGTGCTAAGTGTTTCATTTATTCCCATGACAGATGGATACATGTGAATCACTACTCATGAAACATGGGTCAATGAGTTTGACTAAAAAATCACACATTTAAATTCTATTAGCAATATCATAATTTTTAAATTTTTTTAAATTTTAAATAATATTATTTATCTGTATTTCTATTGGTTATCATAAAAAAAAGACAGGGAGAAAATATGAATTTTAAAACTTTAATTAGCAAGAAATTTTAAAATTCATTCTCTAATTGTTATGGGATTTAATACATGTTGTACAAGATCATTAAACCAACTTAAATGTTACAATAGTTGTGTCCTTTATCTCGTCCTTCACAACTTGTTGGAGACATTACCCTTGCTATTACCTTGCTTAGCAAATAGAAGAAAAGTAGATTTTTTGTGGCATTGAAAGAATTCAGCATTGTATGCTCCATAACCCTTTTAGCCTATATTTAGAAAACTCATTTTTTAACATTGAAAGAAAGCCATTTTTTCTAAGTTCACACCAAGAAATTTGTGTTTTCCATTGTATTATATTTATTTTAGATCCTACTAATGTTAGTAGACCTTTGAGTTTATGGATTTCCCTTGAGATTAATATCACTTGTACTTATTTTCTAATCTTAAATCTATATTTTTTCCCCTTCTTGCAGTACCCATCACAAAAAGGGCTATGCTAGCATATGTGAAAGGGCTTAGATAGGTAAGAATTATGATAAATCCTTCCTTAGGCTATTTTTTGGTTTTCCTCAATTAGAAAATTCATTTTTTCTTAAAATTCTAGTTGTCGACAAAATACTCAATTTCCCTTGATATTCTAATAATAAGGAAAACTCACAATTTTACTTTAGATTCCATTTATCAAGAATAAACATTGAAACTATATTTGAATTCCACTTTCTAATAGAACAATAAGAAGAAACACCAAAATTGAATTTGAATTCCATTTTCTAGTAGAACAATAAGAAAAAAACACCCAAATATCATCATGCACCCATTTCCATTTAATTCACCAAAATACTATCATTTCAATCACCAAAATATTGTCATTTTGATCTATTTCTTTTTTAAAGTAAGAACTTTATTAGGAAATCAACCATTTCTTCATTGAATTCCAGTTACTACAAAACACCACATCTCTTCTAGAATTCATCAAAATTCTCTCATTTTAGTCCATTTCATTTTTCTCTTTGTAATAAGAAACAAATTTTCTTTTGAATTATAGTTACCACAAGACACTCAATCTCCTTTTGAATTACAATTACCACAAGACACCTTCTCTTTGAATTATCAAAATTCACTCATTTCAATATGTTTTCTTTTTAAAGTAAAAGCTTCTTTATGTTCTTTAGAAGATCCCATCTACAATTCTTTTTTTTCATTCTTGTTTCTAGCCAGTCACTAGAATGTGGCCAGATTCCTCCAAAAATCTTAGCAAGGCAACTGCTTCTTTCTCAAAGCTAATTTGTCACCTAATGCATCTATAAATTTTATTTTAAAAGTATTAAAAATAATAAATATATTATAAATGTTATTTTATTGTCAAATATTTAACATATGATAAAAAAATGTTTATATACTTAAATTAGTATAATTAGATATATTTATATAAATAATAATATTATAATTAAATTATTTAACTAGATCTTTTAAGGTTATAAATATTAAGTTAATAAATGAAAATAAAATATTTTGGTAGAAGGTATATGAAGCAATCTTAACAAATACAAACTACAAGCAAAATGAGGAAGAGTTTTTAAACAAGGAACATTGGTTAGTAGTCGCTCAAATCAAGCTTACATAATTGAATTCAAGAAAAAAATAACTCATTTAGTAATAAATTAACACTAGAATCTAGTCAAACATTTTGAAGTAGTATTAAAAATTGGACGAGTAAGAAATACCTTTTTTATGTGATGAAAATCTAAATAAAAAATAAATAAATTTTAAGCAAGATATTTTTTAAAACATTTTATTATAAAATCAAAATTTGTTTCATTTAAAGGTAAAATTCTAATTATTTCCTTCATTGTATAAAAATCCTCAAAATTCTCATAAAATTGATTTTAATACTTTCAGGCATCACAATGGTCCTCCCATTATCCTTGATTCTTCAAGAGACCCGTAGGCTAATAATCTTATTAAATGTTGCATTTTTTGTATGACTTAAACTAGTAGACATCCAATGAAACACATACTTCCTTTCATTATTTTTACCATACCATAGGAAGAAAATCTGCTATAGAATTCTATAGAGGTTGATGAATGTTATCTTTTATTGAAACTAAATTTTTTGGTCCAAACCTATTTTATTTTGGCTTTGAAATTTTTTTTTTTTTAACACTCCAAACTTATGATATTTTAAATTGGGATATTGAGAGCCATCAAATTGCCTTTACGATCTTGTTATTACTTAACTACATTCTCATTCCACAACTCAAATTTGATGAATTTGTTCGCCATGTCTTAATTACATTCTCATTTCACCATATCTTAACCCAAAAACCATTACACTACATGCAAGAACGTTGATGCTTGTGTCCCTTGTTTGTCATGTGTATCTTATGTTTGATATAGATTAATATATTAAATAATGTTTCCTGAGTTTTTCCCAATCTAATATTTGGTTGTTGTATTTTTGTTAGTGGATTTGTTATTTTCTAGTTGAAAGAAAAAAGTAATTGATAATTTTTTTGGGTATCTAGTCATGTCTTCTCTGTGAGATCTCTAGTTGACCAAGAGTTCGACATGATAGATAGTAGTTGCATCTAACATGTGTATGCACTTAGTGAGTTCTAGGTGTTTAGATTATATTACTGACAAAGACATTCTTCGCACCTACGGTTAAGTGTTTCAGCTTTATATTCTAATACAAGTTCCTTTTAATTCTAGTGCTACTTTTATGGACCATTTTTTGTGATCCTTATCATTTATGGTTTAGGGTTCATTTGAGGATATTGGTGTAGAATTGTCATCTAAGTACCCTTACCTTAAAATTGAAATAAATTCCAAATTTCCTTCATTGATCATTTACATAGTTCTTTGAAGAGCTATCATAGAAAAATTGAGCGAAAAAATTATTTAAAAAAATTATTTTGGACCATGCTTTATCTAAAGTCCATCATCGAAATGACTAGTTTATTCACTAGATGAATTTGTAGCCTATATGTTTTCAAAGTTTTCTTGACAAATAGAAATGAGTAAGGTTGGGGTTCCACAGAGGGGGGCTTCCATAAAAATAAAATGGTTGTTGAAATTTTCTTAGGTTAAGGGCCCCATGATTTTTCTAATGCAATTCAGCTTAAAATTTTAAGCTCCTAAATATGAGGATATAAAATTGAGTAAATTTCCTCCTAGAATTTCTGGCTTAAATGTTCCTTTGAAATTTTTGGCAAGAGTTTTTTAATTTTGGTGCAAACATAAGAGATTGACACATGTGACAAAATATCTCCTAAGCTAGTGGGCCAATTGCTAGCCACACCCCCTTTTTAACCTACTTAAATTTATAAATCTAAAAAGTAGGGGATCATATTTTCCAACAAAAGATTCTACTTAGTCTTGTTTTATAAAAATAAATTTATCATGGGACCTCTTGCTCCTTAAAATAGAGCTTAAGCCTCTCCATGGGACCCCTTCCTAATTGGTTGCTTATCCAAGAAGTATTCTAAGTGTATAAGACTATAGTGATGGAAATGTTGCACAATGAGTTTTAAAAATTTGGATTTTCCAAATTAAATTATCTTTAAAAAATGTTTCATCAAGTTATAAATGTCTTGTTTTAAGAACTTCAAGATGAAATTATAACTCACATCATCAACAAGGAGTACGTAGATAACATATGCTGATTTACATGTAATATGCTAGATTCTGACCACGTATTTTTTGCGACGTTATATGTTATGCAACATTTTGACCATCAATTTTAATGGGAATTTGTAGGATTTAAAAAAAAGAAGTTTTCTTGTAGTTTCTTCTAATAAATAATGCATGATAATTACACAACCGACTCCCTTTTTCACAAGATCATTATCTCTATATACAAATCCCTCTATTTATGTTTGTGAGTTTTATAATGTAGAACAAAGACCTTTCGATTATAGAAGTAATTCCATTCTTAATGAATGAAATTTTGATGTACGTGAAAACAATATGAATTTATTGTATCACTCTATTTTTTAATTATTCTTAATGTTTCCTACAATGTTTTATAAATCCTCACCTAACATCCTTCTTAGTTTCATTCCGTAAATTTTTGATTTAATGGTATTTTAAATAGATTGAGAAGATGTTGTGTTCAATGGTGTTTAAGCATCATACTCAAGTTAATTGGACCATTAACTCTAGCATTAAGGAATGTCCAATGTAATAGTAAAAAATGCACCACGAATCCTTCTAGTCCCTTCTTCATTTTCTCTTAGAAAGATAATGTAATTCATGACATTTCAAGATAAGTTGCAACTACTTAAAGACTAGTATGTCAACTAGGACAGGTCTAGGGATACATACCATTGTGAAATGTGTTTGTCTCTCTATGTTGGCCAAATACTCTAAAACATGTTAAGGGCTATCTTTGGTCTCTATCAAGCATTGTGAAACAACTAGAGTAAATTTAATGGAATCCCAAGCATACTATTCATCTAGTAGATGCTTAATCAACCATAATTTTAAATTAGTTAAAAAAATTAAAATAAATTTCTACTAATTAAAAATTATTTACCCTAGTGCCTTGATTAACCCATTTTAAGGAGTAAAGATTTTGACTAGGAATTAAGAAAGTCACACCTCTCTCTTTCATACAAATCACATACTTTCTTTAAAGTGTGTATATCACATAGAAAGGAGGAATTATTGCTGACTAGGTATTCAATTTTTTTTTTTTTCAAAAAAAGTATATACAATTTAAATAGAATCTTTTCCACCAACGAATTGTGAGAAATTTGTATGAAACTATTGGAGCCTTTTACATGAGAGGAACTAGTTTCCAAATCATATTTTTAATAATAAAGCTAGCCTTAAATCACCAAAGTGGAGTATAGATTTGGTCTTCCTAAAATATTGTGAAGCCACAATCCATTCCATATTTCTATAATTGTTAAATAGTACACCCCTATTTCTATCGATGGACTATATTTTCTAAAATATTAAACAAAATAAGCATATTTAATATAATCTAGAAGATTGTGCAACTAACATGAGAATATAGAAAATTACATTTCTATTGTTGAAAATAATAAAAGCTCAAAAACATTGTTTTAAGTTTTAGGAAGTAAAACATATTTGTGCTATTTTAAGTTGTAAAGAAGTAAAATATATTCATGTATTTTTAAGTTGTAAAGAAATCATATCCATAGTTTTACAAATAAGTTCAAGCAATGTATCACTTAATACGTTCAAATATTCAATATTCATATAATTATGTTTTGGATTAAGGTAAATATAGGTTTTATAGGGACTTGAAATCCAATAAGTGGCAGATTACATCATAATAACAATGAAGTCCAAAAGTAGAACTATTCTGGAAAATAAATCAACATTCATAATATCCAACAAACAAGCCAACAAAAGTAGTAGAAAACAAAAAGACCAATGACTAGAACTATACACAAAAACCAAAAAATACCAAGATAAGATAGAGATACCAAAAATAAACTAGCTCCTTAAGAGCTTTAGCAATCTAAACCTTCATTACCTTAGGGTCCTTTTCAATGTTCTTCAACTCTAAGGACACCTTCTGCTTGTTCACTCTGCTCCTCATCATTTTTCCTGGACCCTCAGTAACATCCTCCTATTGGTCTTTATCCTTCTTGCTCAAATCCACATTAAGCTCAATGCCTTTGCTAGTCACAAGCTTTTGGATAGAGTTGTGGATTTTGTTGTCACTATCCTTGACTATTTTCTCGATTTTCCCCTTAATCTCCTTCAATTGGATTGGTAGGAGTTCACCCCTTCTTTTCCTCCTCTCCACTTCTTTTTGCAAGCCCATATGCAACTTATCCACCATATTTTTAATAGAAGTGATTTCATTGTAGACCCAATTATCAATGGCAATATTAAGCTCAACTTTCTCCTTAACTTTGGTGATAGTGTTCCTAGCATCCAAGGCCATAATGGAATCAAGGTCCCTAGATCCCTTAGTATCCTCAATTGGAGGCACCTCCTTAGATTAAAACATAGAGTACCCAACAATATTAATGACATGATCTTCTTTCCCATTATCATTTTTATTGTTCTTGTTGTCCTGAGTAAAATTTTCCTTGTTAACCACTTGAGCACCTTTCATATTTTTTGTATTTGAGGGGGGAATTTTTTATTTTTTAGGAGGAGTCTTCTCACTCTCATCCCTCATAGGTGTGCATGTGCACAAGTTCGCAAGGTGTGCACTTTGTCAATGTCTTAACAAAGGACCCAGTCTAATCACCAAAATTTGAATACATCATTTATTTTTGTCTACCAAACCTAGACTATGGTACTTCTGCTCTCCAAGGCATCTCAAAAGATACCCTATTCTGAAGAGTATATTCCCATGAGCTAAAAGAAAAGAGAAAAAGGGGGTCCCCATTTTTGAAGTAAAAAATAGGGTGCATGTTGTGAAACCACAATAATACCTATATATGAGACTTATCTAAGTTGACCTATTTTATGTCTTTATCGAAGTTAGAATTTCTAGTCAATAATATTTCTTGTCCAAAAAATAATTTGGTAATCTTGCCTTAATCCTTCTCTTTTACACTAGTTAAACACACATTTGAATGATGTGTTTCTAGGTCTTTGGATTTAAAGACATAAACAATGTGTGCCTTTTTTATTTCCATAATTTGAGATCATTGTTTGATTATCATTCTCTTTACACACTTGAATTGGAGCTCTAAAATAAGGTTGTATACAATTATTTATAGTACCATATGCATGATTAAAGATTATCCCTTTTTTTTATCATTCATACATATTTTTGTGAATTGACCAAAAAAAGATGGTTCTTGTGACTAGATGATAGTCTTATATTAATTAAAAAATAATAATTATAATTCTCTAAAATCAAGAGACATATAGTAAACTTCTAAAAAACAAGTGAAGAAAAAAAAAATGTTACATAGGAAAATTCATTGGTATAGGATAAATCTACAATAAATTTTTATCTCTTAACTAAAAATTCATCGTTACATTGTCATATCATTATATTTTATAGCTAACAACTACCGACCATTACTTGATCTTTGATTTTGATGCATATTCTTTTGTTATAGATCAAATCTGGTATACTAGGTGAAACACTTTTAATTTGGAGCTATGAACCAATGAGGCTACATCTCTTTATTTCATAATTAAGGCCCAATTCCACAAGCACATTAGAGCAATGAAGACACAAGCTCGTGAACACACAACCCAACATGAATTTGAATGTAGGTTGAAATAGCAATGCAATCATGCACCAACAAACTAAATGGACATTACATTATTTTGTACACTATTATTTGAGTACTCTTATACTATTGACCTAGGTTCACAAGTTCTTATTTTTATGCATCAAACTTAATAGTTATAAAATACTATGTAATATTTATATGTCAATCTATTTACTTTCATATAAATTATTTTTACTTATTTGTATAATTATTTTGTACTAATCTAGCTTAACCTAAGGAAATTATATCAAATTCTATATATTTTGGAACGTAGCCTAATTAGTTGTATAAAACTGTATATTACCTTTAGGGTTTTTATTTATTACTTTTAGATATATATTTTTAAATTTTTTATATGGTTTTCTTGTTCCTCTAAGATTTATTTTTATACTCATATATTTTATTGGGTTTTAAGAATTTACATAATAATTTATCTCTTATCTTATATTGACACCTTAGATTATTTGGTCATTATGGCATCTATCAAGTGAGGTTTTTCTAATTAATATTCATTTATACTAAAATATTGAATAATTTTATCCTTCATACCATATTGAACACCTATGTATTCTTACTACACTTGCACAATTTTAGATCCTATGATTGAAAGTGCCTTCTATATGAAGATTATTTTAGTAACTTTTTCTTTTCTATTTTCAAACCATTTTTTAGAGAGATTATTTTTATGCTAGTATTTCTCCCTTTATTCCATCCAAAACCTTGATTTTAATATGCAAGTTTTTCTATGAAATGTCTTGATTTTAATGTTCAATTGTAATGAAATGATAGACATACATGCAATGTCATAGCTTTAATTTTGAATTGTAATGAAATGATAGAAATAATTTTGAAATGATAGAAATACATGCAAGTTGTGGAAGCGTCGATAATGCATGTTATGTTAGTAAATTATAAATTACCTCAACGAATTGTCATCACAAAGAATATAATGATTGTATGATAATAAAAACAATCAAAATATCAAGAAAGTGTTTCTTTATCTTGAGGACCACTCTTAAACATCACACACTAAGGAAGAAATTAAGCTTGGACAAATAAGTCAACTTTGACTATTTAATACTTTTAGCCTAGGAATCAAGCCTTCTTGTGTGATGTTTAAGTCACACATATTTTTAGCTTCTTCTTTTTTTCCAAATAAAAAATCCTTCAACCTCCCACACTCTTCAAATATAGAAGCCAAAATAGGAATCACACCTACGAAATCCCACTTTCCACACTCGAAAGACCCAAGTGAAAAGTCAATATTGTAAATACTTCATCACATTAAATTTGTTGAAATATTTGTGTACCATGTTCAAAATAAAATATATTATAGTTTAAATTGAATATTAAAACCTATACATTAATCTTCAAGTATATTGTTTCAAATATATAAGATACACATATACAAATTAAGTATCCACTAATTTATGCATTCATTAATTAATAAAAAATATTTTTATTTTAATGAGAAAAGCTGAGATTAATTATTTTTATGTGTTGAGATTAACTATTATTAATATTCATTAAATTCGAGTAGACTTGAACTTAAGATTTTTGAGATGAGAAGACCACAAACTACTATTGTACTATATGTCAGTGCCTCATTCAAAATAATTATTTTTATTGTACAAGTAAACATGAAAATATTTTTAAAAATAAATATAGAACACAATTATATCTAATATCATTAACAAATATAAATGAATTTCAAAACTTATTTTACTCAATTTATTTTTAACATGATTTGAACTCTAAATATTGCTATCAGTATTCAACTATGTAATTTTTAAATCAAACTCATTGACCCACTTTCCACCAACACATCTTCCATGAAAATAAATGAAACAAATAACATTCATTGGATCTAATTCTCACATGAATAAAACAACAAGATTTTCATCCATCTCACTTCTACACCAATTCAAATAAATAGATAACTACAGATTTTTTTTACATAAGCCCACTTTACTTGCATTACTGATTCAATGAAAACCAAATTTGAGAGACAAAAATCAAAATTAGTTTTACTATTTAAATGGCTCTACTTTGGGGCGTACTGCTAATAAATGTGGACTAGCTTATAATGGTCTTCGTCGAAAGCAAGTTGAAACCCTGCGAGATGGGCCAGGTCTGGGCGTTGTACCTAATGCTGTGGAAAGTGGTGATAAGCCTTGTTGGATTCTCTGTCGAATATGGTTGAGCAGAGGAAGACACAATATTGTATTTCAATGTGCTGTCAATCACAAGATTCCAAAGACTCGGGGCCCCCGTTCGCTTTGTCTATCCAAAAATTGATTCTCGCGTTAATCATATTTTTCAATTGAAAATACATTAGAATGCTAAAGTTTAGATCAATTAAAAATTAGAATCACATGGACATCTTGGCCGCCCTTTGTCTCTATGACTTTACACATTGCTATTTCTAATATTTGCCAGTTAATTTTTAGTGCGCGTGACCAAGATGATTGCTCTTTTTATCTCGCAAAGCAGAAAACAAACATGGAGAGGGCGTACAGAGCACGTTGGTGTGGCAAGCGAAATTTATTTTTTAATTGGCCAAATATAGATTAAATAACAGCCCATGGAACTTGAAAACATGTTCCAGAAGAACGATTCTATTTAATGGGAAAATTAAATAAGGATAGAATGTTTTGATTGGTATATTATGTAATTTTGTATAAAATTGATTAATTTATATATACAAATGTATGTTTATGTATATATTTACTCTCTCACACATCCATACACATATATAGGAGGAGGTATCTCTGTGACCTTGTCTAGCAACCGACAATTCCTGGTTGAGATGCTCCACCTGCGGACCATTCCACCTTTTTAATCTGGGAGCAGTTTTGAGTTCAAGACCATGTGAAGCTGTCCATAAGCTTAAGCCGATTATACTACTTGTATATATTCAGTTATATTTGCTCATTCATACTTTTCATTTACTTGTCCTTGAGCTTTGTTATTCTACTTCATGTGACTTTTTAGCATTGCAGAACTAAAACAAGCATCAAAACTTGAAAGAGAAACTAAAATTAAAAGATTCCTACAAAAGATATTCCTAAAACAGACTTTGTCCAACCAAAGAGTTTGCTCCATAACAAATAAGTCAATTTAAAAATAAAAGGATGGTTCACTAAATGTCATATAAACAAAGTGAATATGTATTCAAAGTATAAATAGACACTCAAACTAGTCCAATCAGATGATGAAAACAATGATTCAGAATAATTCAAGTTTTACTGAATGTCATATGGTATTACATGATTTGCTACATTGTTTAGATCTAACAAATATATTAATCATATGAAAATTTCTAGCAATGAACTTGGATGACCTTCATATAGAAAGTTTTGAGTTCCACCCTCACCTATATATGTATAACACAGGCCAACTTTATCAAAAATAAAAATAAAAATTGATACAATTTCTTAAAAAATATTAAAAATAAATAAACAAACGCTGTTGAAACAAGCTTTAACTATAACACCAATTCCTCTTATCTTTTCTGATATAACATCAATTCTCAGTTTCAACAATAGAAGCGCTACTGCAGAGCCGAAAACATACCGTAACTCCGTTTCTTTATATTCTTCTTTGCCTCCTGCCGACTTAAGCTACAAACGAGATGTTTTTCGCCTATCCAGCAACGCTCCCATCATCTAAACTCCATTTCCTTCTTAAGGTGAATTGTGAGGAAGGAATCCCTTTCATTTTAGGTACAATGGAATGTATATAGGTATGTCTCTAATATATATATATATATATATATATATATAGAGAGAGAGAGAGAGAGAGAGAGAGAGAGAGAGAGAGAGAGAGAGAGAGAGAGAGAGAGAGAGAGAGAGAGAGAGAGAGAGAGTTGGGCGTCAAGCATGATGCAATGAGGACTATATAGATATATATATATATATATTTGTTCGCCCATCAAGCTGGCTTTCTCGTTCAATTGTCGCTTGCGTGGAGATCATCGCACAAGGAAATTCGTGCTTTGAGGGTCCCCACTGCTTTTAACTTTCTTCATTGGGAATATAATCTAATTGTGAAAAATATATACATTAGTACATATTAATTTAATTATATAATAATATATGGATGCTAATAGTAGTAATGGATTTTGGAGTAAGTTTACATACTTTGCTGAGTGGATCATTATTACAAAAGATGAGTACATATGTTGATTATTGATTAAGTGAATTAAATTACATGAAATATGATAATATTATAAGGATTTATCTTTTTTTAAATTGAATGTCTACATGCAGATATATATTATCATCATTTATTTTATGATTGATACATTTTATTGTTATTTTATAAAGTTAAGATCATGTCTTGGGGAAGAGACCCAATAGTCGTTAGGGGTCCAATAGTAGTGATAGAGTATAGGTCATAGATACCCTCCAATAACCAATCACATATGTAATATTAGTTGATCATTTTTTAGCTTTTTTGGCTGGTGATTGACCCATTTGTGCACCATGGGGACATTTCATATTGACTGGTAAGACATTTTACCACAAGTACTAGTGTTTTTGGTATTTTTTGGTGAGTGGCTATTGGAGGGTGAACATAATGGGTATCAGACGAGTGTTTTAAAATGACAATTTTTGACCACTTCACACTCTAAAACATCTATAGAGAGACTTGTAAATGCCCAAACACTGAAACCTTAGCTTTAAACTCTTGAGTCACCTACGGATGTACACCAAAAAAATTGGCATAAGTTGACTTATTGTTTAGAAGATCTAGGTGCACGAAGTTAGCTTGGACAACTACTGGGTCTCTTCCCCTATAGATGTGCATTTATTTTGGGATACATATGTAATTTAATGCAAGACACATTTCCATTTATAATTCATCAAATTTATTACTTTGCATTGATTATTAAACACTAACAATTTTTTCAAATAGTTGAAGTAGATTAGTATATCTTAAGGATAATTATTTTCTACATCCACTTATTAATTTGGCTATCTTTATGGTCCAAAAAAGATAACAAGATGAGAACACTCCCATTATGCAATGTACTACTATAGATATCTTAAATAAATCTATCTGAAGAAATGTTGATAGATATCCATTACAAAATAATTATAATTTAATTTACTATATCTAAAATTATTTATATTTCGTTTATCTCTATTTATTTAGCTTTTTGCTAACTTAAGCTTTTTATTTTAATTTCTTAAACAATTGATAATTTGTATTTCCAAATATATTAATTTATATGGATATTTTATGTGGTATTTATTAAATTATTTTTAAAAGTATATTCTATTTATAATAAAATTTAAACTTTTGGGCAGGGGCCCTAGCCCGGTTGGCTAAATCTTCCTTGTTGTAGGGGGTTGGTCACAGGTTCTAGTCTCCCTCGTCCCCGTGGTACCAGTGGGCGTGTCCCGCTAGCGCTACTAGTCACGTTAAAAAGTTCACCCGGTGCACTGTTAAAAAAAGAAAAGAAAATTTAAACTTTTGACATGTTGATGGTCATCAAATTTAACCTAGAAGAATAAAAGTTAACATTAACATGGTCACACCATCTCACTCCCCCATTCTGCCATTGTAGAATGTGTATCGGCATTAACAAGAAGGATAAAGATGGCATGTGAGTTACAATATTTTTAGAATAATTTATCTCTTTAATACTTAAAAAAGATTTTGGAAATATTTACGAATGTCAAAACAATGCATATTGAATGTTTTCAAAAATAATTACATTATACATCAATGAATTTCATGAAAAATCTACTAAGTTGGCTTATGGTAAGAATGCAATAGAAAAGTGTTGACAAACTCAAATTTATAATATTAACATATTAATTACAAATTTTGGGTAAAAGCACAAACCTATGTCACATTTTGGGATATATCTTGGAGGCTTATGGCTGAAAGGGTTTTGGCCGTAACCCTATCGGTCGTACATGTGTGGCACTTTCCTAGGTTGACATGGCTGCCAAGGTAATGGTCAAAACCCTTTCAGCTGAAGGTGTAACACTCAAAAGGGTACAAAGCAATATAAATCTGTCGAAATCCATTTTGGAGGGCATTTTAACTATTGCGGTTTTTGAATTGTGAGGAGTGGATTAGGGTGTTTTAGCCATAAGTGATAGGTGGATTTTATTTTTTATAAAGTTTTATAAAGTTTTTTTTAGTTATTACATGTTAGTATTGGTTAAATTAATTGTATTTTAAGTATTTTAGTAGTTAGTTATTTAGATTAGTTAATTTTTATATATAGTTAAATCAATGTTAGATAGAGTACTATAGTATTTTTTAATTAAATATCTACTTAATCATCAATGTAAATTTTACATCAAACATAGAAAACTTAAGTTCAAATCTAGATAACCAAATTATTTGCATTTCAGAAAACATTAACATAGTACAAACCTAGATATAGATAACTAACATGTAGTGAAACATTAGGTAGAACTAAACTATAATAACTTCTAGTTGTGCAAACTTGGAAACTTAAACTTTAACCAATTTCAAAAGATATGTGTGTGTATAACAGATATGATAGATGTACATGAAATTTAGAAAACTTGTTTAGACCTATAATTAAAAATTAGATACATTTTAGAAAACATTAACATAGTAAAACCTATATATAGATAGCTAACATGTATAGTGAAATATTAGGTAGAGCTAAACTATAATAACTTCTAGAGTTTTTCAAATTTGGAAACTTAAACTTTAACCAATTTCAAAAGATGTATATAACATCTACATGAAACTTAGTAAACATTTACACCATGATGTAGATTATATAGATTTTCTAGGTCATGCTGGACAAGGCCTTGGTAGACTATTAGAGAGATTTAGACCTACGGACACCCCTATGCCTATTAATAAATTGGCAATGGTGGGTCCAAACCTTTTGGTCATGCTGAGAGCTCCAGAGATGGTTGCTTCGAGTATGACTGTTCTAGATGATATCTAGTCAAGACTCGAATATATTCTAGCATTACCATAGTTGCTACATAGTTATGGGAGATGCCTTTAGATGCCAATAGTATTACATCTATTAGAAGAAACACAAGAGGATGTGGTCCAAAATTTAATAACCTATATTTTTACAACTTTAGATATTTGTCTTTTTGAGGAACTCTGCAAATATTCACCCAATTATTTCCAATCTTTTCATCTAGAATATTTCTCCTCCTAATGTATCTTTGAACAATTCTTCTAGATATATGTAGTAAATCAAAAATTGCACATACTTGCTTTCTATGTGTGAACTTTGTACTAGATCTAGCAGTCATCAACACTCTAAGTGTTGTGCTTAAATCACCTCCTTGAGTTGTGTTGTCAATTTTGTTATAAGTTGTTTGCAAATTTTTAACTATTATTTTATTAACATTATGCACATGGTTTTTCCTATTGTCAACACTCAACAACTCCAAAATAGACCTCATATCTTTTCTCCTAAATAACTTGACAAATAATTGTGCCTTTCCAAATATACTTTTATTTTTGAAATATCCATCCCACATGTTTTGACAATGCTTTTTAATGGTGTTCTCTTTCACCATATGTGTAGATGGAATTTGACTAAAAGTAGGTCCTCATCCAAATCCATCAAATTTCCTACACCTAATAATATGTTTCTATAATTAGAACTACCAATTTGTTCATCTTCTTGAGTTTCATCCTCTTCATGAATCTCGTCCTCTTCATGGATCTCATATTCTTCATGAACTTCAATAGGTTGGTTTTGATTACATTTTGCATGACCTTTCATTTTGTTATCTCTTATTCTATCATATTTCCTTGATCTACTCTTTTTATAACCCATTGAATACTTTTATCTACATGAAAATATTTTAATTTAGATTCCACTAGAAATATATTTCAATAAGTTTCAATATAGAGTACATAAAAATAACTAGGTGAAAAAAAACATACATTATTGATGGTCCTTTGTAATTTTCATTGAAACTATTGATAAATATTTCTTCAAAAAATATTAATTTCTAAAAATGCTTCTTTATATTTCACAATTTACTATAAACTTATTATAAATTGAAATAAAAAAACATTTTATTTTATATGAAACTACTAATGTGGCCAATAGCGATTTTTTTTGGGCTGACAGGGGTTACGACCTAAAATGTTACATTACGGTTGAAAGGGTTTCAACCGTAACTGTCTATGTGTCATCCTAAGTGGTAGTCACACAAGCAAAATATGCAATTTCTCCAAACTTTTCACTTTCAAGGCATATTTCTTCATACAAAATTAAGTGTTTTCAAAAACTAAAAACACCCTTTTGTAGATCTCAGAGTCAAGATTATGGTCATATAAATTTTGTAGTATTTTGAGTATTTATAATACGCTATAATTTTAAAATATTACAAGTAGGTATTTTGAGATTCAAGAAGATGTCTGTTCAAAAAATGAAAAAAAATAGTAAAGCATATTCAAAACATAAAAAGATTATGTGTACTTCTAGAGGAGAGAGTCATCTTCAAGAATTTGTAATTTATTTTAAAAAATATGTAAATTTGATAGAAAAAGTTTAGATGAAAAAAAACTATCAATTTCTAATAAGTTCAACTTAGAACACTTGAAACATAAAAGTCCAAAATCAAATTATTATTTTTTTCCACTAGGTATACATGTCAACTATAACATATTACAAAATTAGACCCAAATATGATCATTTTCATTTATTTGTTTGGTGGGAATGAAACTCTATACTTTTAGCATTTGTAAAAATTAGAAAACAAACTTTAAAAATTAAAAAATTGATAAAATTTTCACTCCATTTAAAGAAAAAACAATTACAAACATAAACTTCATCCAATTTTACACATTTTATTAGTTTGCATCATCTTCAAATTCTAAACACAAATGTTCCTTTTATGTCATTAAAGTTGAACAATTTAAGTTCTGATATCACGTTTCTTTATAAAAGGTGACACGAGTTTGTGCTTTTGCCCTTAATTTATATAGCATGAGATGTGAATAAGATTTCTCTAACTCTTATGCATTTTCATGATATGAAGGTTTCTGTTGACTGTGACTCGTTTGGAGTAACAAGTTAAGTTTGACAAGATGTTTGGCAATGTTGATAGGGTGAGTTCACTTTTGCGAAGTTAGGTAGGGAATAGATGTGTGCCTTTGGATGTTTCTAGCTTGATATGCAAAGTGAAGCAATAATGATTGTTGGATTAAGAATCTCTGAAGGGAATTTATGCCTTGGCTTGTTTGAAAAATAATTTGTTGAGAGTACATTGAAAATAGTACAAAGAGGGAGATTTTTGAGAAAAAAGTATGTTGAAGAAGTATGATCAATATGTTTCAATCATTGTTTTGTCACTAATGTAAAACTTGCTATTTGTTGGTAAGACAACCGCTTATATGATTTAAGTGCTATCACTTATTTGATTGATGAAAAGGATTTGATCTAAAGATGTAACAATAGTACCTAGAGGAAAGGTTGAGTTATGCTTATGTAAAGAAGTACAAGAATCAGTTAAAATAATGATAACATGATATATTGATAATCTAATTAAGGTTACAAAGGTTGGTTACACTAAGAAAGTTTAGATGAAGAAGTTACAAAAATTTTGTTTTCCAAGCTTGATCGAGTGGACAGTAGGTGCTAAGTAAAGTCAGTGCAAGCTGAGCAAAAAATCAATTGGAGCCAAGCAAAAGTCTATTCTAGTGTATACCAAGCATAACGGATGTCGAGTAAAGTTTGCTTGATGTCAAGTGTGCTATTAAATTTTAGTTCGTGCTGAGTGATTTTTTAGAGGATTATGAGCAATGCAATATGTGTCGAGCATCGTAAGCAAGTAAAAGACTGTGAATTCAATGGATTTGAATTGAAAAGTTTTTTTTCTCAGATTATGTGAATAAGGTGGAAGATAAGATTGATGAGCTAGAGGCACAAAATTCAAGGTAAATTATTTTTAGGTGAATTCAAAGAGGATTCAAGGAGAAGTTTCTAGAAGAGATGTGGAATATGGGGTAAATTCATTGTATCCTACCTAATCTATCCTAACCCTAAATTGGATGATAGAAAATGAGCGACAAAAGATCTTAATTTCCTATTTATAGGAATGGCTAGTCAAAAGAAAATGTTGTCATGTGCGAGAACCTAAGGAAGACAAGGAGTCAAGGGTTTTGCTTCATCAAGTCACCTAAAAAAAGAGTTTGCAATGCCATGTTAAGCAATAAGGCTTAAGGGTATGAATGCTTGAAGGGTGAAAAAGCTATCAGAACTAAAATGTGTGAAGGCCAAGCAGAATGGAGGACTAAAACAAAGATCTATAATTTGCAAATGGAGTTGTAAGTTGTTATTAGATCAAGCCTTACTATTACTCTCTAATAATTGTATTAGTCTAGGGTAAATCCTTTGGATTAATGTTGACCTAATAGTCATTTGTAAATCCTTTAACTAGGCTATGAAAAGTTTTATTTATACATTTGGACCTTGGATAACTGATTCACCCTCCCGGCTTCTTAGTTATTCTAAAGTATTCCAATAATTGGTATCATAGCCATTTGCTTAAAAGGACTAGTTTGAAGGTACTTGAAGCACAAAGATCAAGATGTCAAAAAGAGAAGTACCCAATCTTAATAGAGATAACTTTCCTACATGGAGAAGTTTGATGAAGCTACAACTTGGAGGACTTGGAGATCATGCACAATCTAACATTACCACTAAGCATGTTGATCCTGCTGGAGTCCCAACTGTTGAGGATATGAAAAAGAGGAAAGAACATAACTAGGCAATGTTGGAGATTGCCTCTGCCTTAAGCTATGTTGAATTCGATGATATAACAAGTCTTGACAGTGCAAAGAAAATGTGGGATGCCCTAACCACTATCTATGGAGTAGATGTAAATGTTCTAAGAGCCAAAGCTAAAAGTCTCAGTGATAAGTTTGATGATATGAGAATGGAAGAAGGTGAAAAAATTGCTTAATATGTTGCAAGAATAAAAGAAGTTGTCAATGCAATAAGAGAAGCTACTTGTAATATAGGTGATGATATTGTACTAAGCAAAGTTTTAAGGAAATTGTTGCCTATATATGCTATTAGAGTTTCTACAATTCAAGAACTGGGATGTATACCAGGGAATAAACTATCACTTGAAGGTCTAGTAGGTAGACTCATTGCTTTTGAGCTATCTAAATTTGATAATTACAAACCTAAAAATATTGAATATTCTTTCAAAGCTAAGGTATCATTGAAGGAACCTAATGAGAAGAAAAAGAAGAAAATGAAAATGTATGTGTCTAATGATAGTGATACAGACGAGAAGGATGTAGAACAACTTGAAGTACTACTGGCAAGAATATTCCACAAAGGTAGAGGCAAGTTCAAAGGTAAATTACCTACCATTTGTTTCAATTACAATGAGGTTGGTCATAGTGCTACTATATGTCCAGAGAAGAAGAACTATAAAGGTGGTGATAAATACAAGAGCAGAAGAGATGAAGACAACAAGGACTACAAAGAAAAAGGCAAAAAGTCATGCTATATTGCTAAACAGGAAACAAGAGATGAATCCAGTGAACATGATGATGAAGTGGTGTATGTTACAATGAAGGATGAATTTGATGAAGATAAGCCAACTACAATTGTGACTTGTGTGAACAAGAATGACAGATGGATCATTGACAATGGATGTTCACATCACATGATTGGAGAAAAAATTAAGTTCATTACCCTAAATTCTTATGATGGAAATAATGTAAGATTTGATAATGATGCACCATGTTTGATAAAAGGAAAAGGTTCTATCAAGGTCACAGATAAGATTTTATGTGACAATGCTTACTATGTTGAAGGACTTAACTATAATTTGTTGAGTGTGTCACAACTAAATAATTTGGGATGTAAGGTTGATTTTGGAAACAAGGTTGCTAAGATATATGACACAAATGGAAAACTGATTGGAAAAGGTGATCAAATTAAGAGTAATCTATTCTATCTTAATATAGAGGATGTCACTTGTCTAGTTGTAAAATTTGATGATGTGTGGCTATGGCACAAAAGGTTATGTCATTTCAATTTTGATAACTTGGTCTGTGTCAAAAACTTGACAAAAGCTAGAGGTTTGCCTAAGTTGAGGAAGCTTGATAAAATAATGTGCAAACAATGTTAGTTAAGAAAAATGACAAAGTCGAGTTTTAAGAGTAAAACTCATACCTCTAAAGGAATACTAGAGATTGTTCATACTGACTTGTGTGGACCAATTAGTGTGCAAAGCTACAAAGGAGATAAGTACATTATGTTGTTTATTGATGACTTTTCTAGAATGATAATAGTTATGTTTTTGAAACTAAAATTAGATACTTTTGAAATGTTTAAGTGGTACTTAGCAAGAGTTGAGAAGGAAATAGGTAAAAATATAAAGTGTTTGAGATTTGATAGAGGAGGAGAATTTACATCACATGAGTTTGAGAAGTTCTGTAATGACAAAGGAATCAAAAGACATACATCTGCACCTAGAACCCCTCCACAAAATGGAATTGTTGAAAGAAGGAATAGGTCTATAATGGATTGTGCTAGAACACTTATGATGGAGAAAAATGTTGCTTTGAAATACTAGAGAGAAGTTGTAAGTACAACTTTCTATACCTTGAACAATGTACAAGTCAAGAAAGGTACTCATTCAACACCTTTTGAACTATGGTATGGATACTCACCGAATGTAAAATACTGTAAGGTATTTGAAAGTAGGTGTTACATTCTTAAAGACTTCAGGAATGGTTAACTAGATGCGAAAAGTGAAGAAGGTATATTCCTAGGATATTTTACAAGAAGTGAAGCTTATAAGTGTTTAAATACTAACACTAACAAAGTTTTGGAAAGTGCAAATGTAAATTTTGATGAATATACAAAGGTGCATGAGGTTGAACCTATGAAAGAACTAGAAGAATACAAATAATTTGTATACCTTTATGAAGGTATGCCTGTTGAAGAAGATATTGCAAAGCAAGCTACAAACAAACAACAAGTTTCAGTGACTATCAAGTCACATACTATGAATGCCAAGTTGTTGTTGATCTTAGATTGGTTTTCACAAGTGAGTTTCAACATACTTAAGTTATTTATTAGTTCATGCCAAACTAGTAGTACATGCCAAAAACATGTATATATTACACCATCTTGAGTCATAGTGAGTGTTGATCCACTCATGTGTTGAGAAAATAGTATATACCAAGTGACATAGGATCCGAGTAAATAACGAATTGGGAGCAATATAGGTGTTGAGTCACAACAAAGAGATTAGTGTATGTCAAGCATTAAAGACTTCAGATGTCGAGTAAGACAGTTTTGACATATTTGTTTGTAAAGGCACAAAAAACTATGTAAACCATTTTTGAGCTGAATTAAGATTTGAATTTTGATATTTTAGAGATAATGGCGAATCTCAAGTTAGATTCCTTATGCAATTATATGCAGCCAATCAAAAAATGGGAAGGATTAAGTGACAAAATGGATGAATCTCAGCAGTAGATTCATACCTAACCCTAAGTCACTAAATCTTCTTAAGGAGGACAAACCCTAAACTCTTAATAGATAGAGAGTGAAGAGAGTTTGTGTAAAGGAGTGAAGAGAGAAGTTTGCATGCACAAATAGAGAATTCATGGTGGCTTAGAAGTTATGAAGTGAAACAACATTTAGAATCAGTTAGAGTAGATTAGAGGAAAGGAAAAGTATACAACAAAGAGACATCCGATTGAGAAGGATAAAAAAGACATCAATTTAGAGGTGATCTATTATCAACCAAGCAAGTGCTAACCTTAGGATAAAAGTTGAGACATTCTAATAGGTGATTTCAGTCAAAATCTCTTAATAGAGTAGTCCTAACAAGTTGTATGAAATCCTTTAACAAGGTGCATACTTAGTTGTAAGTTAAAGTCATTTAGCAAGGCACACTTCTAACAAGGTGTTGAAATCCTCTAACAAGGTTAGACGTAACACTTTGTAAGCCTTTAACAGGGTAGAACTTTCATAGGGTAGATCATGTTTCATGGTCAAAACATTGTAACCTTCATTGGATACACTTTATTACTGGAGTAGTGAAGATTTGTGGGTGTCATCCCCACCTCAGTTTTACCTTCTCATTAGAGGGTTTTTAGGTGATCATATGTGGTGTCATATGTGTATGATCGCTTATGTGTTTACATAATTTAGATGTATATTCTTTACATGTTATTTTAGTTTACTCATTGAACGTATGATATGGATGTATGGTGAAAGTTTTATGGGTCCAAGTTTAAACTTTTGATTCACCCCCCCCCCCCCCCTCCACGAAAGTTTATCTTTCCAATTGTAATTCCAACAATTGGTAATAGAGCTTTGTTCTCTAAAAGAGAAGCTTTTCAGCTCTGAGGAAAAGATCTTGAAATGGAAGTCTCCAAGTTCATAAAGAGTATTAAGAATCAAAGAATTGAAATACAACGCATTCTACATCAACTAGATGAAGGAAGAGAAGAACTGAAGAAATATGTGAAAAGAAGAACTAAAGAATAGAGCCCAAGCTGAGGAAATTAGAAATCTCAAGTTAGAGCAAGAATCACAAGCTATATAGCCATGTGAGATGATTAAACAAAAGAAGAATGCCATAGAAGACAAAGCCATGATTGAAGAGGACAAAAAAATTTGGCCAATAGATTGGAAGAGAAATCATTAGAACTAACCAAGATTTCCAACATGCAATTGGATACTCTAAGTGAAATGATGAATGCCAATTATGAATAGTGTTAATTTGTGGTGACTAATCAGGAAAGTACTATACATACTTCATAAATTCTTTGGGGTTTGTGGCATTGGCCCAAATTTTTTTTGGGCTGTGGCCAACATGTTGTAACCCTAAAGTGGCATAAAATTACTTTTATAAGAGGGTTTAGGGTTAGGTATTTTCATTATGTTGTGATGCGAAATTGGTTCTGGCAGTGGTATTGAGCTATTAGGTATTACAGATTGTAATCTGGTTATAATCACTGGATTGTAATGATATTGGACTTGTTATTTGGTGGATGTAGCCCAGGGATTGGGTGAACCACGTTAAACCTTGGTGCCTTGTGTTCTTTTTTGTGTGATCTATTATTTTCTGTTATTGGTTATAGTTGCATGTAATTGTTATTTCTATTCATGGTTTAATCCTAAGAAGTGGTATTAGAGCAGGGTTGTTTTTCAATTATCCTCTATAGGAAAGTCTCACGATTAAGTGAGAGTCTCACGGTTGAGTGGGAGCGATGGTAGACAAGGGTAAGTTGAGGGTTGACAGGTTTAATAGGAAATAATTCTAGTTATGGAAGATGCAAATGGAAGACTATCTTTATCAGAAGGATTTATGGAAGCCATTAGAAGGCAAAGCCAAGAATCAAGGATCTATGTCAAATGATGAATGAGATCTTTTAGACGGAAAGGCACTCAGAAGCATTTGGTTATGCCTAGCACCATCACTAGTATTTAATATTACAAAAGTGAAGATGATAGAAGAATTGATGCAAACCCTAGCGAAAGTATATGAAAATCCCTCTGCTTCAAACAAGGTATTTCTTATGAAGTGTTTATTCAATATGAAAATGGAACAAGGTGGATCTATTGCAGATCATTTAAATGAGTTTAATACTATTACTAGTTAGTTATCTTCTGTGGGTATCAATTTTGATGAAAAAATTAGTGCTCTCTTGATTTTGTATTCTTTGTCTGAAAGCTGGCATGGCTTGGTAATGGCTGTGAGTAATTCTATTCCTAGATCTAGTACCCTAAAATGTGAAGATGTGATTGGTGTTGTTTTGAGTGAAGAAACTAGTAGGAAAACCTCAGGTGGATCTACATTAGGAAGTGCTTTGAATGCACAAAGTAGGGGCAGAACGATTGAGAGAGGAAGTAACTCTGGAAAATATGGGAAATCAAGAGGAAAGTCAAAGGGGAGGAGGTCTCAATCGAGAGGATTGAATGACTACTGGTACTATGGGAAAACAGGGCACAAAAAGAAGGATTTTTGAAATCGAAAAAAAAATGAAGGAGATAACCTAGATGGAGACAAGGAGGAAAATGTGGTAAATGACAAATCCAAAGAAGATTCTTTGCTTCTATCTTTAGAAAGTGTTGATGATTCATGAGTTTTAGATTTTGGTGCTTCATTTCATGCTACACCTCATAGAGGTTATTTTATTGATTATGTACAAGGGGATTTTGGACTTGTTTATTTGGGGGATAATGAACCCTATCAGATTGTTGGAAAGGGAAAAGTTAAGATTAAGTTGCAGAATGGGAATCATTGGCTACTACATGAGGTAAGACATGTTCCAAGGCTGAGTAGGAATTTAATTTTAGTAGAGAAACTCGATGATGAGGGTTGTGTAGTTACTTTTAATGATAAAAATTGGAAGGTTTCAAAAGGTTCCCCTATAGTAGAAAAAGGTGTGAAAGTAGGAACCTTATATCTTTGTATAGGTCATATTGTTCCTTCTACTTTAATTATTTCAGAGAAAAATGAATGTTTAGGAACAATTGTTGCAGTTGAGCAGAGAGAAAAAATAGCTACTATAAATTCTGATACAACACTATGGCACAATAGACTTGGGCACATGAGTGAGAAAGGTAGGAAAGTACTTCATTCAAAGAAAGTTTTACCAAGTCTAAAATGTGTTAATATGGATTTCTGTGAAAATTGTGTGTATGTAAAACAAAAGAGAGTGAGTTTTGTGAATACTGGGAAGGAAAACAAAAAGGAGAAATTAGAGCTTGTGCATACCGATGTATGGGGACCAGCTCAGGTATCTTCCCTTGGTAGCTCTCATTATTATGTTACATTTATTGATGACACAACTAGAAATATATGGATTTATTTTCTTAGATAGAAATCTGATGTATTCCAAACTTTTAAGAAATGAAAATGCTCGGTTGAAAATAAGACTAGTAAGAAATTAAAATGTCTCAAATTTGATAATGGTGGTGAGTATTGCGGTCATGAATTTGAAAATTATTGCTCCACTAATGGTATTCATAGATAGAAAATTGTTCCAAGGACTCCACAAGAAAATGGAGTGGCTGAACGCATGAAAATGATTATAATGGTACATGTAAGGAGCATGAGGTTGCATGTTGGGTTGCCCTTACACATGTGGGTGGAGCCTTTCAATACTACTGTATATTTGATTAATAGAGGTCCCTCTACTCCTTGGAGTTGTGGTATTCTAGAGGAAGCATGGATTGATAAGAAGGTGAGTTATTTTTTTCTCAAAACCTTCTGTTGTGAAGCATTTGCTCACATAGATTTTGAAAATAGAACCAAGTCAAAAGCTAAGTCAAAGAAATGTGTATTTGTTGGATATCGCATTAATGAATTTGGTTATAGGCTTTGAGATTTTGAAAATCAAAAAATTGTAAGAAGCAGGGATGTCATATTTAATGAGAAAGTATTGCACAAAGATCTGTTGTAGCAACATTAGAAGAAAGAAGATGATTATGTAGTGTTGGATGATACTCCAAAAGTTGATGTTCTAGTTATTCCTCATGATGTGTGACAACCACACACACTGGTGAATGTTAGATAAATCAACAAGGAAAATTAGACCTCCATAAAGGTTTTCTCCCTCTTTGTATTATATTTTACTTACTAATGTTGGTGAACCTGAAAGTTACAATGAAGCTGTGTAGGTGGATACTAAGATTCAGTGGGAGTCTGCAATGAAATATGAAATGGACTCTTTGCTGAAAAATAAAACTTGAGATTAATGAAAGTTGCCTATAGGTAAAAGAGCTTTACAGAATAAGTGGGTTTACAAGTTGAAAGAAGAGGAAGGAGGTAAGAAAAGATTTAAAGCTAGGTTAGTTGTAAAAGGATTTTCACAGAAAAAGGGCATTGATTTTGATGAGATATTTTCTCCTATTGTTAAGATGACTTCTATCTATACTATTTTAAGTCTTATGGCTACTAAATATTTGCATTTGGAGCAACTTGATGTTAAAAAAAACTTCCTTATGCTTGTAGTTGGGTCTAACATGGATCATATTAAGGGCCTGAAATGCTAGTTAGCACATGCATTTGCTATGAAGGATTTGGGGGTAGCAAAACAAGTCCTTGGTATGAAGATTTACAAAGATAGGAAGAACAGAACATTGGCACTATCTCAGGCTGATTATGTGGAGAAGGTGTTGCAACATTTCTCTATGGAGAATGCTAAAGTTGTCAGCACACCTTTACCTAGTCATTTGAAGTTGACTAAGGAGATGCGTCCCAAGACACAAGAAGAAGAGGATAAGATGTCCAAGGTACCCTATGCTTCAGCTATAGGAAGCTTGATGTATTCTATGGTATGTATGAGGCCAGATATTGCACATGTAGTGGGAGTCATTAGCAGGTATATGATTCATCTAGGAATTGAGCATTGGAATGCCATCAAATGGATTCTCAGATATTTGAGAGGAACATCCAAAAAGTGTTTACATTTTGGGGGCTCTACTATTGATTTACAGAGCTATGTTGACTTAGATTTGGTAGGGGATATTGATATTAGGTAGAGTACTGCACGTTATGTTTAACTGTTGGTGGGGCAGCCATGAGCTAGGTTTCTAGGTTACAAAAGGTTAATACTTTGTCCACTATAGAGGTAGAGTATGTAGCTGCTACAAAGGCAACTAAGGAGATGATATTGCTTCAATTCTTCTTGGAAGAATTGGGAAATCCTTAAAAGGATAATTATTTGTTCATAAATAGTCAGAGTGCCATTTATCTTGCAAAGAATTCAGCTCTGCATTCAAAGACCAAACACATCCAATTGTGGCACCATTTCATTTGGTTAGTTTTGGAGGATGGATAGTTAAAGCTGGAGAAGATACATAAAAATGACAATCCAACATATATGTTCACAAAGTTAGTAACAAGGGAGAAGTTGAACTCCTCTTTAGCTTCGATTGGTCTTCTAGATTGAACATGAATAAAAGAATAGAAAAGTCAAGGGTGGTTTGATCCAGTGGGAGCCCCATGTGGTAGCAGTATTGCTATAGGATCAGTCTCCAAGTGGGAGATTATTATCTAGTGTGGAGTCTAATCAATCCCCAAGTGGAATATTGTTAGTTTGTGGTGATTGATCAAGAAAGTACTATACATACTTCATAAATTTGCCTACGTTGTGGCCGACATATGGCTAACATATGGCCAACATGTTGTAATCCTAAAGCGACATAAAATTACTTGTATAAAAGGGCTTAGGGTTAGGCATTTTCATTATGTTGTGATGCAAAATTAGTTCTTGTGGCGGTATTGAGCTGTAAGGGATTACAAATTGTAATCAAGTTATAATCATTGGATCATAATAATATCAAACTTGTTGTTTGGTGGACGTAGCCCAGGGATTAGGTGAACCACATTAAATTTGGTGCCTTGTGTTCTTTTCTATGTGATCTATTATTTTCTATTATTGGTTATATTTGCATGTAATTGTTATTTATATTTGTGGTTTAATCCTAATAAATAGAATGTCAAGGACATTGAGATAACTACATTGAAGTTTTAGAATGAACAATTGTAGAGTGACCTAAAGAGGGAGAAGGAATTTTTTGAAAGTTTCAACAAGCCAAATGAAGTGATCAAATACTTTGAGCAACTATTGAAATCCCCTAGATCCAATAATGATACATCTAGATTGGGATACACAAGCACTAAAGTAGGAGAATCATCCAAAAGTGCTGAAGAAAAGCACAAAAAAGGTAAGAACTCCAAACCTACTTGTCACAATTGTGGTAAGAAAGGACATGCCACTAAGGTGTGTAGGAGCAAGAACATAAATTAGAATGTCAAGCCTAAGAACATGGTTCATTACCGTAAGTGCAACAAGCAAGGTTATCAGGCACATGAATACAGAACCAAGACCATGCATACACAAAGATTCGAAGGATATTGTTACAAATATCATAAGTATGGAAATAGAGCTTTTAAATCCAGATCCAAACCCATGTGGTCATCAAAAAGGTAAGAAAAGTTAAGGAACAAGCACAATTTTTATCACTGGGATTATAATACAAGATATAGTTGTCATTGTTGTCAAGAATATGGACATGTTCCTAAGAATTGTATTAGGACACACTTGAGAGGGAACTACACAAAGGTGGTTGAGCCAAACCACATGTTTTAGCTATTTGAAGACTAGTCACATCAGTAGATATTTTCCAACTAGGTCAAAAGCACCAAATTGTGAATTTGAAAAAGGCAAAGGCACGGCATATGTTGAACACATCAAAGATGAGATGAACAAGACATGGAAGAGAAAGGATGATTGCAACACATCAAATGAAGAAGGGATTACTTCACCCAATGGGTGAAATGATTACACCTCATCAAACTAGGCAATCAAGAGGTATGTGGGATTGATACTTAAAGGTTATATCATACATTAGTTCCAAAATGAATTAGCACCGAAAAGATTACATTACCATGAACAAAGATGCAAAATGTTGTTAGAAATCCAAGATGAATCTTTAAGTTTTTCATGTTTTTTTTTAGCATGAAATATTTCCTATGTGTGTCGAGTAAAATGCTAGAAGATGTTGAGCTTACAAACTGGCTAGTTCATGCCAAGCTCGTAGTGGTTGCTGAGTGATTGAAATGTCAATGGATGTCGAGTAAACCTGAAACTAGTTCATGTCGAGCTTACAACTATGTAGCAAGGTTTTCGAAGGGTATTTGATCAATTTTAGCTCATTTGTCTTCATTTAAAATTTGAGAAGAGTGAGCAGAGTAGAAGGTGATCTAGAAATCCATTACAAGCAATTGTAGATGATTTGAGCAGTGATTCTCCACCATTTTGTTAGATTTCACAAGGCATTTATCAAGAGTCAAGCTACACAGTTAAAATTTTGTAAACCCTTGCTTTACATTATGGTATCTAGTTTGAAGAATATAGAGGGGAAGGAAGTTTTTGAATGTTTAGTCAGTGAGTAATGATGTCAAGTAGCCCATTTTCAAAGCTATTCTTGATATTGCATACAAGCAAGACCCTTCTAGTGCATTGTCATTGATTCCACCGAATGTGATAATGGTGCAAGATGTAAGAAAATGCTACAACTATAAGATAGGAAGCATTGGTGATATGGATATTAGGGAAGCATACAAAAAACTCTGTGATAACAATGTTTTGAAGGAAGAGTTCAAAATTGTTGAGAGGTAAGGATTAACACGAGCACTAGATTTTTTGAATGTATTCAAGACATAGTAGATTAGGATAGTGCTTAGCTAAATTCATGATGGTTCATTATGACTAGACAATGGACCTATCAAAATTACCAAGAGAATAATCAATAGGGTTACTAATTACCCAACCCTAGATCGGCCTAAGACACTAAGAAGTGATTTGAAGGAAGTGATTGAGAAGAATACTATAGTTTTCTAGAACAAGAGAGCCATGAAAATTGATAAAATTATTGATCCTTTGATAAACATTGTTGTAAGAGTGATTTCACACAAGTTTTACCAATCTAGTAAATTGAACAGTGTGTCTTGTATAGTTGTGGATGTGGGATACAAAATTATAAAGGAAGGTCACACATATGATCTAGCAGAGCTACAATTACAACAATTGATGGAGAACCTAAGGGAAATAAAAAAGACAAAGAGTGCACAATACAAATTTGGTTCCATATTGATCTGTATATTCTTTTATGTGAAAAACACATTTCCCTCCTTTAGCAATATGGGATGGAAAACCAATAGATTGGTAACAGTATAGATTGGTGAGTACATTGAGCAATTAGGAGAAAATTTTGAAAATTTGATGACAAGTTATTTGGAAGACTTCAAGAAGTCAATGAAGGAAAGATTGAGAATACCAATATTATTAGTTGAGAAACACTATGATGATATATGTTTTCTTGTGAATGGTGATTATACATTTGTACAAGCTGCTACACCAAGGGTGAGATGGTTGAGACCCTTAGGTTATGAAATTAATGTGGATGAATCCTTTACAACTATAACAACTTTACTACCAAAAGGGGTAGATAAAAGTGCAAAGGTATTTGGAAATTATGAGATAGTAAAGTACAAAATTACCATGGAATTGAAAACTACCTCTTCCATGAAGAAAAAAGAGAAGATAGTGAAGAAATTGAAAGCCAAGTTTGGAGAGGGTGCTATGGAGGAGGAAGAAGAAGAAGTTGAAGATGAAGAGGAAGAAGAAACCCAAGCACAAGCACCACTTGAATTAACTTAGGGTATGGGAGAAAACCAAGATGAGGAGGAGACTGAAGGTGCCAAGGGAGAAGAAGCCAAGGAAACACCTACTCCTACCAAGCTAGAGAAGAGGAAAGCTAAGACTCAACAAGTGACTAAAGCTAAGAAGGTAGCTAATTTGAGTCAACCCAAGCCTACTGCACCTACTACAAGAGCTAATACATGTGCAAAAACCCAAAAGGCCAAGGAAAAGACAAAACAAATAGAACAAGGAGGCCAAGAGAAGAAGAGGCCAAGAAGAAAGTATGTTGCACAAGAAGATTTTGATGAAGAGAAAATAGAGTCAGATGACATCAAAAAATTCAAGGTGGTGAGTCACAATCCTTTATCAGATCTTGAAAATTTATTTGAGAATGTTAAGAGTAGTGTAGACCTATTAGGATTTACACATGTTGATTTTGATAATTTGGGTAAAGTAGAGAAAAATCAAGTGGAGGAGGCCATATATGCCATGATGGAAAAATTCAAGACAACTCCATTAGAGATTTCCAACACAATGCCAAAGAGTCCATATTATAGAGTTGAGTAGAAATGGCATTATTGTCTAGACTTGGAGAAACAAATTAGAGGAACATCTCTAGCCCAAGTGATGCCTGAACTAACTAAGACACAAATTGCTAAGGCTACAAAGAAATATGTAGTTAGGTTCACACCTAAATATAGAGCGTTTAGCATCTTGCAAAAAAATATTGAGGATGTTGTTAAAATGCCCACATGGACGTGGAAGCTCAGTTATGGGTTAACTACAATTAAGGAAGGAGAACAAGCACCTATTGAAGTGAAAAATGATGAAGAAGATGATGACAAAGCTGACACTTTTGGAGGAGGAACAAAAATGTAAATAGATGACAAGGTAATAGCTAAGCCATAGCAGTGAGAAGAATAGAGTGTGCAAGACACATAATGATCGAGCGTCAACCCTCCACATGTAACAAGGGAGACTACTAAAATATTAATTGTTAATCATGTTTCTAGTCTATTAGCTCAGAACATCAATCCTCTCACTATAGATGATTTTAAGAAGATATTAGATTACTCTATACTATAGGCCAAACTTTGTGATAATCCTATTTTGGCTAGTGTGGATGAGCTACAAAAATCAATGATTTATGTTGCAAGGGAAAATGTGAATCCACAAGAACCAACTTCTATCATCCCTCCAGTCACTAATGTACAACCTGTGGTCCAAATGCCAGAAGATTCATCTAACAAGGTTGATACAATTGCCAAGATTGATATTGTAGAGAAGAGCACAATAGAAACACAAGGTGCTACTATAGAAACAGGTTAGATAGACTTATCTGCACCTACAATAGGAGGTCAAGGTGCAAGTCAAGTCATTGTGGAAAAATAGGGTAAGCCTGAAGAGAGTAAGATGACACCACAACTGAAGTAGAAAACTACCATCCAAGCCTTGGTAACCTTACTAGTATCTGGCACTCCATCAAGTCATACTCTTTAGAAGCTGAGCACAGATGCTACACCACTATAGATCTTAGTATTGAGCCTGAGTTCATCAAAGGCAGAAGAAGTGATTCAATATAAAGATGTGAGCCTTGATGAAGAGATCTTTTTGCATAAGTATGATTTTGATACCATGACTATAGAACAAATGGGCATATTGTAGCAAGCCCTAGCAAGGAAAAAGCATCTAAAATTCTTAGAAGGGAGCATAAGCAAAAGAAAACCCTATAAGATATTAAATACATCTTTTAAAATGGGTTTAGTTTGCCAACTCCAGATGAGACCAAGCTACTAATGGAACAATTGATAGATATAGTGTAGAAGGTTAGTAATGAAGACTTATAAACTAATGCTAAATTTTTAGAATAGTCAAAAAAGAAGTTCCAAAACAAAGTAAATGAGAAAATATTAGGTGATATAGCACTAACACAAGTTGCATTAGCAACTAAGGTTGAGGATGTGAAGAAGGTACTTGAGAACATATTCTCATTGTACACTAAATTGTGCAATCACTCGCTCTTCACCCAAGAGACTAGAAGTCACATTCTAAGTCTGTAGAACCTAATTACTACATTAGGTGCAAAGATACCAATGAATCCAACTCAGAGTGAGAAGCATTTCAGGACATTGCTTCAAACAAAAAGTCAATTAGTTGTATTGACAAAAGATGAGGCCAACATAAGGGCCAAACTGATTAGCCTCCAAGAAACTCTCACCCCCCATATGAAAATTTTGCACAAGGAGCTAGGCTATGCCAAAAATCTTAATGATGAAAGACCCAAATCTATCTACCTTAGATGGTCTACTCCACCTTGCTGCCAAGCTAGCCATCCAAATCAAGTCATTGGATGTAGCATGTGAAAAATGGGATGCAGCTCTTAAGATGATATTAGATGTCCATAAATCTTTTTTGGATAAACATGCAATAAGTGTATAGCCCATTTGACATAAGTATCAAAAAGGGGGAGAATAAGATAAAGGGAGAGACATATTTTTGGGGGAGAAATAGAGCAAAGAGGGAGATATTACTTTTGGGAGTAATAAATAATATGAATTAGCTAAGGGAGATTAGTGTATGTCGAGCATCAGAGACTTTGGATGCCAAGTAAGACAGTTTTGATATATTTGTTTGTAAAGGCACAAACAACTATGTAAACCATTTTTTAGTCAACTTAAGTTTGAATTTTGATATTTTGGAGATAAGGACAAATCTCAAGTTGGATTTCCTATGCAATTACATGTAGCCAATCAAAAAATGGGAAGGATTAAGTGGCAAAATGGATGAATCTTAGCTATAGATTCATACCTAACCCTAAGTCACTAAGTCTTATTAAGGAGGAAAAACCTTAAACTCTTAATAGATAGAGAGTGAAGAGAGCATGTGTGAAGGAGTGACGAGAGAAGTTTCCATGCACAACCAAAGCATTAATGGTGGCTTAGAAGTTATTAAGTGAAACAAAATTACAAAATCAGTTAAAGTAGAACATAGAGGAAAAGGATACAACAAAGAGACATCTGATTGAGAAAGATCAATAAGACATCAATTTAGAGGTGATATGTTATAAAGAAAGAAAGTGCTAACCATAGGATCAAGGTTGAGACATTCTAACAAGTAATTTCAGTCAAAATCTCTTAACAAAGTAGTCCTAATAGGCTGTATGAAATCTTTTAACAAGATGCTTACTTAGTTGTAAGTAAAAGTCCTTTAGCAAGGCACACTTCTAATAGGGTGTTGAAGTCCTCTACCAAAGTGCAACCTAACAGCCTTTGTAAGCCTTTAACATGGTAGAGCATGTTTCATGGTCAAAACATTGTAACCTTCATTGGATACACTTTATTACTACGGTAGTGAATATTTGTGGCTGTCATCTGCACCCTAGTTTTACCTTCTCATTGGAGGGTTTATGGGTAATCATATCTGGTGTCATATGTCTATGATTACTTATGTGTTTACATGATTTAGATGTACATGCTTCACATGTTATTTTAGTTTACTCATTGAATGTATGAGATGGATGTATGGTGAAATTTTTATGGGTCCAATTTTAAACTATTGATTCACCCCCCTGCCTCGCCGCGCCCCCCCCACCAGAAGTTTATCTTTCCTATCCTAGTTCCAATAGTTGCATTTAGGAACCAAGTTACATTCAGATGCCAAGTTACAGATTAAAGTTAATGCACATTTTGATTTTGAGATTAGTGTACATGAAAGAGATGCTAAACTACTTGACAGAGATGCACACAATGACTTTGAAGTTGAAAGACAAAATGAAGAAACTAGATCTGAACCAAGATTGTCTAAATATATCAAAATACATTATCCTACTACACAAGTTATTGAAAATAAAGATGCAAGACCAATTACAAGAAATAGATTGAGAAATGATACATATTTGCTGAGCATAAAGGAACCAGAATTAGTAAGAGATGCTTTAGAAGATGTGGACTAGAGTAAAGCCATGGAAGAAGAGATTGAACAAATTGAGAAAATAAAACATGGACTCTAGTTCATAGACCGGAAGAAAAAAATGTGATTGACATCAAATGGGTATTCAGAAACAAGCTAGATGAAAATGGTGAGGTCACAAGGAACAAGGCAAGATTAGTTTGCGAGGAATATGAACAAGAGGAAGGAATTGACTATGGAGATACATTTGCCCATGTTTCCATATTGGAAGGAGTAAGAACTCTACTTGCTTATTCTACATACAAAGGTTTTGAAGTCTATCAAATGGATTTTAAATTTACATTTCTAAATGGCATATTAGAGGAAGAAGTTTACATAGAACATCCAAAAGCATTTGTTGATGTTAACAATAAGAACATAGTATGTAGATTACAAAAAGCTCTATATGGTTTGAAACAAGCACCAAGAACATGGTATGAGAGACTTCATAATTATCTTGTGAAGATTGGATTTGAAAGGACTGATGATAACAACAATATGTGCATGAAGACAAAGAAAGGAAAAGGATTTTGTTATTTGAAATTTTTTTTTGATGATATCATATTTGGAGGTCAAGATGCTTTATGTAAGGATTTTTCAAATCAAATGAAGCAAAAATTTGAAATGTGTATGTTTGGAGATATCAAATTCTTTGTGGGTTTGCAAGTATATCAGATGAAATATGGTATATACATCACTCGGTCAAAATATTTCAAGGAAATATTGAAAACTTTTGGATCATAGGATTCCAAACTAGTAAGTACACCTATGGTGATAGGACACAAGTTGTCAAAGAATGATGATTTAGCTAAGGTAAATCAAACATTATATAGGTCTATGATTGCAAATTACAATATGTAGTACATAGCAGACCTAACATTGCATTATCTATAGGGATAGTTACAAGATTCTCTGCTAATCTTGGGGAGAATCACTTGATGGCTATAAAGAGAATAATTACATATATGAAAGGAACATAAGAGTATGGTCTATACTATAAGAAGAATGAGAAATTCAAATTAAGAGCCTATGCAGATGCTGATTGGGCTAGAAACATTAATGATAGAAATAGCACCAGTAGAGGAGCATTTTTCTTAGGCAAAAGGTTAGTCACATGGACTAGTAGGAAAGAAAATTGCACCTCACAATCTACTACTAAAGTTGAATATGTTGTTGCTACTATAAATTGTACAAACATTGTATGGATCAAATAGTTACTCAAAGGTATGAAAGAAGAGATCACAGAACCTATGACACTAGTGTGACAATACAAGTGCTATCAATATATCAAAAAATCTTGTGATGCACACAAAGACTAAGCATATTGCAATCAAGTATCATTACTTGAGAGAATTAGTTCAAGATAAAGAGGTGAAGATGGAATATGTTAACACTAAAGAGAAAATTGCTGATATCTTCACAAAAGCATTACCTAAGGATGCTCATGAGTATCTAAGAGGTAAACTAGGGGTGGTACCCCTATCAAAGGCTATCTATGTAACAAGAGGAGTGCCCATCATCAAACAATATGATGCTTATATGTTACACATTGATGTAGAGGATCTTACTTTAGGAGTTTCCTAAAGTAATCAAAGAGTTGAAACTACAAATCAATCACAAGTAAGGTGACAGAGGCAGAAACTGAAGAAGCCTATAACTGCATGTTAAGATGACAAGTCTTTGGCATTATTGTCAAAGAGGAAGAGATTTATTGATCAGGAGGAGAAATAAGAAGAAATACAATAATGAATTAAAACTGATCTTAGAGGGAGATATTTGCTAATCAGGAGAACAAAGATAGAGAGATCCTAACATCTACCTAGTAAGAGGGAGGTACAAGAAGAAATTCTGAGGGAGTTATAAGGAAGAGTTTTTTAACCTATTCAAAAGATGGAAGTTGTTGACAGAGGGAGAGATTTCCATACAAGGAATCATTAAATTTTTGGTATTGTCTTACTATTTTAACCTAGTCAGTTTGGTTTGCCATCAATGTCAAAGAGGGAGATTGTTTAGAATAGATTGAAAATAGTAAAAAGAGGGAGATTATTGAGAAAAAAGTATGTTGAAAAAGTATGATCAATATGTTTCAATCATTATTTTGTCACTGATGTCAAACTTTCTATTTTCTAGTAAGACAACTACTTATATGATTTAAATACTACCACTTATTTGATTGATGAAGAGGATTTGATCAAAAGATATAACAATAGTACTTTGAGGAAAGGTTGAGTTATGTTAATGTAAAGAAGTAAAAGAATCAGTTAAGATAGTGATAACATGATGTATTGCTAATCTACTTAAGGTTACAAAGGTTGTTTACACTAAGAAAGTTTAGAACAATAAGTTACACAAAGTTTGTCTTCCAAGCTTGACTGAGTTTATAGTAGGTGCCGAGCAAAGTCAGTGCAAGCCGAGCATAAAATCAGTTGGAGCTAAGAAAAAATCTATTCTAGTGTATGCCAAGCAGAACAGTAGATTTTGAGTAAATTTTATTTGATATCGAGCACCAACAAACTTTAGTTCATGCTAAGTGATTTTTAAGAGGATGTCAAGCAATGCAATATGTACCGAGCATTAGAAGCAATATAATGTCGAGTGGCTACATTATTTAAAAGATCATGAATTGGATGGATCTGAGCTAACAAGTTTGTTTTCTTAGATTATGTGAACTAGGTGGAAGATAAGATTGATGAGCTAGAGGTACAAAATTGAAGGTAAACCATTTTAAGGAAAATTCAAAGAGAACTCAAGGAGAAGTTTCTACAAGAGATATGGAATATGGCGTAGATTCATTGTATCCTACCTAATCTATCATAAGCCTAAATTGGACAATGGAAATGAGTGGAAAAGGATCTTAATTTCCTATTTATAGGAATGGATGGTCATAAGCAAAGGTTGTCATGTGTGAGAACCTAAGGAAGACAAGGAGTCAAGGGTTTCACTTCATCAACTGACGTAAAAGAAGAGTCTACAATGACATGTTAAGCAAGAAGGCTTAAGGGTATGAGTGCTTGAAGCGCGAACAAGTTATCAAAACTAAAATATGTGAAGGCCAAGCAGAATGGAGGACTAAAACAAAGACTTGTAATCTAAAAATGGAGTTGCAATTTGTTATCAGATCAAGCCTTACTGTTACTCTCTAATAATTGTATCAATTTAGGGTAAATACTTTGGATTAAGGTTGACCTAAAAATCATTTGTAAATCCTTTAACCAAGTGACATTCCAAGTGAATAGTCAAAGTGCTCTAACAATGTTCACTCTGAATAGGGTGATTGAAATACTTTAGTGGGGTCACATTTAACAGTGTGTATTGTAACCTTTAATAGGGTTGGCCTTTCACAAGGCATCAGTTCAGAAGAGTGAAACATAGTAGCATGTTGTGATATGAATATCAGGATTTAACTGTGTGATTTTGAGTCAAACACGATGACCCATGTTTCATGAGTAGTGATTCAACATGAATCCATCTCTCATGAGAATAAATGAAACACTCAGCACTCATTGGATCTAGGTGATGCTCACAGGGGTGAAGCACCGGGACTTCCCGGGAGGTCACCCATCCCAGTACTACTCCAGCCTGAGCGCGCTTAACTACAGAGTTTCCTCCATAGTTAAACCCAAAGCTTGCAACCCCATTTGCAAAACCTTCACCAAGTGTTGTGCCTTATGAACCATTCATTAGAAAGCCCCTTAAGCTCATCAATTGATAAGTAGGAGATAATTTCCACAGCTAGTCAAATTGTGATATGAATATCAGGATTTAACTGTGTGATTTTGAGTCAAACACGATGACCCATGTTTCATGAGTAGTGATTCAACATGAATCCATCTCTCATGAGAATAAATGAAACACTCAGCACTCATTGGATCTAGGTGATGCTCACAGGGGTGAAGCACCGGGACTTCCCGGGAGGTCACCCATCCCAGTACTACTCCAGCCTGAGCGCGCTTAACTATAGAGTTTCCTCCATAGTTAAACCCAAAGCTTGCAACCCCATTTGCAAAACCTTCACCAAGTGTTGTGCCTTATGAACCATTCATTAGAAAGCCCCTTAAGCTCATCAATTGATAAGTAGGAGATAATTTCCACAGCTAGTCAAATTGTGATATGAATATCAGGATTTAACTGTGTGATTTTGAGTCAAACACGATGACCCATGTTTCATGAGTAGTGATTCAACATGAATCCATCTCTCATGAGAATAAATGAAACACTCAGCACTCATTGGATCTAGGTGATGCTCACAGGGGTGAAGCACCGGGACTTCCCGGGAGGTCACCCATCCCAGTACTACTCCAGCCTGAGCGCGCTTAACTACAGAGTTTCCTCCATAGTTAAACCCAAAGCTTGCAACCCCATTTGCAAAACCTTCACCAAGTGTTGTGCCTTATGAACCATTCATTAGAAAGCCCCTTAAGCTCATCAATTGATAAGTAGGAGATAATTTCCACAGCTAGTCAAATTGTGATATGAATATCAGGATTTAACTGTGTGATTTTGAGTCAAACACGATGACCCATGTTTCATGAGTAGTGATTCAACATGAATCCATCTCTCATGAGAATAAATGAAACACTCAGCACTCATTAGATCTAGGTGATGCTCACAGGGGTGAAGCACCGGGACTTCCCGGGAGGTCACCCATCCCAGTACTACTCCAGCCTGAGCGCGCTTAACTACAGAGTTTCCTCCATAGTTAAACCCAAAGCTTGCAACCCCATTTGCAAAACCTTCACCAAGTGTTGTGCCTTATGAACCATTCATTAGAAAGCCCCTTAAGCTCATCAATTGATAAGTAGGAGATAATTTCCACAGCTAGTCAAATTGTGATATGAATATCAGGATTTAACTGTGTGATTTTGAGTCAAACACGATGACCCATGTTTCATGAGTAGTGATTCAACATGAATCCATCTCTCATGAGAATAAATGAAACACTCAGCACTCATTGGATCTAGGTGATGCTCACAGGGGTGAAGCACCGGGACTTCCCGGGAGGTCACCCATCCCAGTACTACTCCAGCCTGAGCGCGCTTAACTACAGAGTTTCCTCCATAGTTAAACCCAAAGCTTGCAACCCCATTTGCAAAACCTTCACCAAGTGTTGTGCCTTATGAACCATTCATTAGAAAGCCCGTTAAGCTCATCAATTGATAAGTAGGAGATAATTTCCACAGCTAGTCAAATTGTGATATGAATATCAGGATTTAACTGTGTGATTTTGAGTCAAACACGATGACCCATGTTTCATGAGTAGTGATTCAACATGAATCCATCTCTCATGAGAATAAATGAAACACTCAGCACTCATTGGATCTAGGTGATGCTCACAGGGGTGAAGCACCGGGACTTCCCGGGAGGTCACCCATCCCAGTACTACTCCAGCCTGAGCGCGCTTAACTACAGAGTTTCCTCCATAGTTAAACCCAAAGCTTGCAACCCCATTTGCAAAACCTTCACCAAGTGTTGTGCCAAGTGTAAGCGCGCTCAGGCTGGAGTAGTACTAGGATGGGTGACCTCCCGGGAAGTCCCGGTGCTTCACCCCTGTGAGCATCACCTAGATCCAATGAGTGCTGAGTGTTTCATTTATTCTCATGAGAGATGGATTCATGTTGAATCACTACTCATGAAACATGGGTCATCGTGTTTGACTCAAAATCACACAGTTAAATCCTGATATTCATATCACAATTTGACTAGCTGTGGAAATTATCTCCTACTTATCAATTGATGAGCTTAAGGGGCTTTCTAATGAATGGTTCATAAGGCACAACACTTGGTGAAGGTTTTGCAAATGGGGTTGCAAGCTTTGGGTTTAACTATGGAGGAAACTCTGTAGTTAAGCGCGCTCAGGCTGGAGTAGTACTGGGATGGGTGACCTCCCGGGAAGTCCCGGTGCTTCACCCCTGTGAGCATCACCTAGATCCAATGAGTGCTGAGTGTTTCATTTATTCTCATGAGAGATGGATTCATGTTGAATCACTACTCATGAAACATGGGTCATCGTGTTTGACTCAAAATCACACAGTTAAATCATGATATTCATATCACAATTTGACTAGCTGTGGAAATTATCTCCTACTTATCAATTGATGAGCTTAAGGGGCTTTCTAATGAATGGTTCATAAGGTACAACACTTGGTGAAGGTTTTGCAAATGGGGTTGCAAGCTTTGGGTTTAACTATGGAGGAAACTCTGTAGTTAAGCGCGCTCAGGCTGGAGTAGTACTGGGATGGGTGACCTCCCGGGAAGTCCCGGTGCTTCACCCCTATGAGCATCACCTAGATCCAATGAGTGCTGAGTGTTTCATTTATTCTCATGAGAGATGGATTCATGTTGAATCACTACTCATGAAACATGGGTCATCGTGTTTGACTCAAAATCACACAGTTAAATCCTGATATTCATATCACAATTTGACTAGCTGTGGAAATTATCTCCTACTTATCAATTGATGAGCTTAAGGGGCTTTCTAATGAATGGTTCATAAGGCACAACACTTGGTGAAGGTTTTGCAAATGGGGTTGCAAGCTTTGGGTTTAACTATGGAGGAAACTCTGTAGTTAAGCGCGCTCAGGCTGGAGTAGTATTGGGATGGGTGACCTCCCGGGAAGTCCCGGTGCTTCACCCCTGTGAGCATCACCTAGATCCAATGAGTGCTGAGTGTTTCATTTATTCTCATGAGAGATGGATTCATGTTGAATCACTACTCATGAAACATGGGTCATCGTGTTTGACTCAAAATCACACAGTTAAATCCTGATATTCATATCACAATTTGACTAGCTGTGGAAATTATCTCCTACTTATCAATTGATGAGCTTAAGGGGCTTTCTAATGAATGGTTCATAAGGCACAACACTTGGTGAAGGTTTTGCAAATGGGGTTGCAAGCTTTGGGTTTAACTATGGAGGAAACTCTGTAGTTAAGCGCGCTCAGGCTGGAGTAGTACTGGGATGGGTGACCTCCCGGGAAGTCCCGGTGCTTCACCCCTGTGAGCATCACCTAGATCCAATGAGTGCTGAGTGTTTCATTTATTCTCATGAGAGATGGATTCATGTTGAATCACTACTCATGAAACATGGGTCATCGTGTTTGACTCAAAATCACACAGTTAAATCCTGATATTCATATCACAATTTGACTAGCTGTGGAAATTATCTCCTACTTATCAATAGTAGCATGTTACTAGTGGTGTTCCTCAAATTGGGTTTCCACATAAATCATTGTGTCAAGTGTGTTGACGAATTTCTTATGTTTCATGTTTACATTTCTATAATTTTATTTAACAGTAACCTACAAGTTTTAAGTGATTGCATAATCTTATGGATGCATGCATGAAGATAAATGTTGTATGGGTTCACTAAGTCATGAAAAGTTTTTTTTATACATCTGGACCTTGGATAAGCGGTCCCCCTCCACTAGTTATTTTAAAGTATTCTAGCATAATTATGGTCAACTTCAAGATCCCTTAGTCTTGGAAAATATCAATAGGGAAAAAGGGTATATGAACCCATTGTTTGTTTGCAAGTGTCATTTGCACAGATAGCCTCTGTTTTAGTTTTTGTTTTCCAGATACATCACAAGATTGATCAAATGTGCTATTTCATTGATTATAAGCACTATTTCAATATTCAAATGTGTTATTTTATCTGTTATATGCATTGTTTCAAACATTAAATGCATTGTTATGCAGGGCAAATGCACTATTTAAAGCTTAAGATGCACTATTTTGCAATTAGATAAGCTATAAAAAGTCCAAATGCATCACAAAATGAGCCAAATGCATTGTTTTGAGTAGTAAATGTGCTATTTTAGGGTCTTTCAATAGAGTCTTTGTTTTGAACTTGGTTTCTTATATCAGTTTGTAGTTACATCTTTTGGAAGGACTGTGATCCAAATGGGAGTTTGTTATTAAGTTTTAAGAAACATCCAAGAATCATAATAGTAGAAACCACAATAAAATATAAAATTGCACACACTTAGAAAATGGAAGAAAATGGCTCCCTAACAAGGTTGTCTAGAGCCAGTGAGTAGTGGGTTTTAGTTTTTAATCAATAATGTTTATATTTACCTCTCTTGTGACAGAGAGCTTCCCACCAACACTAAGGAGGTTTGGCACAATCCCTTATGGGACTACTAGAGGAAGGCTATATTTTGAACACAAGTGACTTGCATTTGATTAGGAATGCAATACTGGAAGGTGTTCCCTCTCATTGGCCCTACTAAGGCAACTCGGGGGGGGTAGCCTTTCTATGGCTGAGTAATCCTACCTAGTAGAAAGCAGGAAAATGGAAATCACAAATAGGTTTAGGAATTTGATCATTCTAGGAGAGTGAGAGCATATCCCTACTGTCTTGACCTCCCAAACACAACAAACATAGTTGTTTGATTATAAGCCCTTATACTATAGAAGACACGAGGCTCCTAATTAATCTATGTGTGGGTTCTTTCCTCGTTCAATTGTAACTGATCTTCATAGAATTTTGGGAATTTTAATAAAATCAAGAGAGTTGAGAGCATAGGCCTACTCCCATTTAGGTTAGCGAGATCAAAGGTTTCTATTAAACTAGGTTTTGAGCTTAGAAATGCCGCACTTTGAAAAGGGCCAAGCTCCACTTACTTGATTTGGTGCTATCAAAGGCTAGGCACATTTCTAAGGGTCTTCATTCCTGTCACACACTGTCAGTAGTTTCAGAGTTCTTGTTACCTTAGAAGAGACCTATAAATAATGAATAATTAGATCTGGAAGTTAGATTCAATAATTTGTAACTTTTATCAGATGCGATACAAGAATAAGCATTTGCATTATAGAATGTATCAAATGCATTATTTAAACTAGTAAATGCACTATAGAAAGTGGCATATGCATAGTGGGAAACTTTAAATATGCTATAGAAGTATTTAAATGCACTACATAAATATTTAAATGCATTACAAAAATCTCTAAAAGCACCATAGAAAGCTTTAAATGCATTAAAAGATTGCTCTAAAGTGTTAAAACAAAGTTCAAAAGCGTTGTAGAGTTAGAAAATTATAGATCTGGACTTTGTACAGTCAAGGAAGTCTTTGAGAGTTTTTCATCACTGTAATGAAACTTCCAAAGTGTTGTAGAACCTACAACCAATCATATATGCACAAGAAACCAATGAGAAACACATATCTAAACTAAAAATAGAAGATTAGAAAGAGAGATTGAAGAATAGAGAGGCTTCAAGTTTAGGCCCCATGGTGGGTGCCAATTTGTACATGGTATATTCACGTATTCATGAAACTTTAATGCAAAGTGCAGAAAAAATGACAATGAACTAAATTAAACCCAAGAAATCATTGTCAAAATGTGAACTCTATGAATTTCCCATGTTTCCTTAACTAGAACTACTAAGATATCTCTCAGACCAACATCTTAGTGACAGTTCTAGAATGGGAGTATGCTTAGGATGTAGATCTATAAGAATGTATGCAAGATCTATGACCAAATGTAGATTATATGGCATAACAACTCTAGAATCCTATCAAGATGAATATACAATGAGCTAAACACATGATAAAATGATACTAAATAACATGAAAACAAAGCTAAAATGCTATTTAAATGACATGAACTTTCTATAATGACAATGCTAAAAGATGATAACTCAGATTGTGCCTATAGTGTAGATGTCTAAAACTTGGGTCCTTTAGCTCTGGAGCTTCCTTCCTATTTATAGGATTTTGAAAGGGGTTTGGGTAACAATCAAGATTTTACCTTTGACAAGAGGATGGAGGTGAAACTAAAAATATGTCATAAGAGACCAGGAGGAAGAGTCCAACAGACTTAGTTTTGAGGATAAGTCGGGATTTTTCCAATTCTTTTAAATGTAAAAGGAGGATTTTCACTTTTGTGTGGATAAATGACTTTATTGATTTAATAAATGTTCTATTTATTTTCAAAAGTTTGTCTTTTTCCTTTTCCCTTTTTGAATTTCATTTTATGATTTTGAATTATTTTTCTCCTCTTTTTAAAGTTGATTTAGGTCTTATTGATTTGATAGATTAATGACCTGATGTGATCCTTGATTCGAAATTCTATTGTGTTCCTTTGATTTCATCCTTAATTTGTGTTGATTGATTAAAATTGTGTAGTTTAGGTATTTGCCAATTTTTGGGTGTCTACAATATCAACATATAGTTTTGTGAAGGAAAAAGATATATCAAAATATATATACAAATAAATGAAATAATATTAAATACTTGAAAATTTATGAAATTTAGTCATATTCAAAACTATATGACTAAACTCACAACTAAATAAAAATTGGCGCACACACATGTACGTGTACATGTACTACATGTGTATAATCATGACAAAATTATAAAAAATAATAAGATTTCATTATTATAGTATATTATAGATGATAGTAGATGTTATATACATTTAAAATATAATTTAAATTATATTAAACAAGGGTTATATTATATTGTGGTTCCTCTCAAATAGTAAAATGGTTTTGGAAAATGAATACTTATTGATGAGACATATATTCACTTGAATCAAGTTTATTGAGCATCAAATGATAAAGAACTTTCACTCAAGTTAAAGTGAGGGTCCATCAAAGGAATTGAATTCTTACTTTCCAAACACAAATACATGGAAATATTAAAAGGATTCCAAAAAAACCCAATACCCTAGCACTACCAAGATTTTGAAGACACAAATATTAGTCACTTTCTCAAATTCTAAAGAAATTACTAACCACGTATTCCCTGATAGTTTTTTTGAATGAAAACTATATCTAATCTATGATCTTAATAAAGTATTGAGAACTATGTTATTAAGGGATCTAGTACTCAACTTCCTATCATTTCAACCAAGTTATAAAATTATAATCAAGAGGGCCTTGATATATTTGTAAGGTATCTTTGGGTGTGTTTTGTTAGAAATGAGAAAGCACCCACAATTATTGGTTGTAGACAAGGGGAGGGTAGGGGGTGGGGGAAGATGAATCAGTTGTGTCCCAAAAATTAATACCTTAACCAATTCATCACCTTTAGAACTTAAATCATAAAGATAAATAATGGAGCATAAGGGATAACAATACCACAACACATAACACTAGATTATTTTTGCATGGAAAATTGGTTAAGGGAAAAATCAAAATGGGTATCAAACCTACTAGAAGATGTACTAGGACACATACCATGTTAAATTGTATTGTAGTTTTACTTCCTTTGTGAAATGATGAATTTTCATATTTGATATAATATTATATATTATCATATGATCATACTAACCCCAAAGTTAGTAGATCCCTCTTGTGATCTCTCTCCTTTTCATGTGTTTATTTCCCTTGAAGTATTCTATCTTAGGGGCATTTTATAGTGGAAATATTTCTAGTGATACATGTGCACTTATGATAAAGCCATTTCTCTTGTTGACCCTCCACTCACTTATGCCCATACACTTTGGTTGATTTTTTATAAATCTTTGGATCTCCCTCTACCAAACTATTAATAATTCAAGGGGATTGATTCCTATAGCTCCTTTTGAATCCCTCTATCAAGCTATTAATAGTTTGGCAAGCTTGATCCTTACTTGTGATCCCTCTTTAGATTACCAAACAGACTTGGAAGCTTGGTCATTTATTTTTTATTTGGATTACCAAAAGACTAGAAAGGTCCATCTTGTTTCTAATCCCTTAAGGATATTAAAAATTAAAGACCACCAAGATAATTGAGGGGGGTGGGGAATTAATTATGTGCTTAAAATAACTCTCAATATCTTTATTAATTTATAAATACATAAGTAGTAGATGCAATAATCATAGAAAGATAACCATACATAATAATACCATATATGTTAACTAGGAAACTCTTTATCAGAGGAAAAGCCCCGTGGGAATGATGCCCACAAGAGGATGTACTAATATAGAAGTTCCTTATGAAAGGATAGGCCCTGTTAGGAGCCAATAAAATAAAATTAGTAAATGTGAGTCCTTTTAAAGAGAATTTGAATCCCTATTAGGATATTCCAACCCTATTAGGAGTTGTGCCAACCTTGTTTGCAGTTGAAAGGAGGAAAATTGAACCCATGGTCCAAATAGACTCAAAAATAATCTTCACTAGACAATCTTTTGGATAAGCATATTCAAGAGCTCTAAATTGACTAAACAATAACTCCTTTTCCAATAAAAGGTTTGAAATATAAGAGGAGTAACTAAGAGGGGAGGGGTGAATCATTTACTACTAAAATAATTCCAAATCCCTTAGATGTCAATACAAACTCCCTTGAAACTCACAATTAAGTTAGAACTAGATATTCACTATAACTTAGTTAACATAGAAATGTGATATATTAATGTGTATTAATCTTTAGTAACATATTTGCGAAAAGATAAAGTACTAAGAAAATAACATGAACACATGAGACACCAAGATTTAACGTGGAAACCCAATTTGGGAAAACCACCAATGCAACTAGTTACAACTTTTCCCTCTTCTGAAGTGAGCTCTGTTAGGAGCCAACCTTGTTAAAGGTTACAAAAAACACTGTTAGGTGTGACCCAGTTAAAGGATTTAAATCACCCTATTAGGACTGGCCTTGTTAGAGACCTTAAGACACTTCAATGTAGAAATACCACCTAGTTAGAGGATTTTAAAAATGGTTGTTAAGTCAACTCTGTTAAGAGATTTCTTCACTACTACAATTGTTCAAGAAGAACAATAACTGACCTAATTTATGAAAGAATTTGATTGTAGATTCAGATCACTTTTTTGGCTTATCCTCTGGATCCTCCTTGATCTGAATATTCATTGCATCTTCTTGGATACTGTGCTCTAAATTATATATCCTTCTTTATTCGCATCTTATCTTCTTCACTTCTTACACTCTATTCAATCCACATCTTGACCTTTCATATATATATATATATATATAATTTCAAGTCAGCTTAAATTTGCTTACAAACAAATAAATATCATTCACTATGTTAGCTTGCATAAACCAACTAATGAGTAAAACTAATCTATTGAAGGTTAGGTTAAACTAAAAAATTGGATCACTTGGTTACCACTGATTTCCTTGGTAATCAAGTTGACTCAATTTACACTAAACTCCTTTGGTAATTGACCTGACTCAGTTTACACATGAATCCCTGAACTTCTCTTCTTCTGAAATTTTCCTCAATAAATACTAAAGTCTTTTGAACTTAGTTTAGTTGGTAGTGCTCAGTAAGAGTATAACATGTCTGCAACGTCAATGACAATATACAATTCAATAATTGTTTATCAACAATTTCGCTCTTTGGCATTGATGGAAACACTACATATCATTAAGCAAATAAAAATTACAACAATCAAATGATTTATAAGATTTCATAATATCCTTAGCTTCATTTCGATTCTCTATCCATCCATGAGAACTCCCTTTGAGATCCTTCCTCTACCATCTTATCTTCAGACTCCATTAAATCAAGTTCTCCCTCTTACAGATTACTTCCTCTGACTCTTCTCTGATTACTGCAATCTCTCTCAATGAACATATGGCATGATTCTCTCCCTTTTTTACATCAAATGCCAAAGACTTGATGCAATTATTTTATAATGTACCTAATGTATTTATTCATATGCAATGATCTCTAACTTCTTTGCATCAACTTGATATTTCTTCAATGAAGCTTGGTTGATACATCACTAATCTGTACTCTAGAAAGCATCAGATAGGGGAATGACCCATAGCTTTCCTCCTAGATACAAAATGCATTCTTAGGTAATGGTTTGGTAAAAAATTGCTTCTTTATGTTAACATATTTCAATTTAACCTCTTTATCTTGAACTAATTCTCTTAAAAAATGATACTTGATTGCAATGTGCTTTGTCTTGGTGTGCATCAGTGGATTTTTAGATATATTGATTACACTTGTGTTATCACAATAGATAACCATTGGATCCTTGATTTCTTCCTTCATTCCTGATAACAATTTCTTGAGCCACATTATGTTTGAGCAATTAACTACTGCAACAACATATTATGCCTCTACTATAGATTGAGAGATGCAATTCTACTTCTTACTTGTTCAAGATACTAACCTCTTTCCAAGAAATAATTCTGCTCCACTAGTGCTCTTCCTATCACCAATGATTTAAGCTGAATCAACATCAGTAAAATTTCAACTTGAAGTTCCCTCCTTTCTTGTAACATAAACCATAATCTTGAGTACCTTTTAGATACCTCATAGTTCTTTTGATTGCCACCATATGATTTTCTCTAGGATTTGCAAAGAATCTTGCAACTATACCAACTGTTAATGCAATATTAGATCTTGTATCAACAACATACTGAAGTTTTTCAATGATAGATCTATGGGTAGTCTAATTTACCTCTTTTAAATCAACATCCTTGGATAATTTGTATCTAATAGACATAGGTGTTCCAATTAGTTAGGAATCTTCCATTCCAAAGGTCTTCAATATCTCCTTGATATATTTTGACTGAGTAATGTAAATGTCATCCTTCATTTGATGAAATTATAAACCAACAAAGAATTTTATTTCTCCAAACATTGACATTTCAGACTCTTTCCTCATTTATTTAGAGAATGACTTGCATAAGTCATCATGACCTATAAATAAGATATCATATACACATATTTCTGCTAACAAAATCTTGTTATGTTGTCCCTCTTTAATATACATATTGTTGTTATCATTGGTTCTTTGAAAACCAATCTTTACTAGATATCTATTGTCACTTAGGTTTGCACCCTTGTCCAAAGCCTATGCATGAGGACAACCTAGTGAAACATGGAAACAACCTCCAAGCTATGGGACTTGAATTGTGAGGTTGAGTCTCTAGAGAAGGTCGGCTTCCTCTTACTATCAAGATGCACCTAACTACTCTTGGAGAGGAAAAGGGAGAAGGAGAGCATGAAAAATAATCTACCTAATCTAATCTAAAGAGGTGATGCACCAAAATAGAGTGTTCAGACCAATCTCTACCCATATATGCACTATTGAACCAAAATGAAACCAAAGATATACACATTTAGACTTGCTTTAATATAACAATCACATGCAGATCAGAAGACCAAAATGAATGACACAACGAAAGAGAGATTCACTTATATTACCATTCATAGGCTAGAAGAGATATAGTCATGCAGATTATAGAGTTCCACAAAACAATGGCGAAGGCAAAGAGTTCTTGCACTTGCATACCAATGGCTAAAGGAGATAAGATATAAAATCATACAGTTTAGAGGCACAGGAGAATTTACACTAATAATTGCAGAGCAATAGCAGAGAACAATAGAGAATGATCTGACCTTTTCAAAATTTACAAAAAGTGCCTTTATAGTTCAGGCATAACTGAGATTTTCCCTCCAAAACTATCCTGCAACCATCGCCATCAAGTCCTATAGGGAATAATCATGGGAATTTGAAGAAATATGATCTTGCTATCAAATAATGCCCTAAGAAGACAGAAATAGTGCCATTAAGCCATTCTGACCAGGTAGATAGATTGGATTGGGGTGGTAGAGTGTTCTCTCACATTTAGCATTCATTTCTTAGTGGTTGGAATTGATCATGAAGATCAGATTCATGGAAAAAATCTTGGCTTTCCCCTGTTCCTAGCTTATGAATCAGCATGATCATTAGGTCAACCAAACCCTATGAGTGAAACAGGCCACCTGGACCAATCAGTTTATTTCATTCTACCACCTTACAGGTCTCCCCATGGTTGACCATGCCTTATGGACTAACCACGACACCTTAACCTTGACCGTGATGTTATACTAACTGCCGGTTGCTACCTATCAATGTTGCCTGAGCCATTGATACATGTTTCCTCTACCCACTTTCTCACATTTTTTAATTTCCTCACATCTCCATAATGTGAGAAAGCGATGATCGTTGATTTGGGGAGATCTGATAGTGCCCGAAACATGCACTCTTTGAACTTGCACAACTACACTCCATGACACCACCTGGATGTGTGTCAACAACCTGCTTTCCCACATTGTTAGAAGGTCAAACAAAGGTCAGAATGTGGGGAAGCAGACACCAATAGAATTGCCAGCTCAGCTAGCCACCCAACCCAACCTGCGGCCCACAGAAGGAACACAGGCCCACCTGCCATGCATCACAAAGGGGATTTCCCGCATTATTTAAAATGATTGCATCTATATCTTGTGGGGAAGTTCCTACCATGGATCTGGCAAGATCTGACGGCAAGGAAAGTTGTAGGATGATGGAAATAAAACATAAGGTTCCATTATTCAAATTTTTTGATATTTCCTAAGCATTAAAATAATATAAAGCTGGGAGCTAACCATTGGGTGGGGTTGAGCATTTGAATTCAAATTTTAGTGGGGCACAAAAATAAGCAACAATATCCATGAATTCTCTCATACCATGCTCTAGGAGCTTGCTTCAAACCATTTAAAGCTTTGTATAACTTATAGACAATGTCCCTTTTCTTTGGATCAATGAAACCTTCAAGCTGATCAATGTAGAATTCTTCTTCTAGAGTTCCATTCAAGAAATCTGATTTTACATCCATTTGATACACTTTTAATCCTTTAAATGTAGCATATGCAAGTATTGTTCTAACTCCTTAAAGTCTAGCAACATGAGAAAATGTTTCTTCCTAGTTTATGCCTTCTTCTTGAGTGTATTCTTTGCACACTAGCCTTACCTTATTCCTTGATACTTCATCATTTTCATTCAATTTGTTTTGGAATAACCAATTTATACCAATTACATTTTTATCTTTGGGTCTAGGAACAAGAGTCTAAGCATTATTTCTTTCAATTTTCTCAATCTCTTCATTCATTGCCTTTATTCAACTTTCATTTTTCAATACATCATTAACAATTCTAGGTTCAAATTCAGTAACAAAACATGTATGTTTTAACTTATTCTTTTTCATTGTGCCTTTTATCTAATATCCAATTATTTTCTCAGGTGCATGATTCCTTCTAACATATCTAGCAAGTATAGGTATCTTACTTCTAGATTCTGGACAGGATTCACTTAGTTCGCTATGCTTAAAGGTTCTATGAATTTCTAAATTCTTCTTTGTTTCTATTGTCTAAGACTCAATTCCCATAGAATGTGACTCACATTCCTTTGTCTAAGACTTGCTTTTAACTATTTCCAACTTGGGTTGTATTGGTTGCAACTCAATTTACACTCTAGACTTGGGTGACTCGGATGGGGTAATTTGTTGAATGCAGGGTAAAGTATCAGGTTTGAAGTAGACAATGTTTTTGTAATCTTTAGGTTCTTTGTTGCTTTGTTCTTCATTCTTTTCTACAAACTCATAAATTTTTACACGTGCACTTTCTATAACCTTGTGAGTAGAAAGATTCAAACATTTGTATGCTTTGCTCTTGTTGGAGTATCCTAGAAAAATGCCTTCATCACTTTTCACATCAAACTTTCCTTTCCTTGATTCTTTCAGGATATAAAATTTTCTTTTGAATGCTTTGAAATAGTAGACATTAAATACAATAAGTTATAAGGTTTTTGATCTATACCTTTCTTTAGTTGAACTTAGTTCAAGGTATGAACTCTTGTGTTGATTCCTTCCTTCTAATATTTGGTTGCAACATTTTTCTTTATCATCAGTGTTCTTGCAAAATCTATGATGGATCTATTTCTTCTTTCTACTATGTCATTATGCTGAGGTGTACCAAGTGTAGATACATGTCTCTTGATTCCTCTTTCATTGTAGAATTTATTGAATTCATTAGAGATGAATTCATTCCCTTTGTCTAATCTTAAGCATTTTAACTTCTTACATGTTTCTTTCTCAACTCTAGCTAGATACCACTTGAATTTATTAAAAGCTTTAGATATACCTTTTAAGTACATTACTGACATCAACCTAGAACAATCATCAACAAACAAAATGAAGAATTTGTCTCTAGTTTAGCTCTTTATACCTATTGGTCCACAAAGAGCTATATGAACTAGTTCCAAGACTTCTTCAGTATTGTAATTCTTACTTTTGAAGCTAGTTTCACCCATCTTTCCAATCTGACATTGTTTGCATATGGCCATTTCATGTTTCTTTAGAATTGGAATACCTCTTACTCTTTTTTTTTTTCTTAGAGTGACCAGATTATGAAAGTTTACATGACACATCCTTTTATGCCATAGCCAACTTTCCTCTACATGTGCCAAGAACCATGAACTATTAGAGAGATCAAAATAGAATTGATTATCTTTTGTCTGACTACCAGTTCCAACTAGGTTTCCTTTACCATCCAAAAGCTTGACCTTCCCATTCATGAATTATACCTTTAATCTAATGTTGTTTAATTGTGCCACACTTAGAAGATTGTGTCTTAGTCCTTCAACCCGGTAGGCATTGTCACATTTGATTACAGTGGTCAATGCAATGCAACATTTTCCCTTCACATAACATGGTTCATTGTTTCCAAATTTAACACTTCCACCATCATAGTTCTCCAAGTGTTCAAAATTTGTTTTATCTCTAGTCATGTGATGAGAACAACCACTATCTATTATTCACATGTGATTCTTGCTTACTATTGAGTTATCATTTTGCATGATGCTTAATGACAAGAATCCTTTTGAACTCCACTCTTGAAAATTCAATCTTGGGGATCAACTCCAAGCTTGCAACTGATCTTGCAACCTACTAGAATCCACTCAGTTGAAGATAAATGTGAGTATTCATGAGGAGGCCTTTGCTAGTTCTTATAACTTTAGATAAGATGTTGAATCTATTTGCTACTTCAAAAGAATAAAACACACAAAAAGAACTCTATTTTTTGTATTTTTCTATTTTTTAATGAATGCAATCTAACAATGCAACTAATATGAATTCATAATTTAACATGGGGTTAGTAAAGAAAATAATGAAGATGGGGTGACAATAAGTTTAAGAAAATAACAAAAAAGTAAAATTGTAACAGACATAAGCTACGAAAATAATGTGTCTGTGAGTTAAGCCTTAGAAGAAATTAGTAGGTAACAAATGTAAATAGTAGTGCTTCCTTAATTTGACTTATGTAGTCGTCAATGGGAATTCAGTAATTGTAAGATGTTTCACTTTTCATCGAATCGCAAGGCCATAGAAAGTGCACTCATTGGAGATGAAAAGCTATGCAAGAACAATATGGTGATCTCTTCTCGAATTAGGTACATTAGCAGAATTTGTAAAACTGTAGCAAACACTAGAATTAAAAGATCACATAACCAAAAATAATGCAATAAAATTTTGGCTTAATCACATTCCATGAACATACATTCACAAAATATAACACACTTAGGAAAACATCACTACACTCCAAATGTGAGCACCAAAAGCATATATTATTGCAAAATAATGGCAGCCCATACATATTACATTCTTGAATTTATAAGAAATATTCTCCTCAATTTGTGTTGAGAGTGAAAGATCTCTTTGTGCAAAAATATGCTTCTAAACTAATAAAATAAATCTATTTATGTACAAATTGACTCTATAACTGGTGCTTTATAGGACTCCATCCATATTTATATCATTAAATGGATGCATGAGCCTTTACATGTCTTAAAACAAAGAATACATGGAAAAATAAGAAAGAGAGAGACTTTAGTAGATGTAGGAATGTCTAGAAGTGCCAAAAATAGAAGCTCCATATTCACTACGCATTTGTCAGAGTTAAATTGCTGTCAGAATGTGTTTTTGATGCATGGAAAGCTCTAAATTTAGAATTGTTAGTTAACTATTGGTGCACCTTTGAATTCTTCAAAATCTTCCAAAACACCATTGAAAAAATCACACCTATACACCTTTTGCAACCAGGTGCAACAGCGCAGCAGCACATCTACATGAAATTTGTGCAAGGTGCTCAATTCACCAAAAAAACAAAGTTCTCAGTTTTGAAAATGGTTTTTGGGTTTTGCTAAAATGGGGTTTTAGATTACTTTTGTGTACTTACTTTGCCCCTTTTTGATGATTTATACTTTCTTTATAGCCAAACACTTTAATACATTTGAACTCCTTCTGCTTCTTTTTGAAATTCCAAAGCACTTGTGTTGAATCTTGTCATTAATAATTGCATAAAATGAGGAACCTATTCTGGTTCATGTGTTCAATCTCTATATCTTTGATCTCTTCTTCCCTCCAATTGCCCTATCCTTCTAGGTGAGAGACCAGGTGATCTAAACTATCCAAAATTATAAAAATGTTTGAAACATTTTCACAAGATTATCTAGGCATTTTTTACTGGCTTTTTCAGAGGTTTTCTACTCAAAATTTCAAGTTAAAACTTTAATTGGTCCCTAAAATTGGGCAGCCATAGGCTCGCTATTTTAGGGACCGAAATTAAATTTTTAGTTCTTCTTTCCAATAATTTTTGATTTCTGAGCTCTAGGTCAAAAGTTATGACCCTGAAAAGTTGAGGATTCCTTTTTACCTACACAAAGAAGAAAAAATTAGTCTGGAGTCGAAGAAAATCATACCTAAAATGAACCCTATTTACAACTCAAAAAAACTAGAAAATGTTAGTTTTTCAAAAACACCCAAAAACCTAATTTAACCCTAGAATGCAAAAAAGGGCACACCAAGCAACACCTCATAGGTGCACCTGGTGTGCCATTTTCTTAGCACAATCTTTACAAAATAAGATGTGCATGAGTGCACCTCGTGGGGTGCGCTGATGCAACCCTTCTTTTTACTTGGGCATTTTTGTTTTTTTTTTTAGAGTGCATAGAAGTGCACCTAATTAGGTGAGCTACTGTGCACCCTAATGTATACTCTTTATGGTTTAAGTTTAGCAAAGGTGTGCATCAGCACACCTTTGGGTGTTGAAAATTTTTTAGATTTTGAAAGTTTCTCATTGTGAATGTGTGAAGTAGCATACCTAATTAGGTGTACTATTTCACACCTTAGTTTAGGTTTTTAACATTTTTTTTTATGTGTTTTATGCAAGTAGGAAGGCAGAAGGTAGCGTACCTAATCAAGTGTGGAGGTGCAACATGAAGCTCTAATGGTGGCAGAATAAAGTGAACTAGGGAGAGAAGTGGGGGTCTACCACAACTCTTTAGGGTGAACAGCTGCACACTTCAAAGAGGAAGTGCCTTCTCAAAATGTGTTGGTGCACTAGCGCACCTAGGGAGGTGTATTGGTGCACCATTTTCTTGAAAAAATGACACTCTCAGACGATTCTAATTTCTAGAATTTGGCTTTTCAAGTTGGGACCTAGATTAGCTAAAAACACTAGGAAAAAATTGGACCCTAGACTAGGGATCCGAAAAGCCAATAAATAAAAAAGGGGGTCCCCATTTCTATGCAAAATGGGGCATGTGTTGTGAAAACCACAACACTTACATGACAAATACATGTCATCTTTTCATTATCCTCGTCATCTTATTAATCTTTAATAGCAATATATACCATTTCATCTTCATTATCATTGTCAAAATCTTTTGCAATATAACAAGATTTCTTACCTTTGTCTTTGTAGTCTTTGTGGCTTTTGAAATATTTCTTTGCTTTGAACTTGTTGGATTTTCTATCATCTATAATTTCCTTATTTGTACACCTTGCAACAATGTGACCAACTTCTTCACAAGAAAAAAAAATCAATGGAATTTTACCTTTATATTTACCTTTTCCTTTTGGGAACCTCCTTACAAGTAGGGCTTCAATGGCTTCAAGATCATCATCTAATTCTTCATCTTCTTCACTATCAGACTATTTTCCTTTTGAGTTTCCTCCCTTTCAACCAAGGGTTAGTTTTGCTTGGAATGTTGATTCTATGTTGCGAGATCCAAGAAGATAGTTATCAAAGTTATCCAACTCAAAATATGTTAACCTTCCCACTAGTGCATCCAAAGTTATATCCTTTTTGGGATCACATCGCATCTATTCAATAGCTGAAACTCTAATTTCATAAATAGGAAGAATAGTTCTTAATACCTTGCTAACTATTGTTGCATCTTCAATTTTTCCTCCTATGGCCTTGAATGTACTCACACTTGCTTTGATCCTCTCATTGTAATTTACAATGTTTTCATCTTCTCTCATCTTCATTTGGTCAAATTGACCTCTGAAACTTTCTATTTTGGCTCTCCTCACGTTGTCATCTCCTCCATAGATCTTTTGTAGCTTGTTCCACATTTCATGAGCTATAGGACAATCTTTGACTTCATCAAATTTGGCATAGTTGAGAGCAAAAGAAATGCCAATCATCACTGTGTTGTGATTCTTCTTTTCTATCATTTAATCCACAATCAAAGCATCAAGAGGTGATGCATACTTTTTGTCTAGGAATTTTAGGCTTGTATCTCCAATAGTTGCCAAATGCAACTTCGCAAGATCCTGTCATGCTTTGAAGTTATCTTTGTTCAACCTAGAAATCTCTCTTCTCTAACACATCCTAATCTTTAGCTTGGGTCCTTGAACCTTTCCTACAAGCACCAACAACTTTGATAGAAATTGTTAGAAATATAAGAGGAGTAACTTAGAGGGGAGGGGTGAATTAGTTACCACTAAAACAATTCCAAATCCCTCAGATGTCAATACAAACTTCCTTGAAAATCATAGCTTGGTTAGAACTAGATATTCACTATAACTTGGTTAATAAAGAAATCTAATTTATTAACGTGTATTAAAATTTAGTTACTTAGTTACAAAAATATAAAGTAGTAATAATATACCATGAACACATGAGACACCAAGATTTAACATGGAAACAAAATCTGGGAAAGCCACCAATGCAACTAGTTAAAACTTTTCACTCTTCTGAAGTGAGCCCTGTTAGGAGCCAACCCTATTAAAGGTTACAAAATACACTATTAGGTGTAACCCAGTTAAAGGATTTAAATCACCCTGTTAGGAGTGGCCTTGTTAAAGGTCTTAAGACACTTCAATGTAGAAATGCCGCCCAGTTAGAGGATTTACAAAATGATTGTTCTGTCAACTCTATTAAGAGATTTTTTTCATTATTACAATTGTTAGAGAGTAAAAATGATTGACTTGATTTATGAAATAACTAGATTGTAAATTTAGATCATTATTCTAGTGTATCCTCTAGATCCTCCTTGATAAGAAAATTCTTTGTATGTCCTTGGATACTCTGCTCTAAATTAGATATCCTTCTCTATTCTCATCTTCTTCACTTCTTACACTCTATTCAATCCATATCTTAACCTTTCATACACATGAAAGCCAATTTCAAGTCATCTTCAATACCATTACAAATAAACAAATATCATTCACTGAGTTGACTTGCATGAACTAACTAATGAATAAAACTAATCTATTGAAGGTTGGCATAAACTGAAAAAATTGGTCTCTTGATTACCATTGAGTTCCTTGGTAATTAACTTGGCTTAGTTTACACTAAACTTCTTTAGTAATTGACCTAAATTATTTTACACATGAATCCCTAAACTTCTCTTCTTCTAAAATTTTGCTCCACAAATACTGGAGTTTTCTGAATTCAGTTCAACTAACAGTGCTCGGTAAGAGTATAACATTTGTGTAACATCAATGACAATATACAATTGAATAATTTTTTATCAACATACACTTCCTTTAAATCTCACAACAAGTCAATCCTCAACAATCTCTACTTTGATAATAAAAAAAATCGTATTCAAGTTTGCACAATGATCTCATTGATCTCACTCTTCACTCCATCACAAGGAAATGTCCTTTTACTTTATACCAATTCCTAAACAAGTTATTCAATTGACCTTTAGGCTTTCCCAATTTATAATAATAATATAATACATTCTTAAGATATTGCAATACACATTTGATTATTTCAACTCATAGTCTTCATAACATTGCATACGTTGATCATCAGATTATGCCCTCTTAACCAAGGAATATTTGTTATGTATTTCACCTCTATCTATGTCATCTTAAGAAAATTCTATCTATGTGAAGATATAGAACCAAAATATCAATACCTACTTTCTTGAAATATTGTCTAAAAGCTATCATCAATAAATCCTATATAACTCAAACTAGAGTTCATATTTCCATATGTCCACTTAGTTGTAGCATCTAGACATACTTGTGAACATATTAACAAGTGTGCATAAGCTAATATTCACTCCTCAAAATGTGCTAAATAGTTCTTCCTCTGTAACTTTGTGAGCCTTTGTAGAATAGCAAGTATGTTGACATCAATGATAAACACTATCATGAATGAAACACACAACCACTGAATCATGTCTTCCAACAATGCTAATATACTCCCCCATAGGAATATCATCAAAATTCATGTTAAAAATCTCCCCCTTTGGAATGGATGACACCGTAGATGAAAAACATCTAAGATCCATGAATACCAAATATGTCTCTTCCTCATCTACCTTTTCTCCTTCATTCATGCTACTCGTGAATTCAAACATACATCTTAGTCTCATATAGGTTGTAAAGAGTTTTACATGTTCAAATCACAGCCATACAATAACCAAAATTCATAATGAAGGTTTTCATCTCCCCCATAGACAATGTTTTCTCTCTCAAAGATGTTAATAACGTGTTACTCTCTTGAAAGGATGTTTTTCATGTACACATATCTCTCCCCCATTGACATCGATGAATAAGGTATCGTTATGTAAATTCTATAAGATCAATCATTTCCAAAACAATATGTTCAAGCTCATGTGTCTAAAGACACTATTAAATACCAATACCAAGATTCCTCAATGACTCAACCCAAACACAAATACTCCCTCATGGGAGAAGCATCAAGCATCTAGTCTAGACAAAGAAATAGTGCCCTGCTACAAGCTAGACTGATGAAATCTCTAAATCAAATACTCAGAAGTAGGTTGAGGCATAACCCCAAGCATACCTCTCAAGTACTCAAATGTGTCCTTTAGCCAAAGTTTTTGTAAATATGTATATTATATGTTTCTTTGTGCTAACATATTCCAATCTGATTTCTTTTTTTGGAACTTTCTTTCTCAAAAAGTGATACTTAATAGATATATTCTTTGCCTTCAAATGTAAAATTGGATCTTTTACATAGTAATTGTACTTGTATTATCAAAATGTATGACAATAGGCTTAGTAAACTCTGTTCCAATATCCTTCAATATCTGCATTATCCAAATAATCTAATTGCAATTATTTGTTGCTACTACATACTCTACTTTTGTTGTACTATGTGAAATTCAATCTTTTTTTTTCTCTACCAAGAAACCAATCTTACTCCCAAGAATAATGCTCCACCATTGGTGCTTTTCTTATCATCTACACTTCATGCCCAATCAATATTAGTATACACACATAATGTAAAATTTTGCGATCTTTCATACCATAAACCATAATCAAGTGTGCCTTTCAAATATCTAAAAAAAAAAATTTACTGCTACAAGGAGTGTCTCTTTAGGATGTGCCTTGAATCTTGCTACAATTACAACTACATTAGCTATGTTTGGTCTAGTATGTGTCAAATACTGGAATCCACCAATCATAGATCTGCACTTTTTTTTATCTATACTAGGGGATTCATGTTTGCTAGATAGTTTATAATTAGTTGCCATAGGTGTTCTAATAGGTTTACAACTTTCCAAACTAAATTTCTTCAACAAGTCTCTAAGCTACTTAGCTTTTTCTATGAAAATTACGTCTTTTTTTTGTACAATCTATAATCCCAAGAAGTATTTCATCTCTCCAATCATACTCATCTCAAATTCTTTCTTCATTTATTCTAAAAATGTCTTGCTTCATCATTACCTCCAAAAATAATGTCATCCAAAAATACTACAACAATCAGTAAGTCATTATTATTCTTTCTCAAATACAAGTTTCTATCAACATTACCTTTCACAAATCCCAAACTTGTCAAATTTCTATGCAATCTTGCATATCAGGCTCTACCCGCTTGTTTTAGTCCACACGGTGCATTTGTCAATCTACAAACCATATACTCTTTATTAGTCAAAGGAAAACCATCAGGTAGTTCAATGTATATGTCTTCTTTAAGCTCTCTATTTGGAAAACCTAAATTGAAATCCATGTGATAAAATTTAAAGTTCTTGTTAGATGCATGTGCCAAAAACATTTTCACTACTTCTAATCTAGCAATAGGTGCAAAAGTTTCTTCAAAATCAATTTCTTCTTGTTGTAAATAACCTTCACATATGAATCTTGATTTTTTTCTCCCAACCTCATCTTATTCATCCATTTTGTTTCTAAATACCCATTTAGTTCCAACCAAATTCTTATCTTTAGGTCTAGGAACTAATTCCCAAGTCTTGTTCTTTTCAATCTACTCTAGTTTTTCTTTTATATAGCTTTAATCCAATAATCATCTTTACACATTTCATTAGAATTCCTAGGCTCAACTTGAGAAATAAAACACAATTCTTAACTTATCTTGTTCCTTTTCATTAATCTTTTGTGCACACATTCAATGATTTGTTCAACATGGTGATCCTTTTCCACATTTCTATTAGGTGTCACTTGTTCAATTCTGATGTCTTCTCTAGGATCCGATCTAGGTTCTTTTCCCTATATTTCTCCTTGTAATTCAATTTGCAAATTAGTGTCAGTGTAATAAAATAATTCTTGCTCAATATTCCTATTTTTATTCCTTTGATTATTTTCTTCATCTAAATCTTAGTCAATATTATTTATTATATTCTAAACTTTTCATCAACTTTTACACAATAATAGTCTTTAATCTTTGATGAAAACATCAATATAGTCTACTTTTCAATGAATACCCAAGAAAACTTCCTTCATCACTTCTAGAATCAAACTTCCCAATATCATCATCTCTTTTAATATAGCATTTACTTCCATCCATTCTAAAGCACTTCACAGAAGGTGCATGTCCAAACAAAAGTTCATAAGGTGTCTTATCAATCCCTTGTATAATCTACACTCTATTCATAATGTATATTGGTGTTTTCATAGTTTCTTCTCTCCAAAATACATATGTTGCATTATTCTCAGTCACCATTGCTCTTGCTACCTATGTCATCGATATGTTCCTTCTCTCTGCTACTCCATTTTGTTGTAGTGTTTTAGGGGTTGAAAGATTTCTCTTTATGACATTATCTTCAAAAAAATTGTTAAACTCATTTTAAATAATTTATCCTCCTCTATCAGATCTCAAACATTTAATTTTTAGATCTAATTCATTCTCAACTCTATTCTTGAATATCTTAAATTTCTCAAAAAGCTTCATATTTATCTCTAAGAAATGAAACCCACATCATTCTATTCAAATAATTAATAAGAAGCATGAAATACCTTTCACCATAGAATGTTCTTGTTCTTGTAGGGCCACTCAGATCTATGTGCACAATTTCCAAATTTGTTGAAGTAGTAAATGTCTTGCTTGGAAATAAGATTTTCTTATGCTTTTATATTATACATTCTTTGCACATCATGTTAGTAGGTTTCACAATCATAGTCAAATCTCTATTAAAAAATGTAGTCCTAACCTTCATAATGTTATCAAAGCTGATATGACAAAACCTCTTATGTCATAACCAACTATCATACACTTTAGCAAATAAACATATCATTTTAGAAGGGTTAAAATGAAATAAATTACAGTTGGAATAATAGGACAGGTAGCACACTGAGAGGGTGGGGTGGGGGTGAATTAGTATCCTCTAAAAAAATGACCTTAAACAAATGCATTGATTCCCTTATCCTTTTCACAACTCGGTAATCACATAGCACTAACCACAATACTTGTAAAGGAAAATAAATTTTTCTAATCTAAAATGCATCAACCATTAAACCATAAACATAAGCTAATAAAACATAACACAAGTATTTGGTCACACAAACAACCTTGGTTAGAGAGAAAAAAATGGTGGTGATGGCAAGCACAAATCCATCACTACTGCAGTAAGAGGGTTCCTTGTTAGGGCTATAATTTTTTTCTCACTTTTGTTGAATTATTCTATTGAAAGTATATGATCAGATTTGCTAGGATCTACCTTCTTCAAATACTTTACAACACTATGCTAGATTTTTAATCATTTAAGATATTTTACATAAGACTTTTAGGTCCTTGTGAAAGAATTTAGTTTGCTAAAATGATTAGAAAATAGTAGTAAATGAATCTGTACAATGTAACTTACTTTTCCAATGAAATCTCTCTTCTGCACAACTATTTATCACCTTGCTATGATTGATCTTCAACTCCTCTCAACACTTCTTGAATCTCTAATCTTTGATATACTTAACACTTTACTCTTTTTACATAAAAATTCTCAACAATAACAACAATTTCTCTCTTTCTAGCTTCAACAATAACTTCAAATGTTTACTTCTAGGTCCTATTATTGTTTTATTTTCCCTATTTGATTTCTAAACTGATTAGGGTTTAGGAACTCTTTAGAATGTATCACTGGTCAAAATCAATGATCTGGAATAATCCTCATTTCATACTTTTCCTTTTTGCATTTTCATTGGTCTTTCCTACCTTGAAATCATACAACAACCAATGCACTCTTAACAATAAATCTTTTCAAACCTTTTCCTTGATCTATGGAAATCATTTCTCCTGCTTAAAATAATCATTACATATAGTATTTTATACAAATTGAAACATTTTACTAACCACTATTCCACTTGATAAATATATTGTTCCTTCTCAGCATATAATCATTACACATAGTATTTTGTACAAATTCAAACATTTCACTAACCACTATTCCACTTGATAAATATATTGTTCCTTCTCAGCAAAATTTTTATCTCTTAGCAATGTATCTGCTCAATTATATATGTCTTCTTAGTGAGGTCTCTTCTTAGTGAATATAATATTACTCTGTAAGTACTAAGCTTGGGTATAACTATAAACTTATACATCTCTTTAATGTCTCAGGAAATATAGTGACTTGGTGACAATGTTCACCAACTTATTGTCCTCTCCTTCACTATCTTTCTTTCACTAATTGGAAACATAAATATTTATAGGGGTAACATTCTCCCCCTTTAAAATTAGTGGCAAAAACATTATGCACAAAAATAGAAATGTCTTTAAAATATGTACAACTCCTCCTATACATATACTTCCTTGGTATCACTCGTATTTTTCAAAATTCTTTTATTTACAGTACCATATCATATCCTTATAAATCCTTCAATACATAATAAATACAAACATATAGACAAAACATATCATTCTCCCTTTTTTGATACTAATGTAAAAATAAATTCAACAATGAAAATAATTACTTTGGATGTAATCTAAGGTGATCAAGAAACTCTTGATTATTCTTTAGCATAATTTCTAATAAATTATCTCAATTAATCTTAATCAACTCAATTTTCTACTTTTCTATTATCATCTTGGCCACCAAATCTATCATGTTCTCTGTAATAGATAGGCTTAGGGAAACAATCAAATCCCTAGCAATCTTGACATGATTTTGCATGACCTAAAGGTAAGGCAACAACAACACTTGAATTTAATTGATCTTAGTTCTAAGTTTTCTTTCTTCTTACAATAGTTCATGTTGAAATCCTGTTAAAAATATCACTTTCAAATAGTACAGTGATGATATACTCATATGTACTTTCTATTCATATGTATTAGCTTTCATATTTTTACTTACTTTCTGTATTTTATCCTTAACTTCACTAGTGAGGAATGGTATATCACACAATTTTTAAAACAATATTAAGACATTTTGCACAATAGTCCCCAGTTTAGTAACATGAGTAGATAATGCCACTTGTTTTATGGGAATTTCACTAGCAATCTACTCCAAAACCTTGTTCTCTAATTTCTTTTTAGCTCTCTCCATAAGCTTAGATCAAGTATCAATCTTAAGTGCATTGATCTTCTCAACAATTTGCACAAGTTAGTCTAAGATATAATTTTTCTCATTCAAAACAATATCTAGCACAATTTCCAATAATATGTCTTTTACATCATGTAAAACTTGCATCTGCTTGTGCTCCTTCCTCATTCATTCTTGCAAGTATTTCCTTGCACATATCATAGTATATACATCGATAGCATCAACTTCCAACGTATTTGAATTCCAGTCAAATATGGTTATAACTTCATCAAGTATAATTGATTGGACTTGATAGTAGGTGTAATCTCCTTCTTCATCCTTTTCAACTCCCTACTTGAATCAATAGCAGTTGTACTCAATGATGATATATGTTGCACAAGGGCTTGAATCTCCATATTTTTCTTTCATCTTCTTTTTCCATTTGATCAACATTAGAAACAATCATATTTTCTATGAGTGACATAAGAGGCATGCTCTCTAATTGATTCAATGTAGCACTAATTACTTCATCTTTCTTGAGCTCTTCACTCTTTTTCTCTTCTTTCTTCTCTTCCTATTGGATTTTGATGGATGGATCAATCAATTGTCAAAATCATTTAGAATAACTGGGGGGGGGGGGGGGGGGGAGCGGGAGGGGGGGGTGAATTAGTTATCATCAAATCTAGATGTACCAATTAAACTTTTAGGCACTTCAACTAACATAGATTTAATCATTAAGTAGCTCAGTCTCTATACCAATATATTAGTTACATAGAACTTGTAATCCACAATCCCAATAATATCAAACTTCTAGAATGTAAAACATTAAAAGAAAAATATCTCAAAAAACATACACACAAGTATGATGCCAAGATTTAATGTGGAAACCCAATTTGGGAAAAACCACCAGCAATATTTCATCGATATTTTTACTCTTATGTAGTTAGATATATTAGGAGCTAATCTTATTAAAGGTTACAATACACACTATTAGGTGTGATCCTATTAAAGGATTTAATCACTCTATTAGGAGTGGCCTCGTTAGAGGACTTAAGAAATTTTTATTAGAATGTCATCTTGATTAAAGGATTTCAAACAGATACAATGGTTAGAAAGTAACAATAGGCTGATCTAAATAAATACAAATCACTTTTTAAATACATGTCACAATGTAGCTCATATTCTGATCCACTAACTGACCTCCATTATCATCTTTGTCTTTGATCTACTTGGCAACCCTTCGATCAATTGCACTTCACCTCTTCACAACTCTTATTATCCTTTTGCTCAAGTGCACCAGTCAATAGCATCAACAACTTCTTCAACCTTGCTAAGGTCTTCACCAACTCTGTTAAGCTTTGAAGGTTAATCCTTATGCCTCTTTAAATATGTAGCTTGATCTTTTTCCTCTTAAACACCATCATAGCTATTAGGGTTAGGTTAGATTGATCAAATCCTTCCATCTTTTCCTTTCCTCCTTTCTCTTCTAGAAACTTATCCAAACTTCACTTTGAATCCATGCATAGAAATTCTAAAACATGGTTTCCCTAAATTAAATGTTCCATCTCCTCAATTCTTGTATTCAAAAAACTTTTTGTATTCCAAAAATTAAATTACGTCGACCAAGAAATCATATTCCTTCACAAACTATAAAATACTAACACTGAGCCAACATCGTGTTCCTCAACCTCGATTATCATTGGATAACTTGGTAATCACTATCTTCTCTTGTTCATCTTACACTATCTTTGCTTGGTTCATTTATTAGTGCTCATTCCAACTTCTATATTACCTTGTCTTTTTACTAGCACTCGGTCGACACTAAATTTGCTCAACTTCTACTATTTTCTTGATCAACACTAGCATAGCTTGGCTTTTACTATAAGTTCCTTAATCTTCTTCTCTGAAGATCTATTATGTCTAAGAATTCTTTCTTTATTGATAAAGTCTTATAGGCTTTAACATAACTATCATCACCACTTAGATTAAACAACACATTATCTTGCCAAAGTCTTACTAATCAAGTGTCCATCGTAATTCTTCATAATAAAACCTTTCCACTAGGTTATCCTTTTATCTCTTCTTCTCAAATCCTCTTCATTAATAATCTTGATATGGCACTCTACCTAGGTAGAATCTGTCTCACCAATAAGGTTTGACATCAATCACAACATAACAATTATTCCAATTGTAGTTCTACCAATCTCCTTCTTTAGCATTGATGGAAACAACTCTAGTTAAAATGCAATCCAAAATATTTACTTACTTCAAGTAGCTTCCTCTATGTTTAGTTTCATATCTTCATTAATATCCTTAGTTTCATTCTAATTCTCATCTTGGTATGCAACAATCTCCCCTTTTAGTTTCATTCTAATTCACATCCATGCAATTCTGATATGTAACAACTCTAGGTATAACAACACATAGACTCCTTCTATCATATCAGAACATGAAATCAATCAACTTCATCTTTGATATACAACTCTTGAACTTTTAAGTTTTGTGATTGATGGAGACACCGATCACTAATTTTTCTTTTTATGCACTCTCCCTCTTTGCAACATCTCTTTATGTTTGCTTCCTAATATGGTAACTACATAAACTTCTCCCTTGTAGATGGTAACTACATAATATCTCCCTCTTTGACAACAATGCCAAAGACTCTCCAATACCATCACCAAGTAAATTTGGCATATACATCTTCATCATGTAGATATCTTATGGTTAGTTCTCTAAACTAGATTCTTCTTATGTCATCTTGCTTATGACTAATTCAAAATCTTGTGCTTCTCTCACTTCACAACTTTAGGAAAGTCCTATAGTGTGACCTTCTGCATTAACTTGTAAGATATTCCTAATCAACATATTTGATGCAGAGCTCCATCTTAGCTTAAGTAGCCTCAATTAGGGAAATCGCCCATATTTTACCTCTTAGATATTTATGTGCATCCTTAGGTAAATATTTTGAGAATATATCAAAAATTTGTATTCACGTATTCCAATCTTACTTCTTTATCTTGTACCAACAAGATTTTTAGATATGTTTATAGCACTTGTATTATCACAAAATATAAAATTAGGTTCAATGATCTATTGCTTCATTCCTTTCAACAATTTTTTGGTCCACACTATGTTAAAAAAAGTAACTACTACAACTACATATTCAACTTCTATGGTAGATTAGGAAATACAATTTTGCTTCTTGCTTGTCCATAAAACTAGACTCTTTCCTAGAAAGAAAGCTCCACCACTTGTACTCTTTCTTTCATCAACATCACCAGCCCAATCCACATCAATATATACTTTCAACTCAAACTTTTCATTTTTCTTGTAATATAGTCCATAATCCTATGTTCCTTTCAAATATCTCAATATTATATTTATTTCCATCACATGATTCTCCTTAGAATTTGCAAAAAATATAGCAACAATCCTAATTTCTAGAGCAATATATGGTCTTCTATGAACAACATATTATAACTTTGTAATTATTGATCCATACAAGGTTTGGTTCACATATGTAGAATCGTCATTCTTTGAAAGCTTGTGTCTAGTAGCCATAGGCATTCCAAATGGTCTTGAGTCTTCCATACCAAAGGTTTTCAATATCTCCTAGATATATTTTTATTGTGTAATGTAGATACCTTTCTTCATTTGATATACGTGTAAACCAACAAAAAAATTGATCTCTCCAAACATAGACATATCAAACTCGTATCTCATTCAATCTACAAATGACTTACACAATGCTTCCTTTCCTCCAAATATGTATGCAATCTTTCATACCATGATCTAGGGGCTTGTTTCAATCCATACAAAGCTTTGTGGAGCTTACATACCATATCTCTATTATTTGGTTTAACAAATCCTTCAAGTTATTCAATGTAGACTTCTTCTTCCAGAATTCCATTTAGAAATGTAGATTTGGCATCCATGTGGTATACTTTGTATCCTTTGTAAGTAGCACATGCAAGAAGTGTTCTCACTCCATCCAATCTTACATTAGGGGAAAATGTCTCCCCATAGTCAATTCCTTCTTCTTTTTCATATACCTTAAAAAATAACCTTGCTTTATTTCTTGTTACTTCTCCTTTCTCATTCAACTTATTTGTAAATACCCACTTTGTTCTAGTAACATTCTTGCCTTTTGGTCTAGGCAGAAGTGATCAAATTTTGTTCTTCTCTATATGCTTAATCTCTTCCTTCATTTCTTGGATCCAATGTTCATTATCCAAATCATTCTTCACTAATTTGGGCTCAAATACACATATTAGACATGTGTAACTTCTCAATATTTTTCTTGTAATAACTCTAAAGTCTTTGTCTCCAATGATTTGATCAAGTGCATGATGTCTTCTTACATACTTTTCTAGTGTAGGTTCTCTTCTTCTTTCTTCTACTTCAGGTTCATCTTGCAAATTCACTTCAGGTATCACTTCATGTATTTTTGCTTGATCTTCTGGTTGTTTGAAAATCTCTTGCTATTGCTCTATAGGTTATGACTAATGCTTGACATGCACTTCTTGATGCTCAACACCAACTACCTGATGCTTGGCATAGTGTGACTATAACTCGACATGTATTGTCTACTACTACTCAACAACTTTCTTCTTAAGTTTAGGTAAGGTTTTGGGCTCATCATCATCAATGTATGTAAAAATTCTGTAATATTGAATTTTCTTTTAACATTCAACTTCATTCTTTTCTATATATTCACTAACTTTCACATTTTCACTTTCCTCAACTTTGTTAGTGTTAGAGTTCAAATACTTATATGTTTTTCTCTTAGTGAAATAACCTAAGAATATGACTTCATTAGTTTCAGCATCAAGTTTTCCATTCCTACTATCTTTCAATATATAAAATTTTCTTTCAAAACATTTGAATACTTTACATTAGGTGCATGTCTATATCATAGCTCAAAAGGTGCAAGGTTTGTACCTTTCTTGACTTGTCCTTTGTTCAAGGTATAAACAACTATAGTTACAACTTCTCTCCAATACTTAGGTGCAACATTATTCTCCATCATCAATGTCCTAGAACTCTTCATGTTTGGTCTATTCTTCTTTTTAGAAATACCATTCCGTGGAGGGGTCCTAGGTGCAAACATTTTTCTTTTAATTCCTCTATCATTGAAAAATGTGTTGAATTCCCTAGATATGAATTCACCTCCTCTGTCAGATCTCAGAAACTTCAAGATTTTACCTATTTCTTTCTCAAATCTAGCCAAATACCACTTAAACATTTGAAATGCAACATATATCTCTTTAAGAAACATCACAATCATCATTGTAGAGTAGTCATCAACAAATAGAATAAGATATTTGTCACCATAGTATTTTTGCACACCAATAGGTCCACAAAGGTCAACATGAACCAATTTTAAACTAACATTAGAAGTATAGGTTTTGCTTTTGAAACTATACTTTGGCATTTTTCCCAACTAACATTGTTTACAGATCATGTTATCAGGTTCCTTCAATTTTGGTATCCCTCTTACTTTCTTAATCTTAAAATCCACATGACAGAGCAACTTATGCCATAACCATATATCATCATATTGTCAAACAAACAAGTATCATTTGATAGGTCTAGATAGAACAAATTACCTCTGGTCTAGTCTCCACTTCAAATCAATTCTCCTAAACTATTGTAGATCTTGAATTTCTTGTTTTCAAATTAAACCATTTAGCCTCAATTGTTCAATTATGCCACATTCAATAAATTGTAGTTAAGTCCTTCGACCCAATAAGAATTTTTACATCTAATCTTATTAGTTAATTTTATTGGTCATTTTCCTTTCACAAAACATGGTGCATCATTATGAAACTCATCACTACCTCCTTTATAATGTTCAAGTTTTTAAAACTTACTTTTATCACCAATCATGTGATGTGAACAACAATTATCAATTATCCATCTATCACCTTTACTCGCGTGTGACATAAGAGCAATTTTTCTTCATCAGAATCATCTTTCATGGAAATATAAACAACTTCTTCATCATTATTATTAGCTTAACTATCATTTTCTTCTTCAACAATGTAAGAAGACTTCTTACCTTTGCCTTTTTGATCCTTGTATCCTTAGTTGTCTTTTCCATCTCTTCTTGCTTTGAATTTGTTGTCTTTTCTTTCATCCTTGTCATCCATTTTACGATACCTTGCAATAATATGACCAAATTTACTATGCAAAAAATATATTATAGGGAGTTTACCTTGTATTTTCCACTACCTCTTGGAAGTTTCATAGCCATTAATGCTTCAAGATCCTAAAGATCATTATCAGAAGATTCACTCTCACTAATCTCATACTTTCCTTTCTTCTTCTCAAACTTATGCAAAACCAATTGTGACTTTAAAGGAGATTCAATAAAAGGGGCATTAAAGTCATCAAAATTTGACAATTCAAAAGCAACGAGTCTACCAACTAGACTATCCAAGGTTGGGTCATTACCAGGAGTACAACTCAGTTATTGTATTGCAGAAACTCTAATAGCATAAATAGGAAGTAAAGTTCTGAGTGCCTTGTTGATCAGAGTTTCATCACTAATCTTTTCATCAGCTCCTCTAATAGCATTTACATCTTCTTTGATTCTTCCAACATATTGAGCATTGTTCTCACCTTGTATCATCTTCATATCATCAAATTTTCCTCTCAATGTTTGTGATTTGGCTCTAAATACATTGTTATCTCCTCCATGGATATTTACTAACTTGTCCCACATCTTCTTTATAGAATTACATTCCTTTATATCATCAAACTTTGAGTGGCTTAGGACAGATGGCATCTCAACATTGCATGATTGTGTTCATGTTTCTCATTTATATGTTGGGTTTTCATAGGTGCAGGTGCAACCACATACTCATTCTCCAAGTAGACTACTATTGAATCTCTAATTCCATCAATGTCCATCTTCATCAAACTTTTCCATGCAGGAAAGTTCTCCTTGTTCAACTTAGGTATCTCCTTCTTGTAGATCTTGTTTTCTAACTTTCTATCCCTAAAAATTTTTACTTCTACAAGTACCAAAGCTCTAATACCAATTATTAGAATATTTTAGAACAAATAAGAAGGGGGGATGGTGAATTAGTTATCCTTAGGTCTAGATGAACCAATTAAACTTTTTAACACTTCAACCAACTTAGATGTAATCATTAAGTAGCTCATTCTTTATAGAAATATATCAATAACATAAAACTTACAGTCCACTATCCCAATAATAATAAAAATCTAGAATGTAAAATATTAAGAGTAAAAAATCTCAAATAAAATCCACACAAGAATGAAAAAAGGATTTAACATGGAAACCCAATTTGGGAAAAACCACCAATAATGTGTCACCAATATTTTGACTCTTCTAAATTGGGCTTTTTTAGTGGACAACATTGTTGAAGGTTACAATAGGCACTGTTAGCAATGACCTTATTAGATGACTTAAGAACATTCCATTAGAATTTTACCTTCATTAAAGGATTTACAAATGACCATTAGATCAATCTTAATTAAAGGATTTCAAATTGATACAATTTTTAGAAAGTACCAATAGGTTGATCAAAATAAATACAACTCATGTTGTAAAAATAGATCATGATGTAGCTCATATGTTCATCTAATGACTAACCTCCATCATCATCTATGTCTCTGATCTTCTTGGAAAACCTTCAAGCAATCACACTTCACCTCTTTATAACTCTTCTCAACCTTCTGCTCGAGTTCACCTATCAATAGCATCAACAGCTACTCCAACCTTGCTAAGGTCTTCAACAGCTCTACTAACATCTATAGGTTAATCCTTATGCCTTCTTAAATAGGTAGCTTGACCTTTTTTCACTTAAACACCACTGTAGATCTTAGGGTTAGGCCAGATTCATCAAATCCTTTCCTCTTTTCATTTTCTCCTTTCTCTTCTAGAAACTTCTACAAACTTCTCTTTGAATACATGCATAGAAATGCTAAAGCATAGTTTCCTTGAATTAAATTTTCCATCTCATTAATTATTATCTTCAACACTCTTTCCATATTCCAAGAATTCAACTATGTCATCTAGGAAATGATATTCCTTAACAAGTTACAAAATCTTGACACCTGGCCAACACTGTGTTCCTCAACCTTGATCATCACTATTTTCTCTCACTCAATTTACACTATCTTTACTTGGATCATTCACTGGTGCTCAATCCAACTTCTCTATTACTCTATTTTTCTACTAGTGCTCAGTCCACACTGAATTTTCTTGGCTTCTACTATTTTCTTGGTTGACACTAGCATAGCTTGATTTCTACTATAAGCTCCTTGATCTTCTACTCTGAAGCTCAGTGGTTGGTCAACTTAATACCTCAGTAACAAAGGATTGGACATCCTTTCACAGTAACTCCATGATTAGACAAAATTATGTGTTTTCCTAAGAATAACATATTGACTTCATTTTAATTTGTCAACGCAAGAGCATAAGCGTAAGAGGGTGGTTGCAAAGTATATGCTATAATTCCTCTTTAAGTCATTACAACCAAAACAAAAGAGAATTTTGAAGGAGACTTAAGCTAGGAATTGAAACAACATCTTATCTTAGAGCTTAGAGTAATGTTAGAAATAGTAAATCTATCTATGCACCTATGTTGTAGGAACAATTCACTGATTCTATTATCAATGGCTGTAGGTACAACAAAATTTTACCTTGCACAAAAACAAACAAGGAAAGGAAATCTATTCTAATAGAGTAGTTCACTCACTAAGTGGCCCCCTTGGATGGGTGAACAAAAAAGACAATCGAGGTAGAAGATGTAAAACTTAAACTTTGTATTCTATTCATTCATGATAAGAGATTACATCTAATTAAAAACAAGATCACATGTTGTTGTTATGAAAATAAATATATTCTATCTTCTCTTCTCGAAAACTTCTTACAAAGCTATAGCGAGCGTTATTTAAAGGGAAACTACTACAACTTCCTACTTCTATGATCACTCCATCAATGAGGATAAATTACAGGTTCATAAAGTTTGCAATAGAAATATCATTAACCACAATTTAACTCCTCCAAGAATATAGCAGGTTGAGGGGGCTATATTGTGCACTACCATAAGAAAAGTCACACAATAATCTGTTGGTTGCAGTGATTCAGTAACCAGGTTGTCTTTAACTTAGCATTAAAGTGCTAACTTTGAATATGTGCATCAAGTACCTACAAAATATTGAATGCATACAACTTACACATACATATATTCATTTCATCATCAATGTTAGAAAAGGTATAATATTTAAACTATCACTCTTTGCAAATCCTATGGCTACTGGAAGAAATCTACCCAAAAATTGCGTGGATGAGGTAACATTTATCAACATGTAATGTTCCTTCATTTTACCATAGAATTCCATAGATTCAAGAAGACATAGCATATCTGAACTATCTATACTTCAATCCTCATGTCTTAACATATAGATAACATATTCATAAAAGCATAAATTCCTTTTCTTAAACCATAGAGTCATAAAAATTTTTGCAAGATAATTTTCTAAAAATAAGATAAAAAGGATCTCAAAATAATGGCCTTTTAGAGGCTCATCACTCAGTTAAGCCTGAGCATTTTTTCTTTATTGATCATCTCTTCTAGGTATTAACATCACTATTTTCACCACTTAGATTAAACACCACATTATCTTGCCAAACTCTAACTAGTCAAGTTCCCATTGTAATTCCTCATAACTCAACCTTTCCACTAGGTTCTCTTGTTATCTCTTTTTCTCAAATCCTCTTCAATAAACATATTGATATGACACTCTACTCGGGTAGCAACTGTCTCACCAATGAGGTTTGGCATCAATAAAAGCATAACAATTATTCCAATTATAGTTCCAACACTAATAAGGGTTGATATATGTATTTTTTTGTACATGATGATAGTGAAAAATAATCTATATTTTTCCCTTTTGTAATACTTGATTGTCCTTTCCCAATATTTCTATCACTTAGAAGTCTATAGGTTGGTGCTCTTTCATCTGTAGCATAATCATGTACTTTGAGTTCAATTGAGTCTCCTTATATTTGTGTATTCCCATCATTAACATTGTCATCCTTTTGTTCAATGTCTACATTGTCATTATTTTCTCCCCCTTGTGTTTCTTGAGCCCAATGCTTAGTATTTGTGTTCCTTTTGTCGTCCATCAATGTCCATTACAATAGTGTCAACTAAACTATGCAAAAAACCAACTAGTATATCCTTCTAATTTTGTGGTTCCTTCATTGTCTCAAGTTTAGGATACTCTTTGATTTGAATAATAACTTGTCTAAACCCCAGTATGTGATCATGAGCTAACTCGATAGATGTTAATCCTTTAGTATGAAACTTTGTGTCAACCATGACATCTTCATCTTTCCTCAATCCTTCAGTTGGATCTTCTCCTATTAGGTCTTCAATAGTAACATTTTCTTTTCTCCCAACTATGTCTTCAACCATTTCATGTACATAATCAACAACTTCTTATGGAGAAATATGATCATATTCATCCTCTTGGTTATCTAGTTCAATGTACTTGATATTTGTTTCTTTCTACAATTATTCATTAACATCTTTGATTTGGTATATCTATTTCCAAATTCTCTAGCCTTCTATATCAACACTTCGTGTTAGAATATTTGGAATAGCTAAGAGGGGTGTGGGGGGGGGGGGGGGGGGGGGGGAGGGGAAAAGGGATGGATAAATTATCCTTGGGTCTAGATGTACCAATTCAACTTTTACTAACTTCAAACAGCTTAAGCAATCTCATTAAACCACTCGGCCCATATAGTAACTCATCATCAACTTAACATTTTGTTCATGACTTAGTTCTCTATTCAGTAAATGCCAACCAATAGTAAAATAAATAACAATAAATAGCATTCATCACATATAACATTCATAAATATATGACACCAAGATTTAACGTGGAAACCCAATTTGGGAAAAGCCACCAAGTAATATGCTACCATATTTCACTCTTCTGAAGTGAGCTTGCTTAAGAGCCAAGTCTATTAATGGTTAGAAAACACACTGTAAAGGATTTCATCACCCTATTAGGAGTGACCTTGTTAGAGGACTTTGGATCATTCTATTAGAATTTCACCTTGATTAAAGGATTTAAAAATGATTGTTAGGTCAACCTTGATTAAATGATTTTGACTACTACAATGGTTAGAAAGTAACAATAGGTGTGATCTATAAAACATAACTCATTTTGCAAATTTAGATTTCCATTTGGCTCATCTTCTAGTTGATTAACTAGACTTTATTATCATCTCCACCATCGATCTGCTTGGAAACCTTCAAGAAATCACTCTTCACCAATCTTTTCACTTCTCCTCTACTACTCTATTCTTCACAAGTTCTCCTTAAGATTGCTAATAAATAATGAACCAACCTTAGAAAATATATCTTATGCCTCCTCAAATGGGTAATTTTGATCTTTTTCCACTTAAAATCACCATAGATCTTAGGGTTAGGTTAGATTTAACAAATCTATCCATCCTTTTTTCCTTCTACTCCTTTCATGACAATATAGAAATTTCTCATCAATTCCTTGCCTTTGATTGCATAAAATACTCAATTCATGCATTTAATATGCTAGCTCATCAATCCTTGTCATCCACATATTTTGACTAATTAAAAAATTTAAGTATGTCAGCCTCCAAATTAGATTCTTTCACAAACTATTATTTTTATGACACTCAACCATTACTATGTCCTTCTTCTTGGTCATCAATGTGTAGCTTGACTTCCACTGGCTTGCTTGGTCTTCACTATGCTTGATCACTACTATAGTTTTCCTCTTCATCTTTCTTGACCAAAACTATCACTCAACTAATTTTGTTTTCTTGACTAACTCTTAAGTTCCTTAATCTTTTGTTTCAGCTCCTTCATTTACCATGTGGAACTATCACTCGATCAATCTTAGTATTTTCCTTGATTTCTTCAATCATTGCCTCTATCCAACCTTCATTTTCTAATGCATCTTTTATAGGTCTAGGCTCAAATTCACTAAGAAAACATGTACCTTTTAACAAAAAAATGCTAAGTCCCATACATGATTAACACATTTTTTTAAAAAATATTTCTTGTGTGATTGAAAATGAGATGTACACTTCTCATTGGATCAATTAATCACACCCCTTCTCTACTTCTTTGAATCAATGATTTCTCTCTTATTATGATATTTGGGTTAATAAAGACTCAAATCCTTTGGGGTTTTTATGGATTCTTTATCTTCTTTATTTTGATAAGATTATCTCATGTCTTGTGCTCTATTTTACCCAGATTTTGGGTTGAGGTCATAATCTTGCTAAAGTGGATAATAGATGTACCTTCTTAAATTGCAAGAACTTCAATTTAATGATGTTTTAGCACCTATTTAGTGATATTTAATGCTAGAAATACATTTAATTTGCACTATTCCCTTTCTTTGAACATCTATCTTTATTCCTCCTGTATGGAACAATGGTAGGACTAAAAGATCCTCCTTGGTATTCCTAATTCATGGAATAAAAGGTAAAGGTGGGACCTATTCACTTGAGTCCTCCCTTCTCTTCCTCCAATCACTCAAAATCTCTTTTCTACTCTAAAATTGGGTTTTCTCAAGATCTGCACCTAATTTCGTAAAGTTGGGACCTGTTTTGGGACCTGGTTAGTAGGGACACAATGTATCCCTAATGACACAATAAATTCTTGATGATGTAATGTATCCTTGTCAGGGACCCATTTTTGGTCCACTTCTTGGGTTATGAGTCTGATTTGATTCAAGGTATTAATTCTAAGTTTGGTTGATGGGTGGGAGAAAATTTAATTCAAGCCCTTTATAAGAAAATCCATCTTCCTCATTTTGCATTCATCCATGAATATATTCCCCATCCACCACATATATGATCCATTACATATGAACACTCTAAAAATCAAGCCTTCTAGTATTCAATCATTCAAGCATTCAAGATATCCTCAAATAAATTCAAGGAGATTCTTTTGCAAACCATTGGAGAGGAGATTTATTTCATTCAAGGTACTTTCAAGAAACTTCAAGGAGTTCATTTGCAAGCTTCATCATCTCTTATATGCTCATGCAATAATCTTTCAAAGTCTATTTGCATTCATTAATGATAGTGAAACTCATCATCAAGGAAGGTCCTCTACATTCATCCTTCTTCTACATTCACATCATCCTGATCCATTTAATTGGTAAATTGAGCTCGTTGCATTTGATTTGAGAAATCCTACTATTGTAAAGTGAATTTATACATTTACTTTACATTTCTAGTCTTTTAATAATTTTAAATTCAAGGTTAATTCTTAAATAGGGATTTGACTAAGGAAAGCCCCCAATCAACAAAGGAAAACCCTTTTTATTACGTGTTTTGGATTTTAGAAGGAAAATAGAGAAAATATTTAGATAACTTTTTGTAGAGCTTTGGAGATTCAAAAATTGTTTTGCAATTAGACACTACTTAGTAAGGATGTATTGCAACCCTACCAAATCCACCCTACCTCACTAGATAATCTATGCTCCTCAAGGTCAACCCTTCTAGTCCATATTAACCATACTATAAAGCCTAAAGAATTTTGGGTTTTGGAGATATGCGTGTTTCAGGTTTGGTTCCATATTTTCTCATTGTTTGGAGATGCATAGAAAAATATATATACAATATTTCACCTCACTCCGTCTCTTTTCCAAATCTCCACCTTGCCTGCATCTTTCCCAAGTCCCCTTCTTTCCCCTAAATAGTAAAGTTTTTATATGGATCCTAATCAAATTTTTAAAAGTAACTGGTGCCCACTTTTACTTGTGCATTTTTCTCCCAAATTATTGAATGGGGGTTTGGGGGATGTTCCCCTTGTGGGCATCTAGGAGAAGAACACCCATGGGGTCAAGGTGTAGTTACTCTCCTATGATCAATGGGTAGTTCCCCTTGCAGGGTCAAGGGGAAGCTCCCCCAATATGGTTTGCAAATAACACCCTAAGTTCAACCAAATTCACACCTTGAGAACCACACAAAACTCCATAAAATACACCATTTTATCAATGAAATGTATTTTTACATTTAGGACTTTCCAAATAGGGTGTACACCCTATAGGCCATGCACTCTATTCAAAAGGATTACTGAATTTTTTTAGTGATAAATAGGGCACATTTCAAAAAGGGTGCACACCCTATAGGGAATGCACAACATTTAGTACATGCCAAATTGGCTTGGTATGGCTATATTGATACTTGTCATGTCATACCATACTATGTGCACTATATAGGGTGTGTTGACTATAGGGTGTGTTCCCTATTACTTTTGGGGGACCGTAAAATAGTTTGGAATCCTTAGCCCCCCATCTTTGGGAAACTACCTAGTTACATTGTGTATTAAGAAATAAGATTCAATAACTCTCTCTACTATATTTGAGTGAGTGAATAATGCAACCCTATAACCATATCATGTTGATTGAATTGATGTAAGTACCGGTAGTTCAAGTGGCCAAACTATTGATGCCACAAATGACTCACTTCATTGGAGTGAGTGAGTAATGCAAGTGAAGGTGAATTAGGAACAAAGTGAGAGAAGTGATAAAAACCTTATTGATGTTCTACCTTTCCCACTACAATTGTTGACCTATTGCTCATCTCACTAATTACCATTATATCTAGAGTAAACTCGACCTACCTGCCAAAGCCTATGTGAGTTATCTAATAATAGATAAGAGATTAGTTGAAAAAGAAGGAACACAAAGAACATTATAAAATGTCCCTTTGCTCATATCAATAGACTCTCTCCCATGCACTTCAACAGGAGTGTCATCACCCAAAAGAATGGATAGCATAGAACATGACTCCAATGAGGAAAAACACTCTTTTGATGAAGCCGTGTGGTGTGATGCACCCAAATCAATAATCCATGAATTTGGTTGTGAGGCAACAACTATTAGGGCCTTACCATTTCCTTTTTATTTACATGATTCCTTGTAAGATTCTTGGGATGAATTTGACTTGACTAAATCAAGCACTTTGATATTTTTCCTTTCAAGATGGGACAACTGATCAATTTTCTTCTTTGGACATTTATGTTCATCATGACCAAGTTTCTTACAATAGTCCCTGAACATGTTGTTCTCTCCTTCTTGGGCTTATTGTTTTTTGAAGAAGATGCATCATTTACTACTCTTTGAGTAGAAAACTTATTTTCTTAATTCTTTTATGCTTGGAATGTTTGTTTCTTTTCTTTCTTAGAAAGCCTTATTTGTTCTCTTCTGCCTTGATTTGTAGTCAAGGCATGAGACTTATATTTCTTGATCGTGTCCATATGGATTAACTTATCCTGCTCCTTTGTGAGTTCATTTACAAACTCATCAAGAGAAGGAATTGTGTAGTTGTTTCCTAAGGCACTTTTAATAGCATGGAAGGTAGAGACCAACACAAAATATGTAGGACCAAGCTTGGAAAGAATACATAGAATTAGTTGCGAATATTTCTTCTCAATTCCATATTCTTTTAATTGAAATCTTAATGCTTACAAATTAGTGAATAAGTCTTGAATAGTATCAACGTTACATGGATTTAATCCTATCAATTCATTCTCTAATTATTCCCTCTCAATTAATCTTGCTTTCCAAATAATCCTTCTAATATTGTAAATACATTATTAGGAGTTGTAGATGGTTCCACATGAAAGAGAAGATCTAGAGATATAGCCATGCATAAGGTACCATATGCTTCATCACATTTTTTGTGCCATCTAGTATTTTGTACAAGTAATGTTGGTCCAATTTCAAAACCCATTGTTACTCTATATAACCCTATCTTATTAAGATAGATTGTCATTTTAGACTTCCACACATAGTAGTTATAGGGTGTGAGTAATAGTATTGTTGATTGATCTATTTTAGTGCAAAAATAAAGATTGTTATGCAAAATGAAAGAGAAGAAAAGTTTACACAAGAGAGTAATGAGAGTACAAGAGAGTACACATGAGACTACCCCCCTTTTATACTAGATCAAAAATCACCCCCAAGATGCAATGATTTTAGCACTTTATAATTTAGTGCATGTACAATTGCCACTTGCCAAAATAGACCAAAGTGGACTTCTAATTTTGATAATTACAACTCCACATATGAAGCAATATGATAGTCATAAAATTAGGACACTAGATCACTCAAGGATCTAGGATAGAATACAAGTGCCAAATTAGACCAATTTTTACCAAATTCTTAAAGTCCTATGTTTACCTATAATATCTCAGAATTGATACCAAAGCTTAGAAGTAGATAATAATCATGCACTTTAAAAACAATAACCCCTAAAAAAGTATCCTTATGAGCTTGAATGATGCCTCAGAAGTTACAAAATTCAAGATTGTACAAGGACTATCATCAAGAACTACAAGAGAACCCCACTAGAGTTGGGCCCCACAAGAAGATGGTCATTTCTTAAGGTGGACCCACTTAATATGGGCTAGATGGAGGTGGGCCCTATGTGATGTGGGACACCAAAGGTAGGTGGGCCCTATTATATGTGGACACTACTTGGTGTGGGGCCCATCGCTAAGTAGGCCCCACAGGATGGTGGACCCTACTAAATTAAAAATTCTCTTTTTGCACGTTGTCCTTAGGATCAGAATCCTTTAAAGTGCTATAGTCACCAGATCAACAAAAATAATATATATGCAAAAGAGATTAATTGGTCTTCATAAATCCTTTTTGATTCTCTAGATTACATAGAAATGCAAGAGAAGAGCATATAAGATTTTCCAAGACCTCTTAAAATAATCCAATATTTTAATAACTAATCTGATAGCATGTCAAAATTTGTATAAAACAAAAAAAAATGGAATCTAATGAAAGACATAGATTAATCAATAGGAAATAAAATTCTTAGAATAACAATACAAGAACAATCTTTGATGTAAATTCTCAAAGGCATAATGACATCAATATTTCCTAATATGTAATACATAAGAGCCATCCTATTTATATAGCCAAGAGATGGGAGGATACTTGGATAAGATTGAGACAAGTGTCTCAACTTGGAGGAAGTAGAGTCTTGATGGAATCAACCACTTGCCATCCACCTACAATCCAGAAGGGTGGTGCCCAAATTGGAATTAACCACATGTGATATCTTAGGAGTAGTTGGAGTCAAAAGGATGACTCACAATATCCTCCTAATAATAATATCCAAAAATATATAATTCATCTTAATTTATGAGCTCACTTAAGTAAACTTAATATAAGAGTCACATGGAAAAGAACCATTTACTCTAACAATAAAGACTAATGGGGGTCATAGGAGATTACAAGTGGTCCTAATGGGTCTTTAGATATATTAATGTATCCTAGGACCACTTAAACTCCTTGGGATCCCTAAACTTAAATTAAATGTATCTTATGACCCCTAGAGACCCTCTTTATAGTAATAAAGAATATTTAAAAAGGTTTGCACTAACCTTTTCTATACAAAGAATGTTTAAAAACCCTTCAAATAATGTATCCAATGATTGAATTTGGTGTTTTCTGTTAGAACAATAGAACAAACAGTAGACAAAAAAGAGAATATGGATCACTGGGGACCCAACACTAGTACATTTGGGATCATTTTTTGACCTTTATTGGTAAAATAATTGACCCAATTTTCTACCAAACTTCGACCAAATTTGACCAACATATTGGTCAAAAATTTTCTAGTAAACAATTCAACAAACCTATTGGTTGGTCAAAATTTTGACCAATATGTCGGTCAAAATTTTGACCAATACGTTGGTCAAAAACTTTTGAAATTGCTAGCACATTTTCTTCTAAGAATTGGTTGAAATTTTGACCAATGCTTGGTAGAAAACTGCAGGGCATTGGTCAAAATTTTGACCAATGCTTCACAGAAAATTGCAGGGCATTGGTCAAAATTTCAACAAATGCTTGGTATCAAACTACAAAGCATTGGTCAAAATTTTGACCAATGCTTGGTCCAAAATTTTTTGAGGCTCACAGTTGGTGAGGTCCACTTCAACAATGGCCCTTCCTGTGAAATTGCCATCTAAAACCTTTCTAATGAGATAATGTGTTATGAGCTCTTCATCAGTGGGATGGAACATGAATCTAGGAGGCAGTTGTGCATCACCCATTTCATGAACCAGCCTCAGGGAGTTCAATTCCCTCCTTTATTATTTACTATGCATATAATCCCATACATCCATTTGATCTCGAATGATAATATGTACTGAATGTCAAGTGTCTATGCCTAGTGCTCCAAAACCATCCATTTCATGCCTTCATCTATAGACAATATCTTTCTAGTTTCTTTCTACTCAAACACGCATTTCATTTCATATGATCATCTAAAAATTGTGTCACTCTAAGCTCTCAACTATTTCCTCTTGATTGATCATCTCATAACTAATGAATGAGAGGTTTGGGATAAGCTATAGGCATCCATCAAAAGTTTGGCCAAATTTTGATCTAGGATATAGTACTAGAAGCTATATTTCATGCCAGTCAAAAAATCTTCTTGGCCATGGCCCGGGCCAATATGAACTAACCAGATGAATGCCACATTCATGTTTGATGGAGAAACCCTTCCTAAGAAAGGGGAGAGATTTTTGTTTGATCACTTAGTTGTTGTTCTCATAAAGCTACATACCAGAATTAGAAAAAAATAGACTCGTCTTTTGAGTTGAATCTACTTCTAGTTATAACAAGCAAGCTTCTATCAAATAACAGAAGCCAAGAATTGGGGACTTCAAGGAAACCATTCTGGGACTATTAGAAACATATGGATATGAGCAGACAATTCTAGTATTGAACTGAAATCATTTCCTCAAAATTTTCTTTATATCATTGTTGCACTATATTGCAATGGTCTAACCAGTAGGCAACATTAGAGAATGATAATTTTTCTTGTACTGATTAATAATGGTAGTGGTAGAAGTAAAGACATGTTAGTTGCAAGTTATAAGACTTTTTATGAGTACGATATGATGGATGGTTGCTCAAAATACACACAGTTCTCTTATTTAAATAGTTAGAATGGGGTTTAAAATAGAATAAATTTAAGAAAGAATTTATTAACTAGAAATTGATGCATGCATCAAAATGAAAAACCTTCTGATAATGAAATCTAATTTTGCAGCTTTGACATGTCAGCTCGCCAAGTCACCTCACCAAGTCGGCTCACCCACATGTCCCACCAAGTCCCCAAGTTTGCTCGCCAAGTCGACAATTCAAGTGTGCTCACCAAGTCCATCCCCTAGGTCAACTCTCCAGGCCAGCTCACCAAGTCACTCCCACCTAGTCACCTCAATGAGTTGACACTTTCAGTCAACTCACCAAGTCGTGTCACCAAGTCGACTGTTCGAGTACACTGACAAAGTTGACTCTTTAAGTTTTCTCATCAAGTCACCCCACCAAAGCACCTCATCAAGGTCAGTCTTTAAGTCTGCTCACCAAGTCAGGTCACAAGTCACTGCACCAAGTCGACTCACCATTTCGCCTCACCAAGTGGACTCACTAAGTTGGCTCACCAACTTGCCCCACCAAGTCAACTATTCAAGTATGCTCGCCAAGTTGAATCTTTGAGTTCGGTCATCAAGTCACCCCACCAAAGTGCCTCATCAAGGTCAATCTTTAGGTCCACTCATTGAGCTTTCTCACCAAGTTAGCTCACCATGTCACGTCTCTAAGTGGCCTTGCTAAGTTAGTTCACCAACTTGCCCCACCAAGTTGCCACTTTAAGCCCACTCACCATGTTAGATTGTTAAGTTGGCTCCCCAAGTCAGCTCGCCAAGCTGACAATTAAAGTATGCTAACCAAGTCAACTCTCTAAGTTTTCTCACCAAGTGTACGCCCTAGGCCAACTCTCCAAGTTAGCTCACCAAGTCACCCCCACTTGCCCCACCAACTTACCACTTTAAGTTGACTCGCCATGTCAGCTCGCCAAGCCAACTCCCCTAGTCAGCTCACCAAGCTGACAATTCAAGTACGCTCATGAAGTCGACTCTTTATGTTCGCTCACCAAGTCTGCCCCCTAAGTTAGCTCACCAATTCACCCCCACCCAATCACCTCAACGAGTCAACTCTTTAAGTCAGCTCACCAAGTTGGCTCACCTAGTGGTTTCACCACCTTGCCTTGGCAAGTTGGCTCATTATGTGTGCTTGCCAAGTTGCCCCACTGAGTTTCTTCTCTAAGCCCACTCACCATGTCAGCTCACTTGTTTGGCTCACCAAGTTGACTATTCAAGTACGCTCATTAGGTGGGCTCGCCAAGTCACCCCACCAAGTCATGTCAACAAGTCAATTGTTCAAGTATGCTCGCCAAGTTGACTTTGAGTTTTCTCATCAAGTCACCTCACCGAGTCACCTCAACAAGTTGACTCCTTAAGTCTGCTCACCAAGTTAGCTCTCCAAGTCAACTCACCATCTCATCTCACCAAGTGGGGCTCTCTACGTAGGCTCGCCAATCTGCCCCACCAAGTCGCCTCTTTAAGGTTGCTGACAATGTCGGCTTGCTAGGTCTATTCCCAAAGTCAACTCACCAAGTCAACTGTTCAAGTATGCTCACCAAGTCACCTCACCAAGTTGACTCTTTAAGTTCACTGACCAAGTCTACTCGCCATGTTGGCTCGCCAAGTCAGCTCACCAAGTCACCCCTCCAAGTTGCTTGAAGCAAAGAAAAATTTGGTGTATTGTGCAAGTCTAAATAATGCTATCATTTTAAATTTATAAAAACACTTACTTGGAAAAATAACAAAGTGTTCTCCCCTTAGATTACTTCCCATTTAACAAACCAAGGAAAATGCAATAGATATATTTATCAACAAAGAAATAACATCAACGAGAGTAACCATGCCATCTCTTAGCATTCTTAGTATTGCCATTGGCACATAAAGAACTGGACTACACTTCACAATGCCAAAACCTTGAGAAGAATTCACTGTGGGAAGAAGCAAGTTATGTTTCCTTGGCAGGTGTTAGCTAGCAATCATTTCATATAACATCTTATAAAAGAATTCCTAAAGCTAACCACATTTTGAAATGAGATAACAACTGATATATATCATTTCAAACTCAATTTATTCCTATTTGTGCATAACATTAGCAGGTTAGTGTTATGCCAAGAAAATGGAATTTATGTATCCTCTTGACTCTAACAAAGACAAAGGGCCATTCTTGTCACTCTTTAGAGGTAAACCATAAACTCTAAAGAGACACTAAGCCAAAATTATTAGGCACTCAAAGGTCAAAAAACATGGCAAATGTATAGGACAAATAGAGTCAACTTTTATGAAAATGATAAATATCTCCTAGCAACAATTGAGAAAGTGTTCAAAGCCCATGCCTCCTCATACAACTTTAATAGCATTTCTGGATGAGATGTTATCACAGCAGACAAACACTTAGCTACTGCCCTCCGAACCTTCTAGATTTTCTGCTTTGATAAACAAATGCTAGCTGGAAGTCAAATTTTCTTTTCAGACTTCAATAGGTCATAACTTGGGCATACAGGATCAGAATTTGGACATCTTGTAGTTGTCGAAATGCTTATTGTTAGAAATAGACAGTGGATCAGCTTTGAACATGTATTGGTGTGATTTACCTGTTGGTATTACCTTTTGATCTGTTTATGGAATTTTGTGACTGGTAGTTTGTATGTGGTACTCCTAGACAACCTTCAAATCTGAGCTATAGAAATAAAAAGATATGGCTATCAAATTTGTTCAGAGCAGATGCAACAATTTTGAACAGATACCAAGCTTAACCCAACTAAATAAACCTGGAAGGAGTAGTTTTTAAAACCATTAGAGAAAATAAAGAGGCTTTACATTTGAACCTAGATATCTACTTCAATGTTTGATCAGATTTCCAAGATTAAATAGTGACAAACAAAATAAAGTGGACACTTCAGTATAATATAAGTATTTGATTGTCTATCAGAGGTTTGTTTATACTTTGTTAAGGTCCCTGTAGGTTGAGAGTTTGTGCTTTGCAATTATTCTAGCAAACTAGAGCCATTTTAAATATCAACAACTACATGATACAAAACTAAGCAGATATTCTTCTATAACGTGCAGCAAGATATATCTACAATAGTGGAAGATCAATTGTTTACACATTTCAGAAAATCAACTGTAATATCTATAACCACTTTGGTTATCAAAAGTAGAATATTGGAATGTAGAGATTCAAACAAAACCCTAGACTTGGCTCTTAATTCTAAGACAGATGTAAGTAGCAATTTGGCCAATGGTCTAGCTGATGGCAAAGGTTATACCATCCAATGTACAATAAATATTAATGCTGTTAATAGTGATCAAATTATGTAGTTGCAAAAAGAAGATCTCTGATATCTTGTATGCCCAATAACAATATGAATTCAGGCTATTTATTTCTTTACCCAAATGAGAAATAACCTTTGATGGTGTCGAAATCACACCCGACAACCATAAATATGACACATTTGCATCATTGTATAGTTTTCTTGCTCTGCACTTGCAATAAAACCCAGAAACTAGATATCAGCTGATCCTAAACAAGAAAAATCATCAGCAAGCAGAGATTATATAAAAGTGGCCTTTATGCAATACACAGATCCTTAAATATCACATGGAAATCATATAAGATGATCTCAAAAAGAATAAAAGAAACTACTAGGTTAATGGATGCATAATATAAAATAACTATCCTGTCTATAAAAGTTATCTTTAATCAAGCTCGTACTTTTTTTCTCCACTTAAAACTCCACGAAAACTAGATGCTTCCGAAAAATATGATTACTATCTTATGTAGAGTTCCTCTCTAAATTCTCATTGATAAACTACTGATGATATCCTTTTTTATTTTTCTTGCATATATCCTATGCAAACATATGCTTCATTCATACAAGGGATTATTAAGAAAGAGAGAGATATATTTAACAGGTATTGTGAATCAGCATGAATGCATTAACATGCTTTTTGCTTTCAAGGCCAATTAGTTCCTCTGCCGAGGAAAACCGTTGTCAATATACCTTGGTAACAGGTAGCTATAGACAAATATAATGAATGCACCAGAAACTGTCATATGTATATATCTATTTATAAAAATTTAAAAAATATTTGAAAGGCAATGTTGACATTATATATTTAAAATTCATCTTCTCTATTTTAGCATATAGGATACATTTATGAATACGCTTCCAGTGTAACCTTTCCTCCCTCACAATGTATGAATATGACTTGTGTACACCACTAGTCTAAACTTTAGTGGCTATGATTGTTGTGCCCATATCATATCAATAGCCTCACACAAAGATGCAAAGCTGCCAAATGGATGTTCAAAAGAAAATGGTAATGTATGTTTATATGGTACACCTGACTGACTGACAATTGTTTTAGTTACAAAATAGCTCAGTAATTCAACTTGCAAAGGAAACAAGCTAACAATTTCATCAAGTAGTTAAAATCCAACCTTAGTTGAATCAAGAATATATAAAGTGGGAAATGAATTGAGAGAATTTAACATGGAATGCGTTGACCTAAATTCATCAGAAAATAGTCCATCTGACAAGGAATGAGATGACTGAAAATGATGACTGCTTATAGGCCTCAACAAAATTACAAATAGGCAGCCGGGGAGGTATTTATTTATAGTACTTTCATCAATTTACCAATGTAGTAACATATGTAATGATAAGGGAGCATAAATATGAACTCCTCTCTAAACATTATGTATCTTAGGAAACAAGTAATGACCAAGGAACCTGGGGAAAGTTTCAATATTACAAATTTCAATGCCTTTAAACCTTCAAAATTCCTCCCCTTGTAAAAGCATTGATACTCCATGGAATCGAGGACTTCACCCACAAGCACCTACTTCACTAAATCCAGGAGAACTGAACTTGCTTTAATTTGAAATTTAGATAAAAGAAAAGAAATAATTGTTGCCACAGAAATTTATGATGATGCTTGAAAGGACAAATGTAAATTTAGGTAAACAAAGAGGGGAAGCGGAAGATGTATCAAATGTTGGAGTCCCAATGGAATTGTTGCTAGTTACTTCAGATTATGGAATGGCATTAATGTTTTGTTATTGATGTCAATATATGTGTTAGACAATAGTGTTCCTAAGTTAATTTTTGTATTTGATTGTTTTGGTGAAGACACAGTTTTGAAGATAAGGTCATGCACAACTACGATTATGTTCTTGGATGTGCTGAGATGATATATATGTTATCACGGGTATTGATGTTCTCATTTGTAGGAGTTACAATGAAATTATTAGAGACTGGTTGCAGATAGTTTATCTGTAAATTATCATGGACAGTTGACGCAAGAGTATCTTAGGTCTTTGAGAAATCTTGCATCAACCAAAAATATATCTTATTTTCTATACTAGTTTGTTGTTCATGAAGTAATCATTTTTGTTGTGAGTGCCATGTTATGCGTAGTTAACATTTTGAAGAGGACCTATCCTTGATCCTCCTCCTAAGAGTACAAGCTTCAATCATTTGTACTTCTTGAGTTGTGAACCATTCTTTGTGGTCTCTGTTTTGGCATGTTTCCTTCTAGTGAAGCATGTTGTTTCATTTGGCATAGTTTCTTATGTTGACATGTTGCAAAGTTAGGAGGTCACTCCTAGGACACGTGTGGATTTGCCTTCAAGTGCGCAATGCCTTATGTTTCATTTAGTGCCAGTTTTGGTTTATTCTTTCTAGGTTGGAGCTATAATGCAATTAAATGCTATATTTACTAGTCCCAAAGTGGTCTACAGAAGCCTACAATAGCTAGCGAACATCTGGATGTGATACATGTTGATTATATGGCATTAAAACCTATGGATTCAATTGTTACAGTTTGATTTCTGACTGATAATAGCTTTGTAATCTCTCTTTTTAGTCTTATCAGTAAACAATAAAATTATATGTTTCCATATCATTTAGCTGTACATGTTTTGATTCATTGCATGGTCATTTCCTTTAATCATTTGTAATGTGTTATCATAAACAAGCATCAAAGTGAACTCAGCTAAAGTTAGATCAGAATAGCCAAACTCAGAAACATCACCATTCCTAGGAGTCCAAAACATACATCAAACCAAACAAAATGGAAAAATTGGATCAGGTTTGGGTGGGGATCTTTCACAATTACTTATTGATGCTTAATCTATCTTATGGTCTTGAGGATTTTCAAAACCTCATGGAAATCAAACTATCATTTTTGAATTAGACAAGAATCAGTGTATAAAATAATAGCAATAAAGAATATAATAGAAAGTAACTGGTATGCAAGTATTCTTCTATTAATCTCCATATAAATTTGTTAAGAAGATGCAATAGTAATGGTCTTCCCTCATCAAGTATGCCAATCACGAGATGGATGGACTAAGGGTTCTGGTCAGAGGCTCATTCCATGCCCTTGACCTTGGTTGAGGAAGAATATCTCTGATCCTCTTAACAAGGAACATAAGATTAATAATTATTTATCTGATTTCCATCAGACATCATATTTGGGATCAATTTGAAAATGTTTCAAATGTATTCAGATTGACAATTCTAATTATATGTATATGTTACAAGAAAACTTGATGAATATTGAATTTTGCTAATAGGGAATCCAATGTTCGTAAAATTTGGCAGATATAACCCATCAAAAAGTACTATAATGTAGAAGCTAAACATGATTGTATTCTATCCCCTACCACTTTGAGTTCTTAGAAGAATACCATTTTCATATTCAAGATGTGTAGAAAGGTAGCTCCAAATGCATTCACACCTATACAAAAGACCAATAAAATATGCAAAGCCCTTAATATCCATACACAAAAAAACAAAAAAGAATAGTGGCTATGCTTTTAGAGACCCAACATATAAACTAATCACCAAACATCTCTCATCAACAACTATTAGGTTATCTTTAACTTGCTTCTAGATTTTGATTGCATGAGGAGATTCTATGTCTTGGATCACATTTATTTATCTCCTTCCTCTCTTGAACATATTAATAATATATCAATTGATTCAATGGGAATGTCAAAAAAATAGATATACAAACAAAAGTGAACCCATTTAGTTGTTGGCATTAGCAAATGTTGCATTTTTCTTATACCCAAAATTTGCCAGATGTTGGATATGATAATTTGGAATTAGATTTTGTTGAGCGAGAAAAATGAAAATGAAAATTTGATTCAATTCAAATTCTAGTTGACAATTTCAATTCCACCTCTTGAATGTGTCTAGCATATCCTCATTTTGAACCAAAATGAAAATTCAAAACTTATTCCATTTTCAGTATGACACATCTAAATTGAGAACTAATTTTTTTTCAAATTTGTTCCTACCAATTAGATTAATTTGATTTAAACCTCATTATAAACAGAATTAGAACCAAGCATATTATATCATGATTACCTTGACATTGATGATATCCCTTGCAGTAAAAACATTAGTCTGCCCCTCCATACACAGAGAGCTATCCACCTTGACAAATCCATGTTCGTCTATAGCGCCCAAAAATGTTGAATCCTTGAACCAAGATGTGGCCATTCTCTTGCCAATGCATACAAAGCGGGAATCTGCATTGATGATCTTCCTGCTACTTGTAGTAAAGCTTGTTGTGGTCTCAAAAATGTTGTTCAAATCAATGTGTTCATTGAGGTGCACTTCCACTCTCTTAGACTTGAGCCACGAGAGAGCCTTTCTTGATGCCTTTTCCCCCACAAATTCAAGAAGCCTAGAGCCAGCATGGATGAGGACCGCTTTCTTCTTTGAAAAATCTACCGCTATCTCTCTTGCCAGTTCCACTCCAGTTGGCCCCCCTCCAATTATTAGGACTATTTTTGAATCCTTAATCTTCTTATTGTCTACTAGAAAGATATATTAAAATTAAGCAATTTCTTCTTTTCTTTTTAACAGCAAGATCTTAATGAAAATTTAAATAAACTTAATATAAAAAAACCACATTCAAATCCACAATTCTCATTACCCACAATTTCTCATGAATGAAAACCCCCAATTTATAAATTCTAAACCCCAAATCCAAATCATATTTGTCCATGAGATGTTTTTATTTAGAATGAGCACAAAACAGAATTCAAGAAAAGATACAATGACTATAGGATGAGCCATTCAAGCTCAAGACAGATGGTTTTAGAGTCATAAATAAGGAAGATATTTTATGTAAACATAAGTGACTGGAAAAGACAAGAAAGAGGCAGGCTAGATGATCAACTGCTAATTATTTTTTCACAATGTAAAAAGAGATCAATAAAACCATCCACTTCATGCCTTCATCTATACACAATGTCTTTCTAGTTTCTTTCTACTCGCACACCTATTTCATTTCATATGATCATCTAAAAATTGTGTCACTCTAAGCTCTCAACTGTTTCCTCTTGATTGATCATCTCATAATTGTTGAATGAGAGCTTTTGGATAAGCTATAGGCATCCATCAAAGCATAAAGGATTTTTTCAAATGGTGTAGATGAAGTTGTAGCATTTTCCTTGGGAGACATGCTTGCAAAATGGAAGCATAGATAAGTCATGTGAACTATTTGACAGGATGCTTGAACATAATGTGGTCATCAAAAGCCGTGGTTGCTGGATATGCACAAAATATATATATTGAGAGAATATATTTGTTTAAGTTGCAACTACCCTAGTAGACATGCATGCAAAATATGGAATCATAGGTAAGGCGTTTGAACTATTTTATTGATTGCCTCCATGAAATGTCATCTAATGGCAAGCCAATATTGCAAGATATGCATATTGATTTGTTGAATATATCTAGATGATGTAGTGACATTTTTATTATTGCAACCAATGCCACATATGTATAAAACTGGGGTTCCAACTCTTGTTGAGGTTGTAAATTATGTTGAAAATAGTCTCAAGCCATAATAATTTTCTATCTACCAAAATTAGAAAGAGAACCATACAAACTTGTGTGAGCCCTTTGTATTTCTTTGATATGATATTTAGGAAAAGGATGATAAACAAAACTCTAAATAAGCATGCAAGCTCTCCATATGCTCTACACCCGATAGGTAAATCTACTCTAACAAATTGAGAAGACTGGGAATTCATTTGTGGATTCACCTTATCATGCATACCAATAAGTGAAAGCATATGATAACAGTTCAATTAATAAGTACTGAAGAAAATTGCATTTCCAATAGACTCCCTAAAAAATGTAGTTAGGCCACCATGAAACAAACCTTGTACCTAGAAAATTATGCACCAATGAAACAATCAAATAGCATCTTGTATAATGAAGGATACCACTTGAAGCATTTATATTGCATGTCTACAACTACATACCAAATAGTAAAAACAATTTAACACCTTACCCTTTCATTTCTAAGAGTTGCCAGTGCACAGTCTAGAGGCCCAACATATCTCTGCTGATGCTTTTTCAGTTGCTTGTTGTCATTCTCCTGAACTTGCAATCTACACTGCAAAATAGCAAATAGTCAATGGTATGGAGTCTAGAGTTCAATTTATATACATACAATAGATACAAATTCTAGTTCGTGTTACCTTTATCAACTTTTTTGGGCATAGTACAAAACTTATTAATGCTCCACCAAAAGCCATAGAAGGAACAACAATCTGAAGTTTGGGCTTGCCACTACCAGGATCTCCTCCCTTTCCAAAGAACCACCATGCCAAATATGATCACATCAGGACCGCAAATATAAACTACACACTACAAAGAGGAAAAAGTACATCAAACAATTGCCAATATGCCTATGAATATGCCTATGAAGATATATCAATATGCCTACTTATCCAGGTATATCATTTTCTTACGGATAAAGGATAATCTACTGAAAAAAGAAAAGAGCACTTTTTACAAATTCACATAGGTATAAAACCATTCATTGTGGGAAAGGAGAAAGTAAATCTAAAGTACTTGTGATAAAAATAAAAGTATCTAGCATCCAATCAGGTAATTCACCTTGAACATCCGTCCAAGTTGCTCAACGCACTCCATAACAAGTTGTTGGTGTGCTAAAACTTTTATACTCTTCATAGTTCGTACAATTGATGCATCAATTGCATAACGTCTATCTTTATCCACATCCTCAATCACCTTTTTTTCCTCATCCATTGGTGGGAGTGGATTTTGGAATTAGGTAGAAACCAATTCCCATGTGATCTCCACATGCATTAGTTTTTGTTAAAAACATACACATTCTTCTGAGCTAAAGAATTTCCACTGGTGTAGTAAGTTATATAGATCTGTTGACATAAAATATGAATAACATGTGCACATTGCATTTGTCTCAAATATTGTAGATTCAGACCTTGTCCTCTACAAAAAGGCGTGGTGGAGTGCACTAAGACCCATGGTGTAATGCACTCATAGAACTTGAATGACTCAATCCTAACACTGAACTTGTCATTGACATTTGTGGGCTTTGTGCTCCTCCCATATTTTGTTGCTCTTGCTCCCTCATTGCAACAATGTAATCACATGTGCTAACACCCTATTATTGGAATTTCAACCAAAGGAAATAAGCATAGAATGCATTCATCATATAACAGAAGGAATACCAAAAAGTTGAATACAGAAAATATCAATATTTCAAATCAAACTTTTGACAAGATTATCAACCTTTCTTATGGGTAAAACATGGAAGAAGAAAAGTTTTCCAAGAGGAAGAATTGCAATCATAGACAAAATAGTGCATGAACCCTGTAAAATGACCCAATTGAAAAGCTGAACACTACGTGATAAAAGGATTGTTTTACATAACTCATTATCACTTCAATGGGAAATATTATAATTCTTATTTGCACATAAATTTGAAAATGAGAGGAAAAATATGCAAAGATTGTTGCACAACTCACCAAGACATCAACAAATGGTCCCAATGAGAAACTACTACCCAACTTAGATACAATCTCCACATCAAAGTGACTCTAATTAAGGAAACATCAAACTATTACAAAGAGTCCAATTGACCACTAAAGTATAAGCTACAATCCAAGCCCAAGATGTACAACCCATGTACCTGTCAATAATAAGTGAGAGCCAAATGGGCTAAATGATTGCTTTCTATAAGCTAGAATAAAATTTTAGACCTTAAGGTAGGTTTGAACCAAGCAGAAGGAAGGCTCAATCAAAATGCTCTTGGATCTAGAGCATGATGGTTTAAGCTCCATGTTGTAATCAGCTAAAAATTAATGCAAATATGTTGGCCACCTGTTCTTAGCTTAGGTGCAATGTATAAGGATCAACCGTGTTAGTGTTTTATTGATAAGACTACTTATAGGACTGATATTATCATCATCGAATCTTACAATGCATAACAAACAATGTAATCCATTGTCATCCATAGTGCCCATGGACATTCAGGGTATTTGTTTCAGTACCACCTATTGAGTGCAAAAATTTTTAGAGCTTGACATTCAAACACAAACAGCCAAAATAAAATTGAATAGTTCTCTAAAGACTGGTTTCTTTTGATTGAATATATGATAATCAATTGCTACAGACTATAAGAAATGAACTATTAGATAAAAACAGCCTCTCATAATGCCATCCAACTTTTATTAACATAAGACACTCCAAGATAGCCAAAATACTATCTCTACATCTTTTGAGTCAGTAGGCAATATTGAACTCAATTTGGCACATTTTAAAATCAAAAAAGACTCATATGAAGCCAAAACCTAAATTGGTAAAAAAAATTATATTGTAGTATTTACCCATAATGGTCATTTAAGTCACCTAATGCATAGTTCAGAATATCATTATTGACAACTACTGTTGAGGGCAAAAAAAAAAGGGTAAATATATAAAGGGAACAAAATGATCAAATATCAAACATTGTAGGTAGAAACACATAAATCCCATATCACATTTGCATTGTATGTTATGGGCAGCAGTAGTTGTGGATCATTTTAGACCTACGACATGCAAAGTGTCCATTTTATGTTAGTTTGAGCTTCACTTGGTTTCAAGAATACTATAATATTCTCTACTTAACAAGGCCAACCATGTGAAGGTGGAAGCTCATCTGGCCTCACCCCCCCTCCCCCTAACATCAATCTAAAGTACCCATTATCATCTAATTACATACTTCATTCATTTATTCATCCATTTATGAACTATAACATTCAATCAATACAATCACATAACATTCATTAATATGATATAAAATTCATTAATACAGAATACTAATCAAAACTTCATTAACATATAACAATATTCATTAACATAAAATAAAAATCTGTATTAATATGCATCATTCATACATAATTACTTAAAACAAAGTTCTTTCATTATCCAACAAGGTTTATCAAAGAAGATTTTTAAAACATCCTTTTTTAAATTTTTTTCTGAGCTCTCTTAAGAAAAGTGCTCATAGGAGCATCCATATCTACATCATTCTCCTCCTCTTTTGGCATATGTACTATCAAATTACAATGGCTCCTTCTCTTTGGAGGAGCAGGAGGTTGCTGCACTAAATGGGGCTCTGTTGCAAGAACAAGTGAATGGGATAAATTGGCATACTCTTTTTCTTTTTTTTAAGTGTTACAAGTTTGTAATTAAGTATGAATACAACATAAAATGCATTTTTCTTACCTAAAAATGCCACATCATATACATTAACATTTTGATCCGTCATCACGTCAACATGTTGAACACTTGGATTATGATCCACTCCTTTAGCATGATGTTCAACATGCTCTAAAATATTCAAAAAAAGGATACACGTCAAATTCCAATTGAAGATGTTAAATTGTATTCATAATTGCATAATTAATTTCCAATACCAAATTAATACCTCCACCACTATAATGCACATCATGGCCTTTGTCATGAGCAGGTTTTGTGATAGGATATGAAGGTTGCAGTAAAATGTTATGCACATTGTTATGTAGTCAATTTACGTTTAAAACTAATACCAAAAAAGAATCTTCTCAACTATTTAATTTCATTTACTTTTCATCTGACCAATTTACCTATGAGAAATCATTTGGTGGACTGGATTCTTGGGCAAGGCTTACAAATTCTTCACGTAGGCATGCACCCACAACTTTATAGCCTTCCTTCAAGGCAATTTTTCTATCTTCATCTATGACCTCCACATTGAAATCTGTGCCCTATGTTTTTTGCTTAATAACATCATTTTTCCATGTATGGTTTCATTAAACTAAATTATTTGCAACATTATATTAGAAATAAATAAATAAATTCATTGCTCTACTTACAAGTCGAGACTAGAGATTCATATACCCACCAGAGCCAAGTTTGTGTTGGCCAACCTTTTCTACTCTCGCTTTTGTAGTCACGAATGTGTCCTGCAATCTATGAAAAATTTCAAACATCTTAGATTATATATTTACAAATATCAATAATTAGTGCATGATTACAATGTACTTAATACTATAATGACATACATCTTTTTGCCCTGTGCTGCTTCATTATCTCTATCTTCACATAGCCTTTTCTCCTTTGCATCTTCTATTATTTCATTCCACTCCATCGGTGGAATCATAGGAGGATGATCATACTTTGGGTTATCCTTAAGAGCCCTTCTATATTGATCACTCATAATCTTTATATGCTTTGCTGCTCTTTTCAGAAGTAGGCTAGTGTCAAAAATTGTTTTCCCAAATTTCTCCTCAATAGATGCAATCAATTCATTTTTTAATTCCATAGCTTGTAAATTCCAACTTTTTAAAAACAAATAGATTTTTAGATCAATAACTTTAATATATTATAATAAATATAAGAAAAGAAAAATTATGTACCAATGATATGAAATTACGTACCTTTTACGTATGGTGGGTCCAAATAGTCTCAATATCATATGAAAAAGATGTTCAAAGAAAGCATTATTACCTACAAAAACATAAAGGATTTATCAGTCCAAAATGAGTAATGTAAAAGTAAACTAAATTTACACTTTAAATAATATCAATTTTAAAGCATGTGGAAGCTTTTGTTCTTTAAATAGAAACATAGTTTTCTTATTTAGCAACAATGTCCCTTCATACGAACCAGTACTAATCACACAAACTGCTCCAAGAAATGGATTAGCTTTAGTAGTAATGCTCTTTGTTTGTCTATCAACTAAAACATTATAACAATTAAATGACAATTTTAGTACTGCTCTCTGTTGGTCTACCTCCTTCCCTATGTCCATGTCTCTCTATGTGTGGGTGTATATATATATATATATATATATATATATATATATATATATATATATATGTATATATATATATGTATATATATATACACATATATATGTATATATATATATGTATTTATATATGTGTATATATATATATATGTGTGTGTATATATATATATATATGTATATATATATATATATATGTATATGTATATGTATATATATATGTATGTGTGTATGTATGTATGTATGTATGTATGCGTGGTGTGTGTATGCATGTGTTTGTGTGTATGCAAGCTTTTGTAGACATCATTTAAGCACTGATATGCTACTTCATTGTTCATCAACTTGTAGAAAGACATTAAAAAATATAGAAAAACAAGGTTTTACCAGTTCTAGTGGGCATAGATGATGATGTTTACATGGTCCTTGTTGCCGACAATGCAGCAGACAATAGTGGACCACCAACTGAAAGAGGAGTCTGCACTTCATCATGAGCTGAAGAATAGAATATTGTTAGCAAAGACATTTGCAATGGATAAAGATCAAATGGGATACTAGCGAGAAATGTCCACAAAAAAAAATGTAAGTGTTATAATGTTGATTAAAACAAAAAAAGTGTTAGTTACACGAAGGTACTGCGCAACAACCTTGACCATGTTCACCATGTGATGTCGCAACTGGCACATATGTCTATACAAGAATACATAAAATTAGAGATCATGATCCATAAGATACTATAAAATATTAATATCTATTGAACTTCTATTATTGCTTTAGTTGAATTACTGCTTACTTTTAAAGATTGGATTCTACAGTCCAATTCTATTCTCAGTGCCTCTTTCTCCTCACTTCTATCACCTTCATGATAATGTTAACAAGTTCATCGGTGTATCTTTGCTTAATTTTTTGGGTGATGAATATAGGGTCAATACTAAGGCCAATGTCATGTAGATATGATGCCCATATTTTAAATTGCATTTGATCAGTGATCATTGTAGCTTTTTCCTATCATTTGTAACATCAAATATTCATATAGTTTCATCAAAATAACTGCAAAGCCATAAAGAAAAGAACATAATAATATGAATTTTTTTTCTATATTAACATTAAAATTTACAATAATTAATATTTACCTCTATTGAAGGTGTCTGAGATGGTGCATCCATATCACCCTATGAAAAAAATTAGTAGGTCTTAGAAATTAGTAGCGAAATTAAAGTAATAGACTTACCAAAAAAAATATTAATAATAAAGTAGATTGTATATGTAAATCATTTGTCTTAAGTTAAAAATTTAGTGTAACTAATGTTTATATCTAAAAAAATATTTGACATGTTCTACTTAATGTTTATATGTGCACATATGGTTTGGAAAGAAATATTTGGTCATACAAGACCCCATCGTAGTTGACATTGATCCTACCTAGACATTTTATTGATCATCATGATCTTCATCCATGTCATCATCATCATCATCATCATTATCATCACCATCATCGTACTTGTCACTTTGATCATCGTCGTCACCACCACCATCTTCATCACCATCATCATCCTCTTGATCACTATCATCATCATGACCATCATCGCCATGATCATCACCATCTTCATCACCATGATCATGATCGTCATTAGCATCATCATCATCATTATCACCATTATCCTTAGCATGACCAAAATCATTACCATCTTCTTCTTCTTCATCACTGGGTAACTGTCATTTCTGATAATCATTTACTTCCTCTTGTGCTTCTTCAATATCTTCTTCTTCGATCACATTATACTTTATCACCCTTCCTCTTAGGTCATGTCTAACAACAAATAACCAATCTAGTTTGTGTGGAACACCAAAGTAAAACACTTGCTCGCATTGGCTTGAAAGAACATAGTGCTCATCTCCGACTAGCTCAAATGAACTTGTATTAATCATAGTAAATCCGCTATCGTGTTCAATAACAATCCTATCAGGATCATTTCGATTCAGTCGTAACCTTAACCATTTGATGAAAAATAAAACTATTTTGAATGAATTATAGTCACACTCAAGTATATCATCCAAAATTCCATAGTATCAATTTTCAGATTGTTGAGGATGTATGTCAGTTCTAGATGAAATATTGGTGACTGCAAAGACAACACTTCTCCCGAAATCACACGTATTCTTCATTTCATCTAACTTTTTTGTGCAAAATTTATAGCCATTTTAGTACATAGCTTTGTGGTGTTTGACTTGCAATTATTCAAACATGTCAAGAATCTTCTCATGGATCTGTGAGTTGATATTAAACTTATGTCTCATGATTAGTAATCTTATGCATACCTTTGTATCTCTTAAGCCATATATTAGATCAACTACCATTGGCATAACATTGAGATCTCCATTATGATGAGCTTCTTTAACCAATGATGCAACACCATCCCATGTTAATGAATCACCATTTGCTTGAGACTATTCAATGCATACTATCATCCAATCAAGATTGTTTGCAATATACAAGTGTAGTGCATCCCACTCATGACCAACTATAAAGAAGACAATTACACCAGTTAGAAACAACTTATATATAGTGATGTGAATATCAGGATTTAACTGTGTGATTTTTGAGTCAAACTCGATGACCCATGTTTCATGAGTAGTGATTCAACATGAATCCATCTCTCATGAGAATAAATGGAACACTTAGCACTCATTGGATCTAGGTGATGCTCACAGGGGTGAAGCACCGGGACTTCCCGGGAGGTCACCCATCCCAGTACTACTCCAGCCTGAGCACGCTTAACTACAGAGTTTCCTCCACAGTTAAACCCAAAGCTTGCAACCCCATTTGCAAAACCTTCACCAAGTGTTGTGCCTTATGAACCATTCATTAGAAAGCCCCTTAAGCTCATCAATTGATAAGTAGGAGATGATTTCCACAGCTAGTCAAATTGTGATGTGAATATCAAGATTTAACTGTGTGATTTTTGAGTCAAACTCGATGACCCATGTTTCATGAGTAGTGATTCAACATGAATCCATCTCTCATGAGAATAAATGGAACACTTAGCACTCATTGGATCTAGGTGATGCTCACAGGGGTGAAGCACCGGGACTTCCCAGGAGGTCACCCATCCCAGTACTACTCCAGCCTGATGATGGATAAGAATTGTTAAACTACAAAAAAAAATTATAATTACCTCTCACCCTAGTCAATCTACCTTTCCCCATCAAGTACTCCCCTTTGAATTTGTCATGACAGTTGGGATCCCAAATGTGATCTACATGGATACCTGCTGCAAATTTTAAAAGATATTCACTGAAAAGATATTTTTTGACAATTGATACCTATGATTATTGTGGAGAAAGTGTCTAAATTCATTACCTGCATTCCTAAACTTCTTGAATGATGACATTTCATCTTCGGACCACAAACTGGACATGCAAATTTTCCCTTTGTTTGAAGACCTAAAAGATCATGTATAATTGGATCATGTACAATTATCATGCACAACTTAAGCATTCAATAGTAATGTGTAAGCACTATAACAGACCAAAAAATGTGATCTTAACAATATAACATACCTCAAAAATGAGTTAGCCCAGGAGCATCATGTATTGTCCATACAAGCATTACATGGAATTGAAATTGTTAATGTCTTATCGGTCTAGAGATGTCATACATAGTGATGTCATTCCATAACTTCAAAAACTCGTCAATTAGGGGCTCAATATACACATTCATATCTTTAACTTGGTATTTACCTAGCAATTGAATGAACATAAACATTACGTAATTATTATAACCATTTTCATGCACTATTTATAAATTAATTTAGATAACTATAAAGTAAAAAAATACCTTGCATAATGATTGACAACATTATGTGCTCCCTCTTTATGGACATCCAAGGAGGAATGTTATCATTAATAACAAAAATATGCCATACTGAGTAAACAGATCTGATATCTCCATATGGATTGACACTGTTCACCGCCAATGAAAGTTTTAGATTATGAGGTTCTTCTTTAAAGTGTGACCATGCTTCTTCTATCTATTTAAATGTAGAACCATTGGCAGGCACTCACATAATTTCATCCTAACTTCTATTGCATGCATGGTAATCCATAAATTGTGCCAAGCTAGTGCACCTGAATAACCATTCAGGATGTGAATCAATGGGAATGTATCGAAGAACCTTGTGAGGCACTTTTTTTGTTATTTGATTTGACCGATATCTACTAACATGACAATTAGGGAATTCTGTTGCAAATTCATGTTGTTTATGATATAGAATGTGATCATTGGGACATGCATGTATTGTCTGATACTTCATTACAATCTGATCCATAATGTTAGATAATTCTCAATACGAATGAGGCAAAATGTTTGATGGTGGTAACAAAAACTCACTAATCAACCTACAACAACAAATATGCATTGTTAATATAATGAATAATAATTATATGCTAACATTAAAAATGACAAAAATGACATACCTTAGCATACATGACATTGCTACATTGGATATACTATTCATAACCTTTAAGTTCACCAAAAACACTATAGTTGATAGTAGAGTTGTTTGGGAGCCTTCATATAAGGGCGTGTGTGCCTTCTCAAGTAAAGGTATATCAAGACCATCTTCATCATTATTATCAGATTTGCTAGTACCATCATTGTGAGCCTCTTCATCACCTGCTCCAATACCATCTTCTTCAATCATGTCCTTTGCCACATTATCATCTTCTTCCATAGGAGTGTTATCCTCAGCTTGGATATTCACACCTCCATGTTCCTCCAGTAGGAAATCCACTTTCAGCAATGGACAATAATTTATGGACCCCTTCAACATGACCATATTGCCTACAATGACTCTGGGCTATTGTGATTAGAATTCTTTTATTCTTTAAGCCCTTACACTTTTTGCAAGGACAATAACATTTATCAAGTTTTCTTCAAAACTGAGCCCACAATGCAGCCATTGTCTCATTATTTTGTTCTCGATTCATATTGTTAGGTGTGGTTTTTCTTCATAGGAAAATATACCTACAAATAAATTGGACTAAACATAAATTTTGTCTTATAGTTGCCATTAATGTTGTTCGATAACATCAAAATCATTCTACTTCCTTCTAAAGATACATACAACTATCTGAATTTAAAAATAGCCATAATTAAAAACCTACTAATTAAAACTAACTTGATAAATTTAAGACTCAACTTATCTACAGTTCATATGGATATCAAGATTTAAGTGTGTAATTTTAGATGTAGTCAAAAAGTCCCTAGATCTGAAATCTTTAGAACCAAGGAAAAAATTCATTTCTAGAGCATCTCGTTTGAATCAATACAATGTTAATTTTAAAATGAAGTGAAGAATCTAATGCTATAGTAAAAGGGTATGTGAATTTCACTGTTGAATTGAGAAGTCTATTGTGCTTCGATTTCTAGGAGTTATGGGAACCCAATTATTAAATCCATATTATATTGAGGCTGCCTATGATGATGAGGTTGAGACAGAAGAGCTAAAGCTCATAAAGAAGAATAGGAACCTGAAATAGTGAGAGGAGGAACTAACTACAACATCTTGGTTGTACTTTGAAGACCACCCAAGGGACAAGTTCCATACTCTCTCAAAGTTCGTGGAGTCTTTCTGGGATAGGGCATCACTATTCTTATAGACAATGGGGCCACATATAGCTTTCTTTATTAAGTATTGGTGTCTAAGAGGGGCCTTGCATATTTTTTAAGCCCACAATAATTATGTTTCAATACTAAGCTTTTTTCAGAATATGGTGGTAGCTCTTAGTTTTTACATATATGAAATGTGTAACTTTGATTTTACAGATATTACTATTTGAGGCCATTAGGTTATGAATGTCCTAATCATTTTACAAGCTAGGCACAATGGGAAGGGGAATTTTCATTCTCATCCCCATTAGTAAAATAATATTGCAATTTTAGTTATAAATTTATAATGGTCAACTAAGCTATTATGATAGAATTCAAGAATATTCTTTATTCTTTTAGTTGTCATCTTTTCTTAATTTTCAATCTTATCCTTATTGGAGAACACAGAGTTGATAGAAATGCTTTTATTACAATTTCCTTCCAAAAGCATTTTCTAGTAATTTTTAAATTTTCAAATCCTCCATATAATATACTATTGTAGTTATGCATCTCTTGCTTGTGTGTTGCTTTATGGAGAGAGATTTAATTCCGAGTGACCATGAACAGTAAAGTGATAACACTTTTACAAAAAATAGAAATAATATCCAAGCCACTTACCTTGGGATTGTGCTCAGCATTCCTAGCCTGAAGAGCTATAGCCTTGAGATCCAATTTGCAATCCAAATTTACAATTGACACAATGTTTCTATGTATTTGTCCATTGAAGGCACGTGCATCCAACAAGAAAGATACAATTAAATTTTGAAAGAAACACAAGGAAATGTATCTTTTAAATTAGAGCATTCCATTGACGCAAAAGCAAGAAGTAATGTAGCATCCACATCTCTTCAGGAAAATTCAAAATCATTATCTGATTTGCAAGAAGCCAGATTCTAAGTTGAGTTTGAGGCTAAAGTTGTTCAAACTAAACTTGAGATGTTAGAAAGTGAGAATGTTGGCCTCAAATATAAACTTCATGCACTTAACAAAGAACTGGGTATAATAATTGATGAAAGGGATATTGGTAAGAAATCTGCCTAGGCTGCTAGAAAGCAACAAATAGAAACAGTTAAGAGAGTTACCAAGTTAGAGGTCGAGTGTCAGAGGCTAAGAGGTCTACTTAAAAAATGATTACCAGGGCCCACTACACTAGCTCAAATGAAACTTGAAGTAGATATTGTTGGAAGGGAGTCTGAGGATATCAAATTGAGGAAGTCACTTAGTAAGGGTGGTGGTTCACCACGTTCTTTAGTAGAGACATTAAATGATAGACACAAAGAACATTCTCACAAAGCAACTGAATGTCATATAGGAAAAGTATCGGCAATAGAAGAAGATAACAAGATGCTAAAAGATGCTCTCTCAAAGAAAAACAGTGAGCTTAAGGCTTCTAGAGTCATGTGTGCTAGAACAGTTTCCAAACTCTCAACTATTAAACAATAGTTGGAATCTTTGAGGAAAAGGCAAAGAAAACCTGCACTTGAGTTGCATTTGGAAGGATCAAGAAATGAAAGCACAAGCAATCCACCAAGCTTGTCTTCCATTTCTGAGGACAGGAATGATGGTGACCCTAGTGCAGAGTCATGGGCTTCAATACTGATTGTAGAGCTGGATCATATCAAAATAGAAAAGGTCATTGGCAAAGCTAAGAAGCTCAGTGATGTGTCCAAGGTAGATTTGATGGATGATTTCCTTGAGATGGAGAGATTGGCTTCCATGGATTCAACTAGATTGGATTAGGCAGAAGTAGGAAATTTAGATGAAATAACTGACAAGAATGTTTCAGGAAGTTTTGATATTTCATCTAATCAAGAAGATAGAGCTTTCTTAGAAGAAGCTCTTGCACAAAAAGAATCAAAGCTTCAAACTAACAATCAGGAATGCTTTGAGTTGTTAAAAAAAATGAACCATTTACAAGAAAATCTAATTGTTCTACAAGCTAGAAACACTTGGAATGAATCTGCCCTAGTTAGTCTCAAAAAAAAGCATGATATGATCCTTGCTATTGATGTTGAGGGTGTAGACCTACACAAAATACTAGATGAGGTCAAATATGCCATGGAAATAGATCTTGAAAGTACTAGAGATTCTCAGACACATATCTAGTCTTCTGTGAAAGCTAATTTCACTTCTCATTCTGATACTAGGATTAGAATTAGTTCTATTGATGTAGAGTTTGCAACAGCTATTGTCAGCATCATTAATTTCTTATAATATATAGCCTAAGACCCTAAAAAGACTCAAAAATTTAAATCATCAAATATTCATAAACTAGTTTTTAGAATTTAGGAGTTTTCTCAGTTAGTGGATTACTTTTTGTAGTGCAAAGAAAACACTACAGAGTTAATTGTTGAATTGATATCTTTGTTATCTCAATTTAGGAAAATGTTTTCTCTTGGTTTCGGTGAAATCTTCCAAAATGAAGCCACAGATTTTGGCAACCAATTGCCCAACCTGATGCAATCTAGTTTTCTTTGTAATTCAATTAGTAAATACAATTTCACAAGACAAGAAAGTGCTCAGGATCTTTCACAAGAAGAAAAGGCTAATAGCCTACACTTTCAACTATTTGGTGGCAATTTATACATAATTAGGAAGCTTAACAACATTCAAGTAGAAAAAACATCTTTGGAATCTGAGTTGAAGGCCCAGGTAAGCATAATTGGAGAGTTAGAAGAGGAGCTTATGTGCTTCAAGAGTGAGAATGTAAATCTAGAAACAGTCTTGGCTACAACCAAAGAGGATCTTGGACACAAACAGTATCAGATTATTGAGTTAAAAGAGGAGCTCATACGTCTCAAGAGTGAGGATGCTAATCTAGAAGGAGTCTTCACTATAACAAAAGAGAAGCTTGATCACACCCAACATCAAGTTACAAAGTTGGAGGAACAACTTACGCATTTGAAGAGTGGCAATGCTAATCTAAAAGGGAGTCCTAGATGCAACTAAAGAGAAACTTGAACACACAGAAAGTCAACTTACTAAATAGGAACAAATGTTGGCAAACTTGCAAATGCAGCTTGAATCTACTAAGGAATCAAAGCAATTATTAGAGAAGGAACTAGTAGCCATGATTTCACATAAATCATATATTAAATCTCAATTCGAGGCAACAAAAATTGAGATGAAAGGGTTTTCTGAAAAAGTGGATGCTTTGGAGCTAGAGCTTCAGGAGGAGCGCATGCAATGCAAAGATGCGATTACCAAGTGTGAGATTTTAGAGGAGCAGTTACAAAGGTTTGTGGAATGCTTCAACCCTATTTCAAATTTACCAGATTGATGTATATTTTAATTTCCTAAGATATGTTGAGTTCTATCTATTTTTTTAATAACTTCTTCAGCATCCATCTATTCATTTTCAGACCTAGGGTTTCTAAACTAATGTGAAGATGTTTAATTGGATACCAGGAAGGAACAATTTTTTGAGTATTCTTAAAGTTTTGTATTAGAGGAATAAATTAGAAAGAGACTGGTATTAACCAACCTACTTGGAACCCCTCATATTTAATCTCTATTCTTTTCTTATTTGCTAAATATACAAATCAAAAGTATGCATATGTTACTAATTTGTGCTTTCTTTCTATTTATTCTCCATGCTAACCAATGTAAAGTTCATGGTTGAAGTACATTGACGTTTTCTATTTTATCATCACAATGAGATTTAAACTATAAGATTTAGCATGAAGATCTGCTTGGCATAAAGCCATGTTTTCCTATCTTGTTTATGCAAAAGCAGATTCCACAATAATAAATGTCCAAGAATGTTTCATGAATAATTGACATGACTTAAATACAGGTAAGTCTACCAGATCTTCACAATCCATGTTAAATGCTGATTTGTTTCTGGGATAAATTGTGTGATAGTTTTTAGCATCAACATTTCGGATCATACTACATGATCCATCATCAGGATATGGGAGAGTAACATTGATAGATCACGTAGGATGATCCAAAATATTGATGCTAAAAACTTTCAAAAAATTGATCCAAGAAACAAATTAACATTTGAGTATAGTTGCCTCGAAATGAGGCAGAACTATCCAAAAGGGACTATATACACTGAGAAAAATATGGTAGTTTTGTGATATGGATATCTAATACAAACAATTTTCTCTCCTTTCAATATAGAGAGATAGATCTATAAGGGAAACCACATGCTTCAATTGAGCATGAAGAATTCCACACACTTAAATTAACCTAAAGGATTTGGATGTTGGTGATTTCATTTAGTTCATGGTTATCTTGGAGATTAAAAATTAAAAATCATTTATAGACTAGTGAAGAAATGAGCACGAATATGCATACTAATTTGAATAGAGACCTTTTTGGCTCATGAAGAGGTTCCTGATCCTTCATCCTTTTTTTCTGCTTAAGAATGTTTTTGGTTAGAGTAAATTAGATGTGCAAATGCATTTTTTATCATAGCTTTTTCCTATCACTTATTCTACCAAAATGTTTCCTTGGAACAGTATTTTTTGATGAGCTGCAAGAAAATTTGAGGTTCCATATAGCCATTCCAAACCAAATTCTTAGGATGAAATAAATTCATCCCATAGTCTTGGCTTAAACAAGCATTTTTTAAATGAGTTATATATTAGAATATATGGTAATTCCTAAAACAACTACATTTGGAGATTTTTTGAAAATGGAAGCAACTACACATAAGTTGAAACCCTAGTAAAAGGAGAATGGATAAATACCAATTTGACACTAGCCGAGAAATGTCAAAATTTTAGATCTCTTCTCCAATCCATCGTTGTCTGCTTCTTGTGTCGTTTGTAGCCAACAATGCAAGCATTATCAGAAAGGGCATTGCAGTGCATGACTCAGGCAAAAAAAATAGAAAGCAATGACTGTGGCTTGCTACCTGGCTACGAACCAACTTACACTTCACCAAGATGCTCACTCATGTTGTAAGTAGGTCTGTGGCAAGCCCTTGCTAGCGGCAAAGCGTAAGGAATCCCAAGAGTCAGCATAAATAGGTGCGTGATGAAATGCATTACCCATGAATGAATGAAATTTTTTCTTTTTAACCCATGAATGAATGAAACTTTTTTTTTTTGGTTATAACATTGAGTTGGTCAAAATTCAACTTAAGAATACGTAGGTCAGTCAAAATTTTGACCAAATCAGCCACAGAATTTTTATTTTTGACCAACGCGAGAATGAAAAGGAAAAAAAAGAAGGAATTATAGCTTTGGTCAAAAATTTTGGTAGAAAAACAAGTGCAAATGTACTAGTGAATATATGTAGTAAGGCCGTAGTTCACTCGTAGTGTAGTTGGTCAGATGAACTAATCCCTTATAATGCAACTATTATGCCAAGAAAGATTTCCCTTATAATTATGTAAATATCATCTCAATCTATTTTAGATTGTTAATTAAGCTAGAATTTGAGCATTTAGTAAAACTTATTATAGATACTATTGAAAATCTATTTTGTAGCTTTGTTTCCACCATACCAATTCATGTAAAGCCAGAATGTTGATGTTTCAGTAGTTGAAAGTTATGCAGCTATCTAGAATCCAAATATGTTATGTGCAACATCACTTCAATGCAGACTTGTAATGAGGATCAAATAAAAGAGAAAAAATGGAACTTGCTTAGCAGATCTATTAAGATATATTTGATCTATAGAATTGAGTTCAGCATCTTATAATTATGAAAATATTCATGTTAAGCCATGACATTGTGATTCTCTACACTACTGAAAGCTCTCTTGATTTAGCCTTCCTTGGTCAACAGATGAACATATCAATTGGAAAAATAGCTAAAATGTAATAAGAGTTTCATTTTCAATCTTGAAATTCAGATCATTTCTAATTCAAAGTGACCAAAGAAACTTCTTATTGAACAAAACACATTGATATTGTTTTATGTTTAAAATGCTCTTCTATCAGTTCAAAAATGAAAAATGGATTTTAGCATTTATTAGATCCCTATGATTGAATCTATAGTTATCGAGAATGTGGCCAATTAGCCATAGCTCATGACAAACATTTATTTAACTGTACTGCTTGGTGTTGCTAGTTTATAATCCTATCCAAGGTGTTGGTTATAACCTAAAGATATTTCGGGCATAAACATAGTAAGCTGCTTAATTTTAAGGATTCAATTTTTTATGAGTTCCATGATGCTAAGAATGGTAGGAGCTTGTTAATAACTTGGTTGATATCTACAATTCAAAAGTAGCTTCTTGTGTGGAAGGAGCAAGTTTTTAAAGAAATAATTCATCTTTTTTCCATAGGATTTAAAATATATCCAAGGATCGCTACAAAGCTTTTGTGTTGGAAAGTAGTGATTGTCAAGAGAAGTTTCATGCCTGTCTTACAAAAATAAAGGTCATGATAGATTAACGAAGGAAGACAACCATATATAATGGTAGAGCCACTACACTTTTAAAAAATATGAGATTTTAATAAGAAATACTCCAGTGATACACTTAAAATTGGATCTTAGGTTGTCTGAAATGGTAGTTTGAAGAAAAAATAGGTCATAGATTAGGTCTGTACATAAAACAAAGTACGTTACTTTTAAAAGGAAAAGATAAAATAGAGGTGAGTTAAATAACATAGATTTACATTGCATCCTGACTAATCTAGATTCAAAAAGGATGAAGAGGAAATATGTGTCTAAATAAAAAAGTAGTCATAAAAGATCATCAAGAAGGAGTTGAGGATGCTACTAAGAAAAATAGTGCGAACACCCACAATTTTGCCAATTTGCACTAGAATTCTTCATCTCAGGTCCACTTGATTCTAGAAAACAACTATTAGCTACTCCCTACTAGAGATCATGTTCACCAATTACTACCAAATTTTTAAAAAAAATTATTTTAATAATGAGGGGCCAAAGCAATGCATGTTTTTCTTTCTAAACTAGCATTGTTTTATAAAGTTGAATGACCAGCCACTAATTTACAGAAACAAGATTAGTACCCTAATTAGAATCATTCTAAGGTGCCATCATCAAGATCCATGTTGTTTAGAAGGAAAGGAAAGCATCAATGGCCCATCCAATTTGTGTTGAGCTAGTTTTTTAATTCACCTAAAAATGAAAGAATGGCACAACCTTGATTGGGAGAAATTTTCTTACCTATTAGCTGAAAATAAAATCATTTTAGTAGGCAAGGGTGCAAGGCTTGTTAAATATTTATGTGTTTCTCAAATAGATTATGTGGATTGTCAAGCAAAAGCATCATAGATGAGGTCTGAACATGATATAAACTATGCTATTTTTCAAAGAAAATATTTAAATCACACAGATCAATATTATATGCAAAGCAATCCAAATCCAGAAAAGATGAAGACAAAAGATATGTCTAATTAATTAACACAGACCTAAAAGATACTAGTAGGGGATTTGGAGATGATTTTTCAAAAAATGGTGCAAATGCACATGATTTTTCTAGTGCACACAATAAATCTTATAGATAGGTCTGTTTGAAGTCAGAAAACAACTATCAGCTACTAATTGCTAAAGATAACGTTCAACAATTACTACCGCATTGAATCACAAGCTTTTCTTTTATTAATGAAAACAACACAATGTTTCCTTTCTAAATTTGTATCCTTTCCTAAATTTGGATATCCTATAATTTTTTGTTTAGATAGAGTTAGTTCCCTTATAGGAACCAATGTGAGTTGCAATCATGCAACCCACTTTGTCTAGAATAAAAGGCAAAGCATTTATGATGCATCCAATTTGTGCTCGACTAGTGAAATACACCTCTACCATGGATATAAAGCACATTGAGAATGAGAGAAATTTTGTTACCTGTTACTTGAAAACAAAACTAGTTGAGGAGGCAAGGGTGCATGAGTTGTCAAAACTTCATGTGCTTCTTAAACAATTTCTATGGATAACATGCAAAGTCTTCACATACCCTCATACATTTTAATATTGAAACAAAATCAATATTTTTTTGATAGGGAATGTTTAGTAAAATGAAGTAGAGAAAAAGAAACACAGTTGTAGTAGCACCCTTCTACCAAAAAAACACACCTAGTATACAATAATGGATAAGATCAAGACAACAATAATAATTACTCATTGCTAAAGAATGTAGTATTAAACAACCGCCAAGACAATTCAGTTCAGGGTGTACTAACATCTCTTAGTAGCTATATATAAGTGTAATTTATTGGTGACATCATTCTTGCCCAAGATATAGAAAAATTAATTAAAAAGACACTAAAGAGTATGATATGGTTCAGGCCAAGTTTTACATCAAAATGTTGCCTAATTAGGTGCCGCAAATCCTATTGCCATTTACTTAGAGTTGTGACTTTTAGGGATGGATTGATTCCTCTTCCAGTTACCTATAACCTAGTATTTGGCAAAAAATGCTTGGAGATGCAGAATTTCTCTAGAGAAGAATTGCAAATTCAAGCATAAGAATAAAAAGCATGCTCCAAAAGTTATTACAAATCAAAATATAAAAGTTGAAGAAATCCACAATCAAAGTTTTTGACATAAACATGCTTCATGCTTGACCTTCCCTCATTTCCACTCTCTTAAATTGCAAATTATTTCCAAGACAAACAAAAAGAACTAAAGCTTTGATTACATATCCAATTGTCAAAAGCATTTTCCTCATCTTCAAATATCAAAGGGCTTAGAAATTAATTCCCCTAGAGTTGAAAGTAAAACTTAATGAATTCTTCCCAGACACTTTATTGTATTCACTTCTGTACCATAAATCAAAGCTATTGGTGCTGCCTCATCCTAGTCCAAGTTTTTTTTCCAGCAATAGAACCACCGAAATCTACAGAATTCACTATGTAGCACAATAGTCTAAGTTGCACTCATGCAATGATTCTGATTTGAAAATAAGCTTCAGCAGAGAAATTGGATACATAAGTTTTAAGCAGACTCTACTCTAGCTTCAACATAAGAATTATTAAGTGGGACAACTGATAATTTTTTAGAGGGTTAAATAACATTAACTAATCAGAAATTTACTCAATCAATTTTTCAAGAGATATATGCACCATGAAGGCCTTGGATACAAGACTCATCATATCTATTAGTATACTTCACACTTTGCTTTCGCTATGTAATTTTGATAGGTAATCAATCTATTGGTATTCTGTTTCTATTTGTTCTCTGTATGTAAGCTTAAGGGCAATAACAACAATTACCATATCTAGATAAATGTTCAAATACAGAAAGAGCAATATTATAAAAAAAAGTTTCTAAAAAAGTCTAAACAAAAATTTGAGGATAGAAGCCACCTATTACTTCAGAATTTCCAGAGTAATTATATCAAAATGAGTCATATGGTTCACAAATTTTGACTCTTGTTCTATTTTTTTTGCAACATGTTTGTTTTACAATATATGTATTCTTGTATTAACAAAAGTTTAATTACCTTAAGCTTGGTTGGAGGGCAATTCATGAATATTGATCTAGCTTGAATTCTTAACCCATTCGAGCATCCTCAAATAATAAGCATTTATAATTTCCAGTCCTAGCAATACAATGATCAGCAAGCCTTCAATTAAGAAAAATGGATTGGATGACAAAACAATAACAAATCACCATATACTCACTCTATCTAGAAATTTTTCCACCAAGAAGCAAATCTCACGTGAAAGATAGTCTATAATTGAAAAATTTGTATGTGTACTGAGCTATAACAAGAACCTGGGCTTTCATAATAGTATAAATTTCATTCCTACCTACACAAAAAATGATGGGCCTACAATTGTTTAAAAAAAAAATTGATCACACAACACAACAACAAAGCACTATAAGCCTACTTTAACCTCAAAATTTCCAACCAAGAAAAGCAAATCTCACAATAGTCTATGATACAAAAATCAAAACTAGTACCCAATTATACAAGAATTTGGGCTCTTTGATCAGGGCATCCAAATTTCTTATTTCTCATAGAAGAATTAGATATGCCATTCAAATTTCTTATGCAAAGCACATGATCAAAATATTCAATAGAAGTGATACAATTTCAGTGATATGAAATGACAGTCGGTCATATTTTTACAATATCTCCCAATCCACAATCTGGGTTGGGCTAAAATGTTAACATGAGTTAGATGACATAAAATAGAAAAAGCCCAATAAATTTCAAGCGAATCAACATAGTATTTCTCGAGATACAAAATTTTGTGTGCAGAATTTATTATTAAGTGTGTTTGAATCAATTTTTTTGAGAATCTCACAGCAAAATACAAAGCAAAATTTTAGAATTCATCTTGCAATTTTAATAGAACCTTCAAGCATCCAAAGAAGAATCTATATAACTAGCTACCTCTATAAAGTATGGATACATACAATGCTCTCGATGTTTAATTCATTTTCTCAAAATATGGATCCCATGATAAGGAGACTAACCCAAATTCAAAATGTCAATAACAATAGCAAGAATGAAAAGAAAAATGAATTCAAAATGTCAGTAACAACAAGAAGAATGAAAAGAACATAACATATTTGAAAGAACATGGCATTAGAAAAAGCCAAATATGTATAGGTTACAGTAGGTTAAATGCTTCTATGAGCAATTTCAAATAGTAAAAAACAACATATATGCTACCACCGATAACGACATGGACTTACCTTATCTCCCTCTCTCTCTCTCTCTCTCTCTCTCTCTCTCTCTCTCTCTCTCTCTCTCTCTCCCTCCTATTATACCCTCTCCCATCCCCTACTCTCTCTCTCTCTCTCTCTCTCTCTCTCTCTCTCTCTCTCTCTCTCTCTCTCTCTCTATCCCCCTCCCCCTCCCTATCCCACCCTCTCCCATCCCCTACTCTCTCCCTATCCTCTACTATCTCTCATTCTCTACCCTCTCTCCTTCCCTCTCTCCCTATCCATCATCTCTATTAAAATAAAAGGCTTACAAAGTGTGTACACACTATAACACATATATGGTATAGTGTGTGTGCGCACTATGTAAGCCCTGAATTAAAAAATGCTTTAAATCGCATGCACCCACTATTTAAAGCATTGGATTCTACCAAGCCTAAGGCTTTGATTTTCCTTGGGGATCCAACTCAAAGGTTTGGAGTCACTAAACTGGTCTGAGATGTGTTTTGTAACAAGCATACAAAAAATGATTTATTTTTCTTCTATGCTCTCCTTCAAGTTTATGTTGCCACTTAGGTTTGCACCCTTGTCCAAAGCCTATGTGTGAGGAAAACCTAGTGAAACATGGAAACAACCTCCAAGCTATGGGACTTGAACTGTGAGGTTGAGTCTCCAGAGAAGGTCGGCTTCCTCTTACTATCAGGATTCACCTAAGTACTCTTGGAGAGGAAAAAGGAGGAGAGCATGAAAGAAAATCTACCTAATCTAATCTAAAGAGGTGATGCACCAAAATAGAGTGTTCAGACCAATCTCTACCCATATATGCACTATTGAACCAGAATGAAACTAAGAATATACATGTTCAGACTTGCTTTAGTCTAATAATCACATGTAGATCAGAAGACAAAGATGAATGACACAAGGAAAGGGATATTCACTTATATTATCATTCATGGATCACAAGGAGATACAATCATGCAGATTACAAATTTCCACAAAACACTAGTGGTGGCCAAGAGTTCTTGCACTTCACACCAATGGCTGAAGGAGATAAGGAAAAAATCATATAGTTCAGAGGCAAAGGGAATTCTACACTGAAATTGCAAAGCAACAACAGAGAAAAGTCAGAGAAGGATCAACCTGAACAAAATCTACAAACTTTTCCTTTATAGTGCAGGCATAACTGAGATGTCCTCTAACTGTAGTTACTCTACAACCACTACATTAAAGTCCTGCAAAGAACAATCATGGGGATCCAAAAGAAAATCCAATCTGAATATATCCTTTTGGTACCATGAAATCTAATTTTTAACTCAAATAGGGCCTCAAAAATATAGAAATGGTGCCATAAATATGCTCTAACCAAGTAGATGGATCAACTGGTGGGGGGGGCAGTGGAGTGTTCTCCCTTATCTCACATTCATTCTGGGTTGGTCGAGATTGATTACAGAGATCAAATCGATTGGCAAAACTTGATTTCTTATCATTCTTTGGTGTATGAATCAGCAGAGTCAGTGAGTCAACTAAACTCTACAAGTAGGACGAGCCACGTGGACCAACAAACTTATTTCTTTATGGCACCTTGTGGGGTCCTCTGAGTTGACCATGTCTTTCTCTAACTAACCGCGCCATCCTCTTAAATCCTAACCACGACAGCCTACAACATAACCACCAACCCTAACTATTACTGCCCCCACCAGACCCACTAGGACACATGTCACCAAGGCACTATGTCGCTATGCATATCTTTCGAACACTTTCCCATAGCGAGATAGTGCTTGCCATAGATTTGAATTGATCTGACAATTGTGAAGACTCGCCATAATACTACACTATCTCCATAAAAATTTTGGGCCCATGAAACACCTCAGCAAACCTAGCATGACTTGGCATCTTGTACTACACTTGGCAACACATGGCGTCCAACTGGCGATCCACAGAGAAACTGGTCCTAGAGAGACATGTGGTGGGAAAGCGTATTATGACATTATTTATCTTGCCTACACCTTGATTTTGTGGGAAAGCCTCAGCTGTGGATCAGATCACATCGAACAGTGAGGGCTCATCAAGTACCTTCTTGTGAAGAGAGTGGGCAAATGATGTCATTTGGGACTCGTGCCCTCCACCTGCTTTCTCACATTTTTTAACTTCCTTACACTTCCATAATGCAAGAAAGCACCAACCCTTGATCCGTTAAGATATGACGGTGCTCAGAGATCTATAGAACTACATATTTGGTAAGCTAGGTGGGCCAATAAGATGCCTTTATCATACTTTGACTCATCTGACAACTTCTACAGAAGACAAGTTGTCGATACTTTCTCAGAAAGTGGGCCCATGATGTCAACTGAGACAGGTGTTGCCAAACCGCTTCCTTGCATTTTTTAATTTCCTCGCATCTTGATAATGTGGGGAAGTGCCAACACTTGATCTGGGGAGATCCGATGGTGCTCGTAACTTGTATGCTTTGAACCTACACTAATACACTCTGTGATGCCACCTGGATACTTGTCAACAACCCGCTTTTCCGCATTATCAAAAGGTCTAGAAAAGCTCAGAATGCGGGGAAGTGAGCACCAATAGAATCACCAGCTCAGCCAGCCACCCTGTCCAACCTACAGCCCATAGAACAAACATGGACCCACCTGCCATGTGTCGCAAAGGGGCTTTCCCACATTATTTAAGGGTTGTGCATCTTGATAATGCAAGGAAGCAGGAAATCATAGATCATGGAAGATCTAATGGCATGGAAAGTTGTAGGCTGATGGAAATAAAACATAAGTTTTTTATCATTCAATTGTTTTTGATATTTCTTGGGCATTAAAATAATATAAAGCTCGAAGCTAGCCGTTGGATAGGCTGGGCATACAAATTTGAATTTTTGGCAGGAGACAAAAAATGGCAACATTTTTGGCGACTCACAGGGGATGCTAGCCTACTAAGCATAAGACCAGTGGCCTGAAGCATCCATTACGCTACAGTCATGGAAAATATGAATCAGTGTACTATGAAACCCTAACCCTACCTTTGAGATGGAAATCTTGAAACCCTTGTCTCTGCAACTAGAACCAGAAATCAAACATCTCTGCGACCTTCAAAATTTTTGAGACTTGCTGTCTCATAAAGAGACAACCCTCTGCTCATGCACTTCTTGGAAAATAGAAAATCAATAGAAAGAGAAAACTACTATAATATGTACAAATATTTACAAAGAGAGGGGGTCAAAAAAACCCATTGACTAGTTTGTTGAAATAGCTACCTTTTCTCACCAATTGCTTTTTTGTTCCATGCAAAAGGGCAGCCAAATGGATCAGCAGGTATGACAAGCACACTGCTACCTAAAACACCTCCTTCCCAATGCTGAAAATAGTGAAGCTTTCTAGCACTAGCGGGGTTCTTTGTGGAGCAAAAGATATCTGCTCCTCCTTGTGATAATCTTCCTCATGCTCTGGAGTGAACATGACTGGGGGAAACTTGCTGATTTCTTGCAGAGCTAGATACCTTATGGGGCACCATCTTGATGGTGTAGGGCCAGAGGAATCATCATTGACCACTTGATTTTGCTCTGCAATGGTAGCCTTTAATTGGTTTGGAAGTGGCTCCTCCTCTTGTTTTTTTCCACATCTTGTTCATGCTACCCATGAACCACTTCCTTTGGATCTACTAGTATGGTGTGATCTCCCACTTGTTGGTGTTGTAGAACATGCTCCTCATATATAGGAGATATTGATTCAATATCTATGGAAGAGCAGAGAGCATCCAACTCATCCAAAAGATCATCCTCATCACTAATCTCCTCCATTATAGTTGCAAGTACATGCATAGGTTGGGAAAAAACCTCATGCAGGTTAGCATATTCCTCCTCAAGGACAAAGCTATCCTTGAGGCCTTCTTGTCCATCCTCCACATCATAGAGGGCGGTCTGCTGCAGCAAATGATCCTCTTCCTTCCCTAGTAGTAGATCCTCATTCACTAGCAAGGACTCAAAAGCCATGACTTGTTCCTTAGGGGGAGGAACAACCTTGTTGTCTTCTTCTTCTTCCTCAATAAAAGAGGGAAACTCTTCAAATGAGGAGATTGGCTCCTCTTCCTTTAGCTCAGCAGCCTCCTCATTGTTATCCTTAGTGGCCTGCAACTCCTCACATGGAATCCTTGTGGGTTTAGATTCACTCTCCCAAAACTCTATATTTGAATCATCAGAAGTCCATACAATCGGCCCACCTAGAAATAACCTAATAGTGGTAGGCTTGGGAGGTTCATGACTAGTCCAACTCTCTCTTACAGGGGATGGAGGGGCTACAATAGTAGGCTCTTATAAGAGAGGGGGCTTCCTAAAGCTTGGGATGACATATTTGGGAGAAGGGGGGGTATCTACCTCCTTTGTTTGAAAATGAGTTGATTGGAGCCTCATTTCCTCCTCTCTTGTTGCAGCAACTTGCTTTGCAAGGTTCTCTTCAAAATGTCTCTATTTCTCCTTCTCTTCTTTCTCATGTTGGAGGTAGGCCTGGTAGGCCATCTCCTCCTGCTGTCTCTCAAGTTCTTGTTGCCTTGCAACCTCATCAAGTTGTACATCCATCTCCTCAAGTTGTCTATCCCAGGCCAATAATTGCTCATCTCGTTCATCTAGCTTCCTATCCCATGAATCCATCTTTCTTTGGAATCCCAACAACATATCTTTAAGTTCTTCAATTAATCATGTTGGGACTAATGGAGTAGAAGCAGGCAGAGGGTCAAAACTTTGAGCAGCTTGGTTATAAACAACTTGGGGTGGAGTTTGAGATTGGCAATATGAGGGTTGGGTAATAAAATTTTCATGATATGGGGGAGAATAATAACTATTTCTATGAAATGAATCCATAACAAGGCTTTCATAAGAGCTACAATTTCATAGAAAACTTGAAAATCACAAAAGATTAGAAATGATCTTTACATACCAGCATCGTTTCTGCTTGAAACCAGTAGATTTGCACTAGAGTCACCATGGTGTTTGGTTGAATGGCTCCAAAGGCTGGTAGCACTAAGAATAACACCCAAATCCTTAGTGTATCAGGATCAACTAGCTAATTAGCAGACTTTAAATCTTCTAACTAGAGTCCCACCAGGCGTGCCAAAAACTTTTGTCACTTAGGTTTGCACCCTTGTCCAAAGCCTATGCGTGAGGACAACCTAGTGAAACATGGAAACAACCTCCAAGCTGTGGGACTTGAACTGTGAAGTTGAGTCTCTAGAGAAGGCCAGCTTCCTCTTACTATTAGGATGCACCTAACTACTCTTGGAGAGGAAAAGGGAAAAGGAGAGCATGAAAGAAAATTTACCTAATCTAATCTAAAGAGGTGATGCACCAAAATAGAGTGTTCAAACCAATCTCTGCCCGTATATGCACTATTGAACTAGAATGAAACTAAGGATATACACGTTCAAACTTGCTTTAATCTAATAATCACATGCAGATAAAAAGACCAAGATGAATGACACAAGGAAAGGGATATTCACTTATATTATCATTCATGGATCCCAAGGAGATACAGTCATGTAGATTACAGATTTCCATAAAACATTAGTGAAGGCAAAGAGTTCTTGCACTTTACACCAATGGTTGAAGGAGATAAGGTAGAAATCATATAGTTTAGAGGCAAAGGGAATTTTACACTGAAATTGTAGAGCAACAGCAGAGAAAAGTCAGAGAAGGATCGACCTGAACAAAATCTACAAAATTTGCCTTTATAATGTAGGCATAACTGAGATGTCCTCTAACTGTAGTTACTCTACAACCACTGCATTGAAGTCCTCTAGAGAACAATCATGGGGATCTAGAAGAAAATTTGATCTAAATATATCCTTTTGGTACCATGAAATATGATTTTTAACTCAAATAGAACCTCGAAAAGATAGAAATGGTGTTATAACTGTGCTCTGACCAAGTAGATGGATCTACTAGGGGGGCGGTGGAGTTTTTTTCCCTTGTCTCACATTCATTTTGGGTTGGTTGGGATTGATTACATAGATCAAATTGCGCAGCAAAACCTGATTTCTTACCGTTCTTTGGTGCATGAATCAACAGAGTCAGCGAGTCAACGAAACTCTGCAAGCAAGATGAGCCACATGGACCAACGAGCTTATTTCTTTATGCCATCTTGTGGGGTCCTTCGAGTTGACCATGTCTTTCTCTAACTAATCACGCCATCCTCTTAAATCCTAACTGTGACGGCCTACAACATAATCGCTAGTCCTAACTATTACTACCTCCACCAGACCCACTAGGACATGTGTCACCAAGGCGCTATGTCACTATGCATATCTTTCGAGCACTTTCCCATAGCAAGATAGCACCCGTCATAGATTTGAATTGATCTAATGATCATGAAGACTTGCCATAATATTGTGCTATCTCCATAAAACTTCTGGGCCCACAAAACACATTAGCACACTTGGCAACACATCGAATCCAACTGGCGATCCATAGAGAAACTAGTTTCGCAAAGACATGTGGTGGCGAAGCATATTCTCGCATTACTTATCTTGCCTGCACCTTGATTTTGTGAGAAAGCCTCAGCCATGGATCAAATCACATTGGACGTTGAGGGCTCATCAAGTACCTTCCTGAGAAGAGGGTAGGAAAATGCCGTCATCTGGGAAATGTGCCCTCCACCTTCTTTCCCACATTATTTAACTTCCTTGCACTTCCATAATGCAAGAAAGCACCAGTGCTTGATTTGTTAAGATCTGACGGTACTCAGAGATCTATAGAACTGCATATCTGGTAAGCTAGGTGGGCCAATCAGATGCCTTCATCATACTCTGACTCATCTGACAACTACCATGGAAGACAAGCTATCGATACCTTCTAAGAAAGTGGTCCCATGATGTCAACTGAGACAGGTGTCGCCAAACTGCTTCCTCACATTTTTAAATTTCCTCGCATCTTGATAATGGGAAGCGCTAGTCCTTGATCTAGGGAGATCCGATGGTGCCTGTAACTTGTACACTTTGAACCTGCATGACTACACTCTGTGACACCACCTGGACGTATGTCAACAACCCACTTTCTCACATTATCAAAAGGTCTGACAAAGCTTAGAATGCGAGGAAGCTGACACCAATAGAATCGCTAACTCAGCTAGCCACCCTATCCAACCTACAGCCCACAGAAGGAACACAGACCCACATACCACGTGTCACAAAGGGGGTTTCTTGCATTATTTAAGGGTCACATATCTTGATAATGTGAGGAAGCGAGGAACCATAGATCATGGAAGATCTGATGGCGCAGAAAGTTGCAGGCTGATGGAAATAAAACATAAGTTTTTTATTTTTCAAATTTTTTTGATATTTCCTAGGCATTAAAATAACATAAAGCTGGAAGCTAGCCTTTGGATAGGCTGGGCATACAAATTTGAATTTTTGACAGGAGACAAAAAATGGCAACAATTTCCTCATGGTTGAGCATAGATGAAATCAAGTTACATAATATTGTAGATCTCTGTGTTATCTATATAACCATATAATTTGAAATCATTCTATTTCAAGCCTTTCAACTCTCATTTCTTTTGAATGTTTGTCCATTTTATCTCAAAAACCAACATGTACTAATTGGGGTGTAAATTTTATCTCATTCATCAAATTTCACAACAACTTAGTTTATTACAAACTAGACTCCATTGTACACACTTTGAAAAAAAGAAATTTTGATTTTAGATTAGTTTTCAATCATTTCTAAGAGGAACACATAGATATTTCAAATTTTTGGGATGTGTCCAATTACAAAATTCATTAAAAAAATACACATTATAAAATTATCCAAAAAATTCTTGGATAAGCTACATGGTGTTAAGTGACTTTTGACCAGAGCAATTAGAGAATTTCAAAAGAAGTTAAAATTTTATGGGGCCCACATTTTGCACTATGTTATATTTTTTCTGAAAAAAAATGTACCACTTCTTGTGGTCCCCTTTTTGAGAACCCAAAACTAAACCATTTTGAAAAAAAAAATTAGTAGTTTAGAAACTAGATTCAAAGGACTGCTATTTTTTTTTCATATCTTAAAATTTTGAGCATAACTATTTTCAAATTCATGTCTAAGTTGAAAAATTGTTGATTTTAGTAAAAAAAAAAAGAAGAAGTGACCACTTATACCCCCCTTTTGGTACAACAACTTTTTGCACTTACCCACATAATAGGTTGAAAGGGGTCATTTTCCTCTCTCTCTCTCTCTCTCTCTCTCTCTCACACACACACACACACACACACACACACACACACACACATCTCCATCTTCCATGCATCTTTCCCAAGTCCCCTTCTTTCCCCTAAATAGTAATGTTTTATATGGATCCTAATAAAAATTTTAAAAGTCAACTTTTTCCCACTTTTACTATTTCATTTTTCTCCCAAATTATTGAATGGGGATTTGGGGCAAATTTCACTTTTGTGGATCTAGGAGAAAAACATGCATAGGGTGAAGGGGTAGTTCCTCTCCTATGATCAATGGGTAGTTCCCCTTGTGGGGCCAAGGGGAAGCTCCCCCAATAGGGTTTGAAAATAACACCCTAGGTTCAACGAATTTCACATCTTGAGAACTGCAAAAACCTCTATGAAATGCACCAATTTATCAATGAAATGTATTTTTACATTTGGCACACACCAAATATGGTGTATACCCTATAGGTCATGCACATTATTTAAAAGTTTTATTGTATTTTTCTAGTGCTAAATATTGTACATTGCAAAAAGGGTGCACAACCTATATGGAATGCACCATGTTTAGTGCATGCCAAATTGGTTTGGTATGCCAAAATTGATACTTGGCATGCTATACCTGTTAGCATGAATGTTGATAATACTAGTTTGGGGGAGTACCCTAAGCATTGGAGAGTATTGATATGTTGCATTCATGGCCGTGTTTGTCATTGATGTCAACATAGTATGGCTTCTGTAAAGACTGGTTGAGTAACTGATAGAGATATTGGTTGTATAGATAATGGTTTGATTTTCTAGTGATGTAGTGCCATGGACATGTTTAGCACAATGTCTTGATGATGTGGTTTAGTGCACAAAGTCTAAGTTGAAGACGTACGAAAGTTGTACCTAATTTACAAAGTGCAATTTAGAGTTAGAGCATTTGGAAAGTAGTTCCTGATGTTTGTTTGCTATCTTATATCTAAGATGTAATGAAAAAATGCGCAGCTAGGCAGTAACAGAGGATAGTGAATTGGTGACATCAGCAAGTGCACAAGCCCTAATATCGCACATGTAAATTTTTGTATTGACTATGACATGATAGTGCTATTGTAATTGCAATTAATTAATTATGTTTTTATAATTAATTAGGAAACTCTCAAGGCCAACTCAAGGAATTATTTTGAAGATGTAGTATAAAGGAAAGATGTTTTCCTTGATTGTAATCTGTAGAGATCATTGTATGAAGTGCAAACTATATTGTTTGATAGGATTTTTACGAGAAGAACCCATGTTGGAATCTAGCTTGATAATTTATTTTGTACTCTTTTTTGGGAGCAGTCACACTGCCCTTGCTATTGTAAATCATTCCTCAGAAACGTTTGGAATTGGTAACAACTTTCTAAACCATCTTTGGTGAGGCCCATTTTGTTGCCAATCAAGGGAAGAAGTGTCACCCATGGTGTTGAAATTATTTTATATTTAAAAAATAGTTTTTAATTGTACTAGGTTAATTAATTTTACTATAGTACCTTAATTGTTATTACTATAGTACTTTAATTGTTATTTACAAAGAAGAAAATAAATTGATAATTAAAAACATCACTATACCAAAATATGTTGACAAACTTAAGTTCATTAAACATTCTCTTTTTAAAATATCTATTCAAAAAAATTTAATTTCAAAATATTTGTGACATGACCTATATGTTAAGCAACTATGTAGAACATTCTTAAGATCAAATTTTCAAGTATTAAACATTTATCAATATTTAATAATGTTGTGAGTATAATTTAAACAATTGAAATAAATTATTCATTTTTCTAATTTTTATTTATAGATTTTCTTTACAACAAAAATTTAAATTTATTAAAACTTAAAAAGTATTTGCTATATTAAATATCTTCAAATATCAAGTGGCAAATAATTTCATTTCTATAATACAACAATCATGCCCTTAAAATTAGACTACATATATTTTAATTCAAATTAGTAATCCTTCCAAAATTAAAAGAATAGCTTCCACATTGGGGTGGTTGGCAAGTTTAGGAACTATGATGATAAAGTAAATTCTAGAAGGTGTTAAAATAAAATGTAGTTGAAACATTGACAACAAGATTGGAAATAGTAAAGATGTGAACAACATGATCATTTGGTATATTAAAAAATCAAAGTTGTGCATATTGTTTTTGAATTGTCAGCCAAATGTGTTGTCTTGGTATGTAGAGAAGACCAGAAACATATGGAGTTGGGTTGGAATAGGGTTTTCAAGTAGTGGTAATCACTTGTTCTACAAAGCCCAACTTGTTCAAAGGTCCAAGGTTCGAATTTGAAGGATGTTGAAAATCTTTAGAAAATTAAGCTTCAAGCTCTGTGACTCTTTCTCCATGTAATTTGTCTATTCAAACAACGAGACTTGGAATTGCATGCAACTGACTAATAAGATTGGACTCTAGATTTATTTGTTGAGCATGGCATCAAAAATAGATGTTGAATTTGTAGTTGATTTTAACAATTTCTAGGAGAATTTGAGAAAATAGGTTTACAAATTTTCTGCATAGATTTTCTATAGTTAATAAAAAAAAAAATCTGGTAGAAATTTCTAGAAATTATTTTTATGTTCAATTTTTTTGTGGAAGGAAAACATTTTTACCCCTGGTAAAATTAATATCAGCCAATCAAGAAATAGGAAGTTTTGTTTAAAAATAATTTAAAAATAAACTTTATTTTCAACTCTAGGAAATGACTAGTTTTGGCTCTAAATATTAATTGTGATCATCACCGAAAACATTAGTTCCCTAACTATACATAGGAAAGGATTAATAGTGTTTTTGTCAACCTCTGGTAAGGCATCATTTATGGAAGGAATGACCCACATCCCAAAATTGTCATTTCTATACACAAGAAGCACATTTCTCTACCTACAATTATGTATCAAGTTTTCTACTACCCCTATTTTAGTTTTATAGTAGGCTCTATATGAATGATCTAAGGATATTTATGCACGGATACAAAATATTTCATTGCACTAAATGTTACAATTAGAACACATGCCACAATGCCCATATGGATTACACATCCTTTTATGATCATGTCCAACACTAAAATTATCGTTACAAAGAAAACCAATTGATATTTTGTTTTATTCTTTTTGGGGATCTATTTAGCCATTTGGGTGTACTCTCAAAATTTTGAAAGATTATATACATTTTTTTTTTTTGAAAAGATTCTAAAATGAGATATGGCCTTAACATTCAAAGGGAAATAATGGTTTTTGAAAGAGAAATTTTACTATTGAATTGAAGCCTTTCTCACTGTATAAAGATCAACTTGTCCAAAAAGAATGAAAATGTGTAGTTCCTATTGGAATATTTAGTCAAAATATATCTTCTTAATGTTTAGATAAGGATTATTTATTAGTAGTAAAAAATAAATCAAAACTCTTTTTCAATGACTACTTATTTATTGACAACAAAAATCCTTATTTTTCTCTTAAAATAAAATAAAATTACATGCTTGTAATATAGAAAACAATGTAAGAATAACTCTAAATGATTTGATCTGGTTGTCTCAAATATACTCACTACCCTATATCTAATCTGTTTCTACTTTCATTTACAAAACTTTAGCCATCTCATGTTGTCCATGATAAACTTCTTTACTATCAACATAACTCTCATATTAAAAGGATAATTTTTTGTTCCCTTATGCTGATTGGTTCTTCTGGGTTGGTGTTATGGTCTTGTCTCTGGTTTTCTGGTTTCTAGTTTGGATAGCCTTCCTGGCTACTTTGCTCCAGTTTGTTTGTCCTTTTAGATTCCAGAGTTTTTGGTTAATTTTACTGGTCATATCTGCTGGTTTTAGGTCCCTGCAAAACCTGGTTTAGTTGTTTGGCTGGTTTCAGGTCCTTTTAAAACCTGGTTGTCCTTAATGGTTTATCTTTCTCTTTGATGTAATGCGTTTTGGGGCCCCTTCAAAACCCGCTTTTACATTAATCTAAAACATAACTCTCATATTCTCATCTTAAAAACTTAAACATGCTCACAATAAAACAAGAGTCCTCCTAAAAGACTTAATCTATTTGTCCCAGATATACTCGCGAGCCTATATCTAATCTATTTCTATGATAATTTACACAACTCTTCTCTTCTCCTTTCCTCCATTAAAGGAATAGTCATACTATATAACAACAATCTCAATGTGTAAATGTATGGATATAATTTCTATACAACACAATAAACACTAAATAAACTTAGATAAAATAGGTAAAAAAAAGAAAGAAAAGTGACTTTCTCTTGCAACTCCAACAATTTTATCAATGATTATCTTTCATTCTACCAAGTTACCAACACATTGAAATAGAATCAATTATTTTGGTTGCTTCAGCAATAAATCTTGTTACACTTATGATCATTGCTCACCATCTACAAATTTATGTGGCATTTGATGATTCTCTCTAAATAGACCTAAGAGGTATAATCTTTGTAGTTGCACTTATTTGTGAACCTCAACCACTAAATTTTTATGAATTTATCATACCCCTCCCCTCCAAAAAGAAAGGAGCAATTTTTTCAACATAACAGGAGTATAAAGAAACATTCTAGATATACTAAAAAAATCATATATTACTGTAAAAACTAAATTGAGTTATGAAATTACAAAGGTGTTCTTATACATCATAAAGGAACCAACAACCATGAATAAAATGGAGGTAGTATTGAAATATTGAATCACATTAAACAAATTTCTCTCCTCAATTCATTCTCTAGGTTTAATATCATTTTCATCATTTCCCTTTAAATATCCAAGATGTCATCATTGTCAATCTCCTTTACCATTCTTCATAGTCACAATATATAGATTTCTACCTCCAATTTAAACAACTCTTGAGAAATGTAGTTAGAAAAATTCTCAAAATTGTGGCAACACTCACCATGCTACCAATACAAAATATCTTCTTAAAAATAATCATACAAAATTTACAAGTTGTACGAATTTAATGAAACTCCAACAAATTGGCTATAATGCAATTGAGAAAATTTGCTAATGTCATATCCAAAAGAAAAGATTCAAGTGTATCACATGAGTTGAGATAGTATAAATACACTTTTAGTATTCCTTTTGGATTGAAAACCCAAAATTATAGCTATAAAATAGAACAATTAGTGGTTCAAAAATTTTGCATACATAGCAAAAAAAATATATTATAACCTCAACCATGATAAGCATCTATGAAAAAAATGTAGCAGATCAAGCAAATTTTGGTCACCACCACTACTATCAACAACACATTAGCATTTAATTCTAACCAATTTCCCAACTAAAACTCTAGTTGATCCTATTATAGATGGAACTAGTAATTTTTTTTCTCTAGGCTTAGGATTTGTAAGTATAAGTAAACCACCTCACTCCAACAAGTCATCTCTATCATTCTTCATACAATCCATAAAAATCATCAACTCTAGAAACTGAATGCCCACTAGAAGATGCACAAAAAGTAACTTTTCCCAAAATACAAGAAAATATTAAAATATGATTTTAAGTATAAGAATAGATCAATACCCAAAAGCCACATATAACTATGAGGTAAATAAGTGTGATGTTTAAAAAGTAGAGAACATATAAAATAATTTACCTTATTATTCCTTCTTATGGTATTTGATAGATAGATTCCACCGAGGCCCACAAATTTTGCACAACAATCTCGTATTCCTTACATTCATTCAATTTCAATTGGGTTTCTATGTTTTCACTTTATAATCTATGATGGGCCCTTCATTGGTGTAAGAAACTAAGTATTGTTTGCTTCTATAAGGTTGGTCCCAAAATCACTCTTCAATTCTACTAGATGACATAGTGTAGCAAAAACTTAAAGACAAATATATTACTCACTTTTTAGCCTTATACAAAAATCAAAAATTACAATTTCAACATTTTCTTTGAAATGCATGTGGATTTCCTCTTACAATTATCCCAACAATCAATCTTTTCCACCATCGTTACTCACCATCAATTTTATTGTTGGCATTAGGGTGGTTTATAAACTTCACACTTTTTGGCATAAATATAGACCACATGAACAGTCATTATGTAAAGTTGAGATGCCAAAATGTAAAAATATCCACATTCAAGCTTTCTCAAGTGACACATGCAATGGTAGTTTACTCAACCTTTGCCACCATTCTCCATATTACTTAATCCTCATGGCAACATCCTTCACATCATAAGTAATATCTATTATATATAAATTATTCTTTTTTATTTTAATTTTGTATAGATTAATGCATAACCTACATGTAAAAAAAATTATAACCTAAAGTTTACTTCTTATTATTGTTATATTTGACAAAATTATTTTATTTAACCTAAAAATTAATTTAAATTTGTAATATATAATTTTATATAGTGAAAAAACTTCTAACATTAAAACTTTTAAATAATTATAATAATAATGTAATTTGCTAATTTACAAAATTCAATTTTTAAAAAAATAAAAATCTAGAGAGAATTATTGCTACAATTCAAATTATACACTGATTTGTTTAGAAAAAATACAAATAAAATATAATATAATTAATAAAATTAGATAACACATATAAGCTGCATTGCATCTCTTCTTCTTCATCTGTGATTTGATAGAAACAAATCATTTCATTTAGTAGCTTTGGACGTTTCAGGAAAAAATAAAACAGGAAATGGAAACATCCAAGTACTGCTGAGATATTCGAAACGGAGATACCAAAATCCAATGGCAGAAAATTTTTATATCATTTTTGTGCACTTTTAAGACACTGTGAACCGTAGATCTGCGGAGTCAGATCGCGCATTTCAAATCTAAAGATTCCTTCAGCTCTGTAAGATCGAGTCTCGATGATTTAGCTGATTATGGATTTGGCAACAAAAATCTACAATTTGGTAACATTTTTTTTCTGCAATTTGGCCCCTCCTTATAAATTTAGCCCATTATTCACTCGTCGACAAAGAGTTGTAGCAAACAAGATATTGATTTCTTCTGTAATCTAGTAATGACATTCTCTGCAAAAAATTTTGGTGAAAATTGAGGTCTTCCTGGTGATAGCAGCCATGGCTATGATCTTGTTCTGCAGCATGGGAATCAGTTACTGGTGCTATGCAAGGGCCAAAATTAGGCGTTTTGTGAGAATTCACATGGGCGTAGTGCAGTTCAATATACTGCCAATCAAGGATGCAACCAAGAATTTTAGTTGCAACATTATAATCGATCAGGGCAATTTCAACAGAATAGTGTGTAATAGAAGACTTGCCAAAGCTCATGAGATGATTGATGTGAAGAAAATGAATTACTCTTTCCATGAAAACCTTGGCCCAGTGCGGTTCAATGCGTGGCAATTGGAGGAGGCAATGAACAATTTCAGTTGCACCAATTTAATCGGATAGGGGAGCTTTGGAATTGTGTACAAGGGCAAACTTCCTGACGGACAGATGATGTGCTCTCTCGACGATTTCTAGAACGAGGTGGAGATGATGAGCAGCTTTTGCCACCAAAATTTGTTGGCTCTCTGTGGTTTCGGCATTGCCGGTGACGGCAAACAGGGCCTACCATGAGTGGTTTCTCATTTGGGACTATCTCGCTAATGGCAGCCTGGATCAACACATTTTTCGAGGGAAAATTAGAAATTGGAGAGTATTGTCGTGGGGGTAGAGGAAGACGATTATAATCGACATCGCAAAGGGGTTGTGTTATCTGCATTTCGACGTTCGGCCGGCGATATATCACAGAGACATCAAGGCTGACAATCTTCTGCTGGATGATGACATGAATCCCTACATTGCGGATTTTGGGCTTGCGACAAGGGAAGGGAAATCTCATTTGGAGTCAAAAGTAGCAGGCACGCATGGTTATTTGGCGCCGGAGTATTCTCTGACTGGACTGCTGACAGATCGTTGTGATGTCTACAGCTTTGGGGTTGTGTTGCTGGAAATCATGAGAGGCAGTAGGGCTGTGGATATAACTTGCCAATGCCATATTATCGATTGGGTATGGAAGTTTCTCAAGGCATCCAATAAAATAGATCTAGTGATAGATTGGAGAATGCGGGAGAGGGAAGAGGTGAAAACAATGGAGAGATTTGTAATGGTGGAAATTTTGTGTGCTCATGTGAATGTGGCATTGAGGTCGAGTATGGCAGAGGCTGCAGTTCCCGCAATGCTAGAAAATCCCCAACCTATAGTAATTCATAGAGCAGAGGCTGACGGGACAAATTTTCTCATATTTTTAAACCCTTCTTTCAAAATAGGCGGCAGCCGTGCTGCATTTCATGTAATGTGTTCTCCTGTTGTGGGAAAATATTGAACTCAAGAAAATTGTGTATTAATATCATTGTTCCATATACGATATCTTCTTTTGGCTTACATTTGCAATAAGATACTAGATGTTCGAATTTTAATGATTTAGGAGGCACAATATTTTTTCAGCTACTAAATATATGTAGCTATATCATCAAATGTACAATCACTGGACTTAATTTTTAATGTTAGACATTGAAAACCATAAAGTTTGTTCGTGGCATAATAACAACGCATGCTTTTGTGCTTTTGCGGAAATTAGGGTAATGTACAAATCACTCTGATACACTAACATGAAGTATAAAACATATCATCTACAACTTCTGATCTTGTATGTGATGCTCGAACCATTACAATTACAATCGCTTTAATATCGAATAAGTCTAGAGCATGTCTGCCATGTACTAAAATATAGCTTATATCCCAGGCTTAACATTTAAAAAAAAAAAAAATTATATAGTTTTTCTTTTAATGTTAGATTATTTATTATAAATTTTATTATTGGAATTTTAGTTTAAGTATTTGAATTTTAAGGGTCTGTAGAGGGGGAATTCTATAAAAAAATAAAGTTCACATTGTTAGATTTTAAAATAATATTTAAAGAAAATTTCTTGAGAAGTGTCAAATTATTAAGAAATGATTGACATGTGACAAAAAAATCAGGTTTGTAGGAAAATTTCTAAAAGTTAGGAACTCTTATTTTCCATTCCAACAAAAAATTCTAAATAATCTTGTGTTCAAAAAAAAAAAATTTCACACGACTTTTACTTCTCAAAAACATAATTTAAATACCTTGCATGGCTTTGCCAATAATGTCATGCTAGCATATTTTAATTGGATAATAATGTCAAGAATAGATTTGTAGTGTTTTAGAAAGTTTTGAGCATGTTGATTATTTATAAATAGCATCTTCTGTATTTTTAAGATTCATTGCTTTAAAAGTAAATCTTGCATAGATAAAAATTTCTATGTTTTAAAAGAAATTCATTAGATAATACTATTAAGAATAGAGTTGAAGTGTTTTAGGAAGTTATTTTAAATTTATTTTTTAGCATTTTGATATTTTATAATTAGTATTTTCTATATGTTTAAGAGTCTTCATTGCTTTAAAAGCAATTTTTGCATACTTTAATATATTCATGTTTTAAAAAGTTTTGATCACTTTAGAAGCTATATATGGAAATATGCACTTATCTTCTTTTTGTCAATTTTGCATGGAATTGAGTAATTCAGTGGTATTGCAATTATTTTGATTTATTTAAAAAAATCATTTGAATGTAGAATAAAATTACACATGCTTGTTGAAAATTTGTATACCCTCCTTTTGACATCAAAGGTTTAGAATTTAAGAGAAAGATGCAATATTATATTTACAAAAGAGGGGTAATTAACTTATTCAAAATAAATCAAGACATACAAAGAAAAACCTAAGAGCAACACAATAAAGCTCAAGGCAAAGACACAATCAAATTGAAAGAGGTAACAACTAGTCAACTTTATTAATGCATATTTAACTTATGCACATCCTCTTTATATTTTTTTCCTCGATTCGTTGTGTGATTATTTTTGCATCAATGTTTCGGATCACATTCTATGATCCATCATCATGATAAGAGAAATAGAGTGTCATGAAAGAAATAGAGTGTCACTTTCTCTTAACCTAATGATGGATCACAAAGTGTGGTTTAAAATGTTGATGCAAAAATAATTACACAATCAAATCTAGGAACATATAAGATTTCATAGTTTCATATCGATTGTGGATATAATTTTGTTCTTATCCCCTTTATAATCAATCTCAAGAGACTTCATAGTCCATACCCTACCTACCTTAGTTCTCAAAAGTTCATTTACTAAGAAAGCTACTACATTTTTCTACTTCCTCAAAGTATGACAAAAAAAAAATATAATCCATCTAGGACTATCAATTAAGGACTTATCTTACTAGTACAAATACTTACCAATTAGCTTCCTTCAAATGTTTACTATTTAATATATTGAATGCAACTTGAGTGACAAAATAATCTAATTTTAAATCAAGGGAGAACCCTTTTCTATAGCATAAAGAATGGATATAGAAGGAAAAGAGGAGCACAATACTTCACTATTGTCCCTAACAACACCATTGATTCATGCATGTCCACATTTCCTTCTAGAGGACCGATTCATTTTAACTTTTAAAAATCCCTCAAATGGATGAACCACCCTCCTTATTTAATATTTTTATGTTTGGCATACCTTAATTTTCTTCTTGCTAAGGGGTTAGCCATACAATCAACAATATCCAGATTCCATATCATAACTAGATCACTAGGATCCATAGGTTCACTAAAAAGTTACATTTTGAAAGAATCATTACATGAATTATCTAAATAATAATTCTTCATAGAAGAGCACTTATAATTTCCAAATCTTGAAAGATCCAATTTATTTCTAGCCACAAAATAGTTAGTGCTCCCCTCCAAATTTGTGACAAGGAACTAACTACCTCCTATGATTTATATAAGTTTAATAGTTGTATTAGGCATTGATAGGTTGATCTTTTGATGCAACAATAATGACCACTCTAACAATGATAACCCATCATAATCAAATACATCACATGTAAAAATAGCAAAGCTATAAAACATTTATATTAGCTAACCATTATGAATTGGGTCAATAAACATCCAATTAAGTCAAAATCGTCATACAAAGTCGACAAACCATACTAAAATATAGGAGTCTAAAGTTGGTTATGAGAAGATTTCACACTTAAATTGTTGAGTAGAACTTATGTAAGAAAAATAAAAACCTAAAAGTTACATCGATAACTTCTAAAATAGCCTTAGTCCTTCAAGCCTTCCAAATAATCTATCTGTTGCTCTTGATTTCAAATTGTGTTACTTTTTCTAAAATTGTGAAGCCTGAAAATCAATCTCCCCCCCCCTCTCATAATCCTCCTGCCAAGAGTCTTTCATTCTATATAAATAGCATCTAGACTTAAATTTATTTATGTTTGACTGCCTCTATAAGGATCCACTAGGATTTAATATTTCACAATATGACATTGTTTATTTTTAAATTTTATAATTGGTTAAATATGTTTTGTTTACTCCATTAATGTAGTAAGAATTAAACATTGCATGTTAGATAGTTTAACTATTTTGTACTTTGACTCAGATAATTGTCTTGGAAAAGTTATTAATTTTCCATTATGAGATTAAAAAATAAAAATGTGGTTATGACATTTTGCCTTTTTTATATAACTATATTAAATTATATTATATATTAAAGCATCTAAGAAAGCAATTAAAAAGAGTGAACTTTTTCTTTTTTCTGTTAAGTCGTATTTATATGATGTTATTATGTGATCATTTGTCCTTTCTCAATCTTGTAGCATATTTTCTTAAGAAAACTATGCTTGAATTCTAAGTAAAGGGAGCATTATAGTAGCCTTACATTATGAAATATGTCAAAACACATAATATGTAATGGCACTATAACTTGCATTCAACTGAATCATCTAAATACAAAGAAATCTAGAAGCATGCTCTCATGCAACTAAACATTCACTAAAATATTGAAATAATTGTGCAATGCAATACTAGAAACATAGAGCAAGATCATGGTGCAAGATAAGTTGTTGGCGGTTGTTGTCATGAAGGACATAAATCAATTTTCTAGAAGGGATTTGATTTCATATAACAAATTATGGAAAATGAGGTTTCATGGAGTTGTGTTGTTGTCCTTGTTTCATGTTGAAACACTATAATTATATCATAGGAGAAATCTATCCTCCAATTATTATTAAGAAAAAAATCTTGATGCTAAAAAGTTCCTGTTGTTAAAATTATATCTAAACATTTTAAAGGATAAAATTAGAAATAATTGTTTAAAAATATACTAAATCATATAAACATTTTAAAACCTTTTTTCATTTATTCACACCTAAATCTTTATTCCTAAATTTCAAGTAAGCAATCAATTTAAGATATAAATACATTCTACATTAAAATAAATATTTTATATTTATAGGTCTTTGGTTTGTTTCATAAGGCTAATTGAAGTAAAAATTGTAGATTAGATAAATTTAGTGAAATGAGGTTTCTTGGAGTAGTGAAGTTGTCTTTGTTTCATGTTGAAACACTATAATTATATCATAGAAAAAATCTATCCTCTACTAATTTAAGAAAAAAAACCCTAGTTCTATAAAAGATCCTCTTGTTCAAAGTATATCTAAACATTTTAAAAGGTAAAATTAGAAATAATTGTTAAAAGAATACTAACTCATATAAACATTTTAAAAACTTTTTTCATTTATTGACATCTAAATCCTTATTCCTAAATTTCAAGTAAGCAATCAATTTAAGATATAAATACATTCTACATTAAAATAAATATTTTAAATATTTTATATTTATAGGTCTTTGGTTTGTTTCATAAGGCTAATTCTTAAAAATGAAATAAAAATTGTAGATTAGATAAATTTAGTAAAATGCATGAATAATTGACAATTCTTAATTTTTGAACACAACAATTTCAGCCTAATACCATTCGAGTTCCAGTTCCAAATGAGTAAAACTTCTTTATGAATGGAGACCACAGCAAGAAAAAAAATAAAATAAAGAACACTGCATTTCTTAGCAGCTCACTTCTCTCTCAGAAACAGCAAGGATATCGGCATCTTCGCTGAGAAATTTCCATAAAAAGCATGACCAGCAAGGAATAAGCAATTCATGTATTTGATCATCATGAGTTACAACCAATGAGCGCCGCCTATCTTCCAATGACAGACGAGTTGAAGGAAGGATAACTCTCTATAATGCTGTGAAATGCCTTTCCATTGTTCGCCACTCTGTGATTTGCTACTGGCAAAGGCTTTTCTGGTATTGCGGGAATGACAGCCTCTCCCTCCAACATCTTCACTGCCTCTGCCATGCTCGGCCTTAAAGCTAGATTAAATTGAGTACACAAAATACCCACCTTAACAAATCTCTCCATTGCTTTCACCTCTTCACTCTCGTGCATTCTCCAATCTATCAATTCAACTACTCTACTCATTTCCAGGAGCTTCCATGCCCAATCAGTAATAAGGTATTCAGTCGAACATTCCATAGAGATATCCAGAGCCCTTCTACCACTCATGATTTCCAAAAACACAACTCCAAAGCTATACACATCACTTCGATCTGTAAGAATTCCATACAGAGCATACTCATTTCGCTTATTTTTGACACAAGATATGATTCCCCTTCACTTGCCAACCTCTCCAGCCAAAAATAAGCAACATGGGCATTCTTGTCCTTATCCAGTAGAATGTTAGTGGCCTTTATATCTCTATGATATATCGCTGGCCGAACGCCAGAATGTCGATGACATCCCGATTATAATCTTCTTCCTCTGCTCCCATGTCAGCCTTCTCCCGGTGGCATTTCTAAATATGTGTTGATCGAGGCTACCATTGGCAAGGTAGTCATAAACGAGAAACTGTTGGAACCCCTCTTTGTCATCACCGCCAATGCCAAAACCTCACAGAGCCACCAAATTCTTGTGGTAAAGGCTGCTCTAAATCTCTACCTCATTCCAAAAATCTACATCATCATCGACAGAGCACTTCTTCATTCTCTGCATGGCAATCATCTGACCGTCGGGAAGTTTTGTCTTGTACACCATTCCAAAACTCCCCTGCCCGATTAAATTCGTGCAACTAAAATCATTCATGGCTTTCTTTATTTTCCCTTCATTGAACCACACTACACCCATCTTGGGCTTCACGACATTGATCAGAAGGCTTTTCTTCAATAATCTCTTAAAATGCCTCTATTTCATCCTCGCCCTCCACCAGTAACTAAAAATTTGTCTAATGCTCATAGCCATGGTGGTGCCTACATCACCATGATCTTGCAATGGTCAACAATATAGTTGGCTTAATGATGGGTAAAACAGCTTGTACCAACATCACCATGAACACCTCCATTTTCATCGACATTTTGCACTGAGAATGTTGTCGCTATATTATAGAAGGTAGCTATATAAAGTTGCTACAACTCTTAACCGAGTCCAAAAATGCCCTTTCATGTTTGTAGTATCATCTTGGATGCTCAGAATTATCCCCAATTTTGTTTGGAGTGGAGCATCACGATTAAATAGGACAAGGTATCGTAGCAATATATTGGAATGTTGGGCTTCTACGGACAAGTGTTCTTTGCTTTTCAAGATGGATCAATGATTGTGTTGACCATATTAATGGATGGTAGCCACCGATTCTATAGAGACAAAATCTATTGGCGTTGAAATGGCATTTGGAGTATTATACAAAAAAGGGAAGCTTATGTATTTTCTATTGACCGAGGTTGGAAGATTAGTTGAATTGTAAACCAGCGACACCTCCCTCTAGAAAGGACATACATGGAACCAATATTTTATTTTAGATTGAAAGAAATAAAACTATATATTTTATGGCGAATTATAAGGAGGCAAAACACAATTACTTTTTTTTTAATGAATAGTCCTGTTTTATTAATAAATATACTTAGAATACAATTCACAAAAAAGGGGTTAGGGGATACAAGATCACCCCACAAGAGAGTTCAAGCGGCCTAAGCTGTAACTAAACACATGGCATAAGCCAAAAAAAAGAAACTATTAATCATTAAAACCCTAATCATTTCTACGATTGGGGGGCGGGTTGGGCACAGACCAGCTATCATCAGGAGCAACAACAGTAGGGGGATCAGTGGCAGCCTCCACATCTTTGACCTTAGGCCACAGAGGAGAAATCACCAGCACTAGGCAAGGCCATTTTCCAGCATTATCTCAATGAGCACCAGGAGAAGGTGGGCGGAGACCAGCCAGGGCCACCACAGGGTGGGGAGGCAGAGCAGTGCCTCAAGCTACCAGCCCCACCACTGGGAAGGCTGTCATGTCCCTAATTTTCTGGTGACAGTTCGATTTAATTAATTTAATTAATCTGGTTGTCCAAGGACGACTAATTAATTATTTTAATTAAATAAATAAATATTAAAAGATAACCTTGTATTTAATAAAGTGACTTGGAAAATATTTAATAAAGTCACTTGAGGGATAAGATCAAAAAGGTTCTAGAAGTCTCTGGAGAGGATGGAGGGAAAGAATAAATAGGCACCCCGGGGCTCCATTCGAATCAGGCAGTTGATTATCTCTCTTTGATTTTCAGATTGTGATTCAATCACGGGTGCATTGTGGAACCTAGGGTTTTTCGCAATTGTCACAGTTGGCCATTGAGAACGATAACTCTCAATTGGTACACGATTTTGAGGGTGTGAAATATCATCCGAATTATTGCAGATTGGAGGTGACATTCAGTCATTTCATCAGGGCAATAATCTGTGGCCTAAGGCCAAATCCGGAGGATCATTTTGAGAATTGCTATTTGTAGATTTAAGCTTTCGCAAGGTTTGAAATTCATTCTAATTTCAGGTGGCAAGAGGAGTAAGGCGATATCTTCAGCCTTCTATAGAGGAAGACACGGTATGAGCAGATTGGAGGCATGAACGAGTTTCCAAGTTTTCCCTTCCAGCTAGCATTTCCGTATATGGAGCTGTTTGTATAGAAGGCATTTGAAATTATTTGCACAAAGTCTAGCGGAATTTTGGAAGACCAGATTAATGGCATCTGGCCGAGCCATGAAGGAATCGGGCCGCTCATATTGTTGATACTCACCCTTCAATATCCAGAGCTGAGTCATATTTGAGATGACGGCTACAGATAATGGATCAGAGAGATGATTGCCACTTAGATCGAGGTTGCAGTCGGGATTTGAAGGGCTGTACAGTTGGAGAGTTTTTCGCCTCTGTTTAGAAACTGCTCTCCCGTAGCTAACCAAGTGCAGATCGAAGAGTAAGGAACATTTACTGCAGCAGCTCTGTCGAATTCCACCTCCATGCCAAATGCGATGACGACCAAACCCTCGATGTCACCAGCTTGGACCTCGTCTCATCTGATGATCGAGTTACTCCTGTTGCAGCTAATCGCTCCGTCAGTGACTATGATCCGACCGAACAGAGGGGCATAATCATAGTTAAACTTCAACGTGGTCAGGAGTTGAAGTTTTGAGCCATAGCCAAGAAGGGTATCGGTAAGGACCATGCCAAATGGTCACCAGCTGCAACGGTCACTTTTATGTACGAACCTGATATTCATATCAATGAGAACTTGATAGAGAGCCTAGACTGGGTTGATAGCAGTCCCACAAAGGTTTTTAAAATTGATGAAGATACCAATCAGGTGGTTATACATGACGCGGAAGCTTACGCATATGGTGACGAGGTTTTAAAGAAAGCAGAGGTTAGTCGATTTAGACTTGATTATGCATAGTTTGAACAGTCACAAGGAAGTGTACCTATTAAAACCTTAGGTTCGTGCTATTGATCCCTTGTATAAAATACTGTTTGGGTGGCTCACATTCAACCAAGGAGGGATCACCAACTTGAGGGAACCATGGCTAAAGACACAAACAAAATCAGGTTCTCAATAGATCATTAGAATCAATTAAAATTATCAGGCATTGTTATTTTTCCTGTATTACCCGTAGGGTAACTTGTTACTGATACTTGGGTCTGTAATCATTGCACTATTACGAAGGGTTTTCTATTATTGGTGTTCCAGTTATCATGGCATCCCTTGTATAACCATTGCAAGTAGTTTCAGAGACAAATTCATTCCAGCAGTATTAAGTTGTTTGCCAACTATTTGACGAATTGCCACAGTTCAGTATTGGTTTTTAGTGACCTTTATAGCGAGGGATATTTCAGTGGTATCAGAGCACGATTGCTAATTGTTTGACGAAATGTCAAAACTCTGAAGTTTTAAGAAATTTAGTGCTTAAAGAGTCAATCATCCTGTCGGGGATATTTCAGTGGTATCAGAGCGGTTTTCTTGCCATCCTGTGGGGTGAGAACCGAATTACATGAGTGATCAGCACTCTACTTCAACCAAGATGGACAGGTACAACACAAAGTCTCCAAGGACACAATCTCGGACAAGTAATAGATGCAGTATTCAGAGTCAGAATTGTGGAAAGGAGGACTATTCAGGCATTCAGGATGAGCTCAGAAAAATCAAACGTAACATGTCTGAACTGTTGGTTAAACACCACCGTATGCTTGACAGGCTGTCCATCCCAGCTAAGGTGAATAAATCAACTGGATTTCATTTTGACAAATCTTCTCACAAAGCGTTGACTAATACAATGAGAGATGCTACTAGGAACCTTAATGGGGAGTTCGAGAAACAAGTGTGCAACCAGTCAGAGGCTTCAGTTCGGTCACAGGAAGAAGTGGTGAAGGATATTACGCTGATGGATAGTAACTATCAACTTGACACTCAAGTTGAGATAGTTGAATACAGGTTTCCCAAGGGTGATGTCTCATGTACTCAGGGTGGTTTGGTTCCGACAAGCAATGATTACAGTGAAGTGAGTTCAAATGATGATGAAGATGTCATTGTGCATGGTGATGAGATACCTGGTGAAAATGAGCAGACATTGAGCATTTATGATTTTGCTGACAGAGAGTACCAGGCTCAGTTAGATGCTTCGTCACATGAGGATGAGAATGGCAGTACTTCACATGATTTGTCCAGCCAGCTGAAGGTAAGCAGAGATAGTATTGTGGCTTCTTTATCTCATCATGACAGGATGCGGGAGATGTTAGAAGAGCACATCCAGATGATTCAGTTACAAGGAAGACATAAGGGAGTTCAGGCGAATTCTTCTTGCTGTGACTTACATGCAATTGGTGAAGGAATGGGAACGACGAAGTTGAGCTATTTGCATCTTCTATCAGACCGTGATCATCTTCTAAGCCTTACCAAAGATTATTCAGATGCCTTGAGGAGGAAGGAGGAGGAAGTTGTCAAGCTTTCTTGCGAGCTTGAGGACACTCGAGCAACTTTGGCATTACAGGACTGGGAGAGACATGAGAATGAGCATGGCATGGAGCTAAGTTTAATTTCATCTGGTACGTCTAACACTTAGTTTTCTACATTTGACGGATCATATATGGTAGCTAATAATGTTACGAGTTCATCTTGCATTCACATCCAGGATACAAGGACAATGGCAGACAGGTATGTGAAGTTAGTGGGTATTGGTCACATTACTCAGGTAAGGAGTTTTCTTGAGTTACCAGCTGTTTCTTGTTTACGGATATGGACTCGAGAACGTTTCCGCAGCATTTGGGATTCAGTTAACTGGAGATCTTTAACACTTAATGGTAGCAATGATTGTCTGAGTGCTATCATGGATTTGATTAGCAAAGTATACGGTGTTGTCTTTCCTTGTACCAGCAGAACATCCGATGTTGGTATTAGTTTTTATACACCGGTATTGGGCTTGGTTCATATATGTAGACGACCCTTCTTGCTGGAAAGTGTTGAAGGTTTTTCATATTTGGAAGCATGTACAGATGAGTCCCAGGATCGTTTTGACCTTGATGACATCCAGAAGAATGAAGTAAACAGTTTTGAAGATTCAGCTTCCTTGACAGATTCTTTAGGTGCAGATGATTCGCGAGATATGGATGTTAATATTGAGGATACTCCTTTAAGAGCTCCAGAAGAAGCTTGTTGGAGACAGTTCAGCCAAAGCCATCGTGTGACTAGCCAGTTGAAAGTTAGTGAGCGAGACATTGCTATCGCTTGTGAGCATTTTGATACTGCTCGTCAGTTGTTGGCCGTTACTGGTTGGGGTACTTCTATGACAGATGAGTTCTGCGGTGGTTACTTTTCTTTGGCAGAGATTCATGCCTTGCGTGAAGCTGTTCGGATTTTAAAGCAGGATTATTTACGATTGGTAGCCGACCGTGATCACTTGGTTGAGTGGGGAAGTACAGCCTATGAGGCACTCTTGGATCATGAAGAGGAGGTGAGTGAGCTTTCCCAAGAGCTCATAGCGACTACTGAGGCATTAGAGGACACACAGCGAGATCTACAGAAGTCGCAGTTTCAGTTAAAGGAGGTGACCGTGGAGTTGGAGCATTTGCGGTCAAAACCAGCCCCAGACCCAATTCATTTGACTACTGAGGTAGATGACGGTAAGTACACTCCTACAGTTGCTTTTGAGGAGCTTATTGTTGAGACTGACACACATGTTCAGGGTTTGGAAGAAGTTGGTTTTAATGAGTTTGGGATACCGGTAGAGTCCAGTTTCCAGATTGATTCTTCTCAGATAGTTGATAGTGTGGTACAGCTAAGTATGCCACCCTTTCAGGAGGACCAGTTGTGGTGTAAAGGAGAGTATGTTAATGTTTCCTCATATAATTTTTACTGCACTAAACCGTTCATGGTGTATTTGATGGATAGTGCATGTGTTCATTTGCACTCGCATGAAGTGACAGAAGGTGTTCTCATCCATGATACTAGTGTTATTTGCAGATTGGTTGAGAAGATTATAGGGGTCCTTGCTACTATGCTACCTCACAAGGATCTCGAGGAAGGGTTTGTTGAGCAGAATGCACGGGATCCTATCCAGCCTACAGTCACCCGGAGTCAGAGATTGGAGCCATATGTTGATTACCAGTTCAGTGATGATGAGCTAGCAGCAGAATTTGGAGGTTCTTACTGGCATTATACGGTAGGGTACGCTCATCATTTCTCTTTTGACACAGAGATAGAAGATTTTATTTCACGCAGATGTAGATTGGCTCCAGTTTCTTACCATCCATTAGGGGATAGATAGGCACCTTCTTTCGAAAAAAGAAGTGGTAGTAGCAAGTTATTCAGCCTGCAACATCGACACACTCGGAGCAGTTTTTCAGAAATTGGATTTGATGGCAGTAATTCAGGTACCTATGGCTATTGTCATATCTACAATGCAGTTGGGTGCAGCTGTCTTTTTGACAGGGGCTTGAGTTTTGATAGAGTTGATGTTTCAGTTGGCTTGAGTTCTGCAGAATGGGTTCTTCTACTGACATCTACAGTTGGTTTTCAGACGATTTCATCAGAGTTGTCAGTTGTTTGGATGTTGAGTACAGTTTCTCAGATACTGGTATTGATGATTTCTCCATGGGAGTATGATGAGGATTGGGATGATACACAGATTTACATTTGGGACCCAGGCATACTGATTGGTTCATGGTTCAACCATTGCTTGGGGACAAGCAATTTCAATAAGGGCGGACTGTCATGTCCCCAATTTTCTGGTGACAGTTCGATTTAATTAATTTAATTAATCTGGTTGTTCAAGGATGACTAATTAATTATTTTAATTAAATAAATAAATATTAAAAGATAACCTTGTATTTAATAAAGTGACTTGGAAAATATTTAATAAAGTCACTTGAGGGATAAGATCAAAAAGGTTCTAGAAGTCACTGGAGAGGATGGAGGGAAAGAATAAATAGGCACCCCGGGGCTCCATTCGAATTAGGCAGTTGATTATCTCTCTTTGATTTTCAGATTGTGATTCAATCACGGGTGCATTGTGGAACCTAGGGTTTTTCGCAATTGTCACAGTTGGCCATTGAGAATGATAACTCTCAATTGGTACGCGATTTTGAGGGTGTGAAATATCATCCGAATTATTGCAGATTGGAGGTGACATTCAGTCATTTCATCAGGGTGATAATCTGTGGCCTAAGGCCAAATCCAGAGGATCATTTTGAGAATTGCTATTTGTAGATTTAAGCTTTCGCAAGGTTTGAAATTCATTATAATTTCAGGTGGCAAGAGGAGTAAGGCGATATCTTCAGCCTTCTATAGAGGAAGACGCGGTATGAGCAGATTGGAGGCATGAACGAGTTTCCAAGTTTTCCCTTCCAGCTAGCATTTCCGTATATGGAGCTGTTTGTATAGAAGGCATTTGAAATTATTTGCACAAAGTCTAGCGGAATTTTGGAAGACCAGATTAATGGCATCTAGCCGAGCCATGAAGGAATCAGGCCGCTCATATTGTTGATACTCACCCTTCAATATCCGGAGCTGAGTCATATTTGAGATGACGGCTACAGATAACGGATCGGAGAGATGATTGCCACTTAGACCGAGGTTGCAGTCGGGATTTGAAGGGCTGTACAGTTGGAGAGTTTTCCGCCTCTGTTTAGAAACTGCTCTCCCGCAGCTAACCAAGTGCAGATCGAAGAGTAAGGAACATTTACTGCAGCAGCTCTGTCGAATTCCACCTCCATGCCAAATGCGATGATGACCAAACCCTCGATGTCACCAGCTTGGACCTCGTCTCGTCTGATGATCGAGTTATTCCTGTTGCAGCTAATCGCTCCGTCAGTGACTATGATCTGACCGAACAGAGGGGCATAATCATAGTTAAACTTCAACGCGGTCAGGAGTTGAAGCTTTGAGCCATAGCCAGGAAGGGTATCGGTAAGGACCATGCCAAATGGTCACCAGCTACAACAGTCACTTTTATGTACGAACCTGATATTCATATCAATGAGAATTTGATGGAGAGCCTAGACTGGGTTGATAGCAGTCCCACAAAGGTTTTTAAAATTGATGAAGATACCAATCAGGTGGTTATACATGATGCGGAAGCTTACGCATATGGTGACGAGGTTTTAAAGAAAGTAGAGGTTAGTCGATTTAGACTTGATTATGCATAGTTTGAACAGTCACAAGGAAGTGTACCTGTTAAAACCTCAGGTTCATGCTATTGATCCCTTGTATAAAATACTGTTTGGGTGGCTCACATTCAACCAAGGAGGGATCACCAACTTGAGGGAACCATGGCTAAAGACACAAACAAAATCAGGTTCTCAATAGATCATTAGAATCAATTAAAATTATCAGGCATTGTTATTTTTCCTGTATTACCCGTAGGGTAACTTGTTACTGATACTTGGGTTTGTAATCATTGCACTATTACGAAGGGTTTTCTATTATTGGTGTTCCAGTTATCATGGCATCCCTTGTATAACCATTGCAAGTAGTTTCAGAGACAAATTCATTCCAGCAGTATTAAGTTGTTTGCCAACTATTTGACGAATTGCCACAGTTCAGTATTGGTTTTTAGTGACCTTTATAGCGAGGGATATTTCAGTGGTATCAGAGCACGATTGCTAATTGTTTGACGAAATGTCAAACCTCTGAAGTTTTAAGAAATTTAGTGCTTAAAGAGTCAATCATCCTGTCGGGGATATTTCAAAGGTGATGGCGGGAGGCCTGTGAGCACGAAGTGTGCGAGTCGTGGCCTGAGGAGTGGCGCCACTGCCGGCAGCCACAATGTGTCGAGGTGTCAGCCGAGGCATCTGGAGGTACTCGAGCCATAGTGCAAGGGGCATTGCCCCAGTGGTTGAGCAGCTCCTACAAGTGAGCAACTTCCAGGGAAACTTTGTTAGCTTGCACCTATATCTGCATAATAACATTGTTACAAATACAAGCTTTAGTGTACATTGTTGCAATGTTAACATCCAAAAAGTTGTGTGTGAATAAAATAACATTTCTATCTTTCCATAGAGTAAACAAAATTTCCATCCTGAATGTATGCCAGATCTGGGAGTACTTTTTGGGAATTCTAGGGGAATCACCCAGCAAGATCATGTGCCATGAAAATGGTTCGGGCCTAAAGGGCTTGAAAAAATCATGAATCTAGTGCCAGTAATTCTGTACACATTTACAAAACCAGAAAATATGTAGAAAGGACTTAGGCTGACTATAGAAGGGACATCTGGGATTAGGAACCCTTTGGATCCATGCTTGAGTTATAAATCTATTCAATTAATTGGATATGAAAAAAGGAGTAAGTGAATAAAATGCAAATGTAGGATTTGATTTGGACATTTGTGACTAAAAAATGAGGTGAGTCGGTGACTATGTTTCATGAATTCAAAATTTATATGTGAATATGGCTCACTAAGACTTCTTTACTCAGCGTTTAAGTTTTTCTAATGTGGATTTGATTTTAACTATTTGTGGTTTTTTTTTCATCGTTTTAATGTATAATTAATTTTTATAAAATCTCAATTAGTATATATAACTGAATGTGATTTTTTTCAATTTTTTTAGTTTTTCTATTTAAAAATATACAATGTTCTTATTGTCTATTGTTAATTATATAAATGTCTAATTGTTCTTAATTAGTAGTTGCACACTTTTGTACTTTTACAATGATAAGTAAATAGGTGCTTGTTAAAAAAAACTATAGGTAGGTGTTTGATAACTTCAAAATATAACCTCATGTACTAAATCAAATTATAAATAATTTTTATTTTAAAAAAGTATTTAACAAAATATTTTAAATAGATGAAAAATATTATTTATTTATATTCAATTTATAACATATGAATATAATTATTATTTTTAAATCTCCACTAAAACAAATCTGTTATGAAAATCAATTGGAGAAATAAAAATAAAAATATTTAAACAAATAGCAACCCAATTACATACTCCCAAAAATATCCTATTACCTAGATGAATTATAAAAACTAAAAATTAATATTTAATAATAAAAAATAGCAATTGTCATCAAACACAATGGTGAGTTTGGAGGGGTCAGTGGAAGGGCAGCATGATGATGCTGGTTCGAATGTGAAATTACCAAGTGGGAAAAATGGTGATGGTGAGCACGATGCTAGATGTCCAAAGGAATTTGCAAGGGCATCTTACCTTACTACAAGCTTTATTACTAATAGTATTATGTTCCTAGAATCTCTGGCTATTTCCCTTGAATCTTCTTGAAGCATGGTGTTGTGGTGACTCCGCCTGGAGTGTCTGAGATTGTAGTCCCACTTTCCTCATGTGTTGCTTCTAGTTCTAGCAAGGGGGGTCCTATGGAGCCTTCAAATGTGCGCTATGGGGGCCTTGTGAATGGGACATTCAAGTGGGAATGAAAAGATTGGGGGAGATAAGGCTGAGTGAGTAACCAAGTTGGTGTGAAGGTGAGTCGTGAGGTGTAGTGTTAGGCTAATGATCCCGGTGCTATGCATCAACTCCGGTTCGAGTCACACTAGGTTTACCACAAACCCTTTATAAGGGTGAGTGAGTAGCCGAGTTGGTGTGAAGGCGAGTCGTGAGGCGTAGTGTTAGGCTAATGATCTCGGTGCTACGCATCAACTCCAGTTCGAGTCACACTAGGTTTACCACAAACCCTTAAAGGGTGAGTGAGTAGCTGAGTTGGTTTGAAGGCGAGTCGTGAGGTGTAGTGTTAGGCTAATGATCCCGGTGCTACGCATCAACTCTGGTTCGAGTCACACTTGGTTTACCACAAACCCTTTTAAGGGTGAGTGAGTAGCCGAGTTGGTGTGAAGGCGAGTCGTGAGGCGTAGTGTTAGGCTAATGATCCCGATGCTACGCATCAACTCCGGTTTGAGTCATACTAGGTTTACCACAAACCCTTTTAAGGGTGAGTGAGTAGCCGAGTTGGTGTGAAGGCGAGTCGTGAGGCGTAGTGTTAGGCTAATGATCCCAGTGCTACACATCAACTCTGGTTCGAGTCACACTAGGTTTACCACAAACCCTTTTAAGGGTGAGTGAGTAGCCGAGTTGGTGTGAAGGTGAGTCGTGAGGCGTAGTGTTAGGCTAATAATCTTGGTGCTACACATCAACTCCGGTTCGAGTCACACTAGGTTTACACAAACCCTTTTGCCAATAGTGGCATGTTGTGATGGTTAAGTTGTTGTGTTGTTATCCTTGCCATCAAGTTTCAAATCTCATGGGGATGAGGTCCCCCATTTGTGTCCTCACTGGTTCATAGCTCCAGGTCAAAGTGTTTACCCCTCTTTAAAAAAGAAGAAGAAAAGATTGGGGGAGATTGTTTGGGGCCACCTTGAATAAAATACCTTCATGTCTGGTCGAACCAATCAAAGTGGGATGCTAGAATAGGGAGCTCTTGATTTTTATTCCATACTCTCTTTTGGATTCTTCTATTTCAGCTTTGGATTTGATGCTCATATGTAAGTTTCTTGGATCTAGTCCCAATATTGAGGAAGTTCATTCCCATGTTAAAAAGATGGTATCTGCAAGGCCAAAGATTGTAGCTCTTCCCAAGGGCTTCTTGTTCTTTAAATCCTCTAATAAAGAGGATTGTAATCAATTTTTTTGTCAAGGTCCTTAGTTGATTGGAAAAATAGCCCTATCTTTTCAAAAATGTGCTCCTAAATGGACCTTTGAGGATAATTTTTTGCCTATGTCCTAGTTTGGGTCAGACTCCCTGGGTTACCATTGGATTTTTGAAATGAAGTAGTTTTTAAAGGTATCGTTGCTTATTTTGGTCAATTGTTGGTTGTTGATCAGTGTACAATAGTTAGATCTAGGTTGGTCTTTGTTCGTATTTGTGTCAATGTTTATAGACTAGAAAACTTGTCGTCTAGTGTAACGATTAACTCAAAGTAGGGGCTTCTCAAATAGGAGGTCAAATTTGAAACCCTTCCGTTTATTTTTTTAATTTGCAATAAGATAAGTCACTAAGCTAAAAATTATCCTAAAAAATAAAAAACACTCCTCAACCTCATCTTCCCCCTAGACAAAAAATGAATGGATCCATAAGTAGGCTCCTTTCCCCAAGAGGCACTCTAAGGTGGAGGTTTTGAGTCAGGTGAATCAAAGTATTCTTGTCTCTCTTAAGGTAATGAGTGTGGAGGATTCTCTTGTTGATCCAAATCTCACTAGTGAAATGTTTCCTCAAAGACCTCTAGAAGTAGGTAACCTCTCCTCTGAGGTTGTGGCTGACGCTTTTGATACTGAGTTGCAATTAGAGTTGATGCATTCTTAGAGGGTGAATATTTTGGAGGATAGGGTTCTTCTTGAAGATGATTTGATGGATGATGAATCTAAGGAAGAAGTTGGTAATGACTAGATTATTTAGGCTCAAAAGAGTTAGTTGAGGGTGTTTTGGTGGGTTCCCCTTATTCTAATGGGCTCATTCAAAATTGCCAAGTGGTGCTACCTTGACCTTTTGTCAAGTGTAAATGTGGTTGTGAACTTTCTAGAGCTTAAGGTTCAACCCTAGAAGCTCTCTGACTCAATTGGGATCCTTTTTAAGGTCCCAGATACTTATTTCTCTCTAGAGGGCTACTCGTCAAAAGCATCAGTTAAGATGAACTCTTTGCTTTCCTCTTCTAAGCAACCTTGGCAGTTTTTGAATAATAGGAGAAAAGTTAAGCAATGAATGCCTTCTTTTATCAATAAAGTGGCCATCAATCTTATCGAACTGGATGTGGGAGGCAAAAAATCAAGTCCTGGCAAAAAAATAAAATAGAAGCTCGTGACTCACACAGTAAACAAGATATTGCAGATGGGAAATAGAGAACCATATAGGAGATCTGCTTTGCTAATTCTAAATGGAGATTATTTCCTAGAATATTAAGGGATTGAATGACCCTCATAAGCAAGATATACTGAGGAATGTGATTCGGGATCATGAATCAGATCTGTTGTTAATCCAAGAAGCTGATATGACTAAAGAAAAAGTTGAGGTCCTATCTCTCTTTAAGAATGGAAAAGTTGTTGGGTGTGATTTTGAAGGAGTCTTAGGAGGTGTGGCTATCTTCTAGAATTATTTCCTTCTTCAAGGTGAGGTCCTTTAAGCTAAAAAAAGAATCATTTGTATTAATTTTTCTCATATTAGAGATAATTTATCATAGATTCTCTCTAATGTCTATGCTCCCAATTAAAAAAATGTGAGGTTGGCCTTCTTGGAAAGGTTGTGGACTTTTAGAAAATCTATCATTGAAATCCCATGGTTGGTTATGGGTGATTTTAACTCTCCGTTGAACAATAATGATAAATTGGGAGGCATTTCTACCCAAGCTCATATGGATGGAAGGCTAGATATTATGCACTTCATCCATCTACATGATTTTCTGAATGTAGATCTCAAAGGTTGCTCCTACACATGGTCCAATCATCAAAATGATAAGCAACTCATTGGGGTAATGCTTGATAGAGCTCTTATTTTGGGTGATTGGTTTAATAGATTCCACTATTCTCTTTCTTCTATCAATAAGATAGGGTCTGACCATTTCTTGATTTCTATATTGGCTTACCCCTTGGTTGTCAAGCATAATTTTCACTTTAGGTTTGAAAGGATGTGGATGGAACACCCCAATTTTTATAATCTTATTTAGGATTGCTGGAATATGAAGGTTAAAGGGTTATCCATACTCAAGATATCTAAAACACTTAGTCATGTTGAAAAAAAGTGAAATCTTGGAACAAGGAGACCTTTGGGGATATTTTCTCCAAAAAAATGTTATTAAAAATGGTCTGAATGAAACTCAAAGGTCTATTCATGATGAAGGGGATTCTCATGGTTATATAGACATGGAAAAGGAGCTGCTAGTGAAGTATCATGATATTATTACCAAAGAGGAGATTTATTGGAGACAAAGGTCAAGATCCCTCTAGATTAAGGCTGGAGATCAGAAAACTAGGTTTTTTCATCTCATTGCTTCTAAACAATAAGATTTTAAAAGAATTTTGAATATATTCACAAAGAAAGGAGATGTGCATTCAGATGGGAAATCTTTTAGTCTTTTGTGGATTTCTTTTATAATATATTCAAAAAAGATAATAAGCCTTTCCCCAATAGTCAGAACTAGGTTCTAGTGGCTATTCCTTCTTTGTTAGATGACATTAATAACCAAATTTTTGTTTCTATTCCATCTGTGGTGAAATTCATAAAGCGGTGTTTTCTATTGAAGGAGAGAAGTCCTTGGGGGTCAATGGATTTCCTATGCTCTTCTTTCAACACTTCTAGAGGTCAATTTGGTCAGAAGTATGTGCGGTAGTTAAGGAATTGTTTGCGTCCAAGAAATTGCTTAAATAACTCATTTCTACCTTCATTATTTTGATCCCTAAAAAAGAGGGTATTATAATGGTGGAAGATTTGAGACTAATAAGTTTATGTAACTGTATTTATAAGGTGTTTTCTAAAGTCCTTACCTCTAGATTGTCATTTATTTTTCCTTTTATTATTTTGCCTCAATAGAATGGGTTCGTGTTAGGCAAGAAAATTTTGGATTCCATTATTAAAGTCCATGTGGTGATTCATTCTACTAATAGTTAAAATTCTCAAGGTTTTCATGTCAAGCTATATTTATCCAAAGCTTATGATAGAGTTTTTGTGATGTGGAGCCTAATCAAACTCAGAGGTTTATCCGACGTGGTTTCCCTCCAGATTATTTCTACGGGGGTTTGGAGGCAACACCTCCAAGATAGGGTCAATGGGTAGCACCCTTGTGGAGTCTTGGGGCAATGCCCTAGGTGCACTCCTTGTTGCAGTACAAGGTTGGGTCGAGGGGTAATGCCCCCACAAGGGTTTTCGGGGGCAACACCCCTAAAGCCAAAAATAACCCTAGTATTGTAAAGGGTGTCAGCTACTAATTTTCTATTGGACGACTTATTCTAGCCCTAATTATCTAAGTGAAAAAAGCTTGGATAAAATGGCATAGGATTAGGCATTTCATAATGTATGGTGATATTGTAGCTTTGTGCAGCGGTATTGGGCTATAAGGGATTGCAAATTGTAATCACTAGATAATAATAATATTGGACTTGATGTTGGTGGACGTAGCCCATGGATTGGGTGAACCATGTTAAATATTTGTGTCTTGTGTTCTCTTCTGTGTGACTTATTATTTTTTGATATTGGTTATATTTCTTTCTAACTATTATGTTTGTTTGTGGTTAATCTTAACAAGAGTTGACTAGGACTTTATGTTCAAAGTTTTGAAGAATTTTGGTTTTGAGGATCCTTTTATTCAGCTTGATTCCCAGCTGGTTGGGACTTCCTCATCTACAATTATTATTAATGGGTCCTCTTCTAATTTCTTCAAATCTTTTAGAGGATTGAGACAAGGAGATCCTCTATCTCTCATTCTTTTTTGGATCATGGTGGAGACCCTTGGTAGATCAGTCAGTGTTCATGTATCTAAAGGGTTGATACTTGACCTCAAACCGTCTTCTAATGACCATACTTGCTCTCGTGAGTAGTTTTTTGATGACAGGATTATGATGGGAGAAGCAACAATAAAATAAAATAGAAGCTTTAAAGAATTCCTTCAGGTGTATAGAATGGCATCGGGTTAGTTAATCAATTGGGACAAAATATCTATCTTTTTTTACCAGTTAATAACTTGCCTACCTCCTATTTCGGGCTTCCTTTAGCGCTGAAACCTTTGGAGGCCTCCTCAGCTAAGCTGGTTAATAGATTCAGTGCAAAGTTGGCAGGTTGGAAAGGGGCGCTACCTAACCAAGCAGGAAAACTTCAACTTCTGAAGTCAACTTTACAAAATTTACTATTCTATGATTTTAGATTGTTCAAAATGTCATTTTGTCTTTTAAAGGGGAAAAGATGTATCATTTAGTGAAGATCTTGCATGGCATTTTACAAGTTTCCAAGAAATCTTGGAATTAAGTCTTACTCAAATAAAATTATTGATGTCACCCGAAAAATAAATTTGTACAAGCTCTTTAAGGGATAGTCTGAACAACTTCTACAATCTCCACAAACTTCCTTTAGCACTTTATGTTTCTTGTTACACACAAATGGTATTGGCTTTAGTAAAATTTTAAACAACAATATCCTTGAGGTAACTCCCTTGCAATCATCTCCTTGATTTCCTTAGCTCCAAATACTATCTTACACAACAAAATAACATGCATCCTTCCTTACTCGTGGCTTAGATAGCATGACAATAATTGCAAACACATAACAAGTAGATTACTGCAAATTGGACCACTAAAATTCTAGCTGGCCCAAGCATTATATTTATAGGCAAGTATATCATAAATATATAAGCATACTTAGATATAACATTTGTTAAATGTATTTCCTATTTAAAGTTTTGAGGTGTTTTAGCTTTGGCAATCTCTTCATCCAATCAGTTAACTAGCTTATTAGTAATTCTTTTTAATGTTGTTATTCTTAATGGATCTTCCTCTATTTTTTTCAAACTTGCAAGAGGGATAAGGAAAGGATACCCAATTTCTCCCATTCCATTTGTTATTATGGAGGAAACACTTGGTTGTTTTATGAATAATAGAGTTGAAACTAGGAAGAGAGTGATGATCAAACCATCTTTGTCTAATTCGGTCTACTCTTGTGAATAATTTATTGATGATACAAGAGGATGGATGAGTCCTCTCTCAAGGAAGCTAAGACTTTCAAAGATATTCTCTAGATCTATACTGAGGCCTCTAGTCAGGTGGTCAATTGGGGAAGAAGTTATTTGATCTTTATCAATACTTTGGTCCCTAGACAAGTGAAGATTGTGAATATCTTGGGGTGTAAGATTAATAATCTCCTAATATTCTACCTTGGTCTTCCACTAGGGCTCAATCCTCTGAATTATTTTTTGTCTTCTTTATTTGATATTTTTAATTAACAACTTGTTGGCCAGAAAGGTGCTTTGTTGAGTCAGGGTTGAAAATTTTAGCTAATTAAGCCAAGTTTGAAAATCTCCCTATTTATGCCATCAATTTGTTGAAGATTTCAAATAATTTTATGGGGTTGAGAAGCAAATGGGGTCACTAACATATTAAAAAATTTGGTGGTTAGTAACATATCTATCACCTCTTGAAATGATGGAGCACAGATGGTAATAAAAATTTAAAATCCCTATTAAATCATGATAAGATGCATAGTAAAGTTATTAACTTATCAAATATTGCTATCAATGAAGGGAAAGTATCGAAACACTAAATTTAATGATGATGATACTTTGGCAAGTAAAAATCCCAAGAAAAGGTTTAGTTGCCTCACTTTGTGGGTGTTTATTTTTCAGTCGTGTATAATCATTCTTCCTAAATTTTTGAGAATGTTGCATTGAGAGTGAATTTGAAGAGTTTTGTCTCTAAGTCTGGTATAATGGGAGGCAAACTAAAAATAAGGGAGTTGAGGAATTGTAAGAAATGGATAAAAGAAAAAATGGTCTAGGAGAAACTAAAAAATGGTGGTATTGTTTGATATTTGAATAGGATGAATGACTCCTTGAAGCCAAAGATAATAGAAAAATTCATCAATAGTTGGGGCTCTGGAATGATCATGATGGTCAGAAGGAAATCATAGCTGAACCTTGAGGTAAGGGTGAACATTATGTAGTTGAATACCAAAGGTGTGCATTTTTATCATAACAAGGAAATTTTTGATGTTTCTATTAGAGTGTTTATGGAAGAAGATGTCAGGAACTGGTAAAGGGAAAAAGGGAGGTGTATGTTGTTTCTTCGATTAAGCTTATGTAGAAAAAGGTGTTAAAATTTATTATGGAGTACATAGCATTTGATAGGAACTATGATAGATCTCATATCTACCATTTCATTATGCCAAATCAATTTAGGTATAAGAGGAGGGTCAACTTTCACTTTTACTTTCTTTGTTCATTAACAAAGAGTATCAATGCCTTTATGGCAAGAAGCCCAACAAGCCTAACTTGTATAAAGGGCGTATGCATTTGATTTTTTAGTATATGTTAAAAAATAACAAGGAATATTTAGTGTCATCTATTCTAGAAATTAAGGAAACCTTTTGAGCCTTAGTAGTAGTAAAGGTAAGGGGAAATAGATAATGACAGATCTAGAAGATGTTTCTCTAGAGATGACCAAAAGAAAGAAGTAAATAGTTAACTATAAAGAGACAGAAATAGCCCTATCAAAGGGGGAATGTTTTGAAGAAGAGCTTAAGGAAAAATTTTTTAATTAGGGTTTGACTATTATGGAGACAATTGAGGAAGGGAAGAGTGAGGATTCTTATGGGTCCATTGAAATTCTTTACAAGCCCTCTAGTACCACTCAATCTCTTGTGTCTTCCCAATCTATATAGAAGGAAGATCCATCCCCTGCCAAGAAGAGTGACAAGAAGAAAGAAAAAATTGTGGATGAGAATGAAGAGGATATTAAAAAGGAGGCCCTCCACCTAGTGGATTGTGGGGAATCTATTGAGCATGATGTCTAGATTTATCCTCAACGCTCTGCAGAGAAATTAAATAAAAGATGAGAACAAAAGGAAGGTGAGAAGGACTATTGAGACTAAGAAATAGGACAACAATGAGAGAAACTATTTGATGCTCAAATGGTGGACCTATGTGAGGTTAACATTAAATTGTTGAAGGATGATTTGAGGGATGTTAAGGTCAATTGTCCCTTTGGGCTTTTACAAATAGTGCAATCTATTTCTTTTTATACTTTTTGGATGGATAAATGGACTTTGAACTCCTTTAAGACACTAAACCTAAAATAGAGAGCTATTCAAGATAAGATGGAAGAATCCAAAGTATAGTGGTGGATGGGAGTGAGAAGGTTAATGCAGGGGATAAGGGTAATAAAGATTAAGTATTTGAGGACATCAAGGAATGAATCAACAAAATGGAAAATTTGGTTAATTGTGTTACCAATAGTTGTTAGGGGTTAATGGAGGTGACTATGAATTTCTTGAATAAGTTGGTGGGGAAGGTGGACCAAAATTATATAGTAAGTTATTGGTTCATGATCTAGAGACATGTAAAGAAAATGGGGATACAACAAGTCTAGGGAAAAATACCAGAATGAATATGAGAAAGAAGAAGTCAACTGGCGCTATTCCTAATCAAGAATCTACATTAAAGAAACCATTTGTAGAGGGTAAGTGCACAAAAATGGCGGACCAAAAAGGGGGTATAAGTTGCCACTTTTTTCTAAAATTAGACAAATCTAAAATCTAGCAAGAAATGGAAGATAGTTGGACTCAATAAATTTAAAGATATTATAAAAACAAAAGTTGTTCCTCTGAACCTAGTTTTTAAACTACTAATGTTTTTGATAAATGGTGGAGTTTAAGACCCTCAAAAAGGGGGAGCACACAAAGTGGTCTTGTTTTTTGAGTGAATTTATAACATAGTGTCAAATGTGCTCCCCCTAAAATCTTTTTTAAAAATTGAATTTTTTTAATAATTCTTGTGAGGAGATAGATAACACTACATGTAGTTTATCGCAAATTTATTTGGTAATTTATTTACTCTATATTTGATTTATTATGAATTTTTAAAGTGAAATCATCTCAAAAACATTAAATTTTGTTGCGACACCCCTAAAAATAATTGAAGACTAATAAATAAATAAATAAATAAATATTTTAATTGTGTAGAATGGATTCTAGTTTCAAAAAATATAACTTGTTGCAAGAAATGATGAAAGAATGAGAATCTATTCCCAAAATACTACAAGTTGGTTTAGGATAAAAATTAGACATGCATTGAAAACAAATTAGTGTTGAAAGGCTTAACATACTCTGAATTCAAAAAATATATATAGTTAGATAGCTAACAAGGAGATAAATAATCTTGTGTAACTTGATTCTCTCATTATAAAACCACGAAAAAACTTGATGGATGCCACATAACCAAATCTACATTTTTTGTGTATACTTATTGGAAATCATGTCTAAGACCTGTTTCAGATGTCCAAGCCTTTGGGTTGGATATCCAAGGAAAATTAAACCCCTAGGATTGGAAATCTTCAATGAAGACCATAGTGTGTATGCGCTATAGTGCGTACAATGCATACACATTATTTAAATTTAAAAATTTTGCAATTTGTTTCTATTTTTTAATAATGCGTACACACTATTTAAATTTGAAAAATTGGTACTTGTTTCCTATTTTTAAATAGCATGTACGTACTATAGTGTGTACACGGACTATGTTTTTCCTTGTCTGAGCCTATCGTTCAAGAAATAGAAAGCATGGTGCATATGAACTATGTCTTAGATTGGGGAAAAACAAAAAGTACCAACTTTTTTGTCCCCCATATTTGTGTACATGCCATAGAATTAAAGAGCTCATGGATGACCTAATCAAGGAATTGGCGTGAATTCAGGCACACTGATAGTTCTTGTCTTTTGGTTTCTTGTGTTTGTTGTTATTTTATTAACAAGTTTTTGTTGCATGATTGTAGGATTTTTCTTGTTGGTTTTGTAGTGGGTGTACTGGTTCTTTTAGGTACTATTTTATTTTTTGATTGAATTGTTGGATCTAAGGTTTTAACTCTTGGGGTTTCAGGTCCCTTATAAAAACCCAACTTTAACTCTTAGTCAAAAAGATTTATTAAATGAACTTAGATGTAGATGGTGGTTTTTGGTTGTGGATAGATGGGAAAAACTGCACATGTATTTCATAAGTTTCTAGTATCTTCTTCTTTGTTTGTGTCAACCAATTGGTTGTAATAATTAATTATTTTTATAATATACTCATCCCCATTCTAGAAATTAAATTTTTGGATTGTAGTTAACAATAAATCTTCACTAATTATCCAGTGAGAAACACATATAGGAACCAAATTCTTAACATCAAATTAAGATTGAATTAAATTAAGTGAGTTTGATATGAAATTTGAAACAAGTTGATGATAAATAATGAAACTAAGAATATTAAACATTAGTTTACAAAGAAACTAAGAATATTAAAAAGCATGAAAATTGCCATCTATAAAAACATACTAAAATGTAAAAAATCTAATTCAAAATATCTTCCTTATATATCAAAAAATATGTTAACATATGACATTATTGACCCTTTCCAATTACTTAAAACTAAAATTCTAATCAATAAATTGACATAATGGAACACCGAAAAATAAAAACCTTATAATAATTCAAACAAATTGTTTGTTACCTTTAAAGTTGTTTCCCAAAATAGTAAAAAATAAGAAGAAAGGTTCTATATAAAATAACAGATAAAAAGATAAATAGACAAGACTAGAAAAGATGTAGGGAACATGTAGGGTTGTATTGGAGTGGGAGAGTCTTGTCGATAATGTAATTCTTCAAGTAATTTCCTAAGCAACAATTCTTCTTGTGATGTCTTTGATGAGCCAATATATTCATCTTTTGTCCATGAAAGTGATACCATTGATTTTTTCTTTCTACTCCATGAAATTGGTCATGATCAGAGATGGAATATATATCCTAAAGTTGATTTTCTATCATCAATGTCACCTACATAATCAAAATCTCTATATCCAACTAGAGTAGGTTCTCCTCTATATTTTTATTCAATGCCAAGCTAGTGAGTACCCTTAATGTATCTTAGTATTCTTTTGGCTGATTTCCAATGTTCAATGTGTGGATCTTCCATGTACTTGGATACAATACCAATGCAATATGCAATAAATGGTCTAGTTATAGTAAGATATAAAAGATTTCCAACAAGCTACCTATAAAATTTTTCATCTACCTTCTTTTGAGTAGAGTTAGTACTGAACTTCAATCCTACTTCACATGCTGCTTTATATGGTTTAAAATCACTCATTAAATTTCTTTAGTACATCAAGAGCATATTTAGGTTGAGAAAGCATGATCCTTCCTTCTTTTCATACTCGTATGCCCAAAACATAGTGCATTAGCCCTAAATCAATTATTTCAAAAATAGTTTGAGTTGATTTTTAGTTATCTCAATATCATGTGTGTGATCTCTTATGATAATCAAGTCATCCACATACAATATAATGATAACAACTTTATCATCACCATATTTTACATACACATCTAGATCAGCTTTACTTCTTTTCAATCCAACATCTAGAAGGTACTTATTTATTTTGGAGTACCATGCCCTTGGTGCTGGCTTGAGACCATAAAGTGATTTTATTAATCTACACACCAAATTTTCTTCACTGTAATTAATAAATCCTAATGGTTGTTGCATGTAAATTTCTTCTTTTAAGTCAATATTATGTGTGTCATCTCTTGTAATAATCAAGTCATCCACATACAATACAATGATAACAACTTTATCATCATTGTATTTTACACACACATCTGGATCAACTTTACTTCTTTTAAATCCAACATCTAGAAGGTACTTATTTATTTTGGAGTATCATGCCCTTGGTGCTTTCTTGAGACCATAGAGTGATTTTATTAATCTACACAGTAATTTTTCTTCATTGTACTTAATAAATCCTGATGGTTGTTGCATGTAAATTTATTCTTTTAAGTCACAATGCAAAAATGCACTTTATAAATCCATTTGAAAAAATTTCCAACCAAACTTTGTAGCTAAAGAAACTATTGCATGAATGGAAGTCATTTTGGCAACTGGAGCAAAGTTTTCAGTATAATCTATACCTTCTATTTGCGATAAACCTTTAGCCAGTAACCTTGCTTTGTATTTTTCAATAGCTCCATCTTATGTAAAATTTTTCTATAGGTCCACTTGCAACCAACCATATTTTTTCCTTTTGGAAGTGTTGTTAGTTTGCATGTTCAATTCTTTATCAAAGAGTGGTATTCTTCTTGCATAGTTGCTTCCCATTCATATTTCGCTTCTTCATATGTGCTTGGAGTGTCAACCTACATCATGTTAGTCATAAGAGCATAGTTAGAAAACATATTTCTAGGACCTTCTTGATAAATTTCTTGGATGCATCTAGATTTCCTTGGATTTTCATTATCACTTTCACCTTATTCTTCAACTTCTGTCTTTTCTCCTGTAGTAGTTTGCACACCTTGACTTTGACCATTGATAGAAGTAGACATTTCTTCATCAATCAAAATTGGAAAGAAAGATAATGTTGGGAGCTATCATCCTTAATATATTCATCAAACCATACATTTCTTTTAATATATATTTCATTTGTATTAAGATTGTATAACCTATATCCTTTTGATTCATCGCTATATCCAACCATTATGCACTTATCACTTTTCCTTTCAAGTTTGCTTCGTCTCTCATCAAGAATGTGAGCATATGAATCACAACCAAAAATTCTAGAATGAGATACTGTAGGCTTTCTTCCACTCCATGTTTTTTTTGGGTTATGTTCAAAACTACCTTAGTAGGTGTTCTATTCAAGATATGTTTAGCTTCTAGACATCTAGAGTGAAGCATACACCTAGTCATTTCTATTATAGTTCTATTTTTTCTTTTAGCAACCCCATTTTTTTGGGGTGAATAAGAGATAGTTGATTCCTTATTTATGCCATGCTCTTTAAAAAAAATCTAAAAAGGACTTATTCATGTATTCAGTCCCTCTATCAATTCTTATTATCTTTAAATAATTTCCACTTTGTTTTTTAGTCAAAGCTTTAAACTCCTTAAATTTTTGAAACACCTCACCATTATTTTGTAAAAATTACACCCAAATTCTTCTACTATAATCATCCATAAAGGTGAGAGCATACCTTGATCCTCCAATTGAAGGTGTTTTAAAAGGACTCATTACATCACTATGAACTAGATGTAGAGGAGTTTTGGTCTCCATGATTTATCTTGTGGGAAACTTTCCACATGTTGTTTTCCCATTGCACATCCTTCACATACCTTTGGATTTGATGATATCTTCGGAAGCCCATGCACCATTTGTAATCTCTCCATAAGCTTGAGACTTTGAAAATTGACATGCCTAGAAATTCTTGTGCCATAACCTACTCATATCATCATATTGGGCAATAGCACACATATGTTTATCTCCACATTTAGAAGCAAATTCTTGAAACTTATATTATCCATTCTCCATTTTTCCAATTGCAATAACTCTATAATTATCATTGACATCTTTGATTAAACATTTATCATTGTAGAATTATATTTTATATCCTTGACTTACAGTTTGAGATATTGAAAGTAGATTTGTTTTTAATTCGGGGACTAACTTCACATTTTTGAACAAGCCATTTTCAACCTTGACATTACCAGTCCCTTTAACTTCTAAAGCACTATTATCTCCCAAATATATATTCTCTATATTATTTTCACTTATTGATTCAAATTGTTTCTCATTATGAGACGTGTGTTGTGTAGCACCAGAATCAATAACTCAATCATCTGTGAAAGTATTATTTTCTTTAAGTGCAACACAAAATGCATTTCTTTTAGAATCACCAAATTTTGAAGAATTATTAATCTTCTTCTTTATACCTCTCTTCTTCTTGAAACATTCATTTTCCTTATGACCCATTTTTCGACAATAATTACATTTCTATTTACTTCTATTATGATCTATAGATGAAACACTTTAATTTTCATACTTCCAATTTCTTTCTTTAGATTGTTTATCTTGTGTTTTCTTATAATATTGTTTTTCCTATCATTACAAATGCTTGAGATTCACCATAATATGACTCTTTTTCTTTAACTTGTATGTTCTCTTCTTAGACTATCTTAGCACGCAATTCTTCAGATTTAATACTTTTTAATTTATCCATAGTATCTACACCCCTTATAAATGATTGATAAGATCCTAGAAGACTTTGTAATATAATTTGCACAAAATCTTTACCTTCTATATCTTTTCCAAGAGAAGCAAGATCATTTTTTTTTCCTTTAATTTACTTAAATGTGGAACTATCTCTTATGAGCTTGATAATTTCATATTATATAACTCAATAGTGAGTGATAAGATTCATACATCACTTGAATTTTGATATAGATGCTTCAAAATTTCTCATACTTTGAGTCTGCTTCTCTCATTACGAACTTCTAGAAAAACCTCCTCTAAAAGTGAGCTTGATTAGAGCTGATGCCTTTTTGTCCCTTCTATCCCAATTATCTTGATCCTTTCCTAGATTTTTAGGCCTTTGTTCAGTACCAGTCACAATTTCATAACAATTTTGAAGAGTTAGAGTGATTTCAATATGAGATACTAATCATAATAAAAAATTTCCATTCAATTTAACTATGGGAAAAATCACACCAAGTGTTTCCATTATAAAATTCTCTCCTTTTTGGATGAGAATGAAAGAGATTTCAAAAGAAATTCAAATTGAGATTAGAGTTTTCTCACCAAATTGTTAAGAAAACTTTTATCTTGCTGCAATATTCTTTTTTGCTCATAAAAAACCATGTTGATGTTGCTCACTCCCAGCTTGCAAGTATAAATATTCATAACAAAAATAGCATATATTCACAACCCCAAAAACAAAAAGTTCTCTAATACCATGATGAATTATTTCAATAAAAACAGAGCATAGAGAATAGCAGTAGAAAAATAGGGCAAAAAATTTGGTTGCAGAGTCAAAATAAAATGAACAGATATGCACATTATAAATTGAAACTTTATTAACATAGCACACTCCAATTTTTCTACATACACTTGTGAGGGGAGGCTTCTATATTTATAGATTTTTTTGCAACCTCTAGAAGATTCTAGAGTCAGCTACAATGGAGAAAACAAAGAAAATCTAGAGTCTTCATTTCTATTTGTTCAAGAGTTTTTGGAAGGCATAATAAATGTCTAACTACCACAATTGTACATAAACATTATTCTAACACATTGTTTGATTTTTATGTACTAAGTATGCATTGAAATATGCTCCATGCAAGGTTGGCATATATGTATATTTTAGCATCCATATTCATTACTAGAATGATATTAACGGTAAGTTACCTGCTATTGAATTTCTTTATCATTTTAGTTGTTCTAGCTTCACATACAAAGCTCGAAAGTTTTGAGAGGTTGGAACTAGTTGAAATGACATGTTATATATTTTATACTAGTATATTGAAAGATTAAAAAAAAAATCAGAAGAAATAAAACATTTGCAAATAAGGCAAAAATAAAACCAGGTTCATTTGACAAATACTAAATCACTTCAATTGCTTTGTACATTAACCTAATTTCATGAAATGAATTTTACCAAACCAGAAGGGTAAAAGGGTGTTTTATTAACAACAGGTTAATCTTCAAACAAATGCATTAAAGACAAAACAAAGACAATTTTTTTTTTTACAGAATTATTTTTTCCAATTTTTTTTTTAATTTTTGACTACAAACTATGCAAATCATGAAGATCAAATGATGAAATTTTCAGAAAAAATCCATGATGTTATCAATTTTTTGAAGATTCACGAAAACGTAGTGATTTTTTTTCCATTTTTTTTGTTATTTTCAACTACAAACTATGCAAATCATGAAAATCAAATGCTGAAAATTTTAGAAAAATCTTTAATATGATATTTTAAATTTTTTCAAAATTGGTCAACTTCAATTTGTAGGGAGGATAGCCACGTCCCTTTTATTATGCCATGCAACCAAATTCAAGGTTTCCAAATAATAATATCCGAAATCATGTCCAAAAAATGTACAGTGGATAAATGTGCCATCGATTTAGTCTATTCTAAAATATTATGTGTCCTCCATCATAAATTTAGCGTCTCATTGCAAGTGTAAGTGCAGGGAAGAAATACTAACATCAAAGAATCATTTTTCTATACACTTTTTTCGGAGCTAGTATAAAATATTTTCCAAGTGAGTTCAGACCACAGAACAGTACCTACAAGGGAACGCATTAGATGCGAATAGAATACATTCATGGCCGCCTATTTTTCCCTGATGGATGATTTGAAGGAAGGATTTAAAAATCTAAGAAAATCCATCTCGTCAGCCTTTGCTTTGTGATTTTCTATAGGCAAAGGCTTTTATGGCATTGCGGGAATGGTAGCCTCTCCCTCCGACATCTTCAAAGCTTCTGCCATGCTTGGCCTCAATTCCACATTAACATGAGCACACAAAATACCTACAAAAAAAAATCTCTCCATTGTTTTCTCTGCTAATTCCCTCTGCGCATTCTCCAATCTATCACTAGATCGATTTTATTCGATTCTATTGTGGATCTCAATCTCTCTAGTGGAACGTTTCCTCGAAGACCTCTGGAAATGGGCAACCTCTCCTCTGAGGTTGCGGCTAACACTTTTCATACTGAGTTGCAATCAAAGTTGATGCCTTCTCAGATGGCAAATATTTTGGAGGATAGGGTTCTTCTTGAAGATTGTTTGATCGATGGTGAATCTAAGGAAGAAGTTGGTGGGGAATGGCAAGATTTTTTTTAGGCCCCAAAGAGTTGGTTGACGGTGTTGTGGTAGGTTCCCCTTCTTCTAATGGGCTCATCCAAAATTTCCAAGTGGTTCTACCTAGACCTTTTGTCTTGATTGTAAAGGTAGTCATGAACTTTGTGGAGCTTGAGGTTTGGCCCTCGAAGCTCTCTGACTCAACTGAAATATTTTGAGGTGTTTGGTTTTGGCAATCTCTCCATCTAATAAGCTAACCTCAGGGCTCAAATAATCTTTTCCTGGTTTGGTTTTCTCTCATGAATAATTTTTTGATGATACAATGAGGATGGGTGAGTTCTCTCAAGGAAGCCAAGGCTTTCTAAGATATCCTCTAGATCTATACTAAGGTCTTTGATTAGCTGATTGATTGGGGAAAAGGTTATTTGATCTTTATCAATACTTTGGTCCCTAGACAAGTGAAGATTGTGAATATCTTGGGGTGTAAGGTTAATAATCTCCTCACATTCTACCTTGGTCTTCCACTAGAGTTCAAGCCTCCAAATTGTTTTTGGTCTTCTTTAGTTGATATTTTTAATAAAAAAAACTTGTTGGCTAGAAAGGTGCTTTGTTGAGTCAAGCTGAAAAACTTTAGCTAATCAAGCCAACTTTCAAAATCTTCCTATTTATGCACTCAATTTGTTAAAGATGTCAAGTAAGTTTATCGAGTTGAGAATCAAATGGGGTCACTGATGTATTAAAAAATGTGTGGGTTAGTAACATATCTATCACTTCTTGAAATGATGGAGCATGGTTGGTAATGAAAATTTAAAATCCCCCATAAATCATGATAAGATGCAAAGTAAAGTTATTGACTTGTCAAATCTCTCTAACAATGAAGTGGAAGTATCAGAACACTAAATTTAATGATGATGATACTTTGGCAAGAAAAAATCCCAAGAAAAGGTATAGTTGCCTCACTTTGTGGGTGTTTAGTTTTTGGTTGTGTATAATAATTCTTCCTCCATTTCTTAGAATGTTGCATTGAGAGTGAATTTGAAGAGTTTTGTCTCTAAGTCTAGTATAATGGGAGGCAAAATAAAAATAAGGGACTCAAGGAATTGTAAGAAATGGATAAAAGAAAAAATGGTCTAGGAGAAGCTAGAAAATGGTGGTATTGTCTGATATTTAAATTGGATGAAAGACTCCAAGTCAGAGATAGCTAAACAATTCATCAATGGCTAGGGTTGTGGAATGATCATGATGGCCAGAAGGAAATCATAGTTGAACATTGAGGTCACAGTTAATAATATGGGGTTGAATACCAAAGGTATGGATTTTTATCATAACAAGGAAATTTTTGGTGTTTCTATTAGAATGTTTCTGAAAGAGAATGTTAGGAATGGGTAAAGGAAAAAAGGAGGTATATATTGTTTCTTTGACAAAGCTTATGTAGAAACGGGTGTTAAAAATTATTGTGGAGTATATAATGCTTGGCAGGAACTATGATAGATCCCATACCTACGATTTCATTATGTTGAATCAATTTAGGTATAAGAGGAGGGTCGACTTTCACTTTTACTGCCTTGGTTCATTAATATAGAGGATTAAAGTCTTTATGGAGAAGCCCAATAAGCCTAACTTGTATAAAAGGCTTATGCATTTGATATTTTAGTTAATGTTAAAAAAATAACAAGGAATTTTTAGTGTAACCTATTATGGAAATTAAAGGAAACCCTTTGAGCCTTGGTAGTAGTAAATGTAAGGGGAAACAATGAATGGTAAATCTAGAAGATGTTGCTCTTGAGATGACCAAAAGAAAGAATCAGATAGTTAACTATAAGGAAATAGAAACAGAGTTGAAGGGGGAAATTTTTTATGAAGAGCCTAAGGACACTCTTCTTTATCAAGTTTTGAATATTATGGAGATAATTGAGGAAGGGAAGAGTGAGGATTCTTATGGGTCCATTGAAAGGATTTACAAGCCCTCTAGTACTACTCAGTCTCATGTGTCTTCCCGGTCCCTATAGAAGGAAGATCCCTCCCCTATTAAGAAGAGTGATGGGAAGAAAGACAAATTTGTGGATAAGAGTGAAGAGGATATTAAAAAGGAGGCCCTTCACCTAGTGGATTATGGGAAATCTATTGAGCATGATGTCTAGATTTATCCTCAAGCCTCTACAGAGAAATTAAATAAAAGATTAAAATAGAAGAAAGGTGAGGAGGGTGATGGGGGTAAGAAATAGGAAAACAATGAGAGAAACTATTCGATGCTCAAAATGCTGGACCCAAATGAGATTAATGTTAAATTGGTGGATGATGATTTGAGAGATTATAAGGTCAACCATGCCTTTGGGGTTTCACAAACAATGAAATCTATTTCTCTTTATACATTTTGGATGGATAAATGTACTTTGAACTCCTTTAAGACTTTAAACCTGAAATAGAGAGTTATTTAGGATAAGATGGAAGAGATCCAAAATATAATGATGGATGGGAGTGAGAAGGTTAAGGCTAGGGACAAGGTTAATAAAGATAAAGGATTTGAGGGCTTATAGGAAAGAATCAAAAAAATGGAATTTTTTTGTAAATTGTGTTACCAATAGGTTTCAGGGGGTAATGGAGGTGACTATGGATTGCTTGAATATGCTGGTGGGGAAGGTGGATCTGAATTATAGTAAGTTATTGGTTCATGATAGAGAGGCATCTAAAGAAGATGGGGATACAACAAGTCTAGGGAAATGTACCAAAATGAGTACAAGAAGGAAGAAGTCTACTAGCCCTATTCTTAATCAAGAATCTACATTAAAGAAGCCATTTGTAGAATTAAAGAGCTCAACGAGGAGCTAGTCAAGGAATTGGCATGATTTCAGTCACGCTGGTAGTTCTTGTCTTTTCTCTTGTTTGTTTTTATGCCATTAACTAGTTTCAGTTGCCTAGTTGTAGGCTTTTTCTTGTTGCTATTGTAGTGGGTGTACTAGTTCTTATAGGTACTATTTTATTTTGAACTAAATAGTTGGATCTGAGGTTTTAACTCTTGGGGTTTTGGATCCTCTATAAAAAAAACCTACTTTAACTCTTAATCAAAAATATTTATTAAATGTAATTAGATGTAGATGGTAGTTTTTAGTTGCGGACGGATTGAAAAAACCACACATACAATTCATAAGTTTCCAGTATCTTGTTCTTGGTTTGTGTCAACCAATTGGTTGTAGTAATTAATTATTTTGATAATATACTCATCCCCATTCTAGAAATTAAATTGTTCGATTGTAGTTAATAATAAATCTTCACTAATTACCCAGTGACAAACACATATAGGAACTAAATTCTTAACATTAGGCTAAGATTGAATTAAATCAAGTGAGTTTGATATGAAATTTGAAACAAGTTGATGATAAAATATGATTTATCATGCCATAGGAGAGATAAACTCTTCTCAAATGATGCAACAACCAAATCACTATCCAACAACCTTTCCCTATGTATAGGAAGCAAGACAACATACTAAATGAAAGATTGATGCACCATATGCCTTCTCTAACAAACTTGGCAATCCTAACTCTCAATAATATCATCTTACTTGATCTATCATGAGTCCAAACTACTCATTGTACAAAATTTATAACCCACAAAGTGTGTACAGCAAAACTGCAATTATAAAAATTTATTATTAAAGTGCATATAAAATTTTAATTATTATATAATTTTGTATATGATTAAAATTTATTTAAATTTTACGTTTGATTTATTATCCATGTATTCCTTGGATTTCTTATAGATGCATGTGCTATTTAAATCAATAAATATCTAATTATTAGAAGAGACATTCTACAATCTAAAAAGATACTAATAAAAACCAAAAATGACTACCAACCATTTTTTAAAAATTGACATTATATTTTTAAAAGTTTACTCTGCCATGTATTATAAATTACAAAGCTTGAAATATTAATCATGAGATGCCCATGAATGTCTCCTACACAAAATCAAATGAAAGACATACAAAGAATTCTCTATCCATAACATAGCATTATAATCCTAAGAAATATAGAAAAAATCTACTTTTCATGAAACTTGTGCTTTTTTATTATTCAAAATAAATTACAATACATTCAGTTACATTTCTTTTTATAACTTTTAGAAACATGAAAAATAACTTTTAAAGAAAATAAAAGTGTTAAAAATATAGAAACTCCTATCTCTATTAAAAAAAAAAACATAATTAGTTTACAAAGAAACTAAGAATATTAAAAAGCATGAAAGTTGCCATCTATAAATACATACTAAAATGTTAAAAATCTAATTCAAAATATCTTTCTTAAAAATTGCATTATCATCCCGCTTAGCATAATTATATCGAAAAATATGTTAACATATGACATTATTGACCCTTTCCAATTACTTAAAACTAAAATTTTAATACCTTATAATAATTCAATCAATTTTTTTGTTATCTTTGAGGTTGTTTCCCAAAATAGTAAGAAATAAAAAAGAAAGGTTTTATATTAAAAAAAGGGGCGCATTCGCCAAAGTTCCTACCTTCATGTTTTTATGGTTGACTGAAGTAGTATTGCATGAATGGGAAATTAAATTAGTTATAATTTTTACCATAATGGAATGACATGCACAAGAGTAAAAGAATCATGTAGAAGAAATATGCAGTTGAGATTGAATATAGATTTAACCATCTTTATTTCAATCTTAGATTTAATATGCCATTAATAGCTACGCTTGGAGAGAATAATGCAAAAGGTTCCCAAGGCCATTAATAGCTAGGCCCAAGGACATGGAACATCCAACCAAGAAAACTTGACCCCTTGGGCTGCAAGTAGTTGGAACATTCAACTAAGAAAATTTCATCCAATTTGTGACAAGTAAATTTTGACATTAAACTAAATAAATTAAAACTTTAATAATTTATTGTAGATGGAAAATCAAATTGTTTATGTCACTTTAAGAAATACTTAAATAATAAATGTCTTTTGACTTAAATCATATAAATCTAAGATCAACAAATTAAAGAAAAATAATCATGATCATAATAAAATAATAATAATTTTGGCTTATAAGAATAATGTAATAGTATTGGCATGATTGATTTACTCATGACTTAATTATAGATCATTATTCAATTTTGAGTTGTCTAATATGTAAAAAACTGAGTCTTGTAATTATTACTTTAATAGTGCTAGAATATTGAACATATAATAATAATAATGTCATTTCAATAATAATTATGTTATCACATAGTATTTCATTAACATCTATTATAGAATTCAGTATCTCTTGGTAACCTTGTAAGGTGGTCATTATCTATGTTATGTTTATATCGACTTCTAACCATGTAAAAGCTTCAAATCTTGATATATGTTTTTCAAAGTTAAATAGCAATGATATCTACATTTCATATAATATATGTTTCAAAATTATAAAATAATATTAAAATCAAAATATATAAGTAATTTTTTTAAAAATGACCTTATTATTCAAATTCCTCATAATGATGGCACCGTCTTAGACAAACTTAAAGCTAAGAACATATACGAGATCATTGATCATAATGAAGACATTATTGCTCATACTAACAAAATCTAGTACTATTCTTTTGATAATAAAGCTTGGAATAAATTGCTAGATTATATTTGGAAAAGTCTCATTGAGCCAAAAATTCAATGTTTTAAATGTGGCTAATGTTAATTTATAGACTTCTGCTCAAAAGAGATAATCAACACTTTGATATATGTAATATCTGTAGGTTGCATGATACGGGTAGACATATTTTGTTTGATTACCTTTTTGCTAAAGAAATATGAATTTTTTTTGGTATTTACTATCCCTTTAATGTGAATATTATTGAAATTGTTACGGGTCACATTAAAAGGCTTAGTAAAGATGCTAATTTTTTCTAGAATATGTTGTCTTCTAACATTCTTTGGTAGATCTAGAAATGCAAGAATGAGGAAAAGTACCTAGGTAAGCCAAGGGTTCTTATTGAGTTTTATCATAGACTCACATATTTTAAAATATTCTTGCAGGTTCAAACTACCATGATTATTGAAAAGGATAAATTACAAAGGTTTCTCATGGATGGCCAAGCTACGTTCTTCTTTGACGAGTTTAATTATGGGTATCAATAGAGGCAGACTCTTGATAATTTGCGGATGTTTGAGCACATGTGCTAGAAACTGAACCAAGCTATTAAGAGGAATCATAATGCTAGAAAGGAGGAGATCTTTATGCTGTCCTAGATCCAAGAGTGAAAGGGTATCATTTGGATGGAAGGCCCACTTGGTTGGACTTTTTTTTTTATTTTAATGTTGGCCTCTTGTTGTATATGATCTATCCTAGTTGTATTATTGCCACTTTGGCATCGGAGTGAGGCTATGCCTCTGTTTTGACTCTCGGTGAACTGTATACTTTTTGATCTCTCTATAGTTAATACAAAAAAAAAAAAAAAACATTTAACTCTATATTTGAACTTGGTAACGAAAATAGATAGGGATAATTAATATTGATTAGACATTCATTTGTGATGTGGAAGATAAAACTGATTGTTTTTTTTTTAAATTAATCCACTTGTCACAAATTTGGAAAAGATTAAGTTATAATTAATGCATTCATTAATAAAGTTGCTATAAAATATTTGTATTTTTGTTGGAGAAAATTGAATTTTTTCATTGCCAAAAATAGAATGGTCCAATAGAATGAATGAAAAATGTGATTTACAAAATAATGAAAAATTAGAAAAAGATATAAACATTTGAAGTTTCTTTTAATCTTTGAAATCCTATGAATTGATTGGTCAGTTAAATTGAAAAATTGAATTGAATTAAAACAATAGTATCCTGCCAAAGGCAAGAACTAATAATAGATAAATAGACAAGAGTAGAAAAGATGTAGGGAATACGAAGGGTTGTATGGGACTGTTTGAGTTTTATATACTAAGTATGCATTGAAATATATTAATTTCCATGCAAGGTTGGAAATTACTAGAATGATATTAATGGTAAGATACTTCTATTGAATTTCTTTATCATTTTAGTAGTTCTAGCTTCACATATAAAGCTCGACATTAGCTTTGTTTCCCCACTTTTGTCATATATTACTAGGCTGAAAAATTGTTGAACCCTATTGATTGGCAACTTATTTTTTATAAAAGTGTCAATATGATACTCAAGTACATAAAGTTATGAGATGCAAAATATAAAATTAAAAACATTGTTAAGGTTGACATATATTGCTAATTTATGATTATTTTGTAGAAATTTATATTATTTTAGAAATTTTGATACATGAGATTTTTGTAATTATTACTAATTTATATAAAAAATGAAAATCAATATTTATCTTTAAACATAAAATGAAAGGTATTAACAAAATCAAACTGTCATAAAAACAAATTCTAAGCCTAGTTGGAAGAAATGGCTAATGTCTATGCTGACATCAAAACAACAATTTGTTGTTTTTAATAATTAAATTTAAATTTAATTTAGAAATGTATGTTCAATTTAAATTTAATTTAAAAATACCATTTTGATGCCACCATAGACATCCCATGGAAATGACATGTTTTATATTTTATACTTTATACTAGCATATCAAAAGATTTAGAAAAACAATCAGAAGAAATAAAACATTAATAGACATTTGTATTTGCAGACAAGGCAAAAATAAAACTAGTTTTATTTGTAGACAAAGACTAAATCACTTGAAGTGATTTGTACATTAACCTAATTCCTCGAACTGAATTTCACCTCCCACAAAGAGGAAAACATGTTTGTTTAACTATTCCATGCAACAGACTACAAGATTTTCAAACATTTATATCAGAAATGATGTCAGGAAAATGTACAGTGGAAATATGTGCCATTATCCATAGATACAGTGGATAAATTTAAGCATTTGGTGTCTCATTGCAAGTGTAGATGCAAAGAAGAAATACTTCATCAAAAAATCATTTTTCTACACACTTTGTTTTTGGGAGGTTATATAAAATATTTTTGCCACAGAACAGTAGCTACAGGGGAAGGCATTACATGCGGACAAAATGCATACATGGCCGCCTATTCCTATTTTTCTTTGACGGAAGATTTGAAGGAAGGATTTAAAAACCTGAGAAAATCCGTCCCATCGGCCTCTACTTTGTGATTTTCTATAGGCAAAGGCTTTTCTGGCATTGTGGGAATGGCAGCCTCTCCCTCCAACATCTTCAAAGCTTCTGCCACACTCTGCCTCAGTGCCACATTAACATGAGCACACAAAATGCCCACCTTATCAAATCTCTCCATTGCTTTCACCTCTTCCCTCTCTCGCATTCTCCAATCTATCACTAGATCCACTTTATTCGCTCTAAAAAGCTTCCATACCCAGTTAGTAATATGGTAGTGACAAGTTATATCCACAGCCTTTCTACCAATCATGATTTCCAATAGTAGAACTCCAAAGCTGTAGACATCACAGCGATCTGTGAGCAGTCCAATCAGGCAATACGTCGATGCCAAATACCGATGTGTGCCTGCTACTTTTTAATGTGATGTTTCCATTCTCTATTATATTTTTCCCTAAATGTGAGAGGCTACAAATGGAATGACATGTTTGTACCAAACCACAGTAACTCTAACCTCGCTGCTAAATTTGAAATAGACTCTATTCATTTCTTGCAGCATGTGTTCCAAAAATTTAGAATCTTTATTTCTATCCAATCACTGTGTCTTTTCTATCTCTCCCTACCTCCATCTCTTCTTGTCTCTCTCTCTCTTTCTTTCTTTTTTTAAAGCTCCCTTTCATTTTTAAGAACCAGGCTAATTTCCAAACTCTACAAAAGACAAAACAAAGTTAAACTTGTTTTTTTCCCAGATTCAGGAAGTAGCATTTTTTTGTCAAATTTTTTGTACTTTTCTACTAAAAACTATCAAGATTATGAAATCAAATGTTTTTTATTTTTTCAAAATTGTTCAAGTGTTTGTCTACAGGATAGTCGCAACTACTTAGCTTATTTTTGCTAGCAGCAGCTGCTCATTGTTTTGTGGCACAATTTGTGGAGCTTGTGGCCCCATAGATCAAAATATTTGTTGCATAATTTTAAGCATGTTCTAAAAATTATTTTTAAATCATTTTTCTTGCAAATAATTCTGAAAAGTAAAATATAGGCAAATAAAAAGAGGATGAAAAAATTGTGGTGAAGACGTGTCATTTTTTTCAATAAGTAGTCACTGCTTATTTCCAGCCCCTCTCTTTTCTCACAGTTTATTTTCATTTGCTAAAAAATAGTCACTCCACAAAACTAGGAAAAGATTCTAAATTTTCCTTTTCTTCAATTTTAATTTTGCATGGGAACACATTACTACTTAAAATTAAGCTGAAAATTGATTTAAGCGGCAGAATGAGAACATGGTGTAATTGTATCTATTTTTCCTCCCTCCATTTCCAAATGCGTCATGTTGTTTTTCTATTTCCATTATCATAGAGGGAGTCATTTCCATTTCAAACATACAAATAAAATTTTAATTATTAATTATTTGAATATATATATATGAAATAATTTCTACTATAATTGATTTAGTTGTAGTTATTATTAAAATTACGAGAATTTTCAATAGACAATTTATGAATGTAAATATTTTCAACATATTTTAAAAAATTCTTTTAATTTCTATTATATTTATGCTATAACAATTTTATGGTATATTTATCTATTATATTCAATAGAACATTGGTTGAAGTAATCTAAAAAATAACACAAATAAATTTCTTGAAGCTAAAATCTAATATGAATTTGTTATTTGTGTGCCCATCTGTTTATTATATGTTAGAACAAGGCTTCAAAATAAATAAGCTTACCTTAAAAAAAATTGCATTTGATATTAAGCTAGTGAATATCTACTTTATAGCAATTATGTATTCTCTAGTTATCTAACAATATTCTTTCAACCACTACGTTTTGCACATTCACAATTTTTTCCTTTTTATTTGTTAAAAAAAAGGATAAGATAATAAAAATCTAACAATATTCTTTCAACCACCATATTTTCACATTTACAAAAAAAAATTCTTTCTATTTTTAAAATATATATCGTCATAATTAAAATAAGATACTAATAGAAGAGTAAAATAAAAATCTATGCATCAATGTTTCTATTATTTCTAACTAATTTCTAGAAATGTTTTAAAAATATGATAAAATATAATTCTACAATAAAATAAAAATATTACAATTATTCTACAATTTTATAATTGGATTTATTTATCTTTTTAACATTTTCCCCTCTCTACCAACCAAACTATAAATAATAATTTAAAAGTTAAGAATACCTAATAATTGATTTAGTAAATATTTAAATAAAAATTAAATAATTTTTTGATTTATTTCAGTCCAAATCTTAGTCAAATATATTTTTAAAAATTGTAATTAATATTTAAGAATATTTTGTATTAAAAATTTATTGCCTTCCAAAAAAAAGTGATATTAATTACATAATAATGTAAATTATTTGATATTATATAATTATATGATTAGTTTATACTATCTATTAATATTATATAATTATATAATTAGTTTATATTATCTATTACATTTATGAAAGATATTATATAATTGAAGTTAAATTCAATGTTTATTAACATATATATCTATACAATATTAAATCATATTATATTTAAATTTTCTAATCTTTATTTTATATAGTTTTTAATTTCACTCATACATTATATTTAATTAATTATAACATAATTAAATATTCTAAATTTAATTATATTAAAATAAAATTTATATTACTTGCATTTATGAACCTTTAAGACTAATGAAAGTAAATGCATATCAATAATTGATGAAGTTTTATATTTGGCTTCTATCATATTTGATATCATGCATGTTTTTGTCCTATAGAAATATTTCAATAAGATTCTAGTGAAGCCTTGGATTGTGATACCCCAAAAAATCATACTTTACAATGATGGCTTATGCATATGTTAACTGGGTAGATGTATTGAAGAAAGGAGGAGAGCAAGTGGTGGTATATTTTTTTCTTAAACCTAGGTTGATTTCTTGGTCAAGTAAGAAATAGAATATTGTGTCTATGTGTACTATTAAAGTTAAATATTTTTTTTTTAATTTTAAATTATTATTATTAATATAAAATTGGTAAACGGCCAAGGCCCTGATTAATTTTATTAATTTAATAAATAAGATACAATAGCTTCACTCTGTTCAAATGGGCACTAGTAGGAAAGAACGGAGAAGAAAACCTCAAGTCTAGCCCAGGAAAGACATCCTATATTACTACATTTTTAAATGGACATACCCCAGTCAAATACTACTAATCAATACAAATTTAAGTTTACAACATATATAGGGGCATTCCCCTAATGATCACATAAGATTTGATTGCATTTTACATTGCAAATATCTTTGTCCATTAGAGCAAGAATCGGAAGCCAATTTAATGTTGACATATTCTAGCCTCAAACAATCATGCCTCCTCCTAAGCTTAGTCAAACACAAGGTTAGAAAACATAATAAACATGAATTTGAAAAAGGTATCCATAAAGAGATTCCATGAAGTTTGATTTCTAGTCTTCATTAACATAATGCTCAACCTCATAAAATTGAAAAAAAACTACTTTCAAATTAAATAACCAAGAAAGGCCACCCTTTACTTAACCTATAAAGTAGAAAAGAAAACATACTAAAATAGTCACAAATACTACTAGGATCCAAAACACATAAACTGCAACTCGATCAATTGAACATTATGAATAGATATGTCCCATCACATATTACCATTATCAAACAATACCATTATAATAAGAAAGTCACATCACAACTCCAAAATGATATTAATACAGTAGATATTTGTGAAATCTAAGCAAGGAGATAAAAGAAGAGAATTACAAAATCAACCCAGACAACCCCACCATAAGCCCTAATTTATTTCTTTACTCAAAGTCATGACTCAGCCTTATATTTCAACCATTACTACATTTAGCCAAAAGGAACTACAAATAATTAACTATTTGAAAGGATACTCCATCAACTCATTTATTGGCTAGCCAATCTACATTCTGGTTTCCTTCTCAAAAACTATGATAGATTTGAGTATCTTTGATACAATCAAAGAGCATAAGGACTTCCTTTAATTTGGAATTCATAACCCAATTAGGAGTTACTCGCTTCCTGACTGCATTAAGGATAATCTGAGAGTCACCTTCAATGATGACCTTAGACAATCCTAGACTAATACATAACTGTAATCCTTTATCTAGTGCTTCTAATTTGGCTATATTATTAGAGGTAGGAGGAATGGGTGAAGCTGTCTTAGCAACCCACTTACCAGTGTCATCGTTAATTATGCAACTGATACCTACCACCCCTGGATTACCTCTTGCAGCTCCATCAAAATTGAGTTTAAACCATCCAAAAGGGGGTGGTTCCCATTTACACATACCCCTTACCTCCTTGCTTTTCTTCAAATATACAAGAGGTGGATTAGTAAGATTAGGCCAATTCTTTTTCATAAGACCATCCTAGACAGAGAAGGATCCCTCTTCTTTAGTGGATTTCCTAAGGTGAGAGTTCAACACCTCCACAATAGATGCTTCTATTTTTAAAAGTAATCCTTCCATACTCAATTCCAAATCTTGAAAGATGTGATGATTCCTTTCCTTCCATATCTCCCATACTAAAATTGAAGGAAAAATACTCCAAAGCTTATTATAAACACTGTGAACCATGCTAGTAGGCCAAGTTAAAAGGAAATCTTGAAAAGATTTCGGCAAACGTGAAGACCATATAAGATGGAACCTGAGCCAGTCCAAACAGGCCTTCGCATATGGAAAACTATACAAGAGATGATCCACATCTTCGTTATTATGCTTACATAACACACACCAAGAAGGGCCTATAATACCAAGTCTAGCTAATCTATCGGCAGTCAGAATTCTATTTTGGAGGGAAAGCCACAAAAAGAATCCTACCTTAGGGAGACAAGTCGCATCCCAACATAGTTTAAGAGGCATCTCCACTAGATTCCAACTTTGAGAATGGACCAAGGATTTATAACCATTTTTCACACTATAGTTACCATCCTTAGAGCTAGCCCAAATGAGGTCATCATACCTTTTTGATTGTTTAATCTTCCTATCCAAAAAAATCTTCTCATGAGACTTAACTAAATCAAGATCTAACCCTAACCCATCATACAGTCACCAAATCCATTGCTCAAACCCTTTCGAAAATGTCTTAATCTTATAGTCCTTGACTTTATCACCCCATAGAGATATTAACCTAATTTTGAGATTAACAGGAATGGGAGAAGAAGAGATCGGGGGACAACCATCCCAGGAGTCCTCCCAAAATAAGGCTTTATCCCCCCACCCAACATCCCAAGTCAAGAACTTACAAATTAATTTCTGACATCTAGACATAAAATTCTAGCACTCTAACCCTCTTGGCATGTTTTTCATCCTAAATAGAGAAAGTGGATCATCTGGATCATGATATTTGTTATCAAATATCTTGGCACATTTATGATCTCTTTCATTGTATAAATGCCAAATAAGTTTTTCTCCTAATGCTTCATTTTTCCATTGTAGATTCTCTATCCCTAAACCCTCGTGATCCTTAGGTTTACATAAATCATCCCATTTAATGAAAGCTGATTTTTTGTCATTTTCACAATCTTTCCAAAGAAAGTTCCTAAGTTTTGATATAAAATTTCAAAGTATATTCTTAGAAAGGGGAAGGCAAGAGAGAGGAAAAATAGGAATGGCTGATAATACTGAGCTAATTTTTGTTGTTTTGTCAACCTTTGAGAGCCACTTGTCTTTCCAACTATCTATCCTCTTATCCAGCTTTTCAAGCGTATCTAGCCAGACTTTGCTAGAATTTGACCCCTTCTCAAGAGAAATACCTAAATACTTAAATGGAAATTTCCCCTTATTATAACCCATAATACTACAAATCTGATTTTCCATTTCAGAAGGAGTATTCAAAAAATAAATCTCGAATTTGCCATCATTCACCTTTTAAACTGAGGCGTCCATATAGGACTTAATGATATCACTAAGACCTAAAGCCTTAGAAATTGTACTCTTGCCAGGCAGAATTGCATCATCTACATATTGTTGATGAGTGATATTGGGCATATTCCTAGTAACAATGATGCTAGTAATTTTTTATTTTTGGTAGGCATCTGAAACTACTCTTCCAAATGCTTTTGCCATTATGATGAAGAGGGAAGGAGATAATGGATCTCCTTATCTAATTCCTCTTGAAATTTCACAAAAACCTTCTAGGAATTCCATTAATAAGAATAGAAATCTTAGGGGTAGAAATAAATTTGAAAATAAGATTTATCCATTGATGAGAAAATCCAAATACTTCAAGAACCTTATAAAGAAAATGTCAATCAACCATGTCATCAACCTTTTGTATATCTAATTTCATAAACATACATGCCTCCTTATTTTTTGACGCCGAGTGGATTGTTTCTTGAATAGTAGGGATACCATCTAGAATAGATCTACCGAGGAAAAAACCTAATTGCTCTTCAGAAATAAGATTAGGCAGGAAACCTTTAAGCCTATTTGCTTAGAATTTTAGAGAAGATTTTATAAATTGTATTGCATAAAGCAATAGGACAATAATCTCCTTCTTAGGAATCAGGGTGAGAAATGAGTAATTTATTTTAGGCAACAAAGCTCCTCCATTTCTATATTCATCAATGGCTTTCCATAGATCCTCCCCCACAATATCCCAACATTTCTAAAAGAAAAAGGTCCGAAAATTGTCGGGTCCAGGAGATTTCTCTGGATTCATACTGAAAACAATAGATCTTACTTCATCCAAAGTGATTGGTTTATTTAACTCCTTATTATCCTTAGATGAGATTTTTTTGGAATAAATTTAAGCATTTTCGATTGAGCGAGTCTATTAATCCTTCACAATTATTTAATATCCCCTTAAAATGTGATACAAATGTATCTGCAATTTCTTGTGGTCTATCAGTATGAATACCCATCTAATTAATGATACTCATTATTTTTTTCTTAGATCTATTACAAATGGTGGAGTTATGGAAAAAAATTGTGTTCCAATCACCCTCATCTAGCCATTTATCTCATGAATTCTGTCTCCAAAATATTTCTTCTTTGGAGAGGATATCTTCCTACTTGGCGAGGAGTTCTTTTTCTGACGCATAAGTTTTGTTGTTCATACCATGCTTAATAATTTCTAAGTTGAGCTTTTTAAATTTTTCTTCAATTTCTATCTTTTCTTTGAAGATATTATTGAAATTCTCTCTATTCCATCTTAGGATCTTTTCTTTTAACCATTTTAGTTTAGAAACAAAGATGAACATCTTAGAACCTTCAAATCTATCTTGTTTCTACTAATCTCTAATATTATCAATAAAATTGGGGTCTTAAAACCACATCTTCTCGCATTTAAAAGGGTTCCTGACTAGTTTTGACGGTTCACTAAGCTCAAAACAAATAGGATAATGACCAAAGCTTGCCATTGGCAGGATGGAGGAATGAAAATTTAAATTATAATCTTCAAAATTACCTATTATAAAAAACCTATCTAATTTTTCAGCAATATACACAATGTCGTTCCTTCTATTGTTCCATGTGAAGATACTATTATTCATTGGAACATCTATCATGTTATGTTTTCCACTCAAAGTTTTAAAATCTAAAGATCAGTGAGACAGATGCTATGAACCTCCTACCTTTTCTTCTAAGTTTAAAATAGTATTAAAATCACCACCTACCAAAATGGAACTATCATTATAATTATAGAAAATAGAGCTTAATTCATCCCAAACAATTTTCTTCCCTGAATGACTAATTGGACCATAAATATTAATTAAAATAAAATTTAGATCTATTTTAAGACTGCACTCTGGCACTTATCCAATTATTACTTAATTCTAAGCACTGTATGTCTACCCTCCTAGGATTCCAAATTAAACCTAGACCCCCTACTGCACCTGCAGGCTCTAGAAAGAAAGACTTCCAAAAACCTAACATCTTATTAAGTTTTAAACCTTCAATATTATTCAATTTGGTTTCTTGAATTAATATGATTTCAAAATTAAAAGATTTAAGATTTTTTTTTAATAACCTTTTTTTACTAGGGGCATTTAAACCCCTAGTGTTCCATGTAGTGATCCTCATGATGCCCTGGGAAGGCACTTTACCTTCCCAATACTTAGCATGTCATCTATCTTCTATTGTTCTCTGCATAGTCCATCTACCTCTCTTAGTTCCTTCAGAGATTTCCTACCTCTTTTACCTTTTGATCTACCAAATCTTGGTGAATTCAAACTTTCCTTATTCATATGGATTCCGAGAAGCTGTGAATTTACCAGACTATGATCAGGCAATATTCTGAAGTCATTTTGTTTATCCAATTCTTCATTTTCAATTTCATTGGTGATTTGACTAACTATTCTCGGCTGCTCTACATCTGCACTCTTAATCTCTTCGAAGATCATTTTTCCAACTCTCTTATCTTCTTGGTCTATCTCTAATATGCTACCGAAATTTTGAGTCTATCTTAATAGTTTATCTCCCATCTCTATCTTTAATAAATCCCTTCTAAGATCTTCAGCTATATAATCTTTGCCTCCTAATTTGAGGATCCTTTGGATTAAAGCCTCCTTTTGGGAATCTATGCTGAAGCTAATATTATCAACGTTGATTACCTAAATTAGCTCCTTAGCTAATTGATCTAGATCCTCATCTTCTAGATTTAAAATTTCTACCTCTAAGTTCTATCCACATATTTGTTTAAAAAGTTCTTTAGTTCTCTTGAAATGGATCTGTCTTCCCTTTTTTCTTCATCAATCTTATCTGACTAAGTATTCTCTGGAGTAAATGGACAGCTTGTATATGTACATGAAGTCTACCAAAACTTTGAAGAAATGTTGATACCTTTAATGCTTGGAGTCACAGATTTAATCTCTATAGCTTGTGGTTGTTGCTGCACCATTTGCCTCTCTAACTTTGATAGACTATTGCTTTTTGCTCTATCTATTTGTGGATCAAAGAGTAAGGAGTTTTCCAACTCAACTATATCACCTTTCCCTAGGCCCCCTATTACTGTATTTTTTACTATGATTAGATCTTTTATGTTATTTTATCCCCCTCTTGAAAGGCTTAGTATGTTACATGACTCTCTCTTGCCTGAATCATTAAAAGTCATTTCCTCCAAAATGGATGGACAAACCACTTTAACTCCTTTTACATTGCTTGGTATCAATTTTTGATGCATATCCACCTTTACCTCTTTATTAGTCACATTCTCCTCCCTAGCTAGATTTGACCCCTGTCTCAAACTTATCTTCGAAGCTTTCTTGTTTTTCTTAGCTCTATACTTCTTTGTTTCCTTATTCTTTTGAATCAATTCAGAAGAATTTTTATGATCAGTGACAATGATAGATTTAATCTTTATTATTTTTGAAATTTCTCCTTCAAATGAGATTTAAATCATAAGTTGTCTTATTGGTTATTACTATTTTTATGAAAAAGTAAAGAATGATTGAATTTAGTCTTGATTAGTAATTTCACGTTATTATAATACTAAAATGATGCATCAATCCCTGTGAACTCACCACAAGAAAAATTTATTGATTTAATGATTTTAATCTGATTCAATTTCGGCAGTAGGGCCTGAATGTTGAACTAAATTGGGCATTTAAAATCTAAATCTTCTAATTTAAAGTTTGGACACCATTTGACAAACTTGACAATATGACCATTAGAAAAACACTCAGAGACATTTGTAAATTCCTTTCTAACCAGTTCATCTAAAAAGTTTAAATATATGACTTTGTTAGAAAAGAAGGATATACTTACCTGTTCACGGTAGTTTTCTTTAAGCCAGTTGGAGAGAAAGAACATTTCTTCACTAGGCCCATTCCAAACTGCAAAAATACCAAGATGTTGACATTCCCAGAATGTCGCTTTAGATTCATCATTTTGGATCAAGATGGGACTATCTTTGTCACCTGGATTTGCATTATGAACTAAAATTCCATTAGGTTTTTCCATGTTTCTGATGGCCCCTCTTTGCAGATCATTGATACGAGGGAATGTAGGGTTTTGGAGATGCAACACTAGGCATATCTGTATTGGGGAAGTTGACATGTCCTGGGGACTATAATGAAACCCTATCTAATACTTTTGGTATGGAGACACTTTGTGTAGGTTTGAAGACATTTCCTTCCATGCTTCTCCTTATGCTGCGGATTTGACTTGTCAGGATTTGAAACAGTATGATTGTCCAAGTTTTTCAATATGGAAAATTTGTTATCAGTATCCATTGCAAAGAATGCCTGAGAAGAATCCTAGAAATTTGCAGAGATCTGTCAATGTTCATGATTATTACGCCCAAAATTATTTTGAGAAATGAATGCCTTGTTCGAATTCTTGCTAAAATTCGTAGTTCTACCTTTTTTCATGATTTTGATATGGTCAATAAAACTATTAAGTTAAATATATTGTTGTTTCTTTATGTGAGACTCAAATATTATAGATAACAAACATTGAAGTAAATTAAAATATTATTTGGTAATTCCTGAAACAACTACATTGGGAGAGTGTTTAAAAATGCAGGTGACTACACATAAGTTGAAACCCTAATAAAAGGATAATGGAGAAATACCTATTTGGTACCAACCGAGCAATGTCACAAATTTAGACCTCTTCTCCAATCCATCATTCTCTGCTTCTTGTGCCATTTGTAGCCAACAATGCAAGCATTATCAGAAAGGGCATTGCGGTGCATGACTCGAGCAAAAAAAAAAAGAAAGCAATGACTGTGGCTTGTTACCTGGCTATGAACCAACTTACACTTCACCTAGGTGCTCACTCATGTGGTAAGCAGGTCTATGGCAAGCCCTTACCAGCGGTAAAGCTTAAGGAATCCCAACAGTCGGCATAAATAGGTGTGTGAGGAAATGCATTACTCGTGAATGAATGATTTTTTTTCTTTTTAACCCATGAATGAATGAAACTTTTATTTTTTTTGTTATAACATTGAGTTGGTCAAAATTCAACTTAAGAATACATAGGTTGGTCGAAATTTTGATCAAATCAGCCACAGAATTTTTATTTTTGACCAATGCGAGAATGAAAAGAAAAAATGGAACTTGCTCAGCAGATGTATTAATATATATTTGATCTATAGAATTGAGTTCAACATCTTATAATTATGACAATATTCATGTTAAGCCATGACATTGTGATTCTGTACACTACTAAAAGCTCTCTTGATTTAGCCTTCCCTTTGTCAACAGATGAAAATATCAATTGGAAAAATAGCTAAAATGTAATAAGTGTTTCATTTTCAATCTTGAAATTCAGATCATTTCTAATTCAAAGTGACCCAAGAAACTTCTTATTGAACCAAACACATTGATATTGTTTTATGTTTAAAATGCTCTTCTATCAATTCAAAATTGAAAAATGGATTTTAGCATTTATTAGATCCCTACGATTGAATCTATAGTTATCTAGAATGTGGCCAATTAGCTATAGCTCATGACAAACATTTATTTAACTGTACTGCTTGGTGTTGCTAGTTTATAATCCTATCCAAGGTGTTGGTTATAACCTAAAGATATTTTGGGCATAAACATAGTAAGCTGCTTAATTTTAGGGATTCAATTTCTTATGAGTTCCATGATGCTGAGAATGGTAGGAGCTTGTTAATAATTTGGTTAATATCTACAATTCAAAAGTAGCTTCTTGTGTGGAAGGAGCAAGTTTTTAAAGAAATGATTCATCTTTTTTCCATAGGATTTTAAATATATCCAAGGATCAATACAAAGCTTCTGTGCTGGAAAGTAGTGATTATCAAGAGAAGTTTCATGCCTGTCTTAAAAAAAAAGGTCATGATAGATTAACAAAGGAAGGCGACCATATGTAGTGGTAGAACCACTACACTTTAAAAAAATATGAGATTTTAATAAGGAATACTCCAGTGCCACAATTAAAACTGGATCTTAGGTTGTCTGAAATGGTAGTTTGAAGGAAAAATAGGTCATAAATTAAGTCTATACATAAAACAAAGTAGGTTACTTTTAAAAGTAAAAGATAAAATAGAGGTGAGTTAAATAACATAGATTTACATTGAATCCTAAGTAATCCAGATTCAAAAAGGCTGAAGAGGAAATATGTGCCTAAATAAAAAAGCAATCCTAAAAGATCATCAAGAAGGAGTTGAGGATGCTACTAAGAAAAATAGTGCGAACACCCACAATTTTGCCAATTTGCACTAGAATTCTTCATCTCAGGTCCACTTGATTATGGAAAACAACTATTAGCTACTCCCTACCAGAGATCATGTTCACCAATTACTACCAAATTAAAAAAATGTTTTGATTTTATTAATGAGGGGCCAAAGCAATGCATGTTTTTCTTTCTAAACTAGCATTGTTTTATAAAGTTGAATGGCCAGTTACTAATTTATAGAAAAAAGATTAGAATCCTAATTAGAATCATTCTAAGGTGCCATCATGCAAATCCATGTTGTTTAGAAGGAAAAGAAAAGCATCAATGGTGCATCCAATTTGTGTTGAGCTATTTTTTTAATTCACCTAAAAATGAAAGAATGGCACAACCTTGATTGGAAGAAATTTGGTTACCTATTAGCTGAAAATAAAATCATTTCAGTAGGCAAGGGTGCAAGGCTTGTTAAATTTTTATGTGTTTCTCAAATAGATTATGTGGATTGCCAAGAAAAAGCATCATAGATGAGGTTTGAACATGATACAAACTATGTCGATTTTCAAAGAAAATATTTAAATCACACAGATCAATATTATATGCAAAGCAATCCAAATCCAAAAAAGATGAAGACAAAAGATATGTCTAATTATTTAACACAGACCTAAAAGATACTAATAGGGAATTTGAAGACGATTTTTAGAAAAATGGTGCAAATGCACATGATTTGTCTAGTGTACACAATAAATATTATAGTCAAGTCTATTTGAAGTCAGAAAACAACTATCAGCTACTAATTGCTGAAGATAATGTTCACCAATTACTACCGCATTGAATCACAGGCTTTTCTTTTATTAATGAAAACAACACAATTTTTCCTTTCTAAATTAGTATCATTTCCTAAATATGGATATCCTTTTTTTTTTGTGAAGACAGAGTTAGTGCCCTTATAGGAACCAATGTGAGTTGCCATCATGCAACCCACTTTGTCTAGAATAAAAGACAAAGCATTTATGATGCATCCAATTTGTGCTCGACTAGTGAAATAACCCTCTACCATGGATATAAAGTAGAATGAGAATGAGAGAAATTTTGTTACCTATTACTTGAAAATAAAACCAGTTGAGGAGGCAAGGGTGCATGAGTTGTCAAAACTTCATGTGCTTCTCAAACAGTTTCTGTGGATAACATGAGAAGTCTTCACATACCCTCATACATTTTAATATTGAAACACAATCAATATTTTGTTGATAGGGAATGTTTAGTAAAATGAAGCAAAGAAAAAGAAACATAGTTGCAGTAGCACCCTTCTACCAAAAAAACACACCTAGTATACAATAATGGATAAGATCAAGACAACAATAATAATTACTCATTGCTAAAGAATGTGGTATCAAACAGCCATCAAGACAATTGGGTTCATGGTGTACTAACATCTCATAGTAGCTATATATAAGTGTAATTTATTGGTGACATCATTCTTGCCCAAGATATAGAAAAAATAATTAAAAAGACACTAAAGAGTATGATATGGTTTAGGCCAAGTTTTACATCAAAATGTTGCCTAATTAGGTGTCGCAAATCCTATTGCATGTAAGCAATCCAAGGGATCATTGGATGCGAGATTTTTGATCTGGTTACAAGATTAGAAGGAGCATAGGTCTAGTTGATAGGACAAAGATAGAGGAAGGAATTAAATTTCATTTCTATTATTCTACAAGGAATAATGTAGAGATCATTTGGATAGTGGGTTCATTGGTCTTATCCTTGAAGTTATTTGGGTAGTGGGTCTAGTTGTCTTCCAAAACTCCTAACAAGGTTGGGACAACTCCTAACAGGGATACAAAGTGTCCTACCATGGACTTATATGTACTTAATGTATTCACAGACTCTTAACAGGGTCCATCCTCTAAAAAGGAACATTTATATTAGTACATCATCTTGTGGGTACCATCCCCACCATGGTTTTCCCTAGTTAACATATCGGGTGTTATTGTGTATGAGTATCTTATTGTGGTTTCTGATTATATTTCTCATATAGTTAAAGTTTAATAAGGTTGATAATTTTGATATCAATTGGATAACTGATTCACCTCACCCCGCCCTTCCCCGCCTCTCAGTTATATTGGTGGACTGTATATTCTAACAATAACATATTATGTACATTATATAGGGTGTATTACCCATAGGATGTGCATTCCATATTGCTTTTGAGGGACCAAAAAATAGTTTGGAATCCTTTTGGTCCCCCATCTGTGGGAAACTACCTAGTTACATTGTGTATTAAGAAATAAGAGTTAGTCACTCTCTTGATTACTATGGTTGAATATATTGTGGTAGTGTCTTGTTGAACTCAAGTTTTTTTGGATGACTCGTCCTCTAAAGGAAATATTGGACTTGTTTGAAATCAATGAATTCTATAATTAAGTACTATATCTCTTTTGTTTAATTTTGGCTTGAATGGGTTAGAAAATCCTATCTATAACTACTAACTAGAAATTTTTTGGCAATTCTCCTTAAATTGCTAACTTTGAAAAATCACATACTTAATAGATTTTCTGGTTGTGAATTGTATACAACCTTTTGATACTTATATTACATTCATAGGTTTAAAATTTTGATGAGAGTTTGAAGAAAAATGTCAACCCTAAAAATTCCATTGATAGACATTTATATCATTTGAAGCATTTTTGGACTATAAATTGGAACCTCTAATAACTCCATTAATAAAACAAGAGCTATGAAAGAGCTAGAGTCCCGGTCTTGTTGAGTTTTATTTCTCTGTTTAAAGTGTAGTGACTGAATGCAAGAAAAATGATTTGTATTACTAGTCTTAATATAAGAATAAATTTTCTATTATTACTAGTCAAAAGAAAGAATTAGAATAGATACAAAATTAACTACTATAATTATTGGTAATTTAAAACATATAATATTATGTAAAAAGTATTTTCTTAATGTGATTTATTTTAAAATCATTTAAGATTAATATGTTAAAGTTCTATGAAATGAAAAGAATAAATATTTGAATGAGATATTTTAGGCTACATTTTCACTGAATTATTATATGATATTTTTAGAGAATTCCAATGGAACCACGTATAGTAATTATTATTTTTGTATGGTGACTATGCAAAATGAAACCCAAATACAATGTTATGTTCAATGATTCCACCAGTACAATATTTTTCAAAATGTATGATACGAGTGAAAATAATCTACTATAGGAAGATGTTGTATAGAGTATTTATAGTATATTTGGATTTCATAGCAGATTAATTTTGATTTATTCACAAGATTATTCTTTTTTTTCATTATCTCACATCCAGGCATTGTACCACTTGCCCAATCTTTTCAAAAACAATAAATTATATTTTGTCTTGTTACTTTTTGAAAATGAAGATATGGAGTTTTAAAAGCCCTTCAGACTCCAAACATATTTTTGGAACTAGATAGAAATTCTTACTTTTATTTAAAATTTATTAACGACGATTGCAGATAAAGTAGTGTTAGATTTTATCAGAGTTCCCACAACCATATTAGATATGGATATGATTGTGAAACCACTATATTGTTTGACAAGATTTTTACGAGAAGAACCCATGTTGGAATCTAGCTTGATAATTTATTTTGTACTCTTTTTTGGGAGTAGTCACACTACCCTCGCTATTGTAAATCATTCCTCAAAAATGTTTGGAATTGGTAACAACTTTTTAAATCATCTTTGGTGACGCCCATTTTGTTGTCGATCAAGAGAAGTGTTGCCCATGGTGTTGAAATTATTTTATATTAAAAAAATAGTTTTTAATTGTACTAGGTTAATTAATTTTAATATAGTACTTTAATTGTTATTTACAAAGAAGAAAATAAATTGATAATTAAAAACATCACTATACCAAAAGACATTGACAAACTTAAGTTCATTAAACATTCTCTTTTTTAAATATCTAATCAAAAAAAATTAATTTCAAAATATTTGTGACATGACCTATATGTTAAGAAGCTATGTAAAACATTCTTAATATCAAATTTTCAAGTATTAAACATTTATCAATATTTAATAATGTCATGAGTATAATTTAAACAATTGAGATAAATTATTCATTTTTCTAATTTTTATTTATAGACTTTTTTTACAACAAAAATTTAAATTTATTAAAAATTAAAAAATATTTTCTATATTAAATATCTTCAAATATCAAGTGGAAAATAATTTCATTTCTATAATACAACAATCATGCCCTTAAAATCAGACTACATATCTTTTAATTCAAATTAGTAATCCTTCCAAAATTAAAAGAGTAGCTTCCATATTGGGGTGGTTGGCAAGTTTAGGAACTATGATGATAAAGTAAATTCTAGAAGGTGTTAAAATAAAATGTAGTTGAAACATTGACAACAAGATTGGAAATAGTAAAGACGTGAACAACATGATCATTTGGTATATTAAAAAAACAAAGTTGTGCATATTGTTTTTGAATTGTCAGCGAAATGTGTTGTCTCAGTATGTAGAGAAGACCAGAAACATATGGAGTTGGGTTGGAATAGGGTTTTCAAGCAGTGGTAATCACTTGTTCTACAGAGCCCAACTTGTTCAAAGGTCCAGGGTTCGAATCTGAAGGATGATAAAAATCTTTAGAAAATTAAGCTTCAAGCTCTGTGACTCTTTCTCCATGGAATTTGTCTATTCAAACAACGAGACTTGATGTAATTTGTCTATTCAGACAACGAGACTTGGCATTGCATGCAACCGACTAATAAGATTGGACTCTAGATTTATTTGTTGAGCATGGCATCAAAAATAGATGTAGAATTTGTAGTTGATTTTAACAATTTCTTGGAGAATTTGAGAAAATAGGTTTACAAATTTTCTGCATAGATTTTCTATAGTTAAAAAAAAAAAAAATCTGGTAGAAATTTCTAGAAATCATTAGTTCCTTACATAGGCAAGGACTAATAGTGTTTTCCTCAACCTCTGGTAAGGCATCATTTATGGGAGGAATGACCCACATCCAAAAAATTTCACTTGTATACACAAGAAGCACATTTCTCTACCTACAATTTTGTATCAAGTTTTCTACTACCCCTATTTTAACTTTATAGTACGCTCTATATGAATGATCTAAGGATATCTATGCACGGATACAAAATATTTCATTGCACTAAATGTTACAATTGGAACAGATGCCACAATGCCCATATGGATTACACATCCTTTTATGATCGTGTCCAACACTAAAATTATCGTTACAAGGAAAATCCATTGATATTTTGTTTTATTCATTTTGGGGATCTATTTAGCCATTTGGGTGTACTCTCAAAATTTTGAAAGATTATATACATTTTTTTTTTTGACAAGATTCTAAAATGAGATATGGACTTAACATTCAAGGGGACATAATGGTTTTTTGAAAGAGAATGTTTACTATTGAATTGAAGCCTTTCTCACTGTATAAAGATCAACTTGTCCAAAAAGAATGAAAATTTCTAGTTCCTATTGGTATATTTAGTCAAAATATATCTTCTTAATGTTTAGATAAGGATTATTTATTAGTAGTAAAAAATAAATCAAAACTCTTTTTGAATGACTACTTATTTATTGACAACAAAAATCCTTATTTTTCTCTTAAAATAAAATAAAATTACATGCTTATAATATAGAAAACAATGTAAGAATAACTCTAAAATAAAATGGAGGTAGTATTGAAATATTGAATCACATTAAACAAATTTCTCTCAATTCATTCTCTAGGCTTAATATCATTTTCATCTTTTCCCTTTAAATATCCAAGATGTCATCATTGTCAATCTCCTTTACCATTCTTCATAGTCACAATATATAGATTTCTACCTCCAATTTAAACAACTCTTGAGAAATGTAGTTAGAAAAATTCTCAAAATTGTGGCAACACTCACCATGCTACCAATACAAAATATCTTCTTAAAAATAATCATACAAAATTTACAAGTTGTATGACTTTAATGAAACTCCAACAAATTGGCTATAATGTAATTGACAAAATTTGCTAATGTCATATCCAAAAGAAAAGATTCAAGTCTATGACATGAGTTGAGATAGTATAAATACACTTTTAGTATTCCTTTTGCATTGAAAACCCAAAATTATAGCTATAAAATAGAACAATTAGTGGTTCAAAATTTTTGCATACATAGCAAAAAAAAATATTATAACCTCAACCATGATAAGCATCTACGAAAACAATGTAGCAGATCAAGCAAATTTTGGTCACTGCCACTACTATCAATAACACATTAGCATTTAATTCTAACCAATTTCCCAACTATAACTCTAGTTGCTCCTATTATGGATGGAACTAGTAATCTTTTTTCTCTAGGCTTAGGCTTTGTAAGTATAAGTAAACCACCTCACTCCAAGAAGTCATCTCTGTCATTCTTCATTCAAACCATAAAAATCATCAACTGTAGAAATTGAATGCCCACTAGAAGATGCACAAAAAGTAACTTTTCCCAAAATACAAGAAAATATTAAAATATGATTTTAAGTATAAGAATAGATCAATACCCAAAAGCCACATATAACTAGAAGGTAAATAAGTGTGATGTTTAAAAAGTAGAGAACATATAAAATAATTTACCATATTATTCCTTCTTATGGTATCTGATAGATAGATTCCACCGAGGCCCACAAATTTTGCACAACAATCTCGTATTCCTTACATTCATTCAATTTCAATTGGGTTTCTATGTTTTCACTTTATAATCTATGATGGGCCCTTCATTGGTGTAAGAAACTAAGTATTGTTTGCTTCTATAAGGTTGGTCCCAAAATCACTCTTCAATTCTACTAGATGACATAGTGTAGCAAAAACTTAAAGACAAATATATTACTCACTTTTTAGCCTTATACAAAAATCAAAAATTACAATTTCAACATTTTCTTTGAAATGCATGTGGATTTCCTCTTACAATTATCCCAACAATGAACCTTTTCCACCATCGTTACTCACTAGCAATTTTATTGTTGGCATTAGGGTGGTTTATAAACTTCACACTTTTTGGCATAAATATAGACCACATGAACAGTCATTACGTAAAGTTGAGATGCCAAAATGTAAAAATATCCACATTCAAGCTTTCTCAAGTGACACATGCAATGGTAGTTTACTCAACCTTTGCCACCATTCTCCATATTACTTAATCCTCATGGCAAAATCCTTCACATCATAAGTAATACCTATAATATATAAGTTTATTCTATTTTATTTTAATTTTATATAGATTAATTCATAACCTACATGTAAATAAAATTATAACATACAGTTTACTTTACTTCTTATTATTGTTATATTTGACAAAATTATTTTATTTAACCTAAAAATTAATTTAAATTTGTAATATATAATTTTATATAGTGAAAAAACTTCTAACATTAAAACTTTTAAATAATTATAATAATAATGTAATTTGCTAATTTACAAAATCCAATTTTTAAAAAAAATAAAAAAATCTAGAAAGAATTATTGCTACAATTCAAATTATACACTGATTTGTTTAGAAAAATACAAATAAAATATAATATAATTAATAAAATTAGATAACACATATAAGGTGCATTGCGTCTCTTCTTCTTCATCTGCGATTTGATAGAAACAAATCATTTCTTTTAGCAGCTTTGGACGTTTCAGGAAAAAATAAAATGGGAAATGGAAACTTCCAACTACTGCCGAGATATTCGAAATGGAGATACCGAAATCCAACGACAGAAAATTTTTATATCATTTTTGTGCACTTTTAAGACACTGTGAACCGTAGATCTGCGGAGTCGGATCGCGCATTTCAAATCTAAAGATTCCTTCAGCTCTGTAAGATCGAGTCTCGATGATTTAGCTGATTATGGATTTGGCAAAAAAAATCTACAATTTAGCCATTTGGAGTCTCTATAATTTAGTTGATTATGTATTTGGTAACGTTTTTTTTCTGCAATTTGGCCCCTCCTTATAAATTTAGCCGATTATTCACTCGTCGACAGAGAGTTGTAGCAAACTGGATATTGATTTCTTCTGTAATCCAGTAACGACATTCTCTGTAAAAATTTTTGGTGAAAATGGAGGTCTTCCTGGTGATGGCAGCCATGGCTATGATTTTGTTCTGCAGCATGGGAATCAGTTACTGGTGCTGTGCAAGGGCCGAAATTAAGCGTTTTGTGAGAATTCACATGGGCGTAGTGCAGTTCAATATACTACCAATCAAGGACGCAACCAAGAATTTTAGTTGCGCCATTATAATTGATCAGGGCAATTTCGAAGGAATAGTGTGTAATAGAAGACTTGCCGAAGCTCATGAGATGATTGCTATGAAGAAAATGAAATACTCTTTCCATGAAAACCTTGGCCCAGTGCGGTTCAACGCACGACAATTGGAGGAGGCAATGAACAATTTCAGTTGCACCAATTTAATCGGACAGGGGAGCTTTGGAATTGTGTACAAGGGCAAACTTCCCGACGGATAGATGATGTGCTCTCTCGACGATTTCTAGAATGAGGTGGAGATGCTGAGCAGCTTTCGCCACCGAAATTTGTTGGCTCTCCTTGGTTTCGGCGTTGCCGGTGACGGCAAACAGGGGCTGCCATGAGCGATTTCTCGTTTGCGACTATCTCGCTAATGGCAGCCTGGATCAACACATTTTTCGAGGGAAAATTAGAAATGGGAGAGCATTGTCGTGGGAGCGGAGGAAGAAGATTATAATTGACATCGCAAAGGGGTTGTGTTATCTGCATTGCGACGTTCGGCCCGCGATATATCACAGAGACATCAAGGCTGACAATCTTCTGCTGGATGATGACATGAATCCCTGCATTGCAGATTTTGGGCTTGCAACAAGGGAAGGGAAATCTCATTTGGAGTCAAAAGTAGCAGGCACGCATGGTTATTTGGCGCCGGAGTATTCTCTGACTGGACTGCTGACAGATCTTTGTGATGTCTACAGCTTTGGGGTTGTGTTGCTGGAAATCATGAGAGGCAGAAGGGCTGTGGATATAACTTGCCAATGCCATATTACCGATTGTGTATGGAAGTTTCTCAAGGCATCCAATAAAATAGATCTAGTGATAGATTGGAGAATGCGGGAGAGGGAAGAGTTGAAAACAATGGAGAGATTTGTAATGGTGGGAATTTTGTGTGGCATCAAGGCCGAGTATGGCAGAAGCATTGAAGATGTTGGAGGGAGAGGTTGCAGTTCCTGCAATGCCAGAAAATCCCCAACCTATAGTAATTCATAGAGCAGAGGCTGACGGGACAGATTTTCTCAGATTTTTAAACCCTTCTTTCAACTAGTCCGTCTGAACAAAATATGCAGCGGCCGTGCTGCATTTCATGTAATGTGTTCTCCTGTTGTGGGAAAATATTGAACTTAAGAAAACTGTGTATTAATATCATTCTTTCATATACGATATCTTCTTTTGGCTTACATTTGCACAATATTTTATCATCAAATGTACAATCGCTGGACTTAATTTTTAACGTTAGACATTGAAAACCATCAAGTTTGTTCGTGGCATAATAACAACGCATGCTTTTGTGCTTTTGCAGAAATTAGGATAATGTACAAATCACTCCGATACACTAACATGAAGTATAAAACATATCATCTACAACTTCTGATCTTGTATGTGATGCTCGAACCATTACAATTACAATCGCTTTAATATCGAATAAGTCTAGAGCATGTCTGCCATGTACTAAAATATAGCTTATATCCCAGGCTTAACATTTAAAAAAATAATAATTATATAGTTTTTCTTTTAATGTTAGATTATTTATTAAAAAAATTATTATTGGAATTTTAGTTTAAGTATTTGAATTTTAAGGTTCTGTAGAGGGAAAGTTCTATAAAAAAAAATAGAGTTCATATTGTTAGATTTTAAAATAATATTTAAAGAAAATTTCTTGAGAAGTGTCAAATTATTAAGAAATGATTGACATGTGACAAAAAAATCAGGTTTGTAGGAAAATTTCTAAAAGTTAGGAACTCTTATTTTCCATTCCAACAAAAAATTTTAAATAATCTTGTGTTCGAAAAATAAAATTTTCACAAGACCTTTACTTCTCAAAAACATAATTTAAATACCTTGCATGGCTTTGCCAATAATGTCATGCTAGCATATTTTAATTGGATAATAATGTCAATAATAGATTTGTAGTGTTTTAGAAGGTTTTGAGCATGTTGATTATTTATAAATAGCATCTTCTATATTTTTAAGATTCATTGCTTTAAAAGTAAATCTTGCATAGATAAAAATTTCTATGTTTTAAAAAAAATTCATTAGATAATACTATCAAGAATAGAGTTGAAGTGTTTTAGGAAGTTATTTTAAATTTAATTTTTAGCATTTTGATATTTTATAATTAGTATTTTCTATATGTTTAAGAGTCTTCGTTGCTTTAAAAGCAATTTTTGCATACTTAAATATATTCATGTTTTAAAAAGTTTTGATAACTTTAGAAGCTATATATGGAAATATGCACTTATCTTCTTTTTGTCAATTTTGCATGTAATTGAGCAATTCAGTGGTGTTGCAATTATTTTGATTTATTAAAAAAAATCATTTGAATGTAGAATAAAATTACACATGCTTGTTGAAAATTTGTATACCCTCTTTCTGACATCAAAGGTTTAGAATTTAAGAGAAAGATGCAATATTATATTTAGAAAAGAGGGGTAATTAACTTATTCAAAATAAATCAAGACATACAAAGAAAAACCTAAGAGCAACACAATAAAGTTCAAGGCAAAGACACAATCAAATTGAAAGAGGTCACAACTAGTCAACTTTATGGAATCCATATTTAACTTATCCACATCCTCTTTATATTTTTTTCCTTGATTCGATTGTGTGATTATTTTTGCATCAATGTTTCAGATCATATTCTATGATCCATCATCATGATAAGAGAAATAGAGTGTCATGAAAGAAATAAAGTGTCACTTTCTCTTAACCTAATGATGGATCACCAAGTGTGGTCTAAAATGTTGATGCAAAAATAATTACACAATCAAATCTAGGAACATATAAGATTGGATAGTTTCATATGGATTGTGGATATAATTTTGTTCTTATCCCCTTTATAATCAATCTCAAGAGACTTCATAGTCCATACCCTACCTACCTTAGTTCTCAGAATTTCATTTAGTAAGAAAGCTACTACATTTTTCTACTTCCTCAAAGTATGACCAAAAAATATATATAATCCATCTAGGACTATCAATTAAGGACTTATCTTACTAGTACAAATACTTACCAATTAGCTTCCTTCAAATGTTTACTATTTAACATATTGAGTGCAACTTGAGTGACAAAATAATCTAATTTTAAATCAAGGGAGAACCATTTTCTATAGCATAAAGAATGGATATAGAAGGAAAAGAGGAGCACAATACTTCACTATTGTCCCTACCAACACCATTGATTCATGCATGTCCACATTTCCTTCTAGAAGACCGATTCATTTTAACTTTTAAAAATCTCTCAAATGGATGAACCACCTTCCTTATTTAATATTTTTATGTTCGGCATACCTTAATTTCCTTCTTGCTAAGGGGTTAGCCCTACAATCAACAATATCCAAATTCCATATCATAACTAGATCACTAGGATCCATAGGATCACTAACAAGTTACATTTTGAAAGAATCATTACATGAATTATCTAAATAATAATTCTTCATAGAAGAGCACTTATAATTTCCAAATCTTGAAAGATCCAATTTATTTCTAGCCACAAGTTCCAAATGAAAAAGAACCTTCAATTTATTTCTAGCCACAAAATAGTTAGTGCTCCCCTCCAAATTTGTGACATGAACTAACAACCTCCTATGAATTATATAAGTTTAATAGTTGTATTAGGCATTGATAGGCTGATCTTTTGATGCAACAATAACGACCACTCTAACAATGATAACCCATCATAGTCAAATACATCACATGTAAAAATAGCAAAGCTATAAAACATTTATATTATCTAAACATTATGAATTGAGTCAACAAACATCCAATTAAGTCAAAAGAGTCATACAAAGTCGACAAAGCATACTAAAATATAGGAGTCTAAAGTTGGTTATGAGAAGATTTCACACTTAAATTGTTGAGTAGAACTTATGTAAGAAAAATAAAAACCTAAAAGTTACAACGATAACTTCTAAAATAGCCTTAGTCCTTCAAGGCTTCCAAATAACCTATCTGTTGCTCTTGATTTCAAATTGTGTTACTTTTTCTAAAATTGTGAAGTCTGAAAATCAATCTCCTACCCCCCCCCCCCCCTCTCATAATCCTCCTGCCAAGAGTCTTTCATGCTATATAAATAGCATCTAGACTTAAATTTATTTATGTTTGACTGCCTCTATAAGGATCTACTAGGATTTAATATTTCACAATATGACATTGTTTATTTTTAAATTTTATAATTGGTTAAATATGTTTTGTTTACTCCATTAATGTAGTAAGAATTAAACATTGCATGTTAGATAGTTTAACTATTTTCTACTTTGACTCAGATAATTATCTTGGAAAAGTTATGAATTTTCCATTATTAAATTAAAAAATAAAAATGGGGTTATGACATTTTGCCTTTTTTATATAACTATATTAAATTATATTATATATTAAAGCATCTAAGAAAGCAATTAAAAAGAGTGAACTTTTTTTTTTTCTGTTAAGTCGTATTTATATGATGTTATTATGTGATCATTAGTCCTTTCTCAATCTTGTAGCATATTTTCTTAAGAAAACTATGTTTGAATTCTAAGTAAAGGGAGCATTATAGTAGCCTTACGTTATGAAATATGTCAAAACACAATCTATAATTGCACTACAACTTGCATTCAACTCAATCATCTAAATACAAAGAAATCTAGAAGCATTTTCTCTCATGCAACTAAACATTCACTAAAATATTGAAGTAATTGTGCAATGCAATACTAGAAACATAGAGCAAGATCATGGTGCAAGATAAGTTGTTGGTGGTTGTTGTCATGAAGGACATAAATCAATTTTTGAGAAGGGATTTGATTTCATATAACAAATTATGGAAAATGAGGTCTATCCTCCACTTATTTAAGAAAAAAAACCCTAGTTCTATAAAAGGTCCTCTTGTTCAAAGTATATCTAAACATTTTAAAAGATAAAATTAGAAATAATTGTTAAAAAAATACTAACTCATATAAACATTTTAAAACCTTTTTTCATTTATTAACATCTAAATCCTTATTCCTAAATTTCAAGTAAGCAATCAATTTAAGATATAAATACATTCTACATTAAAATAAATATTTTATATATTTTATATTTATAGGTCTTTGGTTTGTTTCATAAGGATACTTCTTAAAAATGAAGTAAAAATTGTAGATTAGATAAATTTTATAAAATGCATGAATAGTTGACAATTCTTAATTTTTGAACACAAACATTTCAGCCTAATACCATTCGAGTTCTAGTTCCAAATGAGTAAAACTTCTTTATGAATGGAGACCACAGCAAGAAAAATAAAAAAATAAAGAACACTGATTTCTTAGCAGCTCACTTCTCTCTCAGAAACTGTCAATGTAAATTAATTACATTGCAAGGTCTGGTCGGCACCGACCAAGATGTTTCTGGAGACATGTGCGGCCATCCCTCCAACTACTCTCATTAAATATACAACCAAATTTATCTCTGGAATGCTCTGTAAATTTATTACTCATTCATCTATAAATAGACCTGCTGGGCTTGGAGTTTTCAGCGCTCATTTCCTGAGCTTTCTGCTGTTTTATTCTCTCTGTTTGTTTTTTCATGGTATCAGAGCTTGTGAAAGGGAGTTGGATCGAAGCTTTGCCTTGGCTGTTGCTGTTTTGAGGTGTTGTACTATTTCCTTGGAGACACTGAAAGTCTTGAGAGTTCTGAAGAGGTGTTGTGTGCAGTTTTGAGGAATTGGAAAATTGGCGAGATTAATTGCTTCTGCTTGTTCATTGAAGGTGTGGTGAGTTTTTTGCAAGTTTGAAATTTCAAGTTTTGGAGCTTGCAGAAGCAAGAGAGGTCAAGGAGCCTTTCGATTTCTTGAGTATTGCTGAAATCAAGTTGAAACGTAATTAGTGAGCTGAGGAAGAATTAAACGAATCAAGGCAAGTGCTGAAGGTATGTTTGATCCCAGCTAAACATTTTTTTTGATGGATAGATATGTGTGTTGGTGCAGTTGGAGAATAGTTTAATTTATGAAATATTGGAGAAATAAATTGCTGTTTGGGGCAGAATTTTACTATTTGTTAAGCTTCCATATTCTGCTGAGAATTATAACACATTCGAGTGTTGCACGTTTTTGTTATTTTACTAATCTTTTGAGATACTATATGTGGTTGAGACTGTTTCGTTTGAAGATACAAATTGTGTGTGGTTGTTTGGTGATATAGTAATCAAGTACATTTGAAAGATATTATTAAAAAGAGCACTTTGAAAGATTTGTGTGGGAAGTTGAAAGTGGTAATTTTGGAAGTCTTTGTTTTGATAGGTTCTTAAGAAGGCCAATATCAAGGTGTGGTCTTTGCTTGATGCTTATGTGATTGTGTGCATGTGTGTTGGTAATTGATTGGAAATTTAACTATGGCTGGTGAGATGTCCAATCTTGTGGTTAGTGAAAACATGAATGGGAAAAAGCTATGAAAAATGAGTATGATTCCTTGATAAAGAACAACACTTGGGAATTGATAGAGTTGCCAAAAGGTAAGAATGTGGTTAACAATAAGTGGGTTTATAAGACCAAGTTCAAGTCAGATGGGAGTATTGAGAAACATAAGGCAAGACTTGTAGCCAAAGGGTATTCACAAAAAGAAGGGATAGATTATACAGAAACTTTTGCCCCAGTAGCAAAAATTAGTACTGTCAGAGTTATTATAGCATTAGCAGCTCATTTTAAGTGGCCTTTACACCAAATGGATGTTAAAAATGAGCTGCTAATGCTATAATAACTCTGACAGTACTAAATTTTGCTACTGGGGCAAAAGTTTCTGTATAATCTATCCCTTCTTTTTGTGAATACCCTTTGGCTACAAGTCTTGCCTTATGTTTCTCAATACTCCCATCTGACTTGAACTTGGTCTTATAAACCCACTTATTGTTAACCACATTCTTACCTTTTGGCAACTCTATCAATTCCCAAGTGGCCGGTCTATCTACAGGTTATATTGTCTATCTTGGTGCAGGTCCCGTTTCTTGGTGCAGTAAAAAGCAGTCTACCATAGCTCTATCCACTACAGAAGCTGAATATACTGCAGCAAATGAAGCAGCAAAAGAAATCACTTGGCTACGAGCTATCCTATCAGTTCTTCAGCAACATCATGCAGGGCCTTCTCTATTTCATTGTGACAATCAAAGTGCCATATCATTGTCTAAGAATCCAGTGTTCCATGCTCGCACCAAACATATTGAAGTCTATCATCATTATATCAGGCATCTCCTCCAACAACAGGTGATTCATCTTCAATATTGCAAGACCGAAGACCAGATTGCTGATTTATTCACCAAAGCTTTAAGTGAAGCCAAGTTTGTATATCTTCCACATCTTTTGGGCTTAAGAGCAGTGACATAATTATCTCATGGTTGTCATTCAGGGGGGATTCTTATGAATTCCAACCATTGTATTTAGGAGATAACTGATTGTAAATGGGTACCTAACAAGGCTTTAGGCCGGGACCCATCATATATAGATTATGGGGGGATATTTAGACAGTAGATTTTAGTATAGCTATTGTAATTAATTTAGGGGGGATGTCAACGTAAATTAATTACATTGCAAGGTCTGGTCGGCACCGACCAAGATGTTTCTGGAGACATGTGCGGCCATCCCTCCAACTACTCTCATTAAATATACAACCAAATTTATCTCTGAAATGCTCTGTAAATTTATTACTCATTCATCTATAAATAGACCTGCTGGGCCTGGAGTTTTCAGCGCTCATTTCCTGAGCTTTCTGCTGTTTTATTCTCTCTGTTTGTTTTTTCAGAAACAACAAGGATATCGGCATCTCCGCTGAGATATTTCTATAAAAAACATGACCAGCAAGGAATAAGAAATTCATGTATTGGACCATCATGGGTTACGACCAATGAGCACCGCCTATCTTCCAATGACAGATGAGTTGAAGGAAGGATAACTCTCTATAATGTTGAGAAATGCCTTTCCATTGTCCGCCACTCTGTGATTTGCTACTGGCAAAGGCTTTTCTGGTATTGCGGGAATGACAGCCTCTCCCTCCAACATCTTCACTGCCTCTGCCATGCTCAGCCTCAAAGCTAGATTAACATGAGTACACAAAATACCCACCTTAACAAATCTCTCCATTGCTTTCACCTCTTCACTCTCGTGCATTCTCCAATCTATCAATTCAACTACTCTACTCATTTCCAGGAGCTTCCATGCCCAATCAGTAATAAGGTATTCAGTCGAACATTCCATAGAGATATCCAGAGCCCTTCTGCCACTCATGATTTCCAACAAGACAACTCCAAAGCTATACACATCACTCCGATCTGTAAGAATTCCATACAGAGCATACTCGGGCACCAAATACCCACGCATTTCGCTTATTTTTGACACGAGATATGATTCTCCTTCACTTGTCAACCTCGCCAGCCAAAAATCAGCAACATGGGCATTCTTGTCCTTATCCAGTAGAATGTTTTTGGCCTTTATATCTCTATGATATATCGCTGGCCGAACGCCAGAATGTAGATGCCATAACCCCTTTGCAATCCCAATTATAATCTTCTTCCTCTGCTCCCATGTCAGCGTTCTCCCGGTGGCATTTCTAAAAATGTGCTGATTGAGGCTGCCACTGGCGAGGTAGTCATAAACGAGAAACTGTTGGAACCCCTCTTTGTCATCACCGCCAATGCCAAAACCTCACAGAGCCACCAAATTCTTGTGGCGAAGGCTGCTCTAAATCGCTACCTCATTCCAAAAATTTGCATCATCATCGACAAAGCACTTCTTCATTCTCTTCATGGCAATCATCTGACCGTCGGGAAGTTTTGCGTTGTACACCATTCCAAAACTCCCCTGGCCGATTAAATTCGTGCAACTAAAATCATTCATGGATTTCTTGATTTGCCCTTCATTGAACCACACTACACCCATCTTGGGCTTCACAACATTGATCAGAAGGCTTTTCTTCAATAATCTCTTAAAATGCCTCTATTTCATCCTCGCCCTCCACTAGTAACAAAAAATTCATCTAATGCTCATAGCCATGGCGGTGCCTACATCACCATGATCTTGCAATGGTCGAGAATATAGTTGGCTTAATGATGGGTAAAACAGCTTGTACCAACATCACCATGAACACCTCCATTTTCATCGACATTTTGCACTGATAATGTTGTCGCTATATTATAGAAGGTAGCTATATAAAGTTGCTACAACTCTTAACCGAGTCCAAAAATGCCCTTTCATGTTTGTAGTAGCATCTTGGATGCTCAGAATTATCCCCAATTTTGTTTCGAGTGGAGCATCACGATTAAATAGGACAAGGTATCATAGCAATATATTGGAATGTTGGGCTTCTACGGACAAGTGTTCTTCACTTTTCAAGATGGATCAATGATCGTGTTGACCATATTAATGGATGGTAGCCACTGATTCTATAGAGACAAAATCTGTTGGCATTGAAATGGTGTTTGGAGTATTATACAGAAAAGGGAAGCTTACGTATTTTCTGTTGACCGAGGTTGGAAGATTAGTTGAATTGTAAACCAGCGACATCTTCCTCTAGAAAGGACATACATGGAACCAATATTTTATTTTAGATTGAAAGAAATAAAACTATATATTCTATGGCGAATTAAAAGGAGGCAAAACACAATTACTTTTTTTTTTATGAATAGTCTTGTTTTATTAATAAATATACGTAGAATACAATTCACAAAAAAGGGGTCAGGGGATACAAGATATCCCCGCAAGAGAGTTCAAGCGGCCTAAGCTGGAACTAAACACATGGCATAAGCCAAAAAAAGCAACTATTCATTATATATATATATATATATATATATATATATATAGCAACCTCAGGTTGCCAAAGCAGTGGTAGCCGAGGGGGGAGGATCATCTTTGTCATTAAAACCCCAATCATTTCTAGGATTGGGGGGCGGGTTGGGCACAGACCAGCTATCATCAGGAGCAACAGTAGTAGGGGGATCAGTGGCAGCCTCCACATCTTTGACCTCAGGCCACAGAGGAGAAATTACCAGCACTAGGCAGGGCCATTTTCTAGCATTATCTCGACGATCACCAAGAGAAGGAGGTGGGGACCAGCCAAAGCCACCATGGGGTGGGGAGGCAGAGTGGTGCCTCCAGCTACTAGTCCCATCACTGGGAAGGTAGTGGCGGGAGGCCTACGAGCGCATAGTGTGCAAGTGGCAGCCTGAGGAGTGGTGTCGCTGCTGGCAGCCACAATGTGTCGAGGTGTCAACCGAGGCATCTGGAGGTACTCGAGCCTCAGTGCAAGGGGCATTGTGCCATTGGTTGAGCAACTCCTACTAGTGAACAACTTCCAGGGAAACTTTGTTAGCTTGCACCTGTATCTGCATAATAACATTGTTACAAATACAAGCTTTAGTGGACATTTTTGCAATGTTAACATCCAAAAAGATGTGTGTGAATAAAATAGCATTTCTCTCTTTTCGCAAAGTAAACAAAATTTCCATCCTGAATGTATGCCAAATCTAGGAGTACTTTTTGGGAATTCTAGGGGAATCACCCAGCAAGAACATGTGCCATGAAAATGGTTCGGGCCTAAAGGGCTTGAAAAAATCATGAATCTAGTGCCAGTAATTCTGTACACATTTACAAAACCAGAAAATATGTAGAAAGGACTCACGGTGACTACAGAAGGGGCATCTGGAATTAGGAACCCTTTGGATCCATGCTTGAGTTATAAATCTATTGAATTAATTGGATATGAAAAAGGAGTAAGTGAATAAAATGCAAATGTAGGATTTGATTTGGAATGTGAAATTACCAAGTGGGAAAAATGGTGATGGTGAGCATGATGCTTGATGTCCAAAGGAATTTGCAGGGGCATCTTACCTTGCTACAAGATTTATTACTAATAGTATTATGTTCCTAGAATCTTTGGGTGTTTCCTTTGAATCTTCCTTGAAGCATGGTGTTGTGGTGACTCCACCTGGAGTGTTTGAGATTGCAGTCCCACTTTCCTCATGTGTTGCTTCTAGTTCTGGCAAGGGGGGTCTTATGGAGCCTTCGAATGTGCGCTATGGGGGCCCTGTGAATGGGACGTTCAAGTGGGAATGAAAAGATTGGGGGAGATTGTTTGGGGCCACCTTGAATAAAATACCTTCATGTCTGGTCGAACCTATCAAAGTGGGATGCTAGAATAGGGAGTTCTTGATTTTTATTCCATACTCTCTTTTGGATTCTTCTATTTCAGCTTTGGAGGTGATGCTCATATGTAAGTTTCTTGGATCTAGTCCGAATATTGAGGAAGTTCATTCCCATGTTAAAAAGATGGTATCTGCAAGGCCAAAGATTGTAGCTCTTCCCAAGGGCTTCTTGTTCTTTAAATCCTCTAATAAAGAGGATTGTAATCAATTTATTTGTCAAGGTCCTTAGTTGATTGGAAAAATAGCCCTATCTTTTCAAAAATGGGCTCCTAAATGGACCTTTCAGGATAATTTTTTTGCCTATGTCCTAGTTTGGGTCAGACTCCCTGGGTTACCATTGGATTTTTGAAATGAAGTAATTTTTAAAGGTATTGCTACTTGTTTTGGTCAACTGTTGGTTGATGATCAGTGTACTAAGCTAAAAATTATCCTAAAAAATCAAAGAGACTCCTCAACCTCATCTTCCCCCTAGACAAAAAATGAATGGATCCATAAGTAGGGTCCTCTCCCCAAGAGGCGCTCTAAGGTGGAGGTTTTGAGTCAAGTGAATCAAAGTATTCTCTTCTCTCTGAAGGTAGTGAGTGTGGAGGATTCTCTTGTGGATCCAAATCTCACTAGTGAAATGTTGCCTCAAAGACCTCTAGAAGCAAGTAACCTCTCCTCTGAGGTTGTGGCTGACGCTTTTGATACTGAGTTGCAATTAGAGTTGATGCATTCTTAGAGGGCGAATCTTTTGGAGGATAGGGTTCTTCTTGAAGATGATTTGATGGATGATGAATCTAAGGAAGAAGTTGGTGGGGAATGACGAGATTATTTAGGCCCAAAAGAGTTAGTTGAGGGTGTTTTGGTGGGTTCCCCTTATTCTAATGGGCTCATTCAAAATTGCCAAGTGGTGCTATCTTGACCTTTTGTCCAGTGTAAAGGTGGTTCTGAACTTTCTAGAGCTTGAGGTTCAACCCTAGAAGCTCTCTGACTCAATTGGGATCGTTTTGAAGGTCCTAGATACTTATTTCTCTCTAGAGGGCCACTCGTCAAAAGCATCAGTTAAGATGAACTCTTTGCTTTCCTCTTCTAAGAAACCTTTACAGTTTGTGAATAATAGGAGAAAAGTTAAGCTGTAGATGCCTTCCTTTATCAATAAAGTGGCCATGAATCTTATTGAACTGGATGTGGGAGGCAAAAAATTGAGTTCTGGCAAAAAGAATAAAATAGAAGTTCGTGAATCACCCAGTAAACAAGATATTGCAGATGGGAAATAGAGAACCATATAGGAGATCTAATTTGGTAATTCTAAATGGAGATTATGTCCTGGAATATTAAGGGATTGAATGACCCTCATCAACAAGCTAAACTGAGGAATGTGATTTGGGATCATGAATCAGATCTGTTGTTAATCCAAGAAGCTGATATGACTAAAGAAAAAGTTGAGGTCCTATCTCTCTTTAAGAATGGAAAAGTTGTTGGGTGTGATTTTGAAGGAGTCTTAGGAGGTGTGGCTATCTTCTAGAATTATTTCCTTCTTCAAGGTGTGGTCCTTTAAGCTTTAAAAAATATCCTTTGTATTAATTTTTCTCATATTAGAGATAATTTATCATAGATTCTCTCTAATGTCTATGCAATTAAAAAAATGTGAGGTTGGCCTTCTTGGAAAGGTTGTGGACTTTTCGAAAATCTATCATTGAAATTCCATGGTTGGTTATGGGTGATTTCAACTCTCCCTTGAAAAATAATGATAAGTTGGGAGGCATTTCTACCCAAGCTCATATGGATGGAAGGCTAGATATTATGCACTTCATCCATCTACATGATTTTCTAAATGTAGATCTCCAAGGTTGCTCGTACACATGGTCCAATCATCAAAATAATAAGAACCTCATTTAGGTAATGCTTGATAGAGCTCTTATTTTGGGTGATTGGTTTAATAAATTCCACTATTCTCTTTCTTTTATCAATAAGATAGGGTCTGACCATTTCTTGATTTCTATATTGGCTTACCCCTTGGTTGTCAAGCATAATTTTCACTTTAGGTTTGAAAGGATGTGAATGGAACATCCCAATTTTTATAATCTTATTTAGGATTGGTGGAATATGAAGGTTGAAGGGTTATCCATACTCAAGATATCTAGAAAACTTAGTCATGTTGAGAAAAAGTGAAATCTTGGAACAAGGAGACCTTTGGGGATATTTTCTCCTAAAAAATGTTATTAAAAATGGTCTGGATGAACCTCAAAGGTCTATTCATGATGAAGGGGATTCTCATGGTTATATAGACATGGAAAAGGAGCTTCTAGTGAAGTATCATGATATTATTACCAAAGAGGAGATTTATTGGAGACAAAGGTCAAGATCCCTCTAGATTAAGGTTGGAGATCAGAAAACTAGGTTTTTTCATCTCATTGTGTCGAAACATAGAGATTTTAAAAGAATTTTGAATATGTCCTCAAAGAAAGGAGATGTGCATTCAGATGGGAAATCTTTAGTCTTTTGTGGATTTCTTTTATAATATATTCAAAAAAGATAATAAGCTTTGCCCCAATAGTCAGAACTAGCTTCTAGTGGCTATTCCTTCTTTGTTAGATGACATTAATAACCAAATTTTTGTTTCTATTCCATCTGTGGTGAAATTCATAAAGCGGTGTTTTCTATTGAAGGAGAGAAGTCCTTGGGGGTCAATGGATTTCCTATGCTCTTCTTTCAACACTTCTAGAGGTCAATTTGGTCAGAAGTATGTGCGGCAGTTAAAGAATTGTTTGGGTCCTAGAAATTGCTTAAATAACTCATTTCTACCTTCATTATTTTGATCCCTAAAAAAGATTGTCATTTATTTTTCCTTCTATTATTTTGCCTCAATAGAATGGTTTCGTGTTAGGCAAGAAAATTTTGGATTCCATTATTAAAGTCCATGTGGTGATTCATTCTACTAATAGCTAAAATTCTCAAGGTTTTCTTCTCAAGCTATATTTATCCAAGGCTTATGATAGAGTTTTGTTATGTGGAGCCTAATCAAACTTAGAGTTTTATCTGACGTGGTTTCCCTCTAGATTATTTCTACCGGGGTTTCGAGGCAACACCTCCAAGATAGGGTCAAGGGGTAGCACCCTTGCAGAGTCTTGGGGCAATGCCCTAAGTGCAATCCTTGTTGCAGTATAGGGTTGGGTCGAGGGGTAATGCCCCCACAAGGGTTTTCGGGGGCAGCACCCCTAAATCCAAAATAACCCTAGTATTGTAAAGGGTGCCAGCTACTATTTTTCTATTGGATGACTTATTCTAGACCTAATTATCTAAGTGAAAAAAGCTTGGATAAAATGGCTTAGGATTAGGCATTTCATTATGTATGGTGATATTGTAGCTTCGTGCAGCGGTATTGGGCTATAAGGGATTCCAAATTGTAATCACTAGATAATAATAATATTGGACTTGATGTTGGTGGACGTAGCCCATGGATTGGGTGAACCATGTTAAATATTTGTGTCTTGTGTTCTCTTGTGTGTGACTTATTATTTTTTGATATTGGTTATATTTGTTTGTAACTATTATGTTTGTTTGTGGTTAATCTTAACAAGAGTTGACTAGGACTTTATGCTCAAAGTTTTGAAGAATTTTGGTTTTGAGGATTGTTTTATTCAACTTGATTCCCAGTTGGTTGGGACTTCCTCATTTAAAATTATTATTAATGGGTCCTCTTCTAATTTCTTCAAACCTTTTAGAGGATTGAGACAAGGAGATCCTCTATGTCTCATTCTTTTTGCGATCATGGTGGAGACCCTTGGTAGATCAATCAGTCTTCATGTATCTAAAGGGTTGATAGTTGACCTCAAACCGTCTTCTAATGACCATACTTGCTCTCGTGAGTAGTTTGTCGATGACACAATTATGATGGGAGAAGCAACAATAAAATAACATAGAAGCTTTAAAGAATTCCTTCAGGTGTACAGAATGGCATCAGGTTAGTTAATCAATTGGTATAAAAGATCTATCTTTTTTTATCAGTTAATAACTTGCCTACCTCCTATTTGGGGCTTCCTTTAGGGCTGAAACCTTTGGAGCCCTCTTCAGCTAAGCTGGTTAATAGATTCAAAGCAAAGTTGGCAGGTTGGAAAGGGACCCTCCCTAACCCAAGGAGGAAAACTTCAACTTCTGAAGTCAACTTTACAAATTTTACTATTTTATGATTTTAGATTGTTCAAAATGTCATTTTGTCATTTAAAGGGGAAAAGATGTATCATTTAGTGAAGATCTTGCATGGCATTCTACAAGTTTCTAAGAAATCTTGGAATTAAGTCTTACTCAAATCAAATTATTGATGTCACCCCAAAAATAAATTTGTACGAGCTCTTTAAGGGATAGTCTGAACAACTTCTACAATCTCCACAAACTTCCTTTAGCACTTTATGTTTCTTGTTACACACAAATGGTATTGGCTTTAGTAAATTTTTAAACAACAATATCCTTGAGGTAACTCCCTTGCAATCATCTCCTTGATTTCCTTAGCTCCAAATACTACCTTACACAACAAAATAACATGCATCCTTCCTTACTCGTGGCTCAGATAGCATGACAATAATTACAAACACATAACAAGTAGATTACTGCAAATTGGACCACTAAAATTCTAGTTGTCCCAAGCATTCTATTTATAGGCAAGTATATCATAAATATATGAGCATACTTAGATATAAAATTTGTTAAATGTATTCCCTATTTAAACTATTTCTCCCATTCTATTTGTTATTATGGAGGAAACACTTGGTTGTTCTATGAATACTAGAGTTGAAACTAGGAAGAGAGTGATGATCAAGCCATCTTTGTCTAATTTGGTCTACTCTCGTGAATAATTTTTTGATGATACAACGAGGATGGATGAGTCCTCTCTCAAGGAAGCTAAGACTTTCAAAGATATTCTCTAGATCTATACTAAGGCCTCTAGTCAGGTGGTCAATTGGGGAAGAATTTATTTCATTTTTATCAATGCTTTGGTCGTTAGACAAGTGAAGATTGTGAATATCTAGGGGTGTAAGATTAATAATCTCCTAATATTCTACCTTGGTCTTCCACTAGGGCTCAATACTCTTAACTATTATTTTTCTTCTTTATTTGATATTTTGAATTAACAACTTGTTGGCCAGAAAGGTGCTTTGTTGAGTGAGGGTTGAAAATTTTAGCTAATTAAGTCAAGTTTGAAAGTCTCCCTATTTATGCCCTCAATTTGTTGAATATTTCAAGTAAGTTTATGGATTTGAGAAGAAAATGGGGTCACTAACATATTAAAAAATGTGGTGGTTAGTAACATATCTATCACCTCTTGAAATGATGGAGCACAGATGGTAATAAAAATTTAAAATCCCTCTTCAATCATGATAAGATGCATAGTAAAGTTATTAACATATCAAATATTTCTATCAATGAAGGGAAAGTATCAAAACACTAAATTTAATGATGATGATACTTTGGCAAGTAAAAATCTCAAGAAAAGGTTTAGTTGCCTCACTTTGTGGGTGTTTATTTTTCAGTCGTGTATAATCATTCTTCCTAAATTTTTGAGAATGTTGCGTTGAGAGTGAATTTGAAGAGTTTTGTCTGTAAGTCTGGTATAATGGGAGGCAAACTAAAAATAAGGGAGTTGAGGAATTGTAAGAAATGGATAAAAGAAAAAATGGTCTAGGAGAAACTTAAAAATGGTGGTATTGTTTGATATTTGAATAGGATGAAAGACTCCTTGAAGCCAAATATAAGAGAAAAATTCATCAATAGTTGGGGCTCTAGAATGATCATGATGGTCAGAAGGAAATCATAGCTGAACCTTGAGGTAATGGTGAACATTATGTAGTCGAATACCAAAGGTGTGCATTTTTATCATAACAAGGAAATTTTTGATGTTTCTATTAGAGTGTTTATGAAAGAAGATGTGAGGAATTGGTAAAGGGGAAAAACAGAGGTGTATGTTGTTTCTTCGATTAAGCTCATGTAGAAAAAGGTGTTAAAAATTATTATGGAGTATATAGCATTTGATAGGAACTATGATAGATCTCATATCTACCATTTCATTGTGAGAAATAAATTTAGGTATAAGAGGAGGGTCAACTTTCACTTTTACTTTCTTTGTTCATTAACAAAGAGTATCAATGCCTTTATGGCAAGAAGCCCAACAAGCCTAACTTGTATAAAGGGCATATGCATTTGATTTTTTAGTATATGTTAAAAAATAACAAGGAATATTTAGTGTCATCTATTCTAGAAATCAAGGAAACCTTTTGAGCCTTAGTAGTAGTAAAGGTAAGGGGAAATAGATAATAATAGATCTAGAAGATGTTTCTCTAGAGATGACCAAAAGAAAGAAGTAAATAGTTAACTATAAAGAGACGGAAATAGCCCTATCAAAGGGGGAATGTTTTGAAGAAGAGCTTAAGGACACTTTTTTTTATCAGGGTTTTACTATTATGGAGACAATTGAGGAAGGGAAGAGTGAGGATTCTTATGGGTCCATTGAAATTCTTTACAAGCCCTCTAGTACCACTCAATCTCTTGTGTCTTCCCAATCTATATAGAAGGAAGATCCATCCCCTACTAAGAAGAGTGACAGGAAGAAAGACAAATTTTTGGATGAGAATGAAGAGGATATTAAAAAGGAGGCCCTCCACCTAGTGGATTGTGGGGAATCTATTGAGCATGATGTCTAGATTTATCCTCAACCCTCTATAGAGAAATTAAATAAAAGATGAGAACAAAAGGAAGGTGAAAAGGGCTATTGAGAGTAAGAAATAGGACAACAATGAGAGAAACTATTTGATGTTCAAATGGTGGACCTGTGTGAGGTTAACATTAAATTGTTGGAGGATGATTTGAGAGATGTTAAGGTCAATTGTCGCTTTGGGGTTTTACAAATAGTGAAATGTATTTCTTTTTGTACTTTTTGGATGGATAATTGGACTTTGAACTCCTTTAAGACACTAAACCTAAAATAGAGAGCTATTCAAGATAAGATGGAAGAGATCCAAAGTATAGTGGTGGATGGGAGTCAGAAGGTTAATGCAGTGGATAAGGGTAATAAAGATTAAGTATTTGAGGACATCAAGGAAAGAATCAACAAAATGGAAAATTTGGTTAGTTGTGTTACCAATAGTTGTTAGGGGGCAATGGAGGTGACTATGGATTTCTTGAATAAGTTGGTGGGGAAGGTGGACCAAAATTATACAGTAAGTTATTGGTTCATGATCTAGAGGCATGTAAAGAAAATGGGGATACAACAAGTCTAGGGAAATATACCAGAATGAATATGAGAAAGAAGAAGTCGACTGGTGCTATTCCTAATCAAGAATCTACATTAAAGAAGCCACCAGTAGAGGGTAAGTGCACAAATATGGCGGACCAAAAAGGGGGTATAAGTTGCCACTTTTTTCTAAAATTAGACAAATCTAAAATCTAGCAAGAAATTGAAGATAGTTGGACTCAATAAATTTAAAGATATGATAAAAAAAAAAGTTGTTCCTCTGAAACTAGTTTCTAAACTACTAATGTTTTTGATAAATGGTGGAGTTTAAGACCCTCAAAAAGGGGGAGCACACAAAGTGGTCTTGTTTTTTGAGTGAATTCATAACATAGTGTCAAATGTGCTCCCCCTAAAATCTTTTCTAAAAATTGATTTTTTTTAATCATTCTAGTGAGGAGATAGATAACACTACATGTAGTTTATCACAAATTTATTTGGTAATTTATTTACTCTATATTTGATTTATTATGAATTTTTAAAGTGAAATCATCTCAAAAATATGAAATTTTGTTGGGACACCCCTAAAAATAATTGAAGACTAATAAATAAATAAATAAATAAATATTTTAATTGTGTAGAATGGATTCTAGTTTCAAAAAATATAACTTGTTGCGAGAAATGATGAAAGCACGAGAATCTATTCCCAAAATACTACAAGTTGGTTTAGGATAAAAATTAGACATGCATTGAAAACAAATTAGTGTTGAAAGGCTTAACATACTCTGAATTCAAAAAATATATATTGTTAGATAGCTAACAAGGAGATAAATAATCTTGTGTAACTTGATTCTCTCATTATAAAACCATGAGAAAACTTGATGGATGCCACATAATCAAATCTACATTTTTTGTGTATACTTATTGGAAATCATGTCTAAGACCTATTTCAAATGTCCAAGCCTTTGGGTTGGATATCCAAGGCAAATTAAACCCCTAGGATTTGAAATCTTCAATGAAGACCATAGTGTGTATGCGCTATAGTGCGTAAAATGTATACGAATTATTTAAATTTAAAAATTTGGCAATTTGTTTCTATTTTTTAATAATGCATACACACTATTTAAATTTGGAAAATTGGTACTTGTTTCCTATTTTTAAATAGCACGTACGTGCTATAGTGTGTACACGAACTATGTTTTTCCTTTTCTGAGCCTATGGTTCAAGAAATAGAAAGCATAGTGCATATGAACTATGTCTCAGATTGGGGAAAAACAAAAAGTGGCAACTTTTTTGTCCCCCATATTTGTGTACATGCCCTAGAATTAAAGAGCTCATGGAGGACCTAATCAAGGAATTGGCATGAATTCAGGCACACTGATAGTTCTTGTCTTTTGGTTTCTTGTGTTTGTTGTTATTTTATTAACAAGTTTTTGTTGCATGATATTAGGATTTTTCTTGTTGGTTTTGTAGTGGGTGTACTGGTTCTTTTAGGTACTATTTTATTTTTTGATTGAATTGTTGGATCTAAGGTTTTAACTCTTGAGGTTTTAGGTCCCTTATAAAAAACCAACTTTAACTCTTAGTCAAAAACATTTATTAAATGAAATTAGATGTAGATTGTGGTTTTTGGTTGTGGATAGATGGGAAAAACTACACATGTATTTCATAAGTTTCTAGTATCTTCTTCTTTGTTTTTGTGAACCAATTGGTGGTAGTAATTAATTATTTTTATAATATACTCACCCCCATTCTAGAAATTAAATTGTTGGATTGTAGTTAACAATAAATCTTCACTAATTATCTAGTGAGAAACACATATAAGAACCAAATTCTTAACATCAGACTAAGATTGAATTAAATTAAGTGAGTTTGATATGAAATTTGAAACAAGTTGATGATAAATAATGATTTATCATGTCATAGGGGAAATGAAATCTTCTCAAATAATTCAACAAGAAATCACTATCCAACAACCTTTCCCTATGCATAGGAAGCAAGAGAACATATTGAATGAAAAGTTGATACACCATATGCCTTCTCTAATAAACTTGGCAATCCTAACACTAAGTAACATCATCTTACTCGATCTATCATGAGTCCCAACTGCTCATTGTACAAACTTTATAACCCATAGAATGTGTAAACTAAAACTGCAATTATAAAAATAAATTATAAAAATACATATAAATTTTTTAATTTTAATTATATAATTTAGTTTATTATAAAATTTATTTTAAATTTACTTTTGATTTATTATCCATGTATTCCTTGGATTTCATATAGATACATGTGCTCGTTAAATCAATAAATATTTGATTATTGGAAGAGACATTTTACAATCTAAAAAGATACTAATAAAAATAAAAAATGACTATCAACCATTTTTTAAAATTGAAAAAATATTTTCAAAAGTTTATTTCTCTCTACCATGTATTATAAATTATAAAGATGGAAATGTTAATTATGAGATGGCCATGAATGCCTCCTAGACAAAATAAAATGAAAGACGTACAAAGAATTATCTCTACTCTTAACATAGCATTATAACCCTAAGAAATATAGAAAAAATATACAATACTTTTAATGAAACTTGAACCTTTTTATTATTCAAAATAAATAACAATACTTTAGTTGTATTTCTTTTTATAACTTTTAGAAACTTGAAAAATAACTTTTAAAGAAAATAAAATATTTTAAAATATAGAAATTCCTATATATAAAAATCAAAACTAGTTTACAAAGCAACTAAGAATATTAAAAAGCATGAAAATTGCCATCTATAAAAACATACTAAAATGTAAAAAATCTAATTCAAAATATCTTCCTTGTATATCAAAAAATATGTTAACATATGACATTATTGAACCTTTCCAATTATTTAAAACTAAAATTCTAATCAATAAATTTGACATAATGGAGCACCAAAACATAAAACCCTTATAATAATTCAAACAAATTGTTTGTTACCTTTAAAGTTGTTTCCCAAAATAGTAAGAAATAAGAAGAAAGGTTCTATATAAAATAATAGATAAAAAGATAAATAGACAAGACTAGAAAAGATATAGGGAACATGCAGGGTTGTATTGGACCGTGGTGAACTATTTTAATAAAAATAGAGCACAAAGAACACCAATAGAAAAATAGGACAAAAAATTTGGCAACAGAGTCAGAATAAAATGAACATATATCCACACTATAAATTGAAACTTTTTTTTTGCAAAAAGAGGGGTAAAAATTTATTAAGACAGAAAGAAATACAACAAGGAGAGCTCAACAAGTAGCTCGATCCTAAGCAACAAGATCATCAAATTCTTGCGCCATCTCAAAGGACAGTTGCCTCCTATCCCTAATATTCCAACCCGGATCATGACTAGATGCCCATTTGGCTAAACAATCAGCAGTTCTATTCCATTCACGAGGAATATACGTGAACCTAATGAACTCAAAAGAGGAAGAAAAGAAAAGAATCTGCTTAACAACAGTGGCCAGCTACCAACTAACATCCTCAAGCTCTTGTGAAGAAAGCATGTTCACCATCACCTGGGAATCAGACTCATAGATAATCTTACTCCATCCCCGCAAGCAACACTATTCCACAGCATATAAAATAGCCTGAGCTTCCATGAGATTGTTAGTATAATCACCCTTATGAACTGAGAAGAAAAATTTAACATCCCCAGAACTAAAACGAGCCACTCCGCCAGTACCAGCCGGACCAGGATTCCCACGGGAAGAACCATCAGTGTTAATTTTTAGAACTCCACAGGGAGGAGGAGTCCAGTGCCCATCCCGGTTAACCCGACCCTTCCTCTGATGGTGAAGCTGCCTGGACATAGAAGGAAACCTATGAGCTGCAGCCCCATCTTGCAGATGAAAATTGAGGCGATTACAGATAGCAAGATCAACCGGATCCATACCCCCATCAAGCTCACACTTCACAAGAATAGTTTCCTGAAGAGAATGTGATATTTTCCACCAAAGATGCAAAACACCAAGCCGAACATCTTGGAATATGCGATGATTCCTCTCCAACCAAATATGCCAAAGCATGAAAGATGGGCCAGCAATCCAAGCAGCATGGAGAAAAGAAGATTTGGAGGGAGCAGTAACCAAGCGGGCCCAAAACTTAGGCAAAGAGGAAGCATGCTGACAAGAGCAACCCCAAGCGCTCCACCAAAGGTGCCATATCTGAGTAGAATAGGAGCAATGGAAGAACAGATGGGAGATAGACTCCTCTCCATTACCACACAAAACACAATAAGAGGGGCCATGAAATCCACATTTACAAAGATTATCCCAAGTAAGACAACGGTTGTGAGCCACTAGCCACATGAAAAAATTGCACTTGGACCAAGAAAATTTATTCCAAACTTGCTTCCACCAAGGGACCTCAGCATCCCCAAATAATTGTCTAGTTATCTCTTGATACCCAACAGAGACATGATATTTACCAAACAAGGTACCACCCCAAGCCAAAACATCTAGACCAAGCAAAGAAGAACACTCTCTAGAGGCCAAAATTTGAGAAATCTCCTCACAATCCATGTCTGTACCTCCAGGAGGCCAATCAGAAGAATGCTTCCATCTGTAACCAACAACAGGTCCCAATTGATAAGGAGTCTTGTAATGAGCCACTTTATCTCATCCAGCAGCAAGAAAAGAGTCACAAAGAGGCTGAAGTTGAGGGTATATGGATAAAATGGAAGGGAATCCATCCCAAGCATCAGACCAAAACAAAGCTTGAGAACCTCCTTTACATATCTAAAACAGACCCCTCTTTACCAACATCGCACCTGTCTTCAAAGTATGCCAAACCATTGAACCACGGCCTTCAAGAGGAAGTGCAGAAATAGAGCAAGGATCAGCACAATGAAAATATTTATGAGTGATAATACGAGCCCAAAGTTGATGTTTTCCAGAGCACCATTGCCAATAAAGTTTAGTAGCCAAAGCTTTACTACTCAATAGAGCAGATCGAAGACCAAGACTACCCTCCTTTTTAGGCCTACAAGTAGTTGCCCAATTAACCAGGCTCCATTTAGTACTACGTAAATTACCACTCCAAAGGAATTTTTGAGAAAGAGCATCAAACTCCTTGAGAAAGTAAATAGGTGCAGCGTGAACCATGCTTCGATAAGTAGGAAGAGCTTGGATAACAGCTTGAAGAAGAGTAACTTGGGTAGCAATAGAAAGCCATCTATGAGTCCAATGATTTACCTTATCTTGAAGCTTGGTAATCAAATTTTGCTAGAAGAGACATGGCTGCCTGGAAACAACAATAGGGATGCCAAGATAAGTCAAAGGAAGTGATCCTATCTGAAACCGTAGGATATCAACAATCCTGTGCTAAATAGAATCAGGAGTGTTAAAAAAGTAAATGGAAGATTTGTGCTCATTAACTTTCTGGCCTGAAGCTTCCAAATAAATGTCCAAAGCATGTCAAAAGGCTTCAGCTTCCTTGATCCTAGCAAGACCAACAAGAGCAGAATCATCAACAAATTGAAGATGGGAAAGAGAAGGTAAGCCATTACCCCACCGCCAACCTTGAATAGAATTCTGGGACACCTGATGCTTAATGAATCTACCCAAGCGTTTAGCCATGATGATGAATAGATATGGGGAGAGAAGGTCACCCTGGCGGAGGCCTCTAGAAGCACCAAATAGTTGAGAAGGTTGACCATTAATAAGAATTGAAAAAGAGACAGAAGTAACACAACTCATAATCCAACTCACCCAGTCAGAGCTAAATCCAAAAGAAAGAAGAATACTCTTTAGGAAGCTCCATTTAACTCTATCGTAGGCCTTAGCCATATCCAGCTTAACAAACATGGCTCTCTCCCTAGAAGTAGCCATAGAGTGAATAGCCTCAGTAGCAATAACCACCCCATCCAAAATTTGTCTGCCAGCAACAAAACCACCTTGTTCTTCTGAGATAATAATGGGAAGCCACCTTTTCAATCTCTCATCAATCAACTTAGTAATAACTTTGTAAACCACATTACATAAGGCAATTGGTCTAAAACACTCCAATTGATTAGCACCCTCTCTCTTAGGAATAAGAGTCAAGAATGTAGAGTTCAAAGCTAGAAGCATCTGCTTGCTAGCATAGGATTCTTTAACCACCACCAAAAAATCATGATTAATGATGTCCCAAAATTATTGAAAGAATTCAACTAGAAATAATTTTTTGTAGCTTCTAGAAGATTCTACAGTCAGCTATGATGGAGAAAATAGAGAAAATCTAGAGTCTTCATTTCTATTTGTTCAAGAGTTTTCTGGAAGGCATAATAAATGTCCAACTACCACAAGTGTACATAAAAATTAGTGTAACACCCTCCCATAATGTTTATTTGGAGAGAGTAGAACTCTCTTTAAGCTGTAATAGATCTCTAAATTTCATAAATTTGGCAATTGATAATGCTTTTGTAAATACGTCAACAATTTGGTCTTCTGTTGCACAAAATTGCAGCTCCACCTCTTGACATTCAATTAGATCTCAAAAAAAATGATGATGTACTTCTATATGCTTGGACCTTGCATGATATACTAGATTTTTTGCAAGCTTGATAGCAGTTTGATTATCACAAAATATTGTAGTGGGAGAGTCTTGTGGATAATGTAATTCTTCAAGTAATTGCCTAAGTAACAATGCTTCTTGTGATGTCTTTGATGAGCGAATATATTCATCTTTTGTTAATGAAAGTGATACCATTGATTTTTTCTTTCTACTCCATGAAATTGGTCATGATCTGAGATGGAATATATATCTTGAAGTTGATTTTCTATCATCAATGTCACCTACATAATCAAAATCTCTATATCCAACTAGAGTAGGTTCTCCTCTGTATTTGTATTCAATGCCAAGCTAGTGAGTACCCTTAATGTATCTTAATATTCTTTTGGCTAATTTCCAATGTTCAATGTGTGGATCTTGCATGTACTTGGATACAATACCAATGCAATATGCAATATATGGTCTAGTTATAATAAGATACAAAAGATTTCCAACAAGCTACCTATAAAATTTTTCATCTACCTTCTTTTGAGTAGAGTTAGTACTGAACTTCAATCCTACTTCACATGGTGCTTTATATGGTTTACAATCACTCATTAAATTTCTTTAGTACATCAAGAGCATATTTAGGTTGAGAAAGCATGATCCTTCCTTCTTTTCATACTCGTATGCCCAAAAAATAGTGCATTAGCCCTAAATCAATTATTTCAAAAATAGTTTGAGTTGATTTTTAGTTATCTCAATATCATGTGTGTGATCTCCTATAATAAGCAAGTCATCCACATACAATATAATGATAACAACTTTATCATCACCATATTTTACATACACATCTAGATCAGCTTTACTTCTTTTCAATCCAACATCTAGAAGGTACTTATTTATTTTTGAGTACCATGCCCTTGGTGCTTGCTTGAGACCATAAAGTGATTTTATTAATCTACACAACAAATTTTCTTCACCATAATTAATAAATCCTGATGGTTGTTGCATGTAAATTTCTTCTTTTAAGTCAATATCATGTGTGTCATCTCTTGTAATAATCAAGTCATCCACATACAATACAATGATAACAACTTTATCATCATTGTATTTTACACAGACATCTGGATCAACTTTACTTCTTTTAAATCCAACATCTAGAAGGTACTTATTTATTTTGGAGTATCATGCCCTTGGTACTTACTTTAGACCATAGAGTGATTTTATTAATCTACACACTAAATTTTCTTCACTGTACTTAATAAATCCAGATGGTTGTTGCATGTAAATTTATTCTTTTAAGTCACAATGCAAAAATGCACTTTATAAATCCATTTGAAAAAAATTCCAACCAAACTTTGTAGCTAAAGAAACTATTGTACGAATGGAAGTCATTTTGGCAACTGGAGCAAAGTTTTCAGTATAATCTATACCTTCTATTTGCAAGAAACCTTTAGCCAGTAACCTTGCTTTGTATTTTTCAATAGCTCCATCTTATGTAAAATTTTTCTATAGGTCCACTTGTAACCAACCACATTTTTTCCTTTTGGAAGTGTTTTTAGTTCCCACGTTCGATTCGTTACCAAAGAGTTGTATTCTTCTTGCATAGTTGCTAGCCATTTATATTTTCCCTTTGATTCTTCATATGTGCTTGGAGTGTCAACCTGCATCACGTTAGTCATAAGAGCATAGTTAGAAAATATATTCCTAGGACCTTCTTCATAAATTTCTTCGATGCATCTAGATTTCCTTGGATTTTCATTATCACTTTAACCTTATTCTTCAACTTGAGTCTTTTCTCCTGTAGTAGTTTGCACACCTTGACTTTGACCATTGATAGAAGTAGAAATTTCTTCATCAATCAAAATTGGAAAGAAAGATAATGTTGGGAGCTATCATCCTTAATATCTTCATCAAACCATACATTTCTTTTAATATATATTTCATTTGTATTAAGATTGTATAACCTATATCCTTTTGATTCATCGCTATATCCAACCATTATGCACTTATCACTTTTCATTTCAAGTTTTCTTCGTCTCTCATCAAGAATGTGAGCATATGAATTACAACCAAAAATTCTAAAATGAGATATGGTAGGCTTTCTTCCACTCCATGTTTTTTTTGGGTTATGTTCAAAACTACCTTAGTAGGTGTTATATTCAAGATATATATGGCAATATGAACTGCTTCAACCCAAAATTTAGCTTCTAAACTTCTAGAGTGAAGCATACACCTAGTCATTTCTATTATAGTTCTATTTTTTCTTTTAGCAACCCCATTTTGTTGGGGTGAATAAGAGATAGTTGATTCCTTCTTTATGCCATGCTCTTTACAAAAATCTAAAAAGGCCTTATTCATTTATTCAGTCCCTCTATCAATTCTTATTATCTTTAAATAATTTCCACTTTGTTTTTTAGTCAAAGCTTTAAACTCTTTCAATTTTTGAAACACCTCACCATTATTTTGTCAAAAATACACCCAAATTCTTCTACTATAATCATCTATAAAGGTGAGAGCATACCTTGATCCTCCAATTGAAGGCGTTTTAAAAGGACTCATTACATCACTATGAACTAGATGTAGAGGAGTTTTGGTCTCCATGATTTATCTTGTGGGAAACTTTCCACATGTTGTTTTCCCATTGCACATCCTTCACATACCTTTGGATTTGATGATATCTTTGGAAGCCCATGAACCATTTGTAATCTCTCCATAAGCTTGAGACTTTGAAAATTCACATGCCTAGAAATGCTTTTTCCATAACGTACTCATATCATCATATTGGGCAATAGCACACATATGTTTATCTCCACATTTAGAAGTAAATTCTTGAAACTTATATTATCCATTCTCCATTTTACCAATTGCAATAACTCTATAATTATCATTGACATCTTTGATTAAACATTTATCATTGTAGAATTATATTTTATATCGGGGACTAACTTCACATTTTTGAACAAGCCATTTTCAACCTTGACATTACCAGTCCCTTTAACTTCTAAAGCACTATTATCTCCCAAATATATATTCTCTATATTATTTTCACTTATTGATTCAAATTGTTTCTCATTATGAAACGTGTGTTGTGTAGCACTAGAATCAATAACCTAATCATCTGTGAAAGTATTATTTTCTTTAAGTGCAACACAAAATGCATTTCTTTTAGAATCACCAAATTTTGAAGAATTATTAATAATCTTTTTTATACCTCTCTTCTTCTTGAAACATTCATTTGCCTTATGACCCATTTTTCCACAATAATTACATTTCCATTTACTTTTATTATGATCTATAGATGAAACACTTTAATTTTCATACTTCCAATTTCTTTCTTTAGATTGTTTATCTTTTGTTTTCTTATAATATTATTTTTCCTATCATTAAAAATGCTTGAGATTCACCAGCATATGACTCTTTTTCTTTAACTTGTATGTTCTCTTCTTAGACTATCTTAGCACACAATTCTTCAGATTTAATACTTTTTAATTTATCCACAGTATCTACACCCCTTATAAATGATTGATAAGATCTTGGAAGACTTTGTAATATAATTTGCACAAAATCTTTACCATCTATATCCTTTCCAAGAGAAGCAAGATCATTTTTTTCCCCTTTAATTTACTTAAATGTGGAACTATCTCTTGTGAGCTTGATAATTTCATATTATATAACTCAATAGTGAGTGATAAGATTCATACATCACTTGAATTTTGATATAGATGCTTCAAAATTTCTCATACTTTGAGTTTACTTCTCTCATTATGAACTTCTGGAAAAACCTCCTCTAAAAGTGAGCTTGATTAGAGCCGATGCCTTCTTGTCCCTTCTATCCCAATTATCTTGATCGTTTCCTAGATTTGTAGGCCTTTGTTCAGTACCAGTCACAATTTCATAACAATTTTGAAGAGTTAGAGTGATTTCAATATGAGATACCAATCATAATACAAAAATTCCATTCAATTTAACTGTGGGCAAAGTCACACCAAGTGATTCCATTGTAAAATTCTCTCCTTTTTGGATGAGAATGAAAGATATTTCAAAAGAAATTCAAATTGTGATTAGAGTTTTCTCACCAAATTGTTAAGAAAACTTTTATCTTGCTGCAATATTCTTTTTTGCTCATAAAAAACCATGTTGATGTTGCTCAGTCCCAACTTGCAAGTATAAATATTCATAACAAAAATAGTATATATTCACAACCCCAAAAACTAAAAGTTCTCTAATACCATGATGAACTATTTTAATAAAAACAAAGCATAGAGAATAGCAGCAGAAAAATAGGGCAAAAAATTTGGTAGCAGAGTTAAAATAAAATGAACAGATATGCACATTATAAATTGAAACTTTATTAAAATAGCACACTCCAATTTTTCTGCATATTCTAGAGTCAACTATAATAGAGAAAACAAAGAAAATCTAGAGTCTTCATTTCTATTTTTTCAAGAGTTTTTGGAAGGCATAATAAATGTCCAACTACCACAATTGTACATAAACATTATTCTAACACATTGTTTGATTTTTATGTACTAAGTATGCATTGAAATATGTTCCATGCAAGGTTGGCGTATATGTATACCTTAGCATCCATGTTAATTACTAGAATGATATTAATGCTAAGTTACCTATTATTGAATTTCTTTATCATTTGAGTAGTTCTAGCTTCAAATACAAAGCTCGGAAGTTTTGAGAGGTTGGAACTAGTTGAAATGACATGTTATATATTTTATACTAGTATATTGAAAGATTAAAAAATTAATCAGAAGAAATAAAACATTTGCAAATAAGGAAAAAATAAAACCAGATTCATTTGACAAATACTAAATCACTTCAATTGCTTTGTACATTAACCTAATTTCATGAACTGAATTTTACCAAACCAAAAGGGTAAAAGGGTGTTTTATTAACAACAGGTTAATCTTCAAACAAAATGCATTAAAGACAAAACAAAGTCAAATTTTTTATTTTTTTTCCCAGATTCATGAAAATGGAATTATTTTTTCCAAATTTTTTGTTGTTTTCGACTACAAACTATGCAAATCATGAAGATCAAATGCTGAAATTTTTGAAAAAAATCCATGAATTCATCAATTTTTTGAAGATTCACGAAAACATAGTGATTTTTTTTCCATTTTTTTTGTTATTTTCAACTACAAACTATGCAAATCATGAAAATCAAATGCTGAAAATTTCAAAAAAATCTTTAATATGATATTTTCAATTTTTTGAAAATTGGTCAACTTCAATTTGTAGGGAGGATAGCCACATCCCTTTTATTATGCCATGCAACCAAATTCAAGGTTTCTAAATAATAATATCTGAAATCATGTCCAAAAAATGTACAGTGGATAAATGTGCCATCGATTAAGTCTATTATAAAATATTATGTGTCCTGCATCATAAATTTAGCGTCTCATTGCAAGTGTAAATGTAGGGAAGAAATACTAACATCAAAAAATCATTTTTCTATACACTTTTTTCGGAGCTAGTATAAAATATTTTCCCAGTGAGTTTAGGCCACAGAACAGTAGCTACAAGGGAATGCATTAGATGCGAATAGAATACATACACGACTATTTTGCCCTAATCGACAATTTGAAGGAAGGATTTAAAAATTTGAGAAAATCCATCTCGTCGGCCTCTGCTTTCTGATTTTCTATAGGGAAAGGCTTTTATGGTATTGCAAGAATGGCAGCCTCTCCCTCCGACATCTTCAAAGCTTCTGCCATGCTTGGCCTCAATTCCACATTAACATGAGCACACAAAATACCTACCAAAACAAATCTCTCCATTTTTTTCATTGATAATTCCCTTTGCGCATTCTCCAATCTATCACTAGATCGATTTTATTCAATTCTGTTGTCGATCTCAATCTCGCTAGTGGAATGTTTCCTCGAAGACCTCTAGAAATGGGTAACCTCTCCTCTGAGGTTGTGGCAAACACTTTTGATACTGAGTTGCAATCAAATTTGATGCCTTCTTAGATGGCAGATATTTTGGAGGACAGGGTTCTTCTTGAAGAAGGTTTGATGGATGGCGAATCTAAGGAAGAAGTTGGTGGGGAATGGCAAGATTTTTTATAGGTCCCAAAGAGTTGGTTGAGGGTGTTGTGGTGGGTTCCCCTTCTTCTAATGGGCTCATCAAAAATTTCCAAGTGGTGCTACCTGGACCTCGGGGCTCAAATAATCTTTTCCTGGTTTGGTTTGCTCTCATGAATAATTTTTTGATGATACAATGAGGATGGGTGAGTTCTCTCAAGGAAGCCAAGGCTTTCAAACATAATCTCTAGATATATACTAAGGTATTTGATTAGCTGATTGACTGGGGAAAAGGTTATTTGATCTTTATCAATACTTTGGTCCTTAGACAAGTGAAGATTGTGAATATCTTGGGGGGTAAGGTTAATAATCTCCTCACATTCTACCTTGGTCTTCCACTAGAGTTCAAGCCTCCAAATTATTTTTGGTCTTCTTTAGTTGATATTTTTAATAAAAAAACTTGTTGGCTAGAAAGGTTCTTTGTTGAGTCAAGCTGAAAAACTTTAGCTAATCAAGCCAACTTTCAAAATCTTCCTATTTATGCACTCAATTTGTTAAAGATGTCAAGTAAGTTTATGGAGTTGAGAATCTAATGGGGTCACTGATGTATTAAAAAATGTGTGAGTTAGTAACATATCTATCACTTCTTCAAATGATGGAGCATGGTTGGTAATGAAAATTTAAAATCCCCCATAAATCATGATAAGATGCAAAGTAAAGTTATTGACTTGTCAAATCTCTCTAACAATGAAGGGGAAGTATCAGAACACTAAATTTAATGATGATGATACTTTGGCAAGAAAAAATCCCAAGAAAAGGTATAGTTGCCTCACTTTGTGGGTGTTTAGTTTTTGGTTGTGTATAATAATTCTTCCTCCATTTCTTAGAATGTTGCATTGAGAGTGAATTTGAAGAGTTTTGTCTCTAAGTCTGGTATAATGGGAGGCAAAATAAAAGTAAGGGACTCAAGGAATTGTAAGAAATGGATAAAATAAAAAATGGTCTAGGAGAAGCTAAAAAATGGTGGTATTGTCTGATATTTGAATTGGATGAAAGACTCCAAGTCAGAGATAGTTAGACAATTCATCAATGGCTAGGGTTGTGGAATGATCATGATGGCCAGAAGCAAATCATAGTTGAACATTGAGGTCATAGTGAATATTATGGGGTTGAATACCAAAGGTATGCATTTTTATCATAACAAGGAAATTTTTGATGTTTCTATTAGAATGTTTCTAAAAGAGGATGTCAGGAATGGGTAAAGGAAAAAAGGATGTATATATTGTTTCTTTGACTAATCTTATGTAGATAAAGGTGTTAAAAATTATTGTGGAGTATATAATGCTTGGCAGGCACTATGATAGATCCCATACCTACCATTTCATTATGTTGAATCAATTTAGGTATAAGAGCAGGGTCAACTTTCACTTTTACTGCCTTGGTTCATTAATATAGAGGATTAAAGTCTTTATGGAGAAGCCCAATAAGCCTAACTTGTATAAAAGGCTTATGCATTTGATATTTTAGTTAATGTTAAAAAAATAACAAGGAATATTTAGTGTCACCTATTATGGAAATTAAAGGAAACCCTTTGAGCCTTGGTAGTAGTAAAGGTAAGGGGAAAAAATGAATGGTAAATCTAGAAGATGTTTCTCTCGAGATGAAAAAAAGAAAGAAGCAAATAGTTAACTATAAGGAAATGGAAACAGAGTTGAAGGGGGAAAGTTTTGATGAAGAGCTTAAGGACACTTTTCTTTATCAAGTTTTGAATATTATGGAGACAATTGAGGAAGGGAAGAGTGAGGATTCTTATGGGTCCATTGAAAGGCTTTACAAGCCCTCTAGTACTACTCAGTCTCAGGTGTCTTCTTGGTCTCTATAGAAGGAAGATCCCTCCCCTATTAAGAAGAGTGATGGGAAGAAAGAAAAATTTGTGGATGAGAATGAAGAGGATATTAAAAAAGAGGCCCTTCACATAGTGGATTATGGGGAATCTATTGAGCATGATTTCTAGATTTATCCTCAAGCCTCTACAGAGAAATTAAATAAAAGATTAAAATAGAAGAAAGGTGAGGAGGCTGATAGGGGTAAGAAATAGGGCAACAATGAGAGAAACTATTCGATGCTCAAAATGGTGGACCCAAATGAGATTAATGTTAAATTGGTGGATGATGATTTGAGGGATGTTAAGGTCAACCGTGCCTTTGGGGTTTCACAAACAATGAAATCTATTTCTCTTTATACATTTTGGATGTATAAATGGACTTTGAAATCCTTTAAGACTTTAAATCTGAAATAGAGAGTTATTTAGGATAAGATGGAAGAGATCCAAAATATAATGATGGGTGAGAAGGTTAAGGCTAGGGATTAGGTTAATAAAGATAAAGGGTTTGAGGGCCTATAGGAAAGAATCAACAAAATGGAAATTTTGGTAAATTGTGTTACCAATAGTTGTCAAGGGGTAATCGAGGTGACTATGGATTGCCTGAATATGCTGGTGGGGAAGGTGGATCTGAATTATAGTAAGTTATTGGTTCATGACAAAGAGGCATCTAAAGAAAATGGGGATACAACAAGTCCAGGGAAATGTACCAAAATGACTACAAGAAGGAAGAAGTCTACTAGCCCTATTCCTAATCCACAATCTACATTAAAGAAGCCATTTGTAGAATTAAAGAGCTCAATGAGGAGCTAGTCAAGGAATTGGCATGATTTCAGTTGCGCTAGTAGTTCTTGTCTTTTCTTTTGTTTGTTTTTATGCCATTAACTAGTTTCAGTTGCCTAGTTGTAGGCTTTTTCTTGTTGCTATTGTAGTGGGTGTACTAGTTCTTATAGGTACTATTTTATTTTGAACTAAATTGTTGGATCCGAGGTTTTAACTCTTGGGGTTTTGGATCCTCTATAAAAAAAAAACCTACTTTAACTTTTAATCAAAAATATTTATTAAATGTAATTAGATGTAGATGGTAGTTTTTAGTTGCGGACGGATTGAAAAAACCACACATATAATTCATAAGTTTCCAGTATCTTGTTCTTGGTTTGTGTCAGCCAATTGGTTGTAGTAATTAATTATTTTGATAATATACTCATCCCCATTCTAGAAATTAAATTGTTTGATTGTAGTTAATAATAAATCTTCACTAATTACCGAGTGACAAACACATATAGGAACTAAATTCTTTACATTAGGCTAAGATTGAATTAAATCAAGTGAGTTTGATATGAAATTTGAAACAAGTTGATGATAAAATGTGATTTATCATGCCATAGGAGAGATGAACTCTTCTCAAATGATGCAACAACCAAATCACTATCCAACAACCTTTCCCTATGTATAGGAAGCAAGACAACATACTAAATGAAAGATTGATGCACCATATGCCTTCTCTAACAAACTTGGCAATCCTAACTCTCAATAATATCATCTTACTTGATCTATCATGAGTCCAAACTACTCATTGTACAAAATTTATAACCCACAAAGTGTGTAAAGGAAAACTACAATTATAAAAATTTATTATTAAAGTGCATATAAAATTTTAATTATTATATAATTTTGTATATGATTAAAATGTATTTAAATTTTATGTTTTATTTATTATCCATGTATTCCTTGGATTTCTTATAGATGCATGTGCTAGTTAAATCAATAAATATCTAATTATTAGAAGATACATTCTACAATCTAAAAAGATACTAATAAAAACCAAAAATGACTACCAACCATGTTTAAAAAACTGACATTATATTATAAAAATTTTACTCTGTCATGTATTATAAATTACAAAGCTTGAAATATTAATCATGAGATGGCCACGAATGTCTCCTACACAAAATCAAATAAAAGACATACAAAGAATTCTCTATCCATAACATAGCATTATAATCCTAAGAAATATAGAAAAATTCTACTTTTCATGAAACTTGTGCTTTTTTATTATTCAAAATAAATTACAATACATTCAGTTACATTTCTTTTTATAAATTTTAGAAACATGAAAAATAACTTTTAAAGAAAATAAAAGTGTTAAAAATATAGAAACTCCTATCTCTATTAAAAAAAAAAGATAATTCGTTTACAAAGAAACTAAGACTATTAAAAAGCATGAAAGTTGCCATCTATAAATACATACTAAAATGTTAAAATCTAATTCAAAATATCTTTCTTAAAAATTGCATTATCATCCCACTTGGCATCATTATATCGAAAAATATGTTAACATATGACATTATTGACCCTTTCCAATTACTTAAAACTAAAATTTTAATACCTTATAATAATTAAAACAATTTTTTTGTTATCTTTGAGGTTGTTTCACAAAACAGTAAGAAATAAAAAAGAAAAGTTTTATATTAAAAAATGGGGCACATTCGCCAAAGTTCCTACCTTCATGTTTTTATGGTTGACTGAAGCAGTATTGCATGAATGGGAAATTAAATTAGTTATAATTTTTACCATAATGGAATGACATGCACAAGAGTGCAAGAATCATGTAGAAGAAATATGCAGTTGAGATTGAATATAGATTTAATAATCTTTGTTTCAATCTTAGATTTAATATGCCATTAACAGCATTCTAATTCTATAAGAATTTACAAAACTCTTCTCTTCTCCTTTCCTCCATTAAACTAAATAAATTAAAACTTTGATAATTTATTGTAGATGGAAAATAGAATTTCTTTATGTCATTTTAAGAAATACTTAAATAATAAATGTCTTTTGACTTAAATTATATAAATCTAAGATCAACAAATCAAAGAAAAATAATAATGATCATAATAACATAATAATAATTTTGGCTTATAAGAATAATGTAATAGCATTTGCATGATTGATTTACTCATGACTAAATTATAGATCATTATTCAATTTTGAGTTGTCTAATATGTAAAAAATTGAGTTTTGTAATTATTACTTTAATAGTGCTAGAATATTGAACATATAATAATAATAATGTCATTTCAATAATAATTATGTTATCACATAGTATTTCATTAACATCTATTATAGAATTCAGTATCTCTTGGTAACCTTGTAAGGTGGTCATTATCTATGTTATGTTTATATCGACTTCTAACCATGTAAAAGCTTCAAAGTTTGATATATGTTTTTCAAAGTTAAATAGCAACGATATCTACATTTCATATAATATATGTTTCAAAATTATAAAATAATATTAAAATCAAAATATATAAGTATTTTTTAAAAAAATGACCTTATTATTCAAATTCCTCATAATGATGGCACTGTCTTAGACAAACTTAAAGCTAAGAACATATACGAGGTCATTGATCATAATGAAGACATTATTGCTCATACTAACAAAATGTAGTACTATTCTTTTGATAATAAAGCTTGGAATAAATTGCTAGATTATATTTGGAAAAGTCTCGTTGAGCCAAAAATTCAATGTTTTAAATGTGGCTAATGTTAATTGATAGACTTCTGCTTAAAAGAGATAATCACACTCTGATGTATGTAATATCTGCAGGTTACATGATACGGGTAGACATATTTTGTTTGATTACCTTTTTGCTAAAGAAATATGAATTTTTTTTTGGTATATACTATCCCTTTAATGTGAATATTATTGAAATTGTTACGAGTCACATTAAAGGGCTTAGTAAATATGCTAATTTTTTCTAGAATATGTTGTCTTCTAACATTCTTTGGTAGATTTGGAAATGCAAGAATGAGGAAAAGTACCTAGGTAAGCCAAGGGTTCTTATTGAGTTTTATCATAGACTCACATATTTTAAAATATTCTTGCAGGTTCAAACTACCATGATTATTGAAAAGTATAAATTACAAAGGTTTCTCAAGGATGGCCAAGCTACGTTCTTCTTTTACCAGCTTAATTATGGGTATCAATAGAGGAGGACTCTTGATAATTTGCGGATGTTTGAGCACATGTGCTGGAAACTGAACCAAGCTATTAAGAGGAATCATAATGCCAGAAAGGAGGAGATCTTTATGATGTCCCAAATCCAAGAGCGAAAGGGTATCATTTGGATGGAAGGCCCACTTGGTTGGACCACGTAGGTGGATACCTACTTTGATATTCTGCACTAGTTTTGGTGTTTTTTTTTTTCTTTTTTTTAATGTTGGGCTCTTGTTGTATATGATCTATCCTAGTTGTATTATTGCCACTTTGGCATCAGAGTGAGGTTATGCCTCTTTTTTGACTCTCGGTGAACTGTATACTTTTCGATCACTCTTTAGTTAATATAAAAAATTTAAGAAAAAAAAAAAAAAAAACATTTAACTCTATATTTGAACTTGGTAAGGAAAATAGATAGGGATAATTAATATTGATTAGACATTCATTTGTGATGTGGAAGATAAAAGTGATTTTTTTTTTTAAAATTAATCCACTTGTCACAAATTTGGAAAAGATAAAGTTATAATTAATGCATTCATTAATAAAGTTGTTAGAAAATATTTGTATTTTTGTGTGAGAAAATTGAATTTTTTCATTGCCAAAAATAGAATGGTCCAATAGAATGAATGAAAAATGTGATTTACAAAATAATGAAAAATTAGAAAAAGATATAAACATTTGAAGTTTCTTTTAATCTTTGAAATCTTATGAATTGATTGGTCAGTTAAATTGAAAAATTGAATTGAATTAAAACAATAGTATCCTGCCAAAGGCAAGAACTAATAATAGATAAATAGACAAGAGTAGAAAAGACGTAGGGAAGACGAAGGGTTGTATGGGACTATTTGAGTTTTATATACTAAGTATGCATTGAAATATATTAATTTCCATGCAAGGATGGAAATTACTAGAATGATATTAATGGTAAGATACTTCTATTGAATTTCTTTATCATTTTAGTAGTTCTAGCTTCACATATAAAGCTCGACATTAGCTTTTTTTCCCCACTTTTGTCATATATTACTAGGCTGAAAAATTGTTGAACCCTATTGATTGGCAACTTATTTTTTATAAAAGTGTCAATATGATACTCAAGTACATAAAGATATAAGATGCAAAATATAAAATTAAAAACATTGTTAAGGTTGACATATATTGCTAATTTATGATTATTTTAGAAATTTTGATACATGAGATTTTTGTAATTATTACTAATTTATATAAAAAATGAAAATCAATATTTATCTTTAAACATAAAATGAAAGGTATTAACACAATTAAACTATCATAAAAACAAATTCTAAGCCTAGTTGGAAGAAATAGCTAATGTCTATGCTGTCATCAAAACAACAATTTGTTGTTTTTAATAATTAAGTTTAAATTTAATTTAGAACTGTATGTTAAATTTAAATTTAATTTAAAAATACCATTTTGATGCCACCATAGACATCCCATGGAAATGACATGTTTTATAATTTATACTTTATACTAGCATATCGAAAGATTTAAAAAACAATCAGAAGAAATAAAACATTAACAGACATTTGTATTTGCAGACAAAGACTAAATCACTTGAAGTGATTTGTACATTAACCTAATTCCTCGAACTGAATTTCACCTCGAACAAAGAGGAAAACATGTTTGTTTAACTATTCCATGCAACGGACTACAAAATTTTCAAAAATTTATATCAAAAATTATGTCAGGAAAACGTATAGTGGATAAATGTGCCATTATCCATAGATACAGTGGATAAATTTAAGCATTTGGTGTCTCATTGCAAGTGTAGATGCAGAGAAGAAATACTACATCAAATAATCATTTTTCTACACACTTTGTTTTTGGGAGGTTGTATAAAATATTTTTGCCACAGAACAGTAGCTACAAGGGAACACATTACATGTGAACAGAATGCATACACGGCTGCCTATTCCTATTTTGCTTTGATGGAAGATTTGAAGGAAGGATTTAAAAACCTGAGAAAATCCATCCCGTCAACCTCTGCTTTGTGATTTTCTATTGGCAAAGGCTTTTCTGGCATTGCAGGAATGGCAGCCTCTCCCTCCAACATCTTCAAAGCTTCTGCCATGCTCGGCCTCAATGCCACATTAACATGAGCACACAAAATGCCCACCTTATCAAATATCTCCATTGTTTTCACCTCTTCCTTCTCCCGCATTCTCCAATCTATCACTAGATCCACTTTATTCGCTCTAAAAAGCTTCGATACCCAATTGGTAATATGGCAGTGACAAGTTATATCCACAGCCTTTCTGCTGGTCATGATTTCCAACAGCAGAACTCCAAAGCTATAGACATCACAGCGATCTGTGAGTAGTCCAGTCAGGCAATACTCCGGTGCCAAATACCCATGCGTGCATGTTACTTTTGAATGTGATGTTTCCATTCTCTATTATATTTTTCCCTGAATGTGAGAGGCTGCAAATGGAATAACATGTTTCTACCAAACCACAGTAGCTCTAACCTCACCACTAAATTTGAAATAGACTCTATTCATTTCTTGCAGCATGTGTTCCGAAAATTTAGAATCTTTATTTCTATCCAATCACTCTGTCTTTTCTATTTCTCCCTGCCTCCCTCTCTGCTTGTCTCTCTCTCTCTTTCTTTCTTTTTTTAAAGCTCCCTTTCATTTTTAAGGACCAAGCTAATTTCCAACCTCTAAGAAAGACAAAACAAAGTTAAACTTGTTTTTTTCCCAGATTTAGGAAGTAGCATTTTCTTGTCAAATTTTTTGTTCTTTTCTACTACAAACTATCAAGATTATGAAATCAAATGTTTTTTATTTTTTCAAAATTGTTCAATTGTTTCTCTAGAGGATGGTCGCAACTACTAAGCTTATTTTTGCTAGCAGCTGCTGCTCATTGTTTTGTGGAACAATTTGTGGAGCTTTTGGCCCCATAGATCAAAATATTTATTGCATAATTTTAAGCATGTTCTAAAAATTATTTTTAAATCATTTTTCTTGCAAATAATTCTGAAAAGTAAAATATAGGAAAATAAAAAGAGGATAAAAAATTGTGGTGAAGACATGTGTCATTTTTTTCAATAAGTAGTCACTGCTTATTTCCAGCCCGTCTCTTTTCTCACAGTTTATTTTCATTTGCTAAAAAATAGTCACTCCACAAAACTAGGAAAAGATTCTAAATTTTCCTTTTCTTCCCTTACACACCATTCCACAATTGGCCTGCTCCATTAAATTGTCGCAACTAAAATTCTTGGTTGCATCCTTGATTGGCAGTATATCCAATCATACTAAGCACATGTGAATCCTCAGAAGGCTTCTGTGAATTCTCACGAAATGTCTAATTTTCGCATTGACCCACCACTAGTAACTGATTCCTACAGTGTAGAGCAAGATGATAGCCATGGCAGCACCCACACGGCCATATAAAACCATCTCCAAATAAACTCTCGACTTGTTGGGATGAAAGGGAAGGCCCAAGATACAGCTTGCACCTTTTTGGCTCATGGGTCCAAATTCATTGCCTACACCAATAGCATACAGAAGTGCCAAAGAGTTGCACTGTAGATTAGTTTCAGCTGTGGCATTTTTAATTCTTCCCACCAATCTCTTCAATATGGCTTGTCTGCTATTATGGCATATGCTGCAAGCAGTGGAGATAGAAAGGTCTCCTCTGTAGGCTGCATCCATTAATGGAGTCGGCCCCAGCTTCTCCATCCAGTCCCTTTTTCTTTTTACGCTGCCACAAAGATAAGGGCTTGATACAATCTCTGATATATCACTGAAATAGAGAGAAACCAGATTTGATGGAAGACCCATAGAGCTCATCTGTTTTTGAAGTTGTGTGAGGCATGCAATGGCGGAGGCGTTGTCGGGGAGATAAAAAATAGATTCATCACGGAGCAGCTGAGCAAAACCAACTCCCAACAAACTTCTCAATGTGTCACTACACATTTCAAGGTCTTTGGAGGTCTAAATTGAATGACAGGTTGATGGGTTCCATTGAATTCTAGTAATGTAGTCGAGATTCATTGGGCATTATGGTTCAACATTAACCGCCGAAACTGGAACCAGTAACAGCATCACCATGAACACCTCCATTTCAGCAATACTTTCCACAGAGAAGGTTGTTACTTGATTATAGAAGAAATCAATATCCAGTTGCTATAACTCTTATAGAACCAGTGAATGATGGGCTAAATTTATACGGAGGGGCCAAATTACAGGTATTAGCTTCCAAATACACAGCTAAATTATAGAGAGGATAGAAATTATAGAATTTTGTTATCCAATCCATAATCAGCTCAATTATAGAGCTGAAGAATTTTTAAATTTGAAATACATGATCCAATGTTGCAGATCTACGGTCTGCGGTGTCTAAAACCGATCTAAAACTTGTCCGCCGTTGGATTTCGGCATCCCTGTTTCGCATTTCTCGGCAGCGTCTCATTTTAGAATGTGATGTTTCCATTCTCTATTATATTTTTCCCTAAATGTGAGAGGCTGCAAATGGAATGACATGTTTCTACCAAACCACAGTTGCTCTAACCTCGCTGCTAAATTTGAATTAGACTCTATTCATTTCTTGCAGCATGTGTTCTAAAAATTTAGAATCTTTATTTCTATCCAATCACTCTGTCTTTTCTATCTCTCCCTACCTCCCTCTCTGCTTGTCTCTCTCTCTCTCTCTCTCTCTCTCTTTTTAAAGCTCCCTTTCATTTTTAAGGACCAGGCTAATTTCCAAACTCAACAAAAGACAAAACAAAGTTAAACTTGTTTTTTTCCCAGATTCAAGAAGCAGCATTTTTTTGTCAAATTTTTTGTTCTTTTCTACTACAAACTATCAAGATTATGAAATCAAATGTTTTTTATTTTTTCAAAATTGTTCAAGTGTTTGTCTAGAGGATAGTCACAACTACTTAGCTTATTTTTGGTAGCAGCAGCTGCTCATTGTTTTGTGGCACAATTTGTTGAGCTTGTGGCCCCATAGATCAAAATATTTGTTGCATAATTTTAAGCATGTTCTAAAAAATATTTTTAAATCATTTTTCTTGCAAATAATTCTGAAAAGTAAAATATAGGCAAATAAAAAGAGGATGAAAAAATTGTGGTGAAGATAGGTGTCATTTTTTTCAATAAGTAGTCACTGCTTATTTCCAGCCCCCCTCTTTTCTCACAATTTATTTTCATTTGCTAAAAAATAGTCACTCCACAAAACTAGGAAAAGATTCTAAATTTTCCTTTTCTTCAATTTTAATTTTGCATGGGAACACATTACTACTTAAAATTAAGCTGAAATTTGATTTAAGCGACAGAATGAGAACATGGTGTAATTGTATCTTTTTTTCCTCCCTCCATTTCGAAATGCATCATGTTGTTTTTCTATTTCCATTAGCATAGAGGGAGTCATTTCCATTTCAAACATATTTTTAAACATTCTTTTAATTTCTATTATATTTATGCTATAACATTTTTATGGTATATTTATCTATTATATTCAATAGAACATCAGTTGAAGTAATCTCCAAAATAACACAAATAAATTTCTTGATGCTAAAATCTAATATGAATTTGTTATTTGTGTGCCCATCTGTTTATTATATGTTAGAACAAGGCTTCAAAATAAATAAGCTTACCTAAAAAAAAATTGCATTTGATATTAAGCTAGTGTATATCTACTTTATAGCAATTATGTATTCTCTAGTTATCTAACAATATTCTTTCAACCACTACGTTTTGCACATTCACAAGTTTTTCCTTTTTATTTGTAAAAAATAGGATAAGATAATAAAAATCTAACAATATTCTTTCAACCACCATATTTTGCACATTTACAAAATAAAATTCTTTCTATTTTTAAAACATATATCGTCATAATTAAAATAATATACTAATAGAAGAGTAAAATAAAAATCTATGTATCAATGTTTCTATTATTTCTAACTAATTTCTAGAAATGTTTTAAAAATATGATAAAATATAATTCTACAATAAAATAAAAATATTACAATTATTCTACAATTTTATAATTGGATATATTTATCTTTTTAAATTTTTTCCCTCTCTACCAACCAAATTATAAATAACAATTTAAAAGTTAAGAATACCTAATAATTGATTTAGTAAATATTTAAATTAAAATTAAATTATCTTTTGATTTATTTCAGTCCAAATCTTAGTCAAATATATTTTTAAAAATTGTAATTAATATTTAAGAATATTAAGTGTTAAAAAATTTATTGCCTTCCAAAAAAGTGATATGTAATTGTAATTAATATTTAAGAATATTTTGTATTAAAAATTTATTGCCTTCCAAAAAAAAGGGATATTAATTACATAATAATGTAAATTATTTGATATTATATCATTATATAATTAGTTTATACTATTTATTAATATTATATAATTATATAATTAGTTTATATTATCTATTATATTTATGAAAGAAATTATATAATTTAAGTTAAATTCAATGTTTATTATCATATATATCTATACAATATTAAATCATATTATATTTAAATTTTCTAATCTTTATTTTATATAGTTTTTAATTTCACTCATATATTATATTTAATTAATTATAATATCATTAAATATTCTAAATTTAATTATATTAAAATAAAATCTATATTACTTACATTTATGAACCTTTAAGACTAATGAAAATAAATGCATATCAATAATTGATGAACTTTTATATTTGGCTTCTATCATATTTGATATCATGCATGTTTTTGTCCTATAGAAATATTTCAATAAGATTCTAGTGAAGCTTTGGATTGTGATACCCCAAAAAATCATACTTTACATTGATGGCTTATGCATATGTTAACTGGATAGATGTATTGAAGAAAGGAGGAGAGCAAGTGGTGGTATATTTTTTTCTTAAACCTAGGTTTATTTCTTGGTCAAGTAAGAAATAGAATATTGTGTCTATGTGTACTATTAAAGTTAAATATTTTGTTTTTGTTTTTAAAATTATTATTATTAATATAAAATTGCTAAACAGCCAAGGCCCTGATTAATTTTATTAATTTAATAAATAAGATACAATAGCTTCACTCTATTCAAATGGGCACTGGTAGGAAAGAATAGGGAAGAAAACCTCAAGTCTAGCCTGAGACAGACATCCTATATTGTTACATTTTTAAAGGGACACACCCTAGTCAAATACTAGTAATCAATACAAATTTAAGTTTACAACATATATAGGGGCATTCCCCTAATGATCACATAATATTTGATTACATTTTACATTGCAAATATCTTTGTCCATCTGAACAAGAATCGGAAGCCAATTTAATGTTGACATATTCTAGCCTCAAACAATCATGCCTCCTCCTAAGCTTAGTCAAACACAAGGTTAGAAAACACAATAAACATGAACTTGAAAAAGGTAGCCATAAAGAGATTCCATGAAGTTTGATTTCTAGTCTTCATTAATATAGTGCTCAACCTCATAAAATTGAAAAAAAACTACTTTCAAATTAAATAACCAGGAAAGGCCACCCTTTACTTAACCTATAAAGTACAAAAAAAAACATACTAAAATAGTCACAAATACTACTAGGATCTAAAACACATAAACTGCAACCCGAGCAATTGAACATTATGAATAGATATGTCCCATCACATATTACCATTATCAAACAATACTATTATAATAAGAAAGTCATATCACAACTCCAAAATGATATTAATACAGTAGATATTTGTGAAATCTAAGCAAGGAGATAAAAGAAGAGAATTACAAAATCAACCCAGACAACCCCACCATAAGCCCTAATTTATTTCTTTACTCAAAGTCATGACTCAGCCTTATATTTCAATCATTACTACATTTAGCCAAAAGGAACTACAAATAATTAACTATTTGAAAGGATACTCCATCAGCTCATTTATTGGCTAGTCAATCTACTTTCTGGTTTCCTTCTCAAAAAATATGATAGATTTGAGTATCTTTGATACAATCAAAGAGCACAAGGACTTCCTTTAATTTGGAATTCATAACCCAATTAGGAGTTACTCGCTTCCTGACTACATTAAGGATAATTTGAGAGTCACCTTCAATGATGACCTTAGAAAATCCTACACTAATACATAATTGTAATCCTTTATCTAGTGCTTCTAATTCTGCTAGATTATTAGAGGTGGGAGGAATGGGTGAAGCTATCTTAGCGACCCACTTACCAGTGTCATCGTTAATTATGCAATTGATACCTACCACCCCCATATTACCTCTTGTAGCTCCATCAAAATTGAGTTTAAACCATCCAAAAGGGGGTGGTTCCCATTTGCACCTAGCCCTCACCTCCTTGCTTTTCTTCAAATATACAAGAGGTGGATTAGTAAGATTAGGCCAATTCTTTTTCATAAGACCATCCTAGATAGAGAAGGATCCCTCTTCTTTAGTGGATTTCCTAAGGTGAGAGTTCAACACCTCCACAATAGATGCTTCTATTTTTAAAAGTAATCCTTTGATACTCAATTCCAAATCTTGAAAGATGTGATGATTCCATTCCTTCCATATCTCCCATACTAAAATTGAAGGAAAAATACTCCAAAGCGTATTATAAACACCGTGAACCATGCTAGTAGGCCAAGTTAAAAGGAAATCTTGAAAAGATTTCGGCAAAGGTGAAGACCATATAAGATGGAGCTTGAGCCATTCCCAATAGGCCTATGCATACAGACAACTATACAAGAGATGACCCACATCTTCATTATTATGCTTACATAACACAAACCAAGAAGGGCCTATAATACAAAGTCTAGCTAATATATCGGCAGTCAGAATTCTATTTGGGAGGGCAAGCCACAAAAAGAATCCTACCTTAGGGAGACAAGTCGCATCCCAACATAGTTTGAGAGGCATCTCCACTAGATTCCCACTTTGAGAATCGACCAAGGATTTATAACCATTTTTCACACTATATTTACCATCCTTAGAGCCAGCCCAAATGAGGTCATCATACCTTTCTGATTGTTTAATCTTCCTATCCAAAAAAATCTTCTCGTGAGCCTTAACTGAATCAAGATCTAACCCTAACCCATCCAACAGTCACCAAATCCATTGCTCGAACCCTTCCGAAAATGTCTTAATCTTATAGTCCTTGACTTTATCACCCCATAGAGATATCAACCTATTTTTGAGATTAATAGGAATGGGGGAAGAAGAGATCAGGGGACAACCATCCCAGGAGTCCTCCCAAAATAAGGCTTTATCCCCCCACCCAACATCCCAAGTCAAGAACTTACAAATTAATTTCTGACATCTAGACATAAAATTCTAGCACTCTGACCCTCTTGGCATGTTTTTCATCCTAAATAGAGAAAGTGGATCATCTGGATCAAGATATTTGTTATCAAATATCTTGGCACATTTATGATCTCTTTCATTGTATAAATGTCAAATAAGTTTCTCTCCTAATGCTTCATTTTGCCATTGTAGATTCTTTATCCCTAAACCCTCGTGATCCTTAGGTTTACATAAATCATCCCATTTAATGAGAGCTGATTTTTTGTCATTTTCACAATCTTTCCAAAGAAAGTTCCTATGTTTTGACTTAAACTTTGAAAGCGTATTCTTAGAAAGGGGAAGGCAAGAGAGAGGAAAAATAGGAATGGCTGATAATACTGAGCTAATGTTTGTAGTTTTGCCAGCCTTTGAGAGCCACTTGTCTTTCCAACTATCTATCCTCTTATCTAGCTTTTCAAGCGTATCCAGCCAGACTTTGCTGGAATTTGACCCCTTCTCAAGAGAAATACCTAAATACTTAAATGGAAATTTCCCCTTATTATAACCCATAATACTACAAATCTGATTTTCCATTTCAGAAGGAGTATTAAGAAAATAAATCTCAAATTTTCCATCATTCACCTTCTAACCTGAGGCATCCATATAGGACATAATGATATCACTAAGACCCAAAGCCTCAGAAATTGTACCCTTACCAGGCATAATTGTGTCATCTACATATTGTTGATGAGTGATATTGGGCATATTCCTAGTAACAGTGATGCCAGTAATTTTTCATTTTTGGTAGGCATCTGAAACTACTCTTCCAAATGCTTTTGCCATTATGATGAAGAGGGAAGGAGATAATGGATCTCCTTATCTAGTTCCTCTTGAAATTTCAAAAAAACCTTCTGGGCATTCCATTAATAAGAATAGAAATCTTAGGGGTAGAAATAAATTTGAAAATAAGATTTATCCATTGATGAGAAAATCCAAATGCTTCAAGAACCTTATAAAGAAAATGTCAATCAACCATGTCATAAGCCTTTTGTATATCTAATTTCATAAACATACATGCCTCCTTATCTTTTGATGCCGAGTGGATTGTTTCTTGAATAGTAGGGATACCATCTAGAATAGATCTACCGAGGAAAAAACCTAATTGCTCTTCAGAAATAAGATTAGGCAGGAAACCTTTAAGCCTATTTGCTTAGAATTTAGAGAATATTTTATAAATTGTATTGCATAAAGCAATAGGACAATAATCTCCTAGAGCTTTTGGCCCATTCTTCTTAGGAATCAGGGTGAGAAATGAGTAATTTATTTTAGCCAAAAAAGCTCCTCCATTTCTATATGATTCAATGGCTTTCCATAGATCCTCCCCCACAATATCCCAACATTTCTGAAAGAAAAAGGCCTGAAAATTGTCGGGTCCAGGAGATTTCCTTAGATTCATACTGAAAACAATAGATCTTACTTCATCCAAAGTGATTGGTTTATTTACCTCCTTATTATCCCCAGATGAGATTATTTTTGGAATAAATTTAAGTATTTTTTATTGAGCCAGTCTATTAGATCCTTCATAATTATTTAATATCCCTAAAATTGTGATACAAACATATCCACAATTTCTTGTGGTCTATCAGTACGAATACCCAACTGATTAATGATACTCATTATTTTGTTCTTAGATCTCTTATAAATGGTGAAGTTATGGAAAAAAATTGTGTTCCAATCATTCTCATCTAGCCATTTATCTCATGACTTGTGTCTCCAAAATATTTCTTCTTTGGAGAGGATATCTTCCTACTTGGCGAGGAGTTCTTTTTCTAATGCATAAGTTTCATTGTTCATACCATGCTTAATAATTTCTAAGTTGAGCTTTTTAAAGTTTTCTTCAATTTCTATCTTTTCTTTGAAGATATTATTGAAATTCTCTCTATTCCATCTTCGGATCTTTTCTTTTAACCATTTTAGTTTAGAAACAAAGATGAACATCTTAGAACCTTCAAATCTATCTTGTTTCTACTAATCTCTAATATTATCAATAAAATTGGGGTCTTAAAACCAAATCTTCTCGCATTTAAAAGGGTTCCTAACTGGTTTTGAATGTTCACTAAGCTCAAAACAAACATGATAATGATCAGAGCTTGCTATTGGCAGGATGGAGGAATAAAAATTTAATTTATAATCTTCAAAATTACCTATTATAAAAAACCTATCTAATTTTTCAGCAATATACAAAAGGTCCTTCCTTCTATTGTTCCATGTGAAGATACCATTATTCATTGGAACATCTATCATGTTATGTTTTCCACTCCAAGTTTTAAAATCTAAAGATGAGTGAGAGAGATGCTATGAACCTCCTACCTTTTCTTCTAAGTTTAAAATAGTATTAAAATCACCACCTACCAAAATGGAACTATCATTATAATTATAGAAAATAGAGCTTAATTCATCCTAAACAATTTTCTTCCCTAAATGAATAATTGGACCATAAATATTAATTAAAATAAAATTTAGATCTATTTTAAGACTGCACTCTGGTGCTTATCCACTTATTACTTAATTCTAAGCACTGTATGTCTACCCTCCTAGGATGAAAAATTAAACCTAGACCCCCTAATGCACCTGCAGGCTCTAGAAAGAAATATGTCCAAAAACCTAACATCTTATTAAGTTTTAAACCTTCAATATTATTCAATTTGGTTTCCTGAATTAATATGATTTCAAAATTAAAAGATTTAAGATTTTGTTTTAATAACCTTTTTTTACTAGGGGCATTTAAACCCCTTGCATTCCATGTGGTGATCCTCATGATGCCCTGGGAAGGCACTTCCCCTTCCCAATACATAGCATGTCATCTATCTTCTATTGTTCTCTACATAGTCCATCTACCTCTCTTAGTTCCTACAGAGATTTCCTACCTCTTTTACCTTTTGATCTACCAAATCTTGGTGAATTCAAACTTTCCTAATTCATATGGACCCTGAGAAGCTGTGAATTTACCAGACTATGATCAGCCAATATTCTGAAGTCATTTTGTTTATCCAATTCTTCATTTTCACTTTCATTCATTATTTGACTAACTATTCTCGGCTGCTCTACATCTGCACTCCTAATCTCTTCGAAGATCATTTTTCCAACTCTCTTAGCTTCTTGGTCTATCTCTAATATGCTACCAAAATTTTGAGTCTATCTTAATAGGTTATCTCCCATCTCTATCTTTAATAAATCCCTTCTGAGATCTTCAACTTTATAATCTTTGCCTCCTAATTTGATGATCCCTTGGATTAAAACCTCCTTTATGGAATCTATGTTGAAGCTAATATTATCAACATTGATTACCTGAATTAGATCCTCAGCTAACCAATCTAGATCCTCATCTTCTGGATTTAAAATTTCTACCTCTAAGTTCTATCCACATCTTTGTTTAAAAAGTTCTTTAGTTCTCTTGAAAAGGATCTTTCTTCCCTTTTTTCTTTATCAATCTTATCTGACTAAGTATTCTCTAGAGTAAATGGAGAGCTTGTATATGTACCCAGAGTCTGTCAAAACTTTGAAGAAATGGTGATACCTTTAATGCTTGGAGTCATAGATTTAACCTCTATAGCTTGTGGTTGTTGCTACACCATTTGCCTCTCTAACTTTGATAGACTATTGCTTTTTGCTCTATCTATTTGTGGATCAAATAGTAAGGATTTTTCCAACTCGACTATATCACCTTTCCCTAGGCCCCCTATTACCATATTTTTTACTATGATTTGATCTTTTATGTTATTTTATCCCCCTCTTGAAAGGCTTAGCACATTACATGACTCTCTCCTGCTTGAATCATTAAAAGTCATCTGCTCCAAAATGGATGGACAAACCACTTTAACTCCTTCTACATTGCTTCCTGTCAAATTTTGATGCATATCCACCTTTACCTCTTTATTAGTCACATTCTCCTCCCTAGCTAGATTTGACCCCTGTCTCAAACTTATCTTCGAAGCTTTCTTTTTTTTCTTAGCTCAATAATTCTTTGTTTCCTTATTATTTTGAATCAATTCTGAAGAATTTTTATGATCAGTGATATTGATAGATTTAATGTTTGCAGCAAGTGTGTGATTGACCTTATCCTCCTCTTGATTCATTAATTCTGTATATTGCATATCATCTTGATGCCCATCCTTACTTTTTGATTGTAAAGAGGAGTTTAGATTTGAGAATCTATAACCCATCTTCTTTCTTAGATTGTAAATCGTAGGAAACAAACTCTAAAAATCTAAGGTAAGAGGTATATTTTGAAACCCCATTCCATTATTGTCTTCAATCTTTATTATTTTGAAATTTCTCCTTCAAATGAGTATAGATTTAAATCATAAGTTGTCTTATTGGTTATTACTCTTTTATGAAAATGTAAAGAATGATTGAATTTAGTCTTGATTAGTAATTTCACATTATTATAATACTGAAATGATGCATCAATCCCTATGAACTCACCACGAGAAAACTCTATTGATTTAATGATTTCAATCTGATCCAATTCTGGCAGTAGGGCCTGAATGTTGAACTAAATTGGGCATTTAAAATCTAAATCTTCTAATTTAAAGTTTGGACACCATTTGACAAACTTGACAATATGACCATTAAAAAAACACTCAAAGACATTTGCAAATTCCTTTTTAACCAGTTCATCTAAAAAAGTTTAAATATAGGACTTTGTTAGAAAAGAAGGATATACTTACCTGTTCATGGTAGTTTTCTTTAAGCCAGTTGGAGAGAAAGAACATTTCTTCACTAGGCCCATTCCAAACTGCAAAAATACCAAGATGTTGACATTCCCAAAATGTCACTTTAGATTCATCATTTTGGATCAAGATGGGACTGTCTTTGTCAACTCGATTTGCATTATGAACTGAAATTCCATTAGTTTTTGCCATTTTTTTGATAGCCCTCTTTGTAGATCATCGATACGAGGGAATGTAGGGTTTTGGAGATGCAACACTAGGCATATCCGTATTGGGGAAGTTGACATGTCCTGGGGACTATAATGAAACCCTATCTAATACTTTTGGTATGGACACACTTTGTGCAGGTTTGAAGACGTGTATTTGGTCATACTAAAAACCCTAATTTGATGATCTAGACTTTCTAAAGTAAAACACAGGTATGGATGGATGTTACCAACTAAATCTGAAGATTTGTGAGAATAGTTTGAATGGAAATTCCCTAGGGCTGATTTCCTTCCATGCTTCTCCTCATGCTACAGATTTGACTTGTCAGGATTTGAAACAGTATGATTGTTCAAGTTTGCCAATATGGAAAATTTGTTATCAGTATCCATTGCAAAGAATGCCTGAGAAGAATCCTAGAAATTTGTAGAGATCTATCAATGTTCATGATTATTACGCCCAAAATTATTTTGAGAAATGAATGCCTTGTTTGGATGCTTGCTAAAATTCGCAGTTCTACCTTTTTTCATGATTTTGATCTGGTCAATAAAACTATTAAGTTAAATATATTGTTGTTTCTTTATGTGAGACTCAAATATTATAGATAAAAAACATTGAAGTAAATTCAAATATTGTTTGGTAATTCCTAAAACAACTACATTTGGAGAGTGTTTGAAAATGCAAGTGACTGCACATAAGTTGAAACCCTAGTAAAAGGAGAATGGAGAAATACCAATTTGGCACCAATCAAGCAATGTCACAAATTTAGACCTCTTCTCCAATCCATCATTGTCTGCTTCTTGTGCCATTTGTAGCCAACAATGCAAGCATTATCAGAAAGGGCATTGCGGTGCATGACTCGGCCAAAAAAAGTAGAAAGCAATGACTGTGGCTTGTTACCTGGCTATGAACCAACTTACACTTCACCTAGGTGCTCACTCATGTGGTAAGCAGGCTTGTGGCAAGCCCTTGCCAGCGGCAAGCTCGTGAATGAATGAATTTTTTTCTTTTTAACCAATGAATGAATGAAACTTTATTTTTTTTCGTTATAACATTGAGTTGGTCAAAATTCAACTTAAGAATACATAGGTTGGTAAAAATTTTGACCAAATCAGCCACAGAATTTTTATTTTTGACCAACGCAGGAATGAAAAGAAAAAAAAAAGGAATTATAGCTTTGGTCAAAAATTTTGGTAGAAAAACAAGTGCAAATGTACTAGTGAATATATGTGGTAAGGCCCTAGTTCACTCTTAGTTTAGTTGGTCAAACGGACTGATCCCTTATAATGCAACTATTATGCCAAGAAAGATTTCCTTTGTAATTATGTAAATATCATCACAATCTATTTTAGATTGGTAATTAACTTGGAATTTGAGCATTCAGTAAAACTTATTATAGATATTATTGAAAATCTGCTTTGTAGCTTTGTTTCCACCATACCAATTCATGTAAAGCTAGAATACTGATGTTTCAGTAGTTGAAAGTTATGCAGCTATCTAGAATCCAAATATGTTATGTGCAACATCACTTTGTAGACTTGCAATGAGGATCAAATAAAAGAGAAAAAATGGAACTTGCTCAGCAGATGTATTAAGATATATTTGATCTATAGAATTGAGTTCAACATCTTATAATTATGACAATATTCATATTAAGCCATGACATTGTGATTCTGTACACTACTGAAAGCTCTCTTGATTTAGCCTTCCCTTCGTCAACAGATAAACATATCAATTGGAAAAATAGCTCAAATGTAATAAGTGTTTCATTTTCAATCTTGAAATTCAGATCATTTCTAATTCAAAGTGACCCAAGAAACTTCTTATTGAACCAAACACATTGATATTGTTTTATGTTTAAAATGCTCTTCTATCAATTCAAAAATGAAAAATGGATTTTAGCATTTATTAGATCCCTATGATTGAATCTATAGTTATCTAGAATGTGGCCAATTAGCCATAGCTCATGACAAAAAGTTTTGATTTTATTAATGAGGGGCCAAAGCAATGCAAGTTTTTCTTTCTAAACTAGCATTGTTTTATAAAGTTGAATAGCCAGTTACTAATTTATAGAAAAAAGATTAGCACCCTAATTAGAATAATTCTAAGGTGCCATCATGTAGATCCATGTTGTTTAGAAGGAAAAGGAAAGCATCAATGGTGCATCCAATTTGTGTTGAGCTAGTTTTTTAATTCACCTAAAAATGAAAGAACGGCACAACCTTGATTGGGAGAAATTTGGTTACCTATTAGCTGAAAATAAAATCATTTCAGTAGGTAAGGGTGCAAGGCTTGTTAAATTTTTATATGTTTCTCAAATAGATTATGTGGATTGTTAAGCAAAAGCATCATAGATGAGGTCTGAACATGATACAAACTATGCCAATTTTTTTAAAAAATATTTAAATCACACAGATCAATATTATATGCAAAGCAATCTAGATCTATAAAAGATGAAGACAAAAGATATGTCTAAATAATTAACATAGACCTAACAGATACTAATAGGGGATTTGAAGATGATTTTTAGAAAAATGGTGCAAATGCACATGATTTTTCCAGTGCACACAATCAATCTTATAGTCAGGTCTGTTTAAAGTCAAAAAACAACTATCAGCTACTAATTGCTGAAGATAATGTTCACCAATTACTACCACATTGAATCACAGGCTTTTCTTTTATTAATGAAAACAACACAATTTTTCCTTTCTAAATAAGTATCCTTTCCTAAATTTGTATATCCTGTATTTTTTTGTGAAGACAGAGTTAGTGCTATAGGAACCAATGTGAGTTGCCATCATGCAGCCCACTTTGTCTAGAATAAAAGACAAAGCATTTATGATGCATCCAATTTGTGCTCGACTAGTGAAATACACCTCTACCATGGATATAAAGCACATTGAGAATGAGAGAAATTTTGTTATCTGTTACTTGAAAATAAAACTAGTTGAGGAGGCAAGGGTGCATGAGTTGTCAAAACTTCATGTGCTTCTCAAACAGTTTCTGTGGATAACAGGAAAAGTCTTCACATACCCTCATACATTTTAATATTGAAACACAATAAATATTTTTTTGAGAGGGAATGTTTAGTAAAATGAAGCAAAGAAAAAGAGACACAGTTGCAGTAGCACCCTTCTACCAAAAAAACACACCTAGTATACAATAATGGATAAGATCAAGACAATAATAATAATTACTCATTGCTAAAGAATGTGGTATCAAACAGCCACCAAGACAATTGGGTTCAGGGTGTACTAACATCTCCTAGTAGCTATATATAAGTGTAATTTATTGGTGACATCATTCTTGCCCAAGATATAGAAAAAATAATTAAAAAGACACTAGAGAGTATGATATGGTTTAGGCCAAGTTTTACATAAAAATGTTTCCTAATTAGGTGTCGCAAATCCTATTGCTATTTACTTAGAGTTGTGACTTTTAGGGATGGATTAATTCCTGTTCCAGTTATGTGTAACCTGGTATTTGGCAAAAAATGCTTAGAGATGCAAAATTCCTCTAGAGAAGAATTGGAAATTCAAGCATAAGAATAAAAAGCATGCTCCAAAAGTTATAGCAAATCAAAATATAAAAGTTGAAGAAATCCACAATCAATGTTTTTGACATAAACATGCTTCATGCTTGACCTTCCCTCATTGCCACTCTCTTAAATTGCAAATTATTTATAAGACAAACAAAAAGAACTAAAGTTTTGATTACATATCCAATTTTCAAAAGCATTTTACTCATATTCAAATACCAAAGGGCTTAGAAATTAATTCCCCTAGAGTTGAAAGTAAAACTTAATGAATTCTTCCCAGACACTTTATTATATTCACTTCTATACCATAAATCAATGCTACTGGTGCTGCCTCATCCTAGTCCAATTTTTTTTTCCAGCAATAGCACCATTGAAATCTAAAAAATTTTCTATGTAGCACAATAGTCTGAGTTGCACTCATGCAATGATTCTGATTTCAAAATAATCTTCAGCAGAGAAATTGGATACATAAGTTTTAAGCAAACTCTACTCTAGCTTCAGCATAAGAATTATTAAGTGGGACACCTGATAATTTTTCAGATGGTTCAATAACATTAACTAATCAGAAATTGACTCAATCAATTTGTCAAGAGATATATGCACCATGAAGGCCTTGGATACAAGACTCATCATATCTATTAGTATACTTCACACTTTTCTTTTTCTATGTAATTTTGATAGGTAATCAATCTATTGGTATTCTGTTTATATTTGTTCTTTGTATGTAAGCTTAAGGGCAATAACGACAATTACCATATCTAGGTAAATATTTAAATACATAAAGAGTTGTATTATAAGAAGAAGTTTCTAAAAAAATCTAAACAAAAATTTTAGGATAGAAGCCATGTATTACTTCAAAATTTCCAGAGCAATCGTATCAGAATGAGTGATATGGATTACAAATAATACGCATTCGAGCATCCTCAAATAATACGCATTTATAATTTCTAGTCCTACCAACACAGTGATTAGCAAGCCTGTAATTAAGAAAAATGGATTGGATCACAAAACAATAACAAAGCACCATATTCTCACTCTATCTAGGAAATTTTCCACCAAGAAGCAAATCTCATGTGAATGATAGTCTCTAATTGAAAAATTTGTACGTGTATTGAGCTATAACAAGAACTTGGGCTTTCATAATAGTATAAATTTCATTCCTACCTACACAACGAATGACGGGCCTACAATTGTTTTAAAACAAAATTGATCATAGACCACAATAGCAAAGCACTATAAGCCAACTTTAACCTCAAAATTTCCAACCGAGAAAAGCAAATCTCATGACAATCTATGATACAAACCTCAAAACTAGTACCCAGTTATAGAAGAATCTGGGCTCTCACATCAGGGCATCCAAATTTTTTATTTCTCATACAAGAATTAGAGATACCATTCAAATTTCTTATACAATGCACATGATCAAAATATTCAACACAAGTGATACAATTCCAGTTATATGAAATGACAGTAAAAAACAACATATATGCTACCAGAGGTAATGACATGGACTTACCTCACCTCAAAGAGCTCCTCCATGCAACATAAATGTAGACAAACTCTCCTTCGACCGACGGCAAAATGATAACTTTTTTCTTTTTTTGTTATGTAAACCCGAGTTGGTCAAAATTTTGACCGACTCAGGCATAAAAATAGAAAAAAAATTATTCATCAAGCATTTTAAGAGCTAGGTCGAAAATTAAGGTTGAAATTTGATCTAAAATGTACTAGTGCAAACTTTCCTTGTAACCATTTTTTGGTGCTTTTATATAGTGGGTATGCACTATGTAAAATCTCTCTCTCTCTCTCTCTCTCTCTCTCTCTCTCTCTCTCTCTCTCTCTCTCTCTCTCTCTCTCTCTCTCTCTCTCTCTCTCTCTCTCTCTCTTTCTCCCTCCTATCATACCCTCTCCCATCCCCTACTCTCTCTCTCTCCCTCCCTCCTATCATACCCTCTCCCGTCCCCTACTCTCTCTCTCTCTCTCTCTCTCTCTCTCTCTCTCTCTCTCTCTCTCTCTCTCCATTTCTCCCTCTCTCTCTCTCTCTCTCTCCCTATCCCACCTTCTCTCTCTCTCTCTCTCTCTCTCTCTCTCCCCCATCCCCTACTCTCTTCGCATCCTCCACTCTCTCTCATTCTCTACCCTCTCTCCTTCCCTCTCTCACTATCCATCATCTCTATTAAAATAAAAGGCTTACAAAGTGTGTACGCACTATAACACATATGTGGTATAGTGTGTGTGCACAGTATGTAAGCCTTGAAATAAAAGATGCTTTAAATAGCATGCACACACTATTTAAAGCATTGGATTCTACCAAGCCTAAGGCTTTGATTTTCCTTGGGGATCCAACTCAAAGGTTTGGAGTCACTAAACTAGTCTAAGATGTGTTTTGCAACAAGCATTAAAAAAATGATTGATTTTTCTTCTATGCTCTGCTTCAATTTTCCTCATGGTTGAGCATAGATGAAATCAAGTTACATGATATTGTAGATCTTTGTGTTATCTATATAACCATATAATTTGAAATCATTCTATTTCAAGCCTTTCAACTCTAATTTATTTTGAATGTTTGTCCATTTTATCTCAAAAACCAACATGTACTAATTTGGGTGTAGATTTTATCTCATTCATCAAATTTCACAACAACTTAGTTTTTTAGAAACTAGACTCCATTCTACACACTTTGAAAAAAAGAAATTTTGATTTTAGATCAGTTTTGCTAATGTTACATCCAAAAGAAAATATTCAAGTATATGACATGAGTTGATAATTTATACAACTCTTCTCTTCTCCTTTCCTCCATTAAAGGAACAATCATACTATATAACAACAATCTCAATGTGTAAATGTATGGATATCATTTCTATACAACACAATAAACACTAAATAAACTTAGATAAAATAGGTAAATAAAAGAAAGAAAAGTGACTTTCTCTTGCAACTCCAACAATTTTATCAATGATTATCTTTTATTCTACCAAGTTACCAACACATTGAAATACAATCAATTGTTTTGGTTGCTTCGGCAATAAATCTTGTTGCACTTATGATCATTGCTTACCATCTACAAATTGATGTGGCATTTGATGATTCTCTCTAAATAGACCTGAGAGGTATAATCTTTGTAGTTGCACTTATTTGTGAAACTCAACCACTAAATTTTTTTGAATTTATCATACCCCTCCCCTTCAAAAAGAAAGGAGCAATTTTTTCAACATAACAAGAGTATAAAGAAACATTCTAGATATACTAAAAAGATCATATATTGTTGTTAAAACTAAATTGAGTTATGAAATTACAAAGGTGTTCTTATACATCATAAAGGAACCAACAACCATGAATAAAATGGAGGTGGTATTGAAATATTGAATCACATTATAAACATTTCTCTCCTCAATTCATTCTTTAGGTTTAATATCATTTTCATCTTTTCCCCTTAAATATCCAAGATGTCATCATTGTCAATCTCCTTTAACATTCTTCATAGTCACAATATATAGATTTCTACCTCCAAATTAAACAACTCTTTAAAAATGTAGTTAGGAAAATTCTCTAAATTGTGGCAACGCTCACCATGCTACCAATATAAAATATCTTCTTAAAAATAATCATACAAAATTTACAAGTTGTACGAATTTAATGAAACTCCAACAAATTGTCTATAATGCAATTGAGAAAATTTGCTGATGTTATATCCAAAAGAAAAGATTCAAGTATATGACATGAGTTGATATAGTATAAATACACTTTTAGTATTTCTTTTGCATTGAAAACCAAAAATTATAGATATAAAATAGAAAAATTAGTGGTTCACAAATTTTGCATACATAGCAAAAAAAAAAATTATAACCTCAACCATGATAAGCATCTACGAAAACAATGCAGAAGATCAAGCAAATTTTGGTCACCGCCACTACTATCAACAACACATTACCATTTAATTATAACCAATTTCCCAACTAAAACTCTAGTTGCTCCTATTATAAGATGGAACTAGTAATTTTTTTTCTCTAGGTTTAGGCTTTGTAAGTATAAGTAAACCACCTCATTCCAACAAGTCATCTCTATCATTCTTCATTCAATCCATAAAAATCATCAACTCTAGAAACTGAATGCCCACTAGAAGACACACAAAAAGTAACTTTTCCCAAAATACAAGAAAATATTAAAATATGATTTTAAGTATAAGAATAGATCAATACCCAAAAGCCACATATAACTAGAAGGTAAATAAGTGTGATGTTTAAAAAGTAGAGAAGATATAAAATAATTTACCATATTATTCCTTCTTATGGTATCTGATAGATAGATTCCATCGAGGCCAATAGTTTTGCACAACAATCTCTTATTCCTTACATTCATTCAATTTCAATTGGGTTTCTATGTTTTCACTTTATAATCTATGATGGACCCTTCATTGGTGTAAGAAACTAAGTATTGTTTGCTTCTATAAGGTTGGTCCCAAAATCATTCTTCAATTCTACTAGACAACATAGTGTACCAAAAACTTAAAGACAAATATATTACTCACTTTTTAGCCTTATACAAAGACCAAAAATTACAATTTCAACATTTTCTTTCAAATGCATATGGATTTCCTCTTACAATTATACCAACAATCAATCTTTTCCACCATCGTTTCTCACCATCAATTTTATTGTTGGCATTAGGGTGGTTTATAAACATCATACTTTTTGGCATTACTACAGACCACATGAACAATCATTATGTAAAGTTCAAAAGCCAAAATGTAAAAATATCCACATTCAAGATTTCTCAGGTGGCACATGCAATGGTAGTTTACTCAACCTTTGCCACCATTCTCCATATTACTCAATCCTCATGGCAACATCCTTCACATCACAAGTAATATCTATAATATATAAGTTTATTCTATTTTATTTTAATTTTGTATAGATAAATTCATAACCTAGATGTAAAGAAAATTACAACCTACAGTTTGGTTTACTTCTTATTATTGTTATATTTGTCAAAATTATTTTATTTAACCTAAAAATTAATTTAAATTTGTAATATATAATTTTATATAGTGCAAAAACTTCTAACATTAAAACTTTTAAATAATTATAATAATAATGTAATTTGCTAATTTACAAAATCCAATTTTTTTTTTATAAAAAAATCTAGAAAGAATTATTGCTACAATTCAAATTATACACTGATTTGTTTAGAAAAATACAAATAAAATATAATATAATTAATAAAATTAGATTACACATATAAGGCGCATTGCGTCTCTTGTTCTTCATCTGCGATTTGATAGAAACAAATCATTTCATTTAGCATCTTTGGACGTTTTAGGAAAAAATAAAACGGGAAATGGAAACATCCAACTATACAATGACAAGCTACCAAGATATTCGAAACGGAGATACCGAAATCCAATGGCAAAAAAGTTTTATATCATTTTGCGCACTTTTAAGACACTATGAACTGTAGATCTGCAGAGTCAGATTGCGCATTTCAAATCTAAAGATTCCTTCAGCTCTATAAGATCAAATCTCAATGATTTAGCTGATTATGGATTTGGTAACAAAAATCTACAATTTAGCCCCTCTCTATAATATAGTTGATTATGTATTTGGTAACAAATTTTTTTGTAATTTGACCCCTTCTTATAAATTTAACCCATTATACACTGGTCGACTTAGAGTTGTAGCAACTGGATATTGATTTCTTCTATAATCCAGTAACAAGATCCTCTGTGAAAATAATTGGTGAAAATGGAGGTCTTCTTGGTGATGGCGGCCATGGCTATGATATTGTTCTACAGCATGGGAATTAGTTACTGGTGTTGTGCAAGGGTAAAAATTAGGCATTTTGTGAGAATCCACATGGGCATAGTCTGGTTCAATATACTACCAATCAAGGATGCAATGAATAATTTTAGTTGTGCCATTATAATCAATTAGGTTAATTTTGACAGAATAGTATGTATGGGAAGACTTGGTGAAGCTCATGAGATGATTGCTGTGAAGAAAATGGATTGCTCTTTCCATGAAAACCTTGGCCCAGTGCAGTTCAACGTGCAGCAAATGGAGGAGGCAATGAACAATTTCACTTGCACCAATTTAATCGGGCAGGGGAGCTTTGGAATTGTGTACAAGGGCAGACTTCCCGATGGGCAGATGATCACTGTGAAGAGAATGAAGAAGTGCTTTGTCGACGATTTCTGGAACCAGGTGCAGATGACAAGCAGCTTTTGCCACCGAAATTATTTGGCTCTTCGTGGCTTTTGCATTGCCGATGACGGAAAATAGGGCTACCATGAGCGGTTTCTCATTTACGACTATCTCGCTAATGGCAGCCTGGATCAACACATTTTTGGAGTGAAAATTAGGAATGGGAGAACATTGTCATGGGAGCAGAGGAAGAAGATTATAATCAGCATTGCAAAGGGGTTATGTACCACTTCTTGTGGCCCCCTTTTTGAGAACCCAAAACTAAACCATTTTGAAAAAAAAATTTAGTTTTTTAGAAACTAGATTCAAAGGACTGCTATTTTTTTTTCAAATCTTAAAATTTTGAGCATAACTATTTTCAAATTCTTGTCTAAGTTGAAAAATTGTTGATTTTAGGAAAAAAAAGAAGTGGCCACTTATACCCCCCTTTTGGTACAACAACTTTTTGCACTTACCCACATAATAGGTTGAAAGGGGTCATTTTCTTCTCTCTCTCTCTCTCTCTCTCTCACACACACACACACACACACACACACACACACACACACACACACACATCTCCATCTTCCATGCATCTTTCCCAAGTCCCCTTCTTCCCCCTAAATAGTAATGTTTTATATGGATCCTAATAAAAGTTTTAAAAGTCAACTTTTTCCCACTTTTACTATTTCATTTTTCTCCCAAATTATTGAATTGGGATTTGGGGGAAATTCCCCTTTTGGGGATCTAGGAGAAAAACATGCATAGGGTGAAGGGGTAGTCCCTCTCCTATAATCAATGGGTAGTTCCCCTTGTGGGGCCAAGGGGAAGCTCCCCCAATAGGGTTTGAAAATAATACCCTAGGTTCAACCAATTTCACACCTTGAGAGCCGCAAAAACCTCTATGAAATGCACCAATTTATCAATGAAATGTATTTTTACATTCGGCACACACTAAATATGGTGTATACCCTATAGGTCATGCACATTATTGAAAAGTTTTATTGTATTTTTCTAGTGCTAAATATTGTACATTCCAAGAAGGGTGCACAACCTATATGGAATGCACCATGTTTAGTGCATGCCAAATTGGTTTGGTATGCCAAAATTGATACTTGGAATGCTATACCTGTTAGCATGAATTTTGATAATACTACTTTGGGGGAGTACTCTAAGCATTGGAGAGTATTGACATGTTGCATTCATGGCCATGTTTGTCATTGATGTCAACATAGTATGGCTTCTGTAAAGATTGGTTGAGTAATTGATAGAGATATTGGTCGTATAGATAATGGTTTGACTTTCTAGTGATATAGAGCCATGGAAATGTTTAGCACAATGTCTTGATGATGTGGTTTAGTGCACAAAGTCTAAGTCAAAGACGTACAAAAGTTGTACCTAATTTACACAGTGCAATTTAGAGTTGGAGCATTTGGAAAGTAGTTCCTGATGTTTGTTTGCTATCTTATATCTAAGATGTAATGAAAAAATGCGCAGCTAGGCAGTAATAGAAGACAGTCAATTGGTGACATCAGCAAGTGCAAAAGCCCTAATATCGCACATGTAAATTTTTGTATAGATTGTGACACAATAGTGCTATTGTAATTGCAATTAATTAATTATCTTTTTATAATTAATTAGGAAACTCTCAAGGCCGACTCAAGGAATTATTTTGAAGATGTAGTATAAAGGAAAGATGTTTTCCTTGATTGTAATGTGTGGAGATCATTGTATGAAGTGCAAAGTGCGAAAAGGAGCCGAGTGTTTGGTAATCGCATGTAAGCAATCCAAGGGATCATTGGATGCGAGATTTGTGATTTGGTTACAAGATCAGAAGGAGCATAGGTCTAGTTGATAGGAAAAAGATAGAGGAAGGAACTAAATTTCATTTGTATTATTCTGCAAGGAATAATGCAGAGATCATTTGGACAATGGGTTCATTGGTCTTATGCTTGAAGTTATTTTGGCAGTGGGTCTAGCTGTCTTCCAAAACTCTTAACAAGGTTGGGACAACTCCTAATAGGGATACAAAGTCTCCTAACATGGACTTATATGTACTTAATGTATTCAAAGACTCCTAATAGGGTCCATCCTCTAAAAAGGAACATTTATATTAGTACATCATCTTGTGGGTACCATCCCCACCATGGTTTTACCTAGTTAACATATCGGGTGTTATTGTGTATGAGTATCTTATTGTGGTTTCTGACTATATTTCTCATCTAGTTAAAGTTCAATAAGGTTGATAATTTTGATATCAATTGGATAATTGATTCACCTCACCCCGCCCTTCCCCCCCTCTCAGTTATATTGGCAGACTGTATATTCTAACAATACCATATTATGTACATTGTATAGGGTGTACTACCCATAGGATGTGCATTCCATATTGCTTTTGAGGGACTAAAAAATAGTTTGGAATCCTTTTGGTCCCCCATCTATGGGAAACTACCTAGTTACATTGTGTATTAAGAAATAAGAGTTAGTCACTCTCTTGATTACTATGGTTGAGAATATTGTGGTAGTGTCTTGTTGAACTCAAGTTTTTTTGGATGACTCGTGCTCTAAAGGAAATATTGGACTTGTTTGAAATCAATGAATTCTATAATTAAGTACTATATCTCTTTTGTTTAATTTTGGCTTGAATGGGTCAGAAAATCCTATCTATAACTACTAACTAGCAATTTTTTGGCAATTCTCCTTAAATTGCTAACTTTGAAAATTCACATACTTAATAGATTTTCTAGTTGTGAATTGTATACAACCTTTTGATACTTATATTACATTCATAGGTTTAAAATTTTGATGAGAGTTTGAAGAAAAATATCAACCCTAAAAAGTCCATTGATAGACATTTATATCATTTGAAGCATTTTTTGACTATAAATTGGAACCTCTAATAACTCCATTAATAAAACAAGAGCTATGAAAGAGCTAGAGTCCCTGTCTTGTTGAGTTTTATTTCTCTATTTAAAGTGTAGTGACTGTATGCAAGAAAAATGATTTGTATTACTAGTCTTAATATAAGAATAAATTTTCTATTATTACTAGTCAAAAGAAAGAATTAGTATAGATACAAAATTAACTACTATAATTATTGGTAATTTCAAATATATAATATTATGCAAAAAGTATTTTCTTAATGTGATTTATTTTAAAACCATTTAAGATTAATATGTTAAAGTTCTATGAAATGAAAAGAATAAATATTTGAATGAGATATTTTAGGCTACATTTTCACTGAATTATTATATGATATTTTTAGAGAATTCCAATGGAACCACATATAGTAATTATTATTTTTGTATGGTGACTATGCAAAATGAAACCCAAATACAATGTTATGTTCAATGATTCCATCGGTACAATATTTTTCAAAATGTATGATATGAGTGCAAATAATCTACTGTAGGAAGATGTTGTATAGAGTATTTATAGTATATTTGGATTTCATAGGGGATTAATTTTGATTTATTCACAAGATTATTCTTTTTTTTTCATTATCTCACATCCAGGCATTGTACCACTTGCCCAATCTTTTCAAAAACAATAAATTATATTTTGTCTTGTTACTTTTTGAAAATGAAGAGATGGAGTTTTAAAAGCCCTTCAGACTCCAAACATATTTTTGGAACTAGATAGAAATTCTTACTTTTATTTAAAATTTGTTAACGATGATTGAAGATAAAGTAGTGTTAGATTTTATCAGAGTTCCCACAACCATATTAGATATGGATATGATTGTGAAACCACTATATTGTTTGATAGGATTTTTACGAGAAGAACCCATGTTGGAATCTAGCTTGATAATTTATTTTGTACTCTTTTTTGGGAGCAGTCACACTACCCTCGCTATTGTAAATCATTCCTTAGAAATGTTTGGAATTGGTAACAACTTTCTAAACCATCTTTGGTGAGGCCCATTTTGTTGCCAATCAAGGGAAGAAGTGTCGCCCATGATGTTGAAATTATTTTATATTAAAAAAATAGTTTTTAATTGTACTAGGTTAATTAATTTTACTATAGTACTTTAATTGTTATTTACAAAGAAGAAAATAAATTGATAATTAAAAACATCACTATACCAAAATATGTTGACAAACTTAAGTTCATTAAACATTCTCTTTTTTAAATATCTAATCAAAAAAATTTAATTTCAAAATATTAGTGACTTGACCTATATGTTAAGCAACTATGTAAAACATTCTTAATATCAAATTTTCAAGTATTAAACATTTATCAACATTTCATAATGTCGTGAGTATAATTTAAACAATTGAAATAAATTATTCATTTTTCTAATTTTTATTTATAGACTTTCTTTACAAAAAAAATTTAAATTTATTAAAAATTAAAAAATATTTGCTATATTAAATATCTTCAAATAACAAGTGGCAAATAATTTCATTTCTATAATACAAAAATCATGCCCTTAAAATCAGACTACAGATATTTTAATTCAAATTAGTAATCCTTCCAAAATTAAAAGAATAGCTTCCATATTGGGGTGGTTGGCAAGTTTAGGAACTATGATTGTAAAGTAAATTCTAGAAGGTGTTAAAATAAAATGTAGTTGAAACATTGACAACAAGATTGGAAATAGTAAAGACGTGAACAACATAATCATTTGGTATATTAAAAAAAAGAAGTTGTGCATATTGTTTTTGAGTTGTCAGCCAAATCTGTTGTCTCAGTATGTAGAGAAGACCAGAAACATATGGAGTTGGGTTGGAATAGGGTTTTCAAGCAGTGGTAATCAGTTGTTCTACAGAGCCCAACTTGTTCAAAGGTCCAGGGTTTGAATCCGAAGGATGATAAAAATCTTTAGAAAATTAAGCTTCAAGCTCTATGACTCTTTCTCCATGGAATTTTTCTATTCAAACAACGAGACTTGTTGCAATTTGTCTATTCAGACAAGGGGATTTGGAATTGCATGCAACCGACTAATAAGATTGGACTCTAGAATTATTTGTTGAGCATGGCATCAAAAATAAATGTTGAATTTGTAGTTGATTTTAACAATTTCTTTGAGAATTTGAGAAAATAGGTTTACAAATTTTCTGCATAGATTTTCTATAGTTAAAAAAAAAATTTGGTAAAAATTTCTAGAAATTATTTTTATGTTCAATTTTTTTGTGGAAGGAGAACATTTTTACCCCTGGTAAAATTAATATTAGCCAATCAAGAAATAGGAATTTTTTTAAAAAAATAAACTTAGTTTTCAACTCTAGGAAATGACTAGTTTTGGCTCTAAATATTAATTGTGATCATCACCGAAAACATTAGTTCCCTGCCTACACATAGGAAAGGACTAATAGTGTTTTCCTCAACCTTTGGTAAGGCATCATTTATCGAAGGAATGACCCACATCCCAAAATTGTCATTTGTATACAAAAGAAGCACATTTCTCTACCTACAATTTTGTATCAAGTTTTCTACTACCCCTATTTTAGTTTTATAGTAGGCTCTATATGAATGATCTAAGGATATCTATGCACGGATACAAAATATTTCATTGCACTAAATGTTACAATTGGAACACGTGCCACAATGTCCATATGGATTACACATCCTTTTATGATCATGTCCAACACTAAAATTATCGTTTCAAGGAGAGCCCATTGATATTTTGTTTTATTCATTTTGGGGATCTATTTAGCCATTTGGGTGTACTCTCAAAATTCTGAAAGATTATATAGATTTTTTTTTTTGAAAAGATTCTATAATGAGATATGGCCTTAACATTCAAAGGGAAATAATGGTTTTTTGAAAGAGAAAGTTTACTATTGAATTGAAGCCTTTCTCACTGTATAAAGATCAACTTGTCCAAAAAGAATGGAAATGTCTAGTTCCTATTGGAATATTTAGTCAAAATATATCTTCTTAATGTTTAGATACGGATTATTTATTGACAAAAAAAATCCTTATTTTTCTCTTAAAATAAAATAGTTTCTCAAGGCATCCAATAAAATAGATCTAGTGATAGATTGGAGAATGCGGGAGAGGGAAGAGGTGAAAACAATGGAGAGATTTGTAATGGTGGGAATTTTGTGTGCTCATGTGAATATGGCATTGAGGCCAAGTATGGCAGAAGCATTGAAGATGTTGGAGGGAGAGGCTGCAGTTCTCGCAATGCTAGAAAATTCCCAACCTATAGTAATTCATAGAGCAGAGGCTGACGGGACAGATTTTCTCAGATTTTTAAACACTTCTTTCAACTAGTCCATCTTAACAAAATAGGCAGCGGTCGTGCTGCATTTCATGTAATGTGTTTTCCTGTTGTGGGAAAATATTGAACTCAAGAAAATTGTGTATTAATATCATTCTTTCATATACGATATCTTCTTTTGGCTTACATTTGCAATAAGATACTAGATGTTCGAATTTTAATGATTTAGGAGGCACAATATTTTTTCAGCTACTAAATATATGTAGCTATATCATCAAATGTACAATCGTTGGACTTAATTTTTAACATTAGACATTGAAAACCATAAAGTTTGTTCGTGGCATAATAACAACGCATGCTTTTGTGCTTTTGCAGAAATTAGGGTAATGTACAAATCACTCCGATACACTAACATGAAGTATAAAACATATCATCTACAACTTCTGATCTTGTATGTGATTCTTGAACCATTACAATTACAATTGCTTTAATATCGAATAAGTCTAGAGCATGTCTGTAATGTACTAAAATATAGCTTATATCCCAGGCTTAACAATTTTTAAAAAAAAAAATTATATAGTTTTTCTTTTAATGTTAGATTATTTATTATAAATTTTATTATTGGAATTTTAGTTTAAGTATTTGAATTTTAAGGGTCTATAGAGGGAGAATTCTATAAAAAAATAGAGTTCATATTGTTAGAATTTAAAATAATATTTAAAGAAATGATTGACATATGACAAAAAAATTGGGTTTGTAGGAAAATTTCTAAAAGTGATGAACTCTTATTTTCCATTCCAACAAAAAATTCTAAATAATCTTGTGGGATAAGTGCACCAAGTTGTGGTGCCAAAAATATGACACTTTTTTTTCTCATTCTAGTTTTGCAAAGCGCGTACGTGTTATAGTGTGTACACACTATAGTGCACATGCACTGTGGCTTGGGTGTGCCAAGCCATAGCGCGTATGCACTATAGTGCATATGTATTAAAGCGCGTGCACACTTTTCAAAAAAGAAAAATTTACAAAGCGTGTACGTGCTATTTAAAAGTAAATTTAAAAGGGTTTAAATAGCACGTGCACGCTATAGCACGCATGCACTATAGGGTAGATGCGCTATTTAAAGCTTTACATTCTACCAAGCCTAATGTTTGGCTTTGCCTTGGGAATCCAATCCAAAGCTTTGGAGTCTATAAACTGGTCTGAGATGTGTTTTTCTGCAAACATACAAAAAATGATTGATTTTTCTTGTGTGCTCTCCTTCCAATTTCCTTGTGGTTGAGCATCGATAAAATCAGGTTACATGACATTGTAGGTCTCTGTGTTAGCTACACAACCATATAATTTATTTTTTATTTGAATTATTTCAAGCCTTTCATCTATAATTTATTTTGAATGTATGTCCATTTTTTGTCAAAAACCAACATGTACTAATTGGGCTGTAGATTTTAGCTCATTCATCAAATTTTGCAAAAACTTAGTTTTTTAGAAACTAGACTCCATTCTACCCACTTTGGATTTTAGATTAGTTTTCAATCATTTCTAGGGGGGAGCACATAGATATTTCATGTTTTTGGGATGTGTTTGATTAAAAAATTCATTAAAAGAAAAATAGACATTAAAAAATTACCCAAAAAATCTGGGATAAACTACATAGTGTTAGGTAACTTTTGAAAGAAGCGATTAAAGATTTTCAAAAAAAAAGTTAAAATTTTAGGGGGGCCACACTTTGTACTATGTTATTTTTTTTTGGAATAAACAGTACCACTTTTTGTGGCCCCCTTTTTTGAGGACCTAAAACTAAACCATTTTGAAAAAAAATTAGTAGTTTAGAAACTAGATTCAGAGGACTATGACTTTTGTTTTTGTCATAGCTTAAAATTTTGAGCGTAACTATCTTCAAATTCTTGTTGAAGTCCAAAAATTGGTAATTTCAGGAAAAAGGTGTCCACTTATACCCCCCTTTTGGCACCACAACTTGGTGCACTTACCCTGTGTTCAAAAAATAAAATTTTCACAAGACCTTTACTTCTCAAAAACATAATTTAAATACCTTGCATGGCTTTGCCAATAATGTCATGCTAGCATATTTTTATTGAATAATAATGTCAAGAATAGATTTGTAGTGTTTTAGAAGGTTTTGAGCATGTTGATTATTTATAAATAGCATCTTCTGTAGTTTAACGATTCATTGCTTTAAAAGTAAATCTTGCATAGATAGAAATTTCTATGTTTTAAAAAAAATTCATTAGATAATACTATCAAGAATAGAGTTCAAGTGTTTTAGGAAGTTATTTTAAATTTAATTTTTAGCATTTTGATATTTTATAATTAGTATTTCCTATATGTTTAAGAGTCTTCATTGCTTTAAAAGAAATTTTTGCATACTTAAATATATTCATGTTTTAAAAAGTTTTGATCACTTGAGAAGCTATATATGGAAATATGCACTTATCTTCTTTTTGTCAATTTTGCATGTAATTGAGTAATTAAGTGGTGTTGCAATTATTTTGATTTATTTAAAAAAATTATTTGAATGTAGAATAAAATTACACATGCTTGTTGAAAATTTGTATACCCTCTTTCTGACATCAAAGGTTTAGAATTTAAGAGAAAGATGCAATATTATATTTAGAAAAGAGGGGTAATTAACTTATTCAAACTAAATCAAGACATACAAAGAAAAACCTAAGCGCAACACAATAAAGCTCAAGGCAAAGACACAATCAAATTGAAAGAGGTCACAACTAGTCAACTTTATGGAATCCATATTTAACTTATCCACATCCTCTTTATATTTTTTTCCTCGATTCAATTGTGTGATTATTTTTGCATCAATGTTTTGGATCACATTCTATGATCCATCATCATGGTAAGAGAAATAGAGTGTCATGAAAGAAATAGAGTGTCACTTTCTCTTAACCTAATGATGGATCACAACGTGTGGTCTAAAATGTTGATGCAAAAATAATTACACAATCAAATCTACGAACATATAAGATTTGATAGTTTCATATGGATTGTGGATATAATTTTGTTCTTATCCCCTTTATAATCAATCTCAAGAGACTTCATAGTCCATACCCTACCTACCTTAGTTCTCAGAAGTTCATTTACTAAGAAAGCTACTACATTTTTCTACTTCCTCAAAGTATGACAAAAAAAATATATAATCCATCCAGGACTATCAATTAAGGACTTATCTTACTAGTACAAATACTTACCAATTAGCTTCCTTCAAATGTTTACTATTTAACATATTGAGTGCAACTTGAGTGACAAAATAATCTAATTTTAAATCAAGGGAGAACCCTTTTCTATAGCATAAAGAATCGATATAGAAGGAAAAGAGGAGCACAATACTTCACTATTGTCCCTACCAACACCATTGATTCATGCATGTCCACATTTCCTTCTAGAAGACCAATTCGTTTTAACTTTTAAAAATCCCTCAAATGGATGAACCAGCTTCCTTATTTAATATTTTTATGTTTGGCATTCCTTAATTTCCTTCTTGCTAAGGGGTTAGCCCTACAATCAACAATATCCAGATTCCATATCATAACTAGATCACTAGGATCCATAGGTTCACTAACAAGTTACATTTTGAAAGAATCATTACATGAATTATCTAAATAATAATTCTTCATAGAAGAGAACTTATAATTTCCAAATCTTGAAAGATCCAATTTATTTCTAGCCACAAGTTCCAAATGAAAAAGAACCTTCAATTTATTTCTAGCCACAAAATAGTTAGTGCTCCCCTCTAAATTTGTGACAAGGAACTAACTACCTCCTATGAATTATATAAGTTTAATAGTTGTATTAGGCATTGATAGGTTGATCTTTTGATGCAACAATAACAACCACTCTAACAATGATAACCCATCATAATCAAATACATCACATGTAAAAATAGAAAAGCTATAAAACATTTATATTAGCTAACCATTATGAATTGGGTCAACAAACATCCAATTAGGTCAAAAGAGTCATACAAAGTCGACAAAGCATACTAAAATATAGGAGTCTAAAGATGGTTATGAGAAGATTTCACACTTAAATTGTTGAGTAGAACTTATGTAAGAAAAATAAAAACCTAAAAGTTATACCGATAACTTCTAAAATAGCCTTAGTCCTTCAAGCCTTCCAAATAATCTATCTATTGCTCTTGATTTCAAATTGTGTTACTTTTTCTAAAATTGTGAAGCCTGAAAATCAATCTCCCCCCTCCCCCTCTCATAATCCTCCTGCCAAGAGTCTTTCATGTTATATAAATAGCATCTAGACTTAAATTTATTTATGTTTGACTGCATCTATAAGGATCCACTAGGATTTAATATTTCACAATATGACATTGTTTATTTTTAAATTTTATAATTGGTTAAATATGTTTTGTTTACTCCATTAATGTAGTAAGAATTAAACATTGCATGTTAGATAGTTTAACTATTTTCTACTTTGACTCAGATAATTCTCTTGGAAAAGTTATTAATTTTCCATTATGAAATTAAAAAATAAAAATGGGGTTATGACATTTTGCCTTTTTTATATAACTATATTAAATTATATTATATATTAAAGCATCTAAGAAAGCAATAAAAAAGAGTGAACTTTTTTTTCTCTATTAAGTCATATTTATATGATGTTATCATGTGATAATTAGTCCTTTCTCAATCTTGTATCATATTTTCTTAAGAAAACTATGTTTGAATTCTAAGTAAAGGGAGCATTATAGTAGCCTTATGTTATGAAATATGTCAAAACACATAATCTATAATGGCACTACAACTTGCATTCAACTCAATCATCTAAATACAAAGAAATCTAGAAGCATATGCTCTCATGCAACTAAACATTCACTAAAATATTGAAGTAATTGTGCAATGCAATACTAGAAACATAGAGCAAGATCATGGTGCAAGATAAGTTGTTGGTGGTTGTTGTCATGAAGGACATAAATCAATTTTTGAGAAGGGATTTGATTTCATATAACAAATTATGGAAAATGAGGTTTCTTGGAGTTGTGTTGTTGTCCTTGTTTCATGTTGAAACACTATAATTATATCATAGAAGAAATCTATCCTCCAATTATTATTAAGGAAAAAATCTTGATGCTAAAAGGTCCTGTTGTTAAAATTATGTCTAAACATTTTAAAGGATAAAATTAGAAATAATTGTTAAAAAATATACTAAATCATATGAACATTTTAAAACCTTTTCTCATTTATTGACACCTAAATCTTTATTCCTAAATTTCAAGTAAGCAATCAATTTAAGATATAAATACATTCTACATTAAAATAAATATTTTATATTTATATGTCTTTGGTTTGTTTCATAAGGCTAATTGAAGTAAAAATTGTAGATTAGATAAATTTAGTAAAATGAGGTTTCTTGGAGTAGTGAAGTTGTCTTTGTTTCATGTTGGAACACTATAATTATATCATAGAAAAAATCTATCCTCCACTTATTTTTAAAAAAAAACCCTAGTTCTATAAAAGGTCCTCTTGTTCAAAGTATATCTAAACATTTTAAAAGATAAAATTAGAAATAATTGTTAAAAAAATACTAACTCATATAAACATTTTAAAACCTTTTTTCATTTATTGACATCTAAATCCTTATTCCTAAATTTCAAGTAAGCAATCAATTTAAGATATAAATACATTCTACATTAAAAATTGTAGATTAGATAAATTTTATAAAATGCATGAATAGTTGACAATTCTTAATTTTTGAACACAAAAATTTCAGCCTAATACCATTCGAGTTCCAGTTCCAAATGAGTAAAACTTCTTTATGAATGGAGACCACAGCAAGAAAAATAAAAAAATAAAGAACACTGCATTTCTTAGCAGCTCACTTCTCTCTCAGAAACAGCAAGGATATCGGCATCTCCGCTGAGATATTTCTATAAAAAACATGACCAGCAAGGAATAAGCAATTCATGTATTGGACCATCATGGGTTACAACCAATGAGCACCGCCTATCTTCCAATGACAGACGAGTTGAAGGAAGGATAATTCTCTATAATACTGGCAAAGGCTTTTCTGGTATTGCGGGAATCACAGCCTCTCCCTCCAACATCTTCACTGCCTCTGCCATGCTCGGCCTTAAAGCTAGATTAACGCGAGTACACAAAATACCCACCTTAACAAATCTCTCCATTGCTTTCACCTCTTCACTCTTGTGCATTCTCCAATCTATCAATTCAACTACTCTACTCATTTCCAGGAGCTTCCATGCCCAATCAGTAATAAGGTATTCAGTCGAACATTCCACAGAGATATCCAGAGCCCTTCTGCCACTCATGATTTCCAACAAGACAAATCCAAAGCTATACACATCACTCCGATCTGTAAGAATTCCATACAGAGCATACTCTGGCGCCAAATACCCACGCATTCCGCTTATTTTTGACACAAGATATGATTCCCCTTCACTTGCCAACCTCACCAGCCAAAAATCAGAAACATGGACATTCTTGTCCTTATCCAGTAGAATGTTAGTGGCCTTTATATCTCTATGATATATCGCTAGCCGAACGCCAGAATGCAGATGACATAACCCCTTTGCAATCCCGATTATAATCTTCTTCCTCTGCTCCTATGTCAGTGTTCTCCCGGTGGCATTTCTAAAAATGTGTTGATCGAGGCTGCCATTGGCGAAGTAGTCATAAACGAGAAACTGCTGGAACCTCACAGAGCCACCAAATTCTGGTGGCGAAGGCTGCTCTAAATCTCTACTTCGTTCAAAAAATCTGCATCATCATCGACACAGCACTTCTTAATTCTCTTCATTGCAATCATCTGACCGTCGGGAAGTTTTGCCTTGTACACCATTCCAAAACTCCCCTACCCGATTAAATTCGTGCAACAAAAATCATTCATGGATTTCTTGATTTGCCCTTCATTGAACCACAGTACACCCATCTTGGGCTTCACGACATTGATCAAAAGGCTTTTCTTCAATAATCTCTTAAAATGCCTCTATTTCATCCTTGCCCTCCACCAGTAACTAAAAATTTGTCTAATGCTCATAGCCATGGTGGTGCCTACATCACCATGATCTTGCAATGGTCGAGAATATAGTTGGCTCAATGATGGGCAAAACAGCTTGTACCAACATCACCATGAACACCTCCATTTTCATCGACATTTTGCACTGAGAATGTTGTTGCTATATTATAGAAGGTAGCTATATAAAGTTGCTACAACTCTTAACCGAGTCCAAAAATGCCCTTTCATGTTTGTAGTATCATCTTGGATGCTCAGAATTATCCCCGATTTTGTTTCAAGTGGAGCATCACGATTAAATAGGACAAGGTTTCGTAGCAATATATTGGAATGTTGGGCTTCTACGGACAAGTGTTCTTCGCTTTTCAAGATGGATCAATGATCGTGTTGACCATATTAATGGATGGTAGCTACCGATTCTATAGAGACAAAATCTGTCGGCGTTGAAATGGTGTTTGGAGTATTATATAGAAAACGGAAGCTTACGTATTTTCTGTTGACCGAGGTTGGAAGATTAGTTGATTGTAAACCAGCGACACCTCCCTCTAGAAAGGACATACATGGAACCAATATTTTATTTTAGATTGAAAGAAATAAAACTATATATTCTATGGCGAATTAAAAGGAGGCAAAACATAATTACTTTTTTTTTTTTATGAATAGTTCTGTTTTATTAATAAATATACTTAGAATACAATTCACAAAAAAGGGGTCAGGGGATACAAGATCACCTCGCAAGAGAGTTCAAGTGGCCTAAGTTAGAACTAAACACATCGCATAAGCCAAAAAAAGAAACTATTCATAATATATATATATATATATATATATATATATATATATATATATATATATATATAAACCTCAGGTTGCCAAAGCAGTGGCAGCCGAGGGGGGAGGATCATCTTTGTCATTAAAACTCCAATCATTTCTAGGATTGGGGGGCAGGTTGGGCATAGACTAGCTGGCATCAGGAGCAACAGCAGTAGGGAGATCAGTGGCAGCCTCCACATCTTTGACCTTAGGCCACAGAGGAGAAATCACCAGCACCAAGCAGGGCCATTTTCCAGCATTATCTCGATGAGCACCAGGAGAAGGAGCTAGGGACCAGCCAGAGCCACCACGAGGTGGGGAGGCAGAGCGGTGCCTCCAGCTACCAGCCACACCACTGGGAAGGCGGTGGCGGGACGCTTGCGAGCACGAAGTGTGCGAGTGGTGGCCTGAGGAGTGGCGCCACTGCTGGTAGCCACAATGTGTTGAGGTGTCAGCCGAGGCATCTGGAGGTACTCAAGCCATAGTGCAAGGGGCATTGCCCCAGTGGTTGAGCAGCTCCTACAAGTGAGCAACTTCTAGGGAAACTTTGTTAGCTTGCACCTGTATCTGCATAATAACATTGTTACAAATACAAGCTTTAGTGTACATTGTTGCAATGTTAACATCCAAAAAGTTGTGTGTGAATAAAATAGCATTTCTATCTTTCCACAATGTAAACAAAATTTCCATCCTAAATGTATGCCAGATCATGGAGTACTTTTTGGGAATTCTAGGGGAATCACCCAGCAAGATCATGTGCCATGAAAATGGTTCGGGCCTAAAGGGCTTGAAAAAATCATGAATCTAATGCTAGTAATTCTGCACACATTTACAAAACCAAAAAATATGTAGAAAGGACTTAGGCTGACTACAGAAGGGGCATCTGGGATTAGGAACCCTTTGGATCCATGCTTGAGTTATAAATCTATTCAATTAATTGGATATGAAAAAAGGAGTAAGTGAATAAAATGCAAATGTAGGATTTGATTTGGACATTTGTGACTAAAAAATGAGGTGAGTCGGTGACTATGTTTCATGAATTCAAAATTTATATGTGAATATGGCTCACTAAGACTTCTTTAGTTAGCTTTTAAGTTTTTCTAATGTGGATTTGATTTTAACTATTTGTGGTTTTTTTTTCATCTTTTTAATGTATACTTAATTTTAATAAAATTTCAATTAGTATATATAACTGAGTGTGAGTTTTTTCAATTGTTTTAGTTTGTCTATTTAAAAATATATAATGTTCTTATTGTCTACTGTTAATTATATAAATGTCTAATTGTTCTTAATTAGTAGTTGCACACTTTTGTACTTTTACAATGATAAGTAGATAGGTGCTTGTTAAAAAAATTATAGGTAGGTGTTTGATAACTTCAAAACATAACTTCATGTACTAAATAAAATTATAAATAATTTTTAATTTAAAAAAGTATTTAACAAAATATTTTAAATAGAGGGAAAATATTATTTATTTATATTCAATTTATAACATATGAATATAATTATTATTTTTAAATCTCCACTAAAACAAATTTGTTATGAAAATCAATTGGAGAAATGAAAATAAAAATATTTAAAAAAATAGCAACCCAATTACATCCTCCCACAAATATCCTATTGCCTAGATGAATTATAAAAACTAAAAATTAATATTTAATAATAAAAAATAGCAATTGTCATCAAACACAATGGTGAGTTTGGAGGGGTCGGTGGAAGGGCAGCATGATGATGCTGGTTCGAATGTGAAAATACCAAGTGGGAAAAATGGTGATGGTGAGCACGATGCTAGATGTCCAAAGGAATTTGTAGGGGCATCATACCTTGCTACAAGCCTTATTACTAATAGTATTATGTTCCTAGAATCTATGGGTGTTTCCTTTGAATCTTCCTTGAAGCATGGTGTTGTGGTGACTCCGCCTGGAGTGTCTGAGATTGCAGTCCCACTTTCCTCAGGTGTTGCTTCTAGTTCTGGCAAGGGGGGTCCTATGGAGCCTTCGAATGTGTGCTATGGGGGCCTTGTGAATGGGACGTTCAAGTGGGAATGAAAAGATTGGGGGAGATCATTTGGGGCCACCTTGAATAAAATACCTTCATGTCTAGTCGAACCTATCAAAGTGGGATGCTAGAATAGGGAGTTCTTGATTTTTATTTCATACTCTCTTTTGGATTCTTCTATTTCAGCTTTGGAGGTGATGCTCATATGTAAGTTTCTTGGATCTAGTCCCAATATTGAGGAATTTCATTCCCATGTTAAAAAGATGGTATCTGCAAGGCCAAAGATTGTAGCTCTTCCCAAGGACTTCTTGTTCTTTGAATCCTTTAATAAAGAGGATTGTAATGAATTTTTTTGTCAAGGTCCCTAGTTGATTGGAAAAATAGCCCTATCTTTTCAAAAATGGGCTTCTAAATGGACCTTTGAGGATAATTTTTTGCCTATGTCCTAGTTTGGGTCAGACTCCCTGGGTTACCATTGGATTTTTGAAATGAAGTAGTTTTTAAAGGTATCGCTGCTTGTTTTGGTCAACTGTTAGTTGTTGATCAGTGTACAACAACTAGATCTAGGTTGGTCTTTGTTTGTATTTGTGTCAATGTTTATAGACTAGAAAACTTTTCGTCTAGTATAATGATTAACTCAAAGTAGGTGCTTCTCAAATAGGAGGTCAAATTTGAAACCCTTCCCTTTATTTTTTTAATTTGCAATAAGATAAGTCACTAAGCTAAAAATTATCCTAAAAAATCAAAAAGACTCCTTAACCTCATCTTCCCCCTAGACAAAAAATGAATGGATCCATAAGTAGGGTCCTCTCCCCAAGAGGCGCTCTAAGGTGGAGGTTTAGAGTCAGGTGAATCAAAGTATTCTTGTCTCTCTGAAGGTAATGAGTGTGGAGGATTCTCTTGTGGATCCAAATCTCACTAGTGAAATGTTTCTTGAAAGACCTCTAGAAGCAGGTAACCTCTCCTCTGAGGTTGTGGCTGATGCTTTTAATACTGAGTTGCAATTAGAGTTGATGCATTCTTAGAGGGAAAATCTTTTGGAGGACAGGGTTCTTCTTGAAGATGATTTGATGGATGATGAATCTAAGGAAGAAGTTGGTGGGGGATGACGAGATTATTTAGGCCCAAAAGAGTTAGTTGAGGCTATTTTGGTGGGTTCCCCTTATTCTAATGGGCTCATTCAAAATTGCCAAGTGGTGCTACCTTGACCTTTTGTCAAGTGTAAAGGTGGTTGTGAAATTTCTAGAGCTTGAGGTTCAACCCTAGAAGCTCTCTAACTCAATTGGGATCCTTTTGAAGGTCCCAGATACTTATTTCTCTCTAGAGAGCTGCTCATCAAAAGCATAAGTTAAGATGAACTCTTTGCTTTCCTCTTCTAAGCAACCTTGGCAATTTGTCAATAATAGGAGAAAAGTTAAGCAGTAAATGCCTTCTTTTATCAATAAAGTGGCCATGAATCTTATCGAACTAGATGTGGGATGCAAAAAATCAAGTCCTGGCAAAAAGAATAAAATAGAAGCTCGTGAATCACCCAGTAAACAAGATATTGCAGATGGGAAATAGAGAACCATATAGGAGATCTGCTTTGCTAATTCTAAATCGAGATTATGTCCTGGAATATTAAGGGATTGAATGAACCTCATAAGCAAGATATACTGAGGAATGTGATTTGGGATCATGAATCAGATCTGTTGTTAATCCAAGAAGCTGATATGACTAAAGAAAAAGTTGAGGTCCTATCTCTCTTTAAGAATGGAAAAGTTGTTGGGTGTGATTTTGAAGGAGTCTTAGGAGGTGTGGCTATCTTCTAGAATTATTTCCTTCTTCAAGGTGAGGTCCTTTAAGCTAAAAAAAATATCATTTGTATCATTTTTTCTCATATTAGAGATAATTTATCATAGATTCTCTCTAATGTCTATGCTCCCAATTAAAAAAATGTGAGCTTGGCCTTCTTGGAAAGGTTGTCGACTTTTAGAAAATCTATCATTGAAATCCCATGGTTGGTTATGGGTGATTTTAACTCTCCCTTGAACAATAATGATAAATTGGGAGGCATTTCTACCCAAGTTCATATGGATGGAAGGCTAGATATTATGCACTTCATCCATCTACATGATTTTCTAAATGTAGATCTCCAAGGTTTCTCCTACACATGGTCCAATCATAAAAATGATAAGCACCTCATTCAGGTAATGCTTGATAGAGGTCTTATTTTGGGTGATTAGTTTAATAGATTCCACTATTCTCTTTCTTCTATCAATAAGATAGGGTCTGACCATTTCTTGATTTCTATATTGGCTTACCCCTTGGTTATCAAGCATAATTTTTACTTTAGGTTTGAAAGGATGTGAATGGAATACCCCAGTTTTTATAATCTTATTTAGGATTGGTGGAATATGAAGGTTAAAGGGTTATCCATACTCAAGATATCTAAAAAACTTAGTCATGTTGAAAAAAAGTGAAATCTTGGAACAAGGAGACCTTAAGGGATATTTTCTCCAAAAAAAGGTTATTAAAAATGGTCTGGATGAAACTCAAAGGTCTATTCATGATGAAGGGGATTATCATGGTTATATAGACATGGAAAAGGAGCTGCTAGTGAAGTATCATGATATTATTACCAAATAGGAGATTTATTGGAGACAAAGGTCAAGATCCCTCTAGATTAAGGCTGGAGATCAGAAAACTAGGTTTTTTCATCTCATTGCATCTAAACATAGAGATTTTAAAAGAATTTTGAATATATCCTCAAAGAAAGGAGATGTGCATTCAGATGGGAAATCTTTTAGTCTTTTGTTGATTTCTTTTATAATATATTCAAAAAAGATAATAAGCTTTGCCCCAATAGTTAGAACTAGCTTCTAGTGGCTATTCCTTCTTTGTTAGATGACATTAATAACCAAATTTTGGTTTCTATTCCATCTATGGTGAAATTCATAAAGTGGTGTTTTCTATTGAAGGAGAGAAGTCCTTGGGGGTCAATGGATTTCCTATGCTCTTCTTTCAACACTTCTAGAGGTCAATTTGGTCATAAGTATGTGTGGCAGTTAAAGAATTGTTTGGGTCCAGGAAGTTGCTTAAATAACTCATTTCTACCTTCATTATTTTGATCCCTAAAAAAGACAGTATTACAATGGTGGAAGCTTTTAAACTAATAATTTTATGTAACTATATTTATAAGGTTTTTTCTAAAGTCCTTACCTCTAGATTGTCATTTATTTTTCCTTCTATTATTTTGCCTCAATAGAATGGTTTCATGTTAGCAAGAAAATTTTGGATTCCATTATTAAAGTCCATGTGGTGATTTATTCTACTAATAGTTAAAATTCTAGAGGTTTTCTTCTCAAGCTATATTTATCCAAGGCTTATGATAGAGTTTTTTTGATGTGGAGCCTAATCAAACTCAGAGGTTTATCTGACGTGGTTTCCCTGCAGATTATTTCTACGGGGGTTCGGAGGCAACACCTCCAAGATAGGGTCAAGGGGTATCACCCTTGCGGAGTCTTGGGGCAATGCCCTAGGTGCACTCCTTGTTGCAGTACAGGGTTGGGTCGAGGGGTAATGTCCCCAAAGGGTTTTCGGGGGCAGCACCCCTAAAGCCAAAAATAACCCTAGTATTGTAAAGGGTGTTGGCTACTATTTTTCTATTAGATGACTTATTCTAGCCCTAATTATCTAAGTGAAAAAATCTTGGATAAAATGGCTTAGGATTAGGCATTTCATAATGTATGGTGATATTGTAGCTTCATGCAGCAGTATTGGGCTATAAGGGATTGCAAATTGTAATCACTAGATAATAATAATATTGGACTTGATGTTGGTGGACGTAGGCCATGGATTTGGTGAACCATGTTAAATATTTGTGTCTTGTGTTCTCTTCTGTGTGACTTATTATTTTTTGATATTGATTATATTTGTTTGTAACTATTATGTTTGTTTGTGGTTAATCTTAACAAGAGTTGACTAGGACTTTATGTTCAAAGTTTTGAAGAATTTTGGTTTTGAGGATCGTTTTATTCAGCTTGATTCTCTGGTTGGGACTTCCTCATCTACAATTATTATTAATGGGTCCTCTTCTAATTTCTTAAAACCTTTTAGAGGATTGAGACAAGGAGATCATCTATCTCTCATTCTTTTTGCGATCATGGTGGAGACCCTTGGTAGATCAGTCAGTGTTCATGTATCTAAAGAGTTCATAGTTGACCTCAAACCATCTTCTAATGACCATACTTGCTCTCGTGAGTAGTTTGTCAATGACACGATTATGATGGGAGAAGCAAAAATAAAATAAAATAGAAGCTTTAAAGAATTCCTTCAGGTGTACAGAATGGCATCAGGTTAGTTAATCAATTGGGATAAAAGATCTATCTTTTTTTATCAGTTAATAACTTGCCTACCTCCTATTTGGGGCTTCCTTTAGGGCTGAAACCTTTGGAGGCCTCCTCAGCTAAGCCGGTTAATAGATTCAATGCAAAGTTGGCAGGTTGGAAAGGGGCCCTACCTAACCAAGCAGGCAAACTTCAACTTCTGAAGTCAACTTTACAAAATTTACTATTCTATGATTTTAGACTATTCAAAATGTCATTTTGTCATTTAAAGGGGAAAAGATGTATCATTTATTGAAGATCTTGCATGGAATTCTACAAGTTTCTAAGAAATCTTGGAATTAAGTCTTACTCAAATCAAATTATTGATGTCACTCCAAAAATAAATTTGTACGAGCTCTTTAAGGGATAGTCTGAACAACTTCTACAATCTCCACAAACTTCCTTTAGCACTTTATGTTTCTTGTTACACACAAATGCTATTGGCTTTAGTAAAATTTTAAACAATAATATCCTTGAGGTAACTCCCTTGCAATCATCTCCTTGATTTCTTTTAGGTCCAAATACTATCTTACACAACAAAATAACATGCATCCTTCCTTACTTGTGGCTCAGATAGCATGACAATAATTGCAAACACATAACAAGTAGATTACTGCAAATTGGACCACTAAAATTCTAGATGGCCCAAGCATTCTATTTATAGGCAAGTATATCATAAATATATAAGCATACTTAGATATAACATTTGTTAAATGTATTTCCTATTTAATGTTTTGAGGTGTTTTAGCTTTGGCAATCTCTTCATCCAATTAGTTAACTAGCTTATTAGTAATTATTTTTAATGTTGTTATTCTTAATGGATCTTCCTCTAATTTTTTCAAACTTGCAAGAGGGATAAGGAAAGGAGACCCAATTTCTCCCATTCTATTTGTTATTATGGAGGAAACACTTGGTTGTTTTATGAATACTAGAGTTGAAACTAGGAAGAGAGTGATGGTTAAACCATCTTTGTCTAATTTGGTCTACTCTTGTGAATAATTTTTTTATGATACAATGAGGATGGGTGAGTCCTCTCTCAAGGAAGCTAAGACTTCAAATATATTCTCTAGATCTATACTAAAGCCTCTAGTTAGGTGGTCAATTGGGGAAGAATTTATTTGATCTTTATCAATACTTTGGTCCCTAGACAAGTGAAGATTGTGAATATCTTGGGGTGTAAGATTAATAATCTCCTAATATTCTACCTTGGTCTTCCACTAGGGATCAATCCTCCAAATTATTTTTTGGCCTTCTTTATTTGATATTTTTAATTAACAACTTGTTGGCCAGAAAGGTGCTTTGTTGAGTCAGGGTTGAAAATTTTAGCTAATTAAGTCAAATTTGAAAGTCTCCCTATTTATGACCTCAATTTGTTGAAGACTTCAAGTAAGTTTATGGAGTTGAGAAGAAAATGGGGTCACTAACATATTAAAAAATGTGGTGGTTAGTAACATATCTATCACCTCTTGAAATGATGGAGCACAGATGGTAATAAAAATTTAAAATCCCTCTTAAATCATGATAAGATGCATAGTAAAGTTATTAACTTATCAAATATTTCTATCAATAAAGGGAAAGTATCGAAACACTAAATTTAATGATGATGATACTTTGGCAAGTAAAAATCCCAAGAAAAGGTTTAGCTGCCTCACTTTGTGGGTGTTTATTTTTTAGTCGTGTATAATCATTCTTCCTAAATTTTTGAGAATGTTGTGTTGAGAGTGAATTTGAAGAGTTTTGTCTCTAAGTCTTGTATAATGGGAGGCAAACTAAAAATAAGGGAGTTGAGGAATTGTAAGAAATGGATAAAAGAATAAATGGTCTAGGAGAAACTAAAAAATGGTGGTATTGTCTGATATTTGAATAGGATGAAAGACTCCTTGAAGCCAAAGATAATAGAAAAATTCATCAATAGTTGGGGCTCTGGAATGATCATGATGGTCAGAAGGAAATTGTAGCTGAACCTTGAGGTAATGGTGAAAATTATGTAGTTGAATACCAAAGGTGTGCATTTTTATCATAACAAGGAAATTTTTGATGTTTCTATTAGAGTGTTTATGAAAGAAGATGTCAGGAACTGGTAAAGGGGAAAAGGGAGGTGTATGTTGTTTCTTCGATTAAGCTTATGTAGAAAAAGGTGTTAAAAGTTATTATGGAGTACATAGCATTTGATAAGAACTATGATAGATCTCATATCTACCATTTCATTATGCCAAATAAATTTAGGTATAAGAGGAGGGCCAACTTTCACTTTTACTTTCTTTGTTCATTAACAAAGAGTATCAATGCCTTTATGGCAAGAAGCCCAACAAGCCTAACTTGTATAAAGGGCGTATACATTTGATTTTTTAGTATATGTTAAAAAATAACAAGGAATATTTAGTGTCATCTATTCTAGAAATTAAGGAAACCCTTTGAGCCTTAGTAGTAGTAAAGGTAAGGGCAAATAGATAATGATAGATCTAGAAGATGTTTCTCTAGAGATGACCAAAAGAAAGAAGTAAATAGTTAACTATAAAGAGACGAAAATAGCCCTATCAAAGGGGGAATGTTTTGAAGAAGAGCTTAAGGACACTTTTTTTTATCAGGTTTTGACTATTATGGAGACAATTGAGGAAGGCAAGAGTGAGGATTCTTATGGGTCCGTTGAAATTCTTTCCAAGCCCTCTAGTACCACTCAATCTCTTGTGTCTTCCCAATCTATACAGAAGGAAGATCCATCCCCTGCTAAGAAGAGTGACAGGAAGAAAGACAAATTTGTGGATGAGAATGAAGAGGATATTAAAAAGGAGGCCCTCCACCTAGTGGATTGTGGGGAATCTATTGAGCATGATGTCTAGATTTATCCTCAACCCTCTGGAGAGAAATTAAATAAAAGATGAGAACAAAAGGAAGGTGAGAAGGGCTATTGAGAGTAAGAAATAGGACAACAATGAGAGAAACTATTTGATGCTCAAATGGTGGACCTATGTGAGGTTAATGTTAAATTGTTGGAGGATGATTTGAGGGATGTTTTTGGATGGATAAATGGACTTTGAACTCCTTTAAGACACTAAACCTAAAATAGAGAGCTATTCAAGATAAGATGGAAGAGATCCAAAGTATAGTGTTGGATGGGAGTGAGAAGGTTAATGCAGGGGATAAGGGTAATAAAGATTAAGTATTTGAGGACATCAAGGAAAGAATCAAAAAAGTGGAAAATTTGGTTAATTCTGTTACCAATAGTTGTTAGGGGGTAATGGAGGTGACTATGGATTTGTTGAATAAGTTGGTTAGGAGGGTGGACCAAAATTATAAAGTAAGTTACTGGTTCATGATCTAGAGGCATGTAAAGAAAATGGGGATACAACAAGTCTAAGGAAATATACCAGAATGAATATGAGAAAGAAGAAGTCGACTAGCGCTATTCATAATCAAGAATCTACATTAAAGAAGCCATTGGTAGAGGGTAAGTGCACAAATATGGCGGACCAAAAAGGGGGTATAAGTTGCCACTTTTTTCTAAAATTAGACAAATCTAAAATCTAGCAAGAAATGGAAGATAGTTGGACTCAATAAATTTAAAGATATGATAAAAACAAAAGTTTTTCCTCTGAATCTAGTCTCTAAAATACTAATGTTTTTGATAAATGGTCGAGTTTAAGACCCTCAAAAAGGGGGAGGACACAAAGTGGTCTTGTTTTTTGAGTGAATTTATAACATAGTGTCAAATGTGCTCCCCCTAAAATCTTTTTGAAAAATTGAATTTTTTTAATCATTCTAGTGAGGAGATAGATAACACTACATGTAGTTTATCGCAAATTTATTTGGTAATTTATTTACTCTATATTTGATTTATTATGAATTTTTAAAGTGAAATCATCTCAAAAACATGAAATTTTGTTGCAACACCCTTAAAAATAATTGAAGACTAATAAATAAATAAATATTTTACTTGTGTAGAATGGATTCTAGTTTCAAAAAATAAAATTTGTTGCAAGAAATGATGAAAGCACGAGAATCTATTCCCAAAATACTACAAGTTGGTTTAGGATAAAAATTAGACATGCATTGAAAACAAATTAGTGTTGAAAGGTTTAACATACTCTGAATTCAAAAAGTATATATAGTTAGATAGCTAACAAGGAGATAAATAATCTTGTGTAACTTGATTCTCTCATTATAAAACCACGAGAAAACTTGATGGATGCCACATAACAAAATCTACATTTTTTGTGTATACTTATTGGAAATCATGTCTAAGACCTGTTTCAGATGTCCAAGCCTTTGGGTTGGATATCCAAGGCAAAATAAACCCCTAGGATTGGAAATCTTCAATGAAGACCATAGTATGTATGCGCTATAGTGCGTACAATGCATACACATTATTTAAATTTAAAAATTTGGCAATTTGTTTCTATTTTTTAATAATGCATACACACTATTTAAATTTGAAAAATTGGTACTTGTTTCCTATTTTTAAATAGCACGTACGTGCTATAGTGTGTACATGAACAATGTTTTTCCTTGTCTGAGCCTATGGTTCAAGAAATAGAAAGCATAGTGCATATGAACTATGTCTCAGATTGGGGAAAAACAAAAAGAGGCAACTTTTTTGTCCCCCATATTTGTGTACATGCCCTAGAATTAAAGAGCTCATGGAGGACCTAATCAAGGAATTGGCATGAATTCAGGCACACTGATAGTTCTTGTCTTTTGGTTTCTTGTGTTTGTGGTTATTTTATTAACAAGTTTTTGTTGCATGATTGTAGGATTTTTCTTGTTGGTTTTGTAGTGGGCGTACTGGTTCTTTTAGGTACTATTTTATTTTTTGATTGAATTGTTGGATCTAAGGTTTTAACTCTTGGGGTTTCAGGTCCCTTATAAAAAACCAACTTTAACTCTTAGTCAAAAACATTTATTAAATGAAATTAGATGTAGATGGTGGTTTTTGGTTGTGGACAGATGGGAAAAACTACAAATGTATTTCATAAGTTTCTAGTATCTTTTTTTTTTTTTTGTGTCAACCAATTGGTTGTAGTAATTAATTATTTTTATAATATACTCATCCCCATTCTAGAAATTAAATTTTTGGATTGTAGTTAACAATAAATCTTCACTAATTATCTAGTGAGAAACACATATAGGAACCAAATTCTTAACATCAGACTAAGATTGAATTAAATTAAGTGAGTTTGATATGAAATTTGAAACAAGTTGATGATAAATTATGATTTATCATGTCATAAGGGAAATGAAATCTTCTCAAATAATTCAACAAGAAATCACTATCCAACAACCTTTCCCTATGCATAGGAAGCAAGAGAACATATTGAATGAAAGGTTGATACACCATATGCCTTCTCTAATAGACTTGGCAATCCTAACACTAAGTAACATCATCTTACTCGATCTATCATGAGTCCCAATTGCTCATTGTACAAACTTTATAACCCATAGAATGTGTAAAGAAAAACTGCAATCATAAAAATAAATTATAAAAATACATATAAATTTTTTAATTTTAATTATATACATTAGTTTATTATAAAATTTATTTAAAATTTACTTTTGATTTATTATCCATGTATTCCTTGGATTTCTTATAGATACATGTGCTAGTTAAATCAATAAATATTTGATTATCTGAAGAGACATTTTACAATCTAAAAAGATACTAATAAAAATAAAAAATGACTATCAACCATTTTTTAAAATTGAAAAAATATTTTCAAAAGTTTATTTCTCTCTACCATGTATTATAAATTATAAAGATGGAAATGTTAATTATGAGATGGCCATGAATGCCTCCTAGACAAAATAAAATGAAAGACGTACAAAGAATTATCTCTATCCTTAACATAGCATTATAACCCTAAGAAATATAGAAAAAATACACAATACTTTTAATGAAACTTGAACCTTTTTATTATTCAAAATAAATAACAATACTTTGGCTGTATTTCCTTTTATAACTTTTAGAAACTTGAAAAATAACTTTTAAAGAAATTAAAAGTTTTTAAAATATAGAAATTCCTATCTATAAAAATCAAAATTAGTTTACAAAGAAACTAAGAATATTAAAAAGCATGAAAATTGCCATCTCTAAAAACATACTAAAATGTAAAAAATATAATCCAAAATATCTTCCTTATATATCAAAAAATATGTTAACATATGACATTATTGACCCTTTCCAATTACTTAAAACTAAAATTCTAATCAATAAATTTGACATAATGGAACATCGAAAAATAAAAACCTTATAATAATTCAAACAAATTGTTGTTACCTTTAAAGTAAGTTGTTTCCCAAAATAGTAAGAAATAACAAGAAAGGTTCTATATAAAATAATAGATAAACAGATAAATAGACAAGACTAGAAAAGATGTAGGGAACATGCAGGGTTCTATTGGACTGTGATGAACTATTTTAATAAAAATAGAGCACAAACAACACCAATAGAAAAATAGGACAAAAAATTTGGCAACAGAGTCAAAATAAAATGAACATATATCCACACTATAAATTGAAACTTTATTAACATAGCACACTCTAGTTTTTTTGCACACACTTGTGAGGGGAGGATTCTATATTTATAGAATTTTTTGTAGCTTCTAGAAGATTCTAGAGTCAGCTATGATGGAGAAAACAGAGAAAATCTAGAGTCTTCATTTCTATTTGTTCAAGAGTTTTCTGGAAGGCATAATAAATGTCCAACTACCACAAGTGTACATAAAAATTATTCTAACACCCTCCCATAATGTTTATTTGGAGAGAGTAGAAGTCTCTTTAAGTTGTAATAGATCTCTGAATTTCGTAAATTTGGCAATTGATAATGCTTTTGTAAATCCATCAACAATTTGGTCTTCTGTTGCACAAAATTGCAGCTCCACCTCTTGACTTTCAATTAGATCTCAAAAAAAATGATGATGTACTTCTATATGCTTGGACCTTGCATGATATACTAGATTTTTTGCAAACTTGATAGCAATTTGATTATCACAAAATATTGTAGTGGGAGAGTCTTGTGGATAATGTAATTCTTCAAGTAATTTCCTAAGCAACAATGCTTCTTGTGATGTCTTTGATGAGCCAATATATTCATCTTTCGTCAATGAAAGTGATACCATTGATTTTTTCTTTCTACTCCATGAAATTGGCCATGATCTAAGATGGAATATATATCCTAAAGTTGATTTTCTATCATCAATGTCACCTACATAATCAAAATCTCTATATCCAACTAGAGTAGGTTCTCCTCTATATTTGTATTCAATGCCAAGCTAGTGAGTACCCTTAATGTATCTTAGTATTCTTTTGGCTGATTTCCAATGTTCAATGTGTGGATGTTCCATGTACTTGGATACAATACCAATGCAATATGCAATATATGGTCTAGTTATAGTAAGATACAAAAGATTTCCAACAAGCTACCTATAAAATTTTTCATCTACCTTCTTTTGAGTAGAGTTAGTACTGAACTTACAATCACTCATTAAATTTCTTTAGTACATCAAGAGAATATTTAGGTTGAGAAAGCATGATCCTTCCTTCTTTTCATACTTATATGCCCAAAAAATAGTGCATTAGCCCTAAATCAATTAATTCAAAAATAGTTTGAGTTGATTTTTAGTTATCTCAATATCATGTGTGTGATCTCCTATAATAATCAAGTCATCCACATACAATATAATGATAACAACTTTATCATGACCGTATTTTACATACACATCTAGATCAACTTTACTTCTTTTCAATCCAACATCTAGAAGGTACTTATTTATTTTCGAGTACCATGCCCTTGGTGCTTGCTTGAGACCATAAAGTGATTTTATTAATCTACACACCAAATTTTCTTCACCATAATTAATAAATCCTGATGGTTGTTGCATGTAAATTTCTTCTTTTAAGTCATTATCATGTGTGTCATCTCTTGTAATAATCAAGTCATCCACATACACTACAATGATAATAACAACTTTATCATCATTGTATTTTACACACACATCTGGATCAACTTTACTTCTTTTAAATCCAACATCTAGAAGGTACTTATTTATTTTGGAGTATCATGCCCTTGGTGCTTGCTTGAGACCATAGAGTGATTTTATTAATCTACAGACTAAATTTTCTTCACTATACTTAATAAATCCTTATGGTTGTTGCATGTAAATTTATTCATTTAAGTCACAATGCAAAAATGCACTTTATAAATCCATTTGAAAAAATTTCCAACCAAACTTTGCAGCTAAAGAAACTATTGTACGAATGGAAGTCATTTTGGCAACTGGAGCAAAGTTTTTAGTATAATCTATACCTTCTATTTGCGAGAAACCTTTAGCCAGTAACCTTGCTTTGTATTTTTTGATAGCTCCATCTTATGTAAACTTTGTCTATAGGTCCACTTGCAACCAACCACATTTTTTCCTTTTGGAAATTTTGTTAGTTCCCACGTTCGATTCTTTATCAAAGTGTTGTATTCTTCTTGCATAGTTGCTTCCCATTCATATTTTCCCTTTGCTTCTTCATATGTGCTTGGAGTGTCAACTTGCATCATGATTGTCATAAGAGCATAGTTAGAAAATATATTCCTAGGACCTTCTTGATAAATTTCTTGGATGCATCTATATTTCCTTGGATTTTCATTATCACTTTCACCTTATTCTTCAACTTGAGTCTTTTCTCCTGTAGTAGTTTGCACGCCTTGCCTTTGACCATTGATAGAAGTAGACATTTCTTCATCAATCAAAATTGGAAAGAAAGATAATGTTGGGAGCTATCATCCCTAATATCTTCATCAAACCATACATTTTTTTTAATATATATTTCATTTGTATTAAGATTGTATAACCTATATCCTTTTGATTCATCGTTATATCCAACCATTATGTACTTATCTCTTTTCCTTTCAAGTTTGCTTCGTCTCTCATCAAGAATGTCAGCATATGAATTACAACCAAAAATTCTAAAATGAAATACTGTAGGCTTTCTTCCACTCCATTTTTTTTTTGGGTTATGTTCAAAACTACCTTAGTAGGTGTTCTTTTCAAGATATATATGGCAATATGAATTGGTTCAGCCAAAAATTTAGCTTCTAGACTTCTAGAGTGAAGAATACACCTAGTCATTTCTATTATAGTTCTATTTTTTCTTTTAGAAACCCCATTTTGTTGGGGTGAATAAGAGATAGTTGATTCCTTCTTTATGCCATGCTCTTTACAAAAAACTAAAAAGGCCTTATTCATGTATTCAGTCCCTCTATCAGTTCTTATTATCTTTAAATAATTTCCACTTTGTTTTTTCATCAAAGCTTTAAAATCCTTAAATTTTTGAAACACCTCACCATTATTTTGTAAAAAATACACCAAAATTCTTCTACTATAATCATCTATAAAGGTGACAGCATACCTTGATCCTCCAATTGAAGGTGTTTTAAAAGGACTCATTACATCACTATGAACTAGATGTAGAGGAATTTTGGTCTCCATGATTTATCTTGTGGGAAACTTTCCACATGTTGTTTTCCCATTGCACATCCTTCACATACCTTTGGATTTGATCATATCTTTGGAAGCCCATGAACCATTTGTAATCTCTCCATAAGCTTGAGACTTTAAAAATTGACATGCCTAGAAATGGTTGTGTCGTAAGCTACTCATATCATCATATTGGGCATTAGCACACATATGTTTATCTCCACATTTAGAAGTAAATTCTTGAAACTTATATTATCCATTCTCCATTTTACCAATTGAAATAACTCTATAATTATCATTGACATCTTTGATTAAACATTTATCATTGTAGAATTATATTTTATATCCTTGACTTACAATTTGAGATATTGAAAGTAAATTTGTTTTTAATTCAGGAACTAACTTCACATTTTTGAGCAAGCCATTTTCAACCTTGACATTACCAGTCCCTTTAACTTCTAAAGCACTATTATCTCCCAAATATATATTCTCTATATTATTTTCACTTATTGATTCAAATTGTTTCTCATTATGAGACGTGCGTTGTGTAGCACCAGAATCAATAACCCAATCATCTGTGAAAGTATTATTTTCTTTAAGTGCAACACAAAATGCATTTCTTTTAGAATCACCAAATTTTGAAAAATTATTAATCTTCTTCTTTATACCTCTCTTCTTCTTGAAACATTCATTTGCCTTATGACCCATTTTTCCACAATAATTACATTTCCATTTACTTTTATTATGATCTATAGATGAAACACTTTAATTTTCACACTTCCAATTTCTTTCTTTAGATTGTTTATCTTGTGTTTTCTTATAATATTGTTTTTCCTATCATTACAAATGCTTGAGATTCACCATCATATGACTCTTTTTCTTTAACTTGTATGTTCTCTTCTTAGACTATCTTAGCATGCAATTCTTCAGATTTAATACTTTTAAATTTATCCACAGTATCTACACCCCTTATAAATGATTGATAAGATCTTGGAAGACTTTGTAATATAATTTGCACAAAATCTTTACCATCTATATCTTTTCCAAGAGAAGCAAGATCATTTTTTTTTCTTTTAATTTACTTAAATGTGGAATTATCTCTTGTGAGCTTGATAATTTCATATTCTATAACTCAATAGTGAGTGATAAGATTCATACATCACTTGAATTTTGATATAGATGCTTCAAAATTTCTCATACTTTGAGTCCGCTTCTCTCATTATGAACTTCTGGAAAAACCTCCTCTAAAAGTGAGCTTGATTAGAGCCGATGCCTTCTTGTCCCTTCTATCCCAATTATCTTGATCCTTTCCTAGATTTGTAGGCCTTTGTTCAGTACCAGTCACAATTTCATAACAATTTTGAAGAGTTAGAGTGATTTCAATATGAGATACCAATCATAATAAAAAATTTCCATTCAATTTAACTATGGGCAAAGTCACACCAAGTGTTTCCATTGTAAAGTTCTCTCCTTTTTGGATGAGAATGAAAGAGATTTCAAAAGAAATTCAAATTGAGATTAGAGTATTCTCACCAAATTGTTAAGAAAACTTTTATCTTGCTACAATATTCTTTTTTGCTCATAAAAAACCATGTTGATGTTGCTCACTCCCAGCTTGCAAGTATAAATATTCATAACAAAAATAGCATATATTCACAACCCCAAAAACTAAAAGTTCTCTAATACCATGATGAACTATTTTAATAAAAACAGAGCATAGAGAATACCAGTAGAAAAATAGGGCAAAAAATTTGGTAGCAAAATCAAAATAAAATGAACAGATATGCACATTATAAATTGAAACTTTATTAACATAGCACACTCCAATTTTTTTGCATATACTTGTGAGGGGAGGCTTCTATATTTATAGAATTTTTTGCAACCTCTAGAAGATTATAGAGTCAGCTACAATGGAGAAAACAAAGAAAATCTAGAGTCTTCATTTCTATTTGTTCAAGAGTTTTTGGAAGGCATAATAAATGTCCAACTACCACAATTGTACATAAACATTATTCTAACACATTGTTTGATTTTTATGTACTAAGTATGCATTAAATATGTTCCATGCAAGGTTGGCGTATATGTATATTTTAGCATCCATGTTCATTACTAGAATGATATTAATGGTAAGTTACCTGCTATTGAATTTCTTTATCATTTTAGTAGATCTAGCTTCACATACAAAGCTCGGAAGTTTTGAGAGGTTGGAACTAGTTGAAATGACATGTTATATATTTTATACTAGTATATTGAAAGATTAAAAAAACAATCAAAAGAAATAAAACATTTGCAAATAAAGCAAAAATAAAACCATATTCATTTGACAAATACTAAATCACTTCAATTGCTTTGTACATTAACCTAATTTCATGAAATGAATTTTACCAAACCAGAAGGGTAAAAGGGTTTTTTATTAACAACGGGTTAATCTTCAAACAAAATGCATTAAAGACAAAACAAAATCAAATTTTTTTTTTTTTCCAGATTCATGAAAATGGAATTATTTTTTCCAATTTTTTTGTTGTTTTTGACTACAAACTATGCAAATCATGAAGATCAAATGGTGAAATTTTCGAAAAAAATCCATGATGTTATCAATTTTTTGAAGATTCACAAAAACGTAATGATTTTTTTTCCATTTTTTTTGTTATTTTCAACTACAAACTATGCAAATCATGAAAATGAAATGCTAAAAATCTAAGAAAAATCTTTAATATGATATTTTCAATTTTTTGAAAATTGGTCAACTTCAATTTGTAGGGAGGATAGCCACATCCCCTTTATTATGCCATGCAACCAAATTCAAGGTTTCCAAATAATAATATCCGAAATCATGTCCAAAAAATGTACAGCAGATAAATGTGCCATCGATTTGGTGTATTCTAAAATATTATGTGTCCTGCATCATAAATTTAGCGTCTCATTGCACGTGTAAATGCAGGGAAGAAATACTAACATCAAAGAATCATTTTTCTATACACTTTTTTCAGAGCTAGTATAAAATATTTTCCCAATGAGTTCAGGCCACAGAACAGTACCTACAAGGTAACGCATTAGATGGGAATAGAATACATACACGGCTGCCTATTTTTCCCTGATGGATGATTTGAAGGAAGGATTTAAAAATTTGAGAAAATCCGTCTCGTCGGCCTCTGCTTTGTGATTTTCTATAGGCAAAGGCTTTTATGGCATTGCGGGAATGGCAACCTCTCCCTCCGACATCTTCAAAGCTTCTGCCATGCTTGGCCTCAATTCCACATTAACATGAGCACACAAAATAACTACCAAAACAAATCTCTCCATTGTTTTCACTGCTAATTCCCTCTGCGCATTCTCCAATCTATCACTAGATCAATTTTATTCGATTCTGTTGTGGATCTCAATCTCGCTAGTGGAACGTTTCCTCGAAGACCTCTAGAAATGGGTAACCTCTCCTCTGAGGTTGTGACTAACACTTTTGATACTGAGTTGCTATCAAAGTTTATGCCTTCTCAGATTGCAGATATTTTGGAGGATAGGGTTCTTCTTGAAGATGGTTTGATGGATGGTGAATCTAAGGAAGAAGTTGGTGGGGAATGGCAAGATTTTTTTTAGGCCCCAAAGAGTTGGTTGAGGGTGTTGTGGTGGGTTCCCCTTCTTCTAATAGGCTCATCCAAAATTTCCAAGTGGTGCTACCTGGACCTTTTGTCTTGAATGTAAAGGTAGTCATGAACTTTGTGGAGCTTGAGGTTTGGCCCTCGAAGCTCTCTGACTCAACAGAGATAGTTTGAGGTGTTTAGTTTTGGCAATCTCTCCATCTAACAAGTTAACCTCGGGGCTCAAATAATCTTTTCCTGGTTTGGTTTGCTCTCATGAATAATTTTTTGATGATACAATGAGGATGGGTGAGTTCTCTCAAGGAAGCCAAGGATTTCAAAGATATCCTCTAGATCTATACTAAGGTCTTTGATTAGCTGATTGATTGGGGAAAAGGTTATTTGATCTTTATCAATACTTTGGTCCCTAGACAAGTGAAGATTGTGAATATCTTGGGGTGTAAGGTTAATAATCTCCTCACATTCTACCTTGGTCTTCCACTAGAGATCAAGCCTCCAAATTATTTTTGGTCTTCTTTAGTTGATATTTTTAATAAAAAAACTTGTTGGCTAGAAAGGTGCTTTGTTGACTCAAGCTGAAAATCTTTAGCTAATCAAGCCAACTTTCAAAATCTTCCTATTTATGCACTCAATTTGTTAAAGATGTCAAGTAAGTTTATGGAGTTGAGAATCAAATGGGGTCACTGATGTATTAAAAAATGTGTGGGTTAGTAACATATCTATCACTTCTTGAAATGATGGAGCACGGTTGGTAATGAAAATTTAAAATCCCCCATAAATCATGATAAGATGCAAAGTAAAGTTATTGACTTGTCAAATCTCTCTAACAATGAAGGGGAAGTATCAGAACACTAAATTTAATGATGATGATACTTTGGCAAGCAAAAATCCCAAGAAAAGGTATAGTTACCTCACTTTGTGGGTGTTTAGTTTTTGGTTGTGTATAATAATTCTTCCTCCATTTCGTAGAATGTTGCACTGAGAGTGAATTTGAAGAGTTTTGTCTCTAAGTCTGGTATAATGGGAGGCAAAATAAAAATAAGGGACTCAAGGAATTGTAAGAAATGGATAAAAGAAAAAATGGTCTAGGAGAAGCTAGAAAATGGTGGTATTGCCTGATATTTGAATTGGATGAAAGACACCAAGTCAGAGATAGCTAAACAATTCATCAATGGCTAGGGTTGCGGAATGATCATGATGGCCAGAAGGAAATCATAGTTGAACATTGAGGTCACAGTGAATATTATGGGGTTGAATACCAAAGGTATGCATTTTTATCATAACAAGGAAATTTTTGATGTTTCTATTAGAATTTTTCTGAAAGAGGATGTCAGGAATGGGTAAAGGAAAAAAGGAGGTATATATTGTTTCTTTGGCTAAGCTTATGTAGAAAAAGGTGTTAAAAATTATTGTGGAGTATATAATGCTTGGCAGACACTATGATAGATCCCATACCTACCATTTCATTATGTTGAATCAATATAGGTATAAGAGGAGGGTCAACGTTCAGTTTTACTGCCTTGGTTCATTAATATAGAGGATTAAAGTCTTTATGGAGAAGCCCAATAAGCCTAACTTGTATAAAAGGCTTATGCATTTGATATTTTAGTTAATGTTAAAAAAATAACAAGGAATATTTAGTGTCACCTATTATGGAAATTAAAGGAAACCCTTTGAGCCTTGGTAGTAGTAAAGGTAAGGGGGAACAATGAATGGTAAATCTAGAAGATGTTGCTCTGGAGATGACCAAAAGGAAGAAGCAAATAGTTAACTATAAGGAAATGGAAACAGAGTTGAAGGGGAAAAGTTTTGATGAACAGCTTAAGGACACTTTTCTTTATCAAGTTTTGAATATTATGGAGACAATTGAGGAAGGGAAGAGTGAGGATTCTTATGGGTCCATTGAAAGGCTTTACAAGCCCACTAGTACTACTCAGTCTCATGTGTCTTCTCGGTCTCTATAGAAGGAAGATCCCTCCCCTATTAAGAAGAGTGATGGGAAGAAAGACAAATTTCTGGATGAGAATGAAGAGGATATTAAAAAAGAGGCCCTTTACCTAGAGGATTATGGGGAATCTATTGAGCATGATGTCTAGATTTATCCTCAAGCCTCTACAGAGAAATTAAATAAAAGATTAAAATAGAAGAAAGGTGAGGAGGGTGAGGAGGGTAATGGGGGTAAGAAATAGGACAACAATGAGAGAAACTATTCGATGCTCAAAATGGTGCACCCAAATGAGATTAACGTTAAATTGGTGGATGATGATTTGAGGGATGTTAAGGTCAACCGTGCCTTTGGGGTTTCACAAACAATGGAATCTATTTCTCTTTATACATTTTGGATGGATAAATGGACTTTGAACTCCTTTAAGACTTTAAACCTGAAATAGAGAGTTATTTAGGATAAGATGGAAGAGATCCAAAATATAATGATGGATGGGAGTGAGAAGGTTAAGGCTAGGGATAAGGTTAATAAAGATAAAGGGTTTGAGGGCCTACAGGAAAGAATCAACAAAATGGAAATTTTGGTAAATTGTGTTACCAATAGTTGTTAGTGGGTAATGGAGGTGACTATGGATTGCCTGAATATGCTAGTGGGGAAGGTGGATCTGAATTATAGTAAGTTATTGGTTCATGATAAAGAGGCATCTAAAGAAAATGGGGATACAACAAGTCCAGGGAAATGTACCAAAATGAGCACAAGAAGGAAGAAGTCTACTAGCCCTATTCCTAATCAAAAATCTACATTAAAGAAGCCATGTGTAGAATTAAAGAGCTCAATGAGGAGCTAGTCAAGGAATTGGCATGATTTCAGTCACGCTGGTAGTTCTTGTCTTTTGTTTTGTTTGTGTTTATGCCATTAACTAGTTTCAGTTGCCTAGTTGTAGGATTTTTCCTTTTGCTATTGTAGTGGGTGTACTAGTTCTTATAGGTACTATTTTATTTTGAACTAAATTTTTGGATCTGAGGTTTTAACTCTTGGGGTTTTGGATCCTCTCTAAAAAAAACCTTCTTTAACTCTTAATCAAAAATATTTATTAAATGTAATTAAATGTAGATGGTATTTTTTAGTTGTGGATGGATTGAAAAAACCACACATATAATTCATAAGTTTCCAGTATCTTGTTCTTGGTTTGTGTCAACCAATTGGTAGTAGTAATTAATTATTTTGATAATATTCTCATCCCCATTCTAGAAATTAAATTGTTGGATTGTAGTTAATAATGAATCTTCACTAATTACCCAGTGACAAACACATATAGGAACTAAATTCTTAACATTAGGCTAAGATTGAATTAAATCAAGTGAGTTTGATATGAAATTTGAAACAAGTTGATGATAAAATATGATTTATCATGCCATAGGAGAGATGAACTCTTCTCAAATTATGCAACAACCAAATCACTATCCAACAACCTTTCCCTATGTATAGGAAGCAAGACAACATACTAAATGAAAGATTGATGCACCATATGCCTTCTCTAACAAACTTGGCAATCCTAACTCTCAGTAATATCATCTTACTTGATCTATCATGAGTCCAAACTACTCATTGTACAAAATTTATAACCCACAAAGTGTGTAAAGCAAAACTGCAATTATAAAAATTTACTATTAAAGTGCATATAAAATTTTAATTATTATATAATTTTGTATATGATTAAAATTTATTTAAATTTTATGTTTGATTTATTATCCATGTATTCCTTGGATTTCTTATAGATGCATGTGCTAGTTAAATCAATAAATATATAATTATTAGAAGAGACATTCTACAATCTAAAAAGATACTAATAAAAACCAAAAATGACTACCAACCATTTTTTAAAAACTGACATTATATTTTAAAAAGTTTACTCTGTCATGTATTATAAATTACAAAGCTTGAAATATTAATCATGAGATGGCCATGAATGTCTCCTACACAAAATCAAATGAAAGACATACAAAGAATTCTCTATCCATAACATAGCATTATAATCCTAAGAAATATAGAAAAAATCTACTTTTCATGAAACTTGTGCTTTTTTATTATTCAAAATAAATTACAATACATTCAGTTACATTTCTTTTTATAACTTTTAGAAACATGAAAAATAAATTTTAAAGAAAATAAAAGTGTTAAAAATATAGAAACTCCTATCTCTATTAAAAAAAAACATAATTAGTTTACAAAGAAACTAAGAATATTAAAAAGCATGAAAGTTGCCATCTATAAATATATACTAAAATGTTAAAATCTAATTCAAAATATCTTTCTTAAAAATTGCATTATCATCCCACTTGGCATCATTATATCAAAAAATATGTTAACATATGACATTATTGACCCTTTCCAATTACTTAAAACTAAAATTTTAATACCTTATAATAATTCAAACAATTTTTTTGTTATCTTTGACGTTGTTTCCCAAAACAGTAAGAAATAAAAAAGAAAAGTTTTATATTAAAAAAAGGGGCACATTCGCCAAAGTTCCTACCTTAATGTTTTTATGGTTGACTGAAGCAGTATTGCATGAATGGGAAATTAAATTAGTTATAATTTTTACCATAATGGAATGAAATGCACAAGAGTGCAAGAATCATGTAGAAGAAATGTGCAGTTGAGATTGAATATAGATTTAATCATATTTGTTTCAATCTTTGATTTAATATGCCATTAACAGCTAGGCTTGGAGAGAATAATGCAAAAGGTTCCCAAGGCCATTAATAGCTCGACCCAAGGACATGGAACATCCAACCAAGAAAACGTGACCCCTTGGGTTGCAAGTAGCTGGAACATTCAACTAAGAAAATTTCATCCAATTTGTGACAAGTAAATTTTGACATTAAACTAAATAAATTAAAACTTTGATAATTTATTGTATATGGAAAATTGAATTTTTTATGTCATTTTAAGAAATACTTAAATAATAAATGTCTTTTGTCTTAAATCATATAAATCTAAGATCAACAAATCAAAGAAAAATAATAATGATCATAATAACATAATAATAATTTTGGCTTATAAGAATAATGTAATAGTATTGGCATGATTGATTTACTCATGACTAAATTATAGATCATTATTCAATTTTGAGTTGTCTAATATGTAAAAAACTAAGTCTTGTAATTATTACTTTAATAGTGCTAGAATATTGAACATATAATAATAATAATGTCATTTCAATAATAATTATGTTGTCACATAGTATTTCATTAACATCTATTATAGAATTTAGTATCTCTTGGTAACCTTGTAAGGTGGTCATTATCTATGTTATGTTTATATTGACTTCTAACCATGTAAAAGCTTCAAATCTTGATATATGTTTTTCAAAGTTAAATAGAAATGATATCTACATTTCATATAATATATGTTTCAAAATTATAAAATAATATTAAAATCAAAATATATAAGTATTTTTAAAAAAATATGACCTTATTATTCAAATTCCTCATAATGATGGCACTGTCTTAGACAAAACTTAAAGCTAAGAACATATACGAGGTCATTGATCATAATGAAGACATTATTGCTCATACTAACAAAATCTAGTACTATTCCTTTGATAATAAAGCTTGGAGTAAATTGCTAGATTATATTTGGAAAAGTCTCGTTGAGCCAAAAATTCAATGTTTTAAATTTGGCTAATGTTAATTGATAGACTTCCACTTAAAAGAGATAATCAACACTCTTATATATGTAATATCTGCAGGTTGCATGATACGGGTAGACATATTTTGTTTGATTACCTTTTTGCTAAAGAAATATGAATTTTTTTTGGTATTTACTATCCCTTTAATGTGAATATTATTGAAATTGTTACAAGTCACATTAAAGGGCTTAGTAAAGATGCTAATTTTTTCTAGAATATGTTGTCTTCTAACATTCTTTGGTAGATCTGGAAATGCGGGAATGAGGAATAGTACCTAGGTAAGCCAAGGGTTCTTATTGAGTTTTATCATAGACTCACATATTTTAAAATATTCTTGCAGGTTCAAACTACCATGATTATTGAAAAGGATAAATTACGAAGGTTTCTAAAGGATGGCCAAGCTACATTCTTCTTTTACAAGCTTAATTATGGATATCAATAGAGGAGGACTCTTGATAATTTTTGGATGTTTGAGCACATGTGCTTGAACTTGAACCAAACTATTAAGAGGAATCATAACGCCAAAAAGGAGGAGATCTTTATACTGTCCCAGATCCAAGAATTAAAGGGTGTCATTTGGATGGAAGGCCCACTTGGTTGGACCATGTGGGTGGATACCTACTTTGATATTCTGAACTAGTTCTCGTGGTTTTTTTTTTTTTTCTAACGTTGGGCTCTTGTTGTATATGATCTATCCTAGTTGTATTATTGCCACTTTTGCATCGGAGTGATGCTATGCTTCTTTTTTGACTCTCAGTGAACTATATACTTTTTGATCTATCTATAGTTAATAAAAAAAAAATAACAAAAAAAAATTTAACTCTATATTTGAACTTGGTAAGGAAAATAGATAGGGATAATTAATATTGATTAGACATTCATTTGTAATGTGGAAGATAAAAGTGATTGTTTTTTTAAATAATTAATCCACTTGTCACAAATTTGGAAAAGATAAAGTTATAATTAATGCATTCATTAATAAAGTTGTTAGAAAATATTTGTATTTTTTTTGCAGAAAATTGAATTTTTTCATTGCCAAAAATAGAATGGTCCAATAGAATGAATGAAAAATGTGATTTACAAAATAATGAAAAATTAGAAAAAGATATAAACATTTGAAGTTTCTTTTAATCTTTGAAATCCTATGAATTGATTGGTTAGTTAAATTGAAAAATTGAATTGAATTAAAACAATAGTATCCTACCAAAGGCAAGAACTAATAATAGATAAATAGACAAGAGTAGAAAAGATGTAGGGAAGACGAAGGGTTGTATGGGACCGTTTGAGTTTTATATACTAAGTATGCATTGAAATATATTAATTTCCATGCAAGATTGGAAATTACTAGAATGATATTAATGATAAGATACTTCTATTGAATTTCTTTATCATTTTAGTAGTTCTAGCTTCACATATAAAGCTCGACATTAGGTTTTTTCCCCCACTTTTGTCATATATTACAAGGCTGAAAATTTGTTGAACCCTAGTGATTGGCACCTTATTTTTTTATAAAAGTGTCAATATGATACTCAAGTACATAAAGTTATGAGATGCAAAATATAAAATTAAAAACATTGTTAAGGTTGACATATATTGCTAATTTATGATTATTTTAGAAATTTTGATACATGAGATTTTTGTAATTATTAATAATTTATATAAAAAATGAAAATCAATATTTATCTTTAAACATTGGCATTATATCCAACCATACTAAGCCCATGTGAATCCTCAGAAGGCTTATGTGAATTCTCACGAAACGCCTAATTTTCGCGCTGACCCACCACCAGTAACTGATTCCTATGGTGTAGAGCAAGATGATAGCCATGGCGGCACCCACACAACTGTATAAAACCATCTCCAAACAAACTCTCAACTTGTTGGGATGAAAGGGAAGGCCCAGGATACAACTTGCACCTTTTTGGCTCATGGGTCCAAATTCATTGGCTACACCAACAGCATACAAAAGTGCCAGAGAGTTGCACTGCAGATTAGTTTCAGCTGTGGCATTTTTAATTCTTCCCACCAATCTCTTCAATATGGCTTGTTTGTTTTTATGGCATACGCTGCAAGCAGTGGAGACAGAAAGGTCTCCTCTGCAGGTTGCGTCCATTAATGGAGTCGGCCCTAGCTTCTCAATCCAGTCCCTTTTGCTATTTACGCCACTGCAAAGATGAGGGCTTGATACAAACTCTGATATATCGCTGAAATAGAGAGATACTAGATTTGATGGAAGACCCGTAGAGCTCATCCATTTTTGAAGTTGTGTGAGGCATGCAATGGTGGAGGCGTTATCACGAAGATAAAAAATAGATTCATCCTGGAGCAGCTGAGCAAAACCAACTCCCAACAAACTTCTCAATGTGTCACTACACATTTCAAGGTCTTTGGAGGTCTGAATTGAATGATAGGTTGATGGGTTCCATTGAATTCTGGTAATGTAGTCGAGATTCATTGGGCATTCTGGTTTAGCATTAACCGCCAGAACTGGAACCAGTAACAACATCACCATGAACACCTCCATTTTCAGCGATACTTTCCACAGAGAAGGTTGTTACTTGATTACAGAAGAAATCAATATCCAATTACTATAACTCTTATAGAACCAGTGAATAATGGGCTAAATTTATATGGAGGGGCCAAATTACAGGTATTAGTTTCCAAATACACAGCTAAATTATAGAGAGAAGATAAATTATAGACTTTTGTTATCCAATCCATAATCAGCTCAATTATAGAGCTGAAGAATTTTTAAATTTGAAATACACGATCTGACGTCGCAGATCTACGATTTGCGGTGTCTAAAACTGATCTAAAAAATTTCTGCCATTGGATTTCGGCATCCCTGTTTCGCATTTCTCGGCAGGGTCTCATTTTAGAATGTGATGTTTCCATTCTTTATTATATTTTCCCCTAAATGTGAGAGGCTGCAAATGGAATGACATGTTTGTAACAAACCACATTAGCTCTAACCTCGCCGCTAAATTTGAAATAGACTCTATTCATTTCTTGCAGCATGTGTTCTAAAAATTTAGAATCTTTATTTCTATCCAATCACTCTATCTTTTCTATCTCTCCCTGCCTCCCTCTCTGCTTGTCTCTCTCTCTTTCTTTCTTTTTTTAAAGCTCCCTTTCATTTTTAAGGACCAGGCTGATTTCCAAACTCTACAAAAGAATGCTGGGGCTACCTATCAAAGAGCTATGACAGCCATTTTTCATGATCTCATCCATAGCATTTTGGAGGATTATGTGGATGATATCTTGGTCAAGTCTCATACCTTCATGGATCATCTTGCTGACTTGGAGAAAGTCTTTGATAGGTTAGCCAAATATCATCTCATGCTGAATCCCAAGAAATGTGTCTTTGGGGTCACATCTGGCAAGCTTCTAGGCTTCATAGTTTCTAAACGAGGTATAGAGATCGACCCCAAGAAGGTCAAGGCTATCTTAGACATGCCTCCTCCCCAGACACTGCGACAACTTCGCTCTCTTCAAGGAAAGCTCCAATCTGTTCGACGCTTCATCTCCCAGCTTGCAGATAAGTGTACACCATTTTCACATTTACTAAAGAAGGATGAGAACTTCAAGTGGGATCCTTTATGTCAGCGTAGCTTTGACCATCTCAAGCAGTATCTCATCAATCCCCCTATCTTGGTTCCACCAATTCTTGGTCATCCCTTAATTTTGTACATATCAGCAACACCTACTGCTCTAGGGGCACTTCTAGCACAGCTTGATGACTACAAAAGAGAAAGAGCCATCTACTACATCAGTAGAACCCTAGTTGGTTATGAACTCAATTACACTCCTATGGAAAAAGCTTGTTTGGAAGTTGTCTTCTCAACTCAAAAGCTTCGCCATTACATGCTAAGTCATACCATCCAACTAGTCTCCAAGATTGACCCTCTCAAGTATATGCTCTCTAGAACAACACTTACAGGCCATTTGGCCAAATGGCTTATGCTCCTTAGTGAATTTGACATCTAGTATGTGGATAGAAAGGCAATCAAAGGGCAAGCTATAGCAGATCACCTAGCTGATGCACCTCTAATAGATGCTTATCCGTTGATCACAGAATTTCCAGATGAGCATATCTGTCTAATTGAAGAACAACCCCCATGGAAACTTTATTTTGATGGCTCATACACATCTCATGGATCAGGGGCAGGAATATTGTTGGTCACACCTCAAGGAGATTACATTCCAAAAGCCTTCAAGCTACAATTCCCTAGCACTAACAATATAGCTGAATATGAGGCCCTCATAGCAGGATTAAAGATAGCTGTAGAATGGAACATTGTTGAGCTACAAATCTTTGGCAATTCTCAGCTCATCATCAAGCAAGCCCTAAATGAATATCAAACCAAAGATGAAAAGATATTACCCTACAAATAACTAGTTGATCAGCTAACCCAACATTTTACAAAGCTTCAGTTTACACAAGTGCCTCGAATACAGAACAAAGCAGCAGATGCTATGGCTACTATAGGCTCGCTCTTGGAAATTCCCCAAGCAGCTACACAGTATGAGTTTTTAGTGGAGCAGCTCCTCACACCCGCCTATGTGAATGAGGATTCAAACCGTGTTTGTATTTTGGTTGGTCCCCAATCCCCTTGGTACCATGAGATTCATGCTTACCTTAACGATGGTATCATATCCCCTCACCTCACACGTACCCAACGCCAGAACCTCATCCGAAAATCATCCTGCTATGTTATCATAGCCAATACCCTATATGGTCGGGGTTATCACGATACTCTCTCTCGATGTTTAGACGAAAATGAGGCCGCGATGGTGTTAAAGGAAGTACACTCTGGACTTTGCGGTGCCCACACGAGTGGTATTGTCCTAGCGCGACAAATCCTTAGAGCAGGCTAATATTGGCCTACCATTGAAGAAGACTCCTGTGACTTTGTCAGAAAGTGTCTCCCATGTTAGCAGCATGTAAATCTTGTGCACGCTCCAGCACAGGATCTATAGCCTATTGCACCACCTTGGCCTTTCGCTTGTTGGGGCCTTGATCTAGTTGGAACTATCACACCCCTCTCATTTGATGGACATAAATGGATAATAACAGCTACAGACTATTTCACTAAATGGGTGGAAGCAGTCCCCCTAGTCTCAGCTATAGGAGTTCAGGTCTCCAAGTTCATCTTGTACCACATTGTTTGCCGCTTCGGCATCCCATCCACCATCTTCACTGACCACGGAGGTAACTTTGAAAATCTCAACATGGAAGAATTATGCACTTCCCTCCGCATCCATCACCACTTTTCTAGCCCATATTTCCCACAAGGTAACGGCCAGGCAGAGGCGACTAACAAAACCCTCCTCAAAATTCTAAAGAAAGTTGCCAATGATTCCGGCCGTGATTGGCAGCTACAAATAAATCCAGCCCTATGGGCCTATCAAACTTCCTTCTGTACATCCACAGGCACAACTCCATACTCCCTAGTCTATGTTGTCGAAGCAGTACTACCTATAGAGGTTGAACTTCCCTCCTTGCGCATATCTTTGCAAGGGCAAATATCAGATGAAGAATATAGAGTAGCTCGGCTCACCCAGCTAGATCTCTTAGATGAGAAGCGACAACAAGCCTATGATCATCTCACAGTCTATCAAACTCATCTCAAAAGGAATTTCAACAAGAAGGTGCTTCCACGACACTTTCAGCCAGGTGACATGGTCCTTAAAGAAAACATGAAAGTCCAAGCAAATCGAGAAAAGAAAGGCAAGTTTGAACCTACATGGCTTGGTCCTTATGTTGTCACTACTTCCTTTGGCTCCGGAGCTTATCAGCTATCTACACCAGAAGGAGAACTCTTGAATGATCCTACTAACATCATTCATCTCAAGAAGTTCTATGCTTGAAGATCCTTGGTATACCCAGCTTTTGAAAAATACAAAAAAAAAAAAATAGTAAAGAGAAATAAGCGTCCAATGGTGAAAACTTGGCAATTCAAGCACCTTGGATAGGTACCTTGGTGAAAACCTGGTAATTCAGGCACCTTGTGTATTAAAGACTAATCCATTATCTATCACTATCCTATCCCTCATCCATTCACCCACCATCCCATTAGACACACTTGCTTGTTCCCTTGATGTTCCAACCAAATATCCAAAATCTGATGAAGCTTGTAAATACCTCCTGTACAGCTTGTAAAATCTTGTACCAAAGCTTGTATTATACCTTGTAAATCGCGTACCATACCTTGTATATCCAAATCTTGTCCAAAGCTTGTACCATACTCCAAATTGTAGATAATCTTGTATCCTAGCTTGTATCCTATCACATGCACCCAAAGAATTCCATTTTCCTTAAGCTTTTCGCAAACTATCTACCTATCCACCTATCAACAATTATAGACATCCCATCCTTCACAAACATTTCCATCTCACAAAAAACCAAAACATGAACAAACTTGTACATTTGTAACATATCTTGGTCGGTCAACCTGTACATCCTCTTTAACTTAGTACCATTGTATCTATCCAGCTTTCGTGTCATTTCATCCTTGATCAGCATCTTGTACACACCACACAGCTTGTTTAGCTATTTCAATGCATCCTTTAGCTAGATCTCCTGTCACCAAAGTGTTATCCTTCTTAGTTCAGCTTGCCAGACGCACCACTCATCCCGATCCACCAACTTAGGTGCTCTCCGATAGTTCCTTGCAGGATATAGCTTTCCTCAAGTCTAATCTTGGTCCGTTAGTACCTCTTCCTACCCATCTCGTTGGCAAACGACTCTCTTTTGGATTTTCACTTTCTTTTGATTTGGAATCTCCCCTTTTGGGTCTTGAAGTATCTTTTCCAAGAAATCTCCTTGTTCACTCCTCAAGGTTGCCACGATCTTCCATATCATAGTATGCTGCGAATGGGGTAATTAGAATGTAAGGTCTTGATCAAGTCTTTCTTTTGTTTTTCTTTTCTGCTTGTGGGTTACCTAGTGTCGGTTCCGCACTGCTTCCTCTGGGATTCATGTGTGATGCTCGGGCAACCCTTGCGTGTTTGTTTCGAGTCAGTTTGTCAGTCCTCTGGACAGTTGGTGAACAGGCCTTGATGTTCTTGGTAACCTTGGCAATTAACCAATAGTCCTATAGCAAATCTAGTGCTCAACTACATGGTGGTACTTCTCTTTGAAGTATCCCCCCGCTCAAAAAGCTTCAATGGTTTTCCTTCATCTCCATTATCCCCCATCCATATCCAGCATCCATCTCTCCTACCCCAGCTGATGCATCAGTATCTCTTTGAATCACTCATCACTCTTAGCTTTAGGGATCCACAATCCTAGTCTTAGGGATCCACCAATCCAAATAAACCCACCAAGCCTCATCTTTCGAGATCCACAATCCTAGTCCTAGGGATCTCCGAAACCCATCTTCCGCCAATCTAACTCTTTGAAATCCTGTTGCATCAGCTTTATAATCCCCTCATCCATCTCCCTATCCTGGATTCTTTTTTATAGTGCTCCGCTCCTTCATCCTCTGCAATCCCTGAGATCTTAAGCTTGCTTCCTCTTGTGCCTCTGATTCTCCCTTTATCATTCTCCCATAGTAAGAGTTTGAGCTAACTAAACCTCTTCTCTTAATCCAATTTGAGTATCCTTGCTCATCCCAGATTCTTGTATTTTTCAAAAAGCCACCAAGCCTCGCTTTCTCTCCCCGCTGCCTTCTTGAGGGGGCATCTCATAGTCCATTCTCTCCTCTTCTTCTCTAGCCTTGGGCATCTTATTTTCTTATCTTTGATGTCATGCCACTTGCGGCATCACATCAAAGAGGGGCAAAATGTAGACACCTAAAAATCCTTTAGAAAATAAAGTATTTTTATTTTCTGAAAAATTCCTGATGACATCATCATTAATTAATTAATTAATTATTTAATTAATTAATTAATTAATTTTTATGCCATTAAATCCTTTTATCTTAATTAAAAATATTTAATTAAGAAATCCCTCCCAAAAATGTTTAAATCTTATTTAAACATTAATTCCTTATTTATTAATTATTTAATTAATAAATTGACCAAAAATCCTAAAATAAATAAATAATTTATTTTTTTCCCAAAAGTTGGCCAATTTCCTTATGACCAATAACCTCTTCCAAAATCTTCTAATCCTTCTTTAATTTTGATTAAAGGCTAATCCCATCATTTCCTACCCCTAATCCCAACTCAAAATATTTAATTAAAGGTAAATATTAATCCTCATGTTTATTAAAAAAGTTTTAATAAATATCTCCTCAACCCAAACCCTTGAAATAAATAAAACTTTATTTATTTCCTAAAAATCTAATTTATCCTCATCCTAAGAAGTTCTAGACTCTTCTAGAAAGTCTTCATCCTCATCCTAGGAAATTCTAGACTATTCTAGAAAGTCTTCATCCTCATCCAAAGCCTAGACTCTTCTAGAAGATGTCTTTAACCCTAATCCTAATCCCCTCCTAACCTTGTCACATTCCCTAAACACGGGTTAAAACTTACTAACCCAAGCCAAAGTTAACAAATATCTCCTCCTTCACCCACCCTCATTAAATGCCATCCACTTGCCTATCCCTAAGCTAATCCTAAACCATCCTAATCCATCCTCTAATCATTTGCACAAGCCTAAGCAAGCTTAAAACCTTCCTAATCAAGTCCAAGTCGAATTTTCTCTCATCACCCTCAAAATATCTCAACCATAAAATTTTATGAAGTCCACTAGGTCATAAATGACTCTTACAAGCCCTTTTATTGCTCTTACAAGTCATTATGAGGGTCTTTATGAAGATTTTATCCCTTGAGCCTCCTTTGTTGACTCATCCTTCCCCTTTTCTCCATCCTCTCACCATGTGACATGTGTCACTCCTTGATTGGTTGTAAGAAAGCACAATCCGTGTGCTTTCCTCTCATGCAATCTAAGCCCTCCATGAGCTTTTTCCCATCCTTGCATCTTAGCCCTCAATCCCTCAAGCCTCTTGCCTATAAATTGGATCCTTCCCATTTGCAAAATAACACAATCCATGAAGTAAAGTTATAATGCTATTTTGAGAGCCAAATCCATTCTAAAGCCATCTATCCACACCAAAAATCCACAATCATCCATTGAAGCCTTTGGAAGCATATTGAGCATACATCCTATCCATTTAGATAAAGCTACTCAACAAGAGAGCTTCTTATTGAGAGAGTTCATTAATGGCTCATATTCTCAATTGAGAGCTCATCTTAGTCTATCTTGAAGTTTATGAATTTTGTTTATTTTGTAAAAGCTTTATTTAAATTTGGTTTCTATTAGCATACTAACATTGCTTATATACATTTTGGCACGCCCGGTGGGACCCCGCATGGGTCATCTTCATTAGCTTTTTTAGTCAAGTTTTGTATGTCATTTGCTAATTTTGGCTAATTTTTTTTGTTTTTGTGATTGGTAGGATTTTATAAATTGGTTTTGTAGGTCCACATGAGCATGAAGAAGACAAAGGAACTCATAGTCAATCTCATAGTGTTTGCAGATTTTTCAAGCTTATAGGTGGACAAAGCACTTGGAATTTTTCTTCCTCTTCTTGTCTATATTCTTCTTCTTCTTGTAGGAGATCTTGGCCATTTTTTTTTTAAGGAAGCAAAATCATACGCACTTCTTTTTAGTGCTTAAAATGAACCCCCAAATCATACTTAAATCCATTGAAAAATTAAAAATTTGCAAAAAAGAAAAAATATTTTAACAAGTGAAACTAAACCAATCTAATCATTTGCATCCTTGCAACATCAAGGTTTTAGATGCATTCATGCAAAATTAGGAACACTTCATTTTTAGGAATTTAAAAAGAACTTCAAGTTTCCATTTCAAAAGGTTCAAAATCAACACTAAGTGCACACAAAGTTCTTTTAAAAAATCTCATGAAAAGTAAGAGTCCTAAATGGTTGCCAAAAATTGTCCTAAAAGCTTTGTTATTTGTTCCAAACAAATGTCTTATTGCAAAATCTTGAATGTTTCTTAGGTTTTTCATGCATCAAAACAATCTAGGAATATCATTTTTGGGCTTAAAACATGCAAACTAGAACACAAAATCTTCAATGAAAACCAAAGTCCAAAGTGTCATTTTCACTTTTGAGTCCAAAACAATCTTGAATTATCTAAGGTTAAAACAAAGCACTTCAAAGTTCTTAAAACAACACACAAAATCTCAATCTTGAATGCTCAAAAGAAAACACTTGAATGTTTAACCACTTTTCTTTGAATGCATGTTGCTAAAATCACTCTTGAATGCCATGGATTAAAATCAAATTTTCCTTGAATGCATGGTTAAAAAAACAAATCCAATCTTGAATTCTAAGGATCAATTAACTATTGCAATATCAAACACTTCATTTGGAGCTTCTAAAAATTGAACAAAACAAATCTCTTTTCCATATGCAATCTAGGTAAAGTTTGATTTTTGGACATTTAAGAAACCTTGTTAAGCTAAAATACAAATTTGCAAAAATCAATTTGAGTAGTTCCTTAGACTCACCTCTTTTCTAATCACCCATCAAATATTAACCATTGGTTGCAATCTCAGCGCCATTTATGGGGATGGGTCTACTTGAAAAAGGTGTTAAATGTTCATCAATCTAACTCACTCACTTGGTCTTTGAATTTTTGCTTTAACTTTATCAAAATTCTTAAATGATCAAAACTCTAGATTAAATTGATCACACTTCAAGTTTGGGCACTAAAATTGAACAACAACTGACGTGGAGAGCCTCCGGGCGCGCGCTTGAAATTGAATCTCACACACTTTTGTTTTGGGCTTAAAACAAACTCACACTCAATCTTAAATGCTTTAAAGAAAATTAATCGATACTTGACATGGAGGGCCTCTGGGCGCGCGAGTTTGCTTTTGTTGACCCTAACTCTTCTTATTGTTTGCATTCTTCGATCGATTTACTTTTGTTGGCACTTCAAGTTGGAATAAACATTGTATCTTAAACATGAGTGCTTGCAAAGTCTAGATCAGAAAACTTAAGCATCAGTTGGTAAAAGAACAAGCGTGTTTTTTAGCCCAAGGTCATCCAAGTCTTCTCTCCCCTTGTCATCTTTCAAGGCCATCTTGGGTGCATAAGATTAGGATCCAAAACCTTGTTTCTTTTTAGGAGGCCTGCTTGGGGATTTCATCACCCCTTGGATGACCTCAACTCCAACGTTCTGGCAGAGTATAAGAATCGGAAGGTGAATCGAAAGACACCTCTCTTGGGATCAAGATTTTGTCACTTAGGCTAAGCCTCAAGGAACTTTATACCCTTGAGAAGTGAAAGAGGAGAAGTGGGTTACCGTTCCTCTCAGCTGTGTGACATCTTTTTGATCTCATCTACGGATTTCGGCATCACGTACCTTGGGTATATCGAGGACTCCTTAGCTAAACCAACTGTCAGCCTTGTAGAAAACCATCTAGGATGTTAATGTGTTTGAGGTGACTGATCGAAACATTTGTAGAACATACACACTCCTTGGCGCAAGTGTCACTTTTTGAGAATCAAAAACTTCTATCTGGTTGTTTCTATCTATTGCTTGATCTTTTATTTGTTGAATGAATGTTTACCAAACTTGGTCAATCCTAGCTTAGGGCATACTTAGCGTAGTCACTGCCTATTCCAGAAGTTGAACGAGTTGAAGCAAAACAACCAAGATCTCTCAAAGCCAAGCAGATTCAGAAATTGATGTCAGAGCAACCCAAACCCAAATAGAAGTTCCACAAAGTTAAACTCAAACCATCTCTAGCATACCAAGAACTTTCAGCCAAGAGAAAAGAAATAACACCAAGCCCACGAATTGCCAAACTACACAAAGCAGAGGACAAAGCTACCGACGAAGCACTTCAAGAGGCCTGGTTAGAGCGCACCATCAAATTTAGCCAAAATTCAGGAGTTAATCCTACTTATGCCTTACCAACAAGGCATGATTTCTATGATTAGACCCCCTTGTTTCTCCACATCCTCTTGGATAAGCTTCACTTTAGAGTCATATTTGTGGAAAAGCCAACCATCTTAGGTTATCCCCTTCAGCATTATTAGCTCATCCATCTCATTTAGAATCAAACCATCTAGCCAGCAATCCAAAATCTGCACATCTGAGCTTTCAAAATTGTTGTCACTTTTGCCAAAATTTTGCCACTCCTAAAATCTTCCAAATCCATCAATCTCACCAAGGTTATCCCTTTGACAGAGCTTTGTATAGGGTAATCCAGCTTTGTCACTTGTTATCCCTCATCACCTTCAGCTAAAGGTTGGGATCCACAAGTGGTCAATCTCGTGTTCTTCCTAAAGGATCATTAGTCTATCCTTAAGTTGACACAATCACCACCAAGCTTGCACATAGGAAAGTAGACCTTTTGTGCTTTGGAAACATATCTTTGAAGTTAGAATCTCCAACCCAATCCTCCTTAGGTTTTGTCATATAGCTTTGCCTTAACCTAGGAAATCATTTGCATAGAGAAGCCTTCCCCCTTTTGCATCCATTAGCATTATTGCATCTCATCCCTAGGAGCATTTTTCATGCCACCCGTCACTCGCTTAGCCAAGAAGAAAGAAACAATGGAGCCCTATCATTTGGATCGAACAGCCTCACCCCCCTTGAGCACTCATCCATCCTTCAGCCCAGAGAAAGCTATGCCATCATGTACTGACATTGAAGCTTTCATGAACCAACCAGGAAATGCAGTATTGGTAAATTCCATTATAGACAAGAACAAAGAGACAATCATGGCTAATTTTCGAAGGGAAAATGTAGGAACCTTTGACTTTGGAAGACCCCCTCCATTATCAGATCCATCTCACCCATTGTTTGGGCAGCTACCACCACCCATAGGCTCTTATGATCCAAATTATCCTCAATATCTGCCAAAAGAAGAGCCTCCAGCCAATCCATATGATCCAACAGACCCAAACATACCATCATCCACCCAAGTTGAAATCTCCATGCCGCAAGCCAACCCAACCACCACCACTCCATCCTTGGTTCATACCTCTCCGCTCCAAATCCCCTTTACCCAAAATAGCTCACCGTTCACCCCCTTCACTATTGCTACTGTTGCTCCCCAACCCAGCCTTCCAAATCCACCCATCTCCCAAATCAGTGCTAGCATCTTTGGCCAACCTCAGCAATATAAAACAGGGATGCCACCCATGGGGCCAAGTAATCAACCTTTCATCACCCCTAGCTTGTTCACTATAGCCCAAAGCACAATCCCATCATTTCCATTAGGTCTTGGGAGCTCAATACCATTAGCCACAAATCTACAAGCTACTACCCTCACTCCACAAAGCTATCAAATCCCACAAGCTACTACCAATTTTCTACCAAGCTCCCAAGTGACCCCAGCCCCTACCACCACTCTACCAAGCTTCCAAATCCAACCACAAAGCTATCAAACCCCATCAGTTCCATTCCCAAGCTTTCAATTCCCACCACGTCCACCACCAACTAATCCATTACCTCCAATTACCAACTACTTTTCAATGCCACTTCTAGGAGGTAATCCACCACCCCAGCCAACCACCAATTATTTGCAAATACCATCCCAAATGGGGGCACAACCCACATATATTGGTCAAACCCAACAAGCCCCACGATCCTTTCCCCAAGCCTCACAACCATCTTATACCTTACCTCCACAAAGCAATCCTTTTATCCCACAGCCAGCTTATGTTCCTCAATCCCAACCTCGAATCCCATATCAACAGCAAGCCTCGTAGCACATGCAGCAATATGCGCCACCTCCCCCTCAGCAACCTATCATCCACCATGTAGCTACCCAAACAATGTACAATCCCTATCAGCAAATCCCTCATAGCCATCCATATTCAGTGGCCCCATCCAGCACATACCTACCTCAAGGCACTCCTACATTGGGGGCACCCCAGCCATCACCTATCAATTCAGAATGGGAGCAAATGAAGATAGCTCTGAAAGCCATCCAAGAAGGGAATGATCCGAAGACATTCAAGTTTGAGAATGTGTGTCCTTACCCATTTGACAGAGCCATTACCATGACACCATTTCCCAAACACTTTGAGGTACCCAAATTTGACAAATTCAGAGGAAAAGGAGACCCTGTCACACATATCAAAGAATTTTACATGCACTGCCAGGACGTAGCATACAATGATGTCTTCCTCTTGCGCCTTTTTCCCAAAAGCTTGGCTGGACCAGCTCTTGAATGGTTTTATAGATTCCCCTATGGCACAATTAAAAACTTTGCTGAATTATCTGAGGCATTTGTAGCCCAATATGCCCATCTTGTTGAAACAGAGCTATCAATAGTTGATCTTGTCCACACCAAGCAAAAAGGTGGAGAAAGCCTTGCCGAATACCTGCAAAGATGGCAAACCCTTACCACTCGCATATCCTGCACCTTGCCAGAATGCCATGTTGTGAAAATGTTTATTGATAATGCCCATCCTAGCTTGGCTCACCACATGACCATGAACTGTTTGCAAACCTACAAAGATATCAAAGAGAAAGGAATGATCCTTGAGCAAGGACTCATTAAAGATGGTGTGGTCAAGCTTTACAAGGAAGCCAACCAAAATCAATCACATTCCAATGACAAGTCTAGGTATTGGAACAAAAACAAGCACGTTGCAACAGATGGCATCACTGACACCAGACATGTGAATATTGTTGGTCCTCACAACCAGTCCAACCCACCATATCAACCAAAAAATCAACAAGCTATCAACTACCAACAATAGAATAACCAAAGCTATCAAAACCACAATCCAAGACCCAACTTCCAAGGGTCTAGCAATCAAGCTAATGCCATCAATGTAGCTGCAGGACAAAAGCCTAGATTCCAACCTACACCTAGAAACTATACACCCCTTTGTGAGCCATTGGATGTCATTTTTGAGAAATTAGTCAAAGAAAACCTCATCAAATTTCCTCCTACCCAGCAAATTGACCCAAGCCAATCCAAAGTTGCATGGTACAAAGATAATGAGTACTGCAAATTTCATAGGGTAAAAGGTCACACTACCCTCAGATGCATGAAACTGAAAGACTATGTGCAGGACCTCATTGATCGGAAGGAAATCACCATTGGTGCCCAAACCTCTCCCAATGCAGGCTTACAGATCTATCAAAATGCTTTTCCTCCACACCACAACCAAAATCCTGGAAAAGCACCTATCCAAACCAACAACAACAACACCAACAACCGTCAGCCAAACCAACAGCATGGGAAGAACAATGACCACACTTCATCCTATATAGACTATGGTAGCCTTATAGGTTGTATATCCGAGAAAGAGCCTTCCGTCAATGTTATCAATATCCAAGGACCAAACAATGAGTGTGTAGTCACCACTCGAAGAGCGCAATTTAACATCGCAGGCCCACCTATTACACCAACACCATCAGCTCCATCAAAAAGCCAGTACAATATCTTGGAACACCTTGGGAACATGCCAGCCCAAATCTCCATTTTAGACCTTCTTCGCACTAGTCCTATGTACAAGAACATCCTTGAAAGTGCTCTCATAGAATCTCATGTCCCTTCTGATATCAATGCTACTGATTTTTGTAATCTTGTTGGACACCTCTCATCCTCATGTGCCCTATCGTTCAAACCCACTGACATACCCGTGGTCGAGCCAGATCACACCCTTCTGCTTCGCATAGCCATCATGGTATCCAACTTTGCTATGAAAAGAGTAATGATAGATAATGGATCAGCCCTGAATATTTCCACCCTAAAATTCATAAAACAAGCTGGGTATACTAAGGCAGATATTATCAGTGAGGTTATCACCATCAAAGCTTATGACAACTTGGAAAGAACCGCAGAAGGAACTATTTTGCTGCCAATCAAGGTTGGGCCGGTCATCCAAGAGACACTCTGCCATGTTATTGATCTACACCTACCATTTAACATCCTCCTTGGTCGCCCATGGATTCATGCCATGAAATCTGTTCCATCCACTTACCATCAGTGCGTCAAATTTTTGCATCAAGGCACTGAGGTAACCATCCATGCCAATCCAGAACCCTTTGCTTACTGCAATGCGGTTGAAGCTTCATATACAAACCATTGCCCTGGAATTGATATCAGCACATCCATCGCCAGCTCATCCCACACTTATAATGACCCAGAAACCATCCTCGCCTCTACCCTGTCTACCATGAAGATCAATAACAAAGGTTGTGGAGAGTATAGTCTGTCAGATGCATTTGTTGTCGGGGCACTCCCACTTGATCCACATGCCCATGGATGACCGACATATCACAAAGCTAAGGAGGTTCCTCGATACAAACAGTTTGGCCCAACAACCTTTGTATCCTCAAAAATCCCTCTTCATGAGGAGCTCACTCCAGATATCAACAAATGGTTACATAAGGATGCACCTCAAAGAAATCAAGCATGCCTTGATCACTTCAGCCAAAAGTATCCCCAAGAACATAAGCTCATCACTGACAAATGGAACTATCAAGGTGGTGGTCTAGGACCAGAAGAAAGAGGCATGCAGTGCCCCATCGACGCACACAAGTGGGAATCGAAGTCAGGTCTTGGCTTTGGCATACCCACAACTGGGGGCACCAATGAGAACGGTCACACTTTTTTCGAACATTCATCGCAACCTTGTCGAAATCGAAGACATTCCTAAGGAAGTTGAAAAGAGAGCCTACGATGATATCCTAGACCAAATCTCCCTCGGAGACTCTGTTCTCCAAGAACTATCCATCCACCTCATTGACCTACCACTCGCCCATCCACAACTCATAGATTGGGACCAACCAAGTGTCATACACATTGATGAGTTCACATCAGAGGAGGCACTTCTAAGATTCATGGGAGCTGAAACTCCTCACAAGAAAACAAAGCCAGATTCTGCCTATATCTACAAGCTAGATCCCAAGGGGTATTTTGGAGAAAATCCCCAACCTAGTTCCGATACACCCAAAACTGGAACTAAGGTGAATCTGAGACTAGCTAAGGCAACGAAGAGAACCCCTCAGCAAGAAAATCCAGAGCCACAAGAAGAACATGAGGATTTAGCATTGCCTCCTCAAGATAATCGACCAGAGGTGTCTTCTATTCTAATTGAGGATACTCGAGAAGTCAACATTGGTTCTTCAGAGATCCCCAGACTTGTTCACATTGTTGCATCCCTATCACAAGACCAAGCTGACCTCCTCTTTGAGGTCTTAAGAGAGAATATTGGCCGATTTGCATGGTCATATCAGGACATGCCAGGACTTGATCCAAAGCTTGTAGTTCATCATCTTGCAGTTGATCCAAAGATCAAGCCCGTCAGACAAAAGCTTAGAAAAATGCACCCCAAGGTGGCATTATTGGTCAAAGCTGAATTAGAAAGAATGTTAGCTACTAAGGTTATCCGACCTATCGACTACTCTGAGTGGATCTCCAACATGGTCCCTGTCACTAAACCTTCCGGTGACATCAGAATCTGCACTGATTTTAGAGATCTTAACAAAGCTTGTCCAAAAGATGATTTTCCCTTGCCCAACATAGATATGATTGTAGATCTTACAGCTGGACATGAAATTTTGTCCCTCATGGATGGATTTTCTGGGTATAATCAAATCAAGATTGCAGAAGAGGATCAGCATAAGACAACATTCACTACCCCTTGGGGAACCTTTTGCTACAACATGATGCCTTTTGGCCTAAAGAATGCTGGGGCTACCTATCAAAGAGCTATGACAGCCATTTTTCATGATCTCATCCATAGCATTTTGGAGGATTATGTGGATGATATCTTGGTCAAGTCTCATACCTTCATGGATCATCTTGCTGACTTGGAGAAAGTCTTTGATAGGTTAGCCAAATATCATCTCATGCTGAATCCCAAGAAATGTGTCTTTGGGGTCACATCTGGCAAGCTTCTAGGCTTCATAGTTTCTAAACGAGGTATAGAGATCGACCCCAAGAAGGTCAAGGCTATCTTAGACATGCCTCCTCCCCAGACACTGCGACAACTTTGCTCTCTTCAAGGAAAGCTCCAATATGTTCGGCGCTTCATCTCCCAGCTTGCAGATAAGTGTACACCATTTTCACATTTACTAAAGAAGGATGAGAACTTCAAGTGGGATCCTTTATGTCAGCGCAGCTTCGACCATCTCAAGCAGTATCTCATCAATCCCCTTATCTTGGTTCTACCAATTCTTGGTCGTCCCCTAATTTTGTACATATCAACAACACCTACTGCTCTAGGGGCACTTCTAGCACAGCTTGATGACTACAAAAGAGAAAGAGCCATCTACTACATCAGTAGAACCCTAGTTGGTTATGAACTCAATTACACTCCTATGGAAAAAGCTTGTTTGGCAGTTGTCTTCTCAACTCAAAAGCTTCGCCATTACATGCTAAGTCATACCATCCAACTAGTCTCCAAGATTGACCCTCTCAAGTATATGCTCTCTAGAACAGCACTTACAGGCCATTTGGCCAAATGGGTTATGCTCCTTAGTGAATTTGACATCCAGTATGTGGATAGAAAGGAAATCAAAGGGCAAGCTATAGCAGATCACCTAGCTGATGCACCTCTAATAGATGCTTATCCGTTGATCACAAAATTTCCAGATGAGCATATCTGTCTAATTGAAGAACAACCCCCATGGAAACTTTATTTTGATGGCTCATACACATCTCATGGATCAGGGGCAAGAATATTGTTGGTCACACCTCAAGGAGATTACATTCCAAAAGCCTTCAAGCTACAATTCCCTAGCACCAACAATATAGCTGAATATGAGGCCCTCATAGCAGGATTAAAGATAGCTGTAGAATGGAACATTGTTGAGCTACAAATCTTTGGCGATTCTCAGCTCATCATCAAGCAAGCCCTAAATGAATATCAAACCAAAGATGAAAAGCTATTACCCTACAAAGAGCTAGTTGATCAGCTAACCCAACATTTTACAAAGCTTCAGTTTACACAAGTGCCTCGAATATAGAACAAAGCAACAAATGCTATGGCTACTATAGGCTCACTCTTGGAAATTCCCCAAGCAGCTACACAGTATGAGTTTTTAGTGGAGCAGCTCCTCACACCCGCCTATGCGAATGAGGATTCAAACCGTGTTTGTATTTTGGTTGGTCCCCAATCCCCTTGGTACCATGAGATTCACGCTTACCTTAACGATGGTATCATATCCCCTCACCTCACACGTACCCAACGCCAAAACCTCATCCGAAAATCATCCTGCTATGTTATCATAGCCAATACCCTATATCGTTGGGGTTATCACGATACTCTCTCTCGATGTTTAGACCAAAATGAGGCCACGATGGTGTTAAAGGAAGTACACTCTGGACTTTGCGGTGCCCACACGAGTGGTATTGTCCTAGTGTGACAAATCCTTAAAGCAGGATACTATTGGCCTACCATTGAAGAAGACTCCTATGACTTTGTCAGAAAGTGTCTCCCATGTTAGCAGCATGCAAATCTTGTGCACGCTCCAGCACAGGATCTACAACCTATTGCACCACCTTGGCCTTTCGCTTGTTGGGGCCTTGATCTAGTTGGAACTATCACACCCCTCTCATCTGATGGACATAAATGGATAATAACAGCTACAGACTATTTCACTAAATGGGTGGAAGCAGTCCCCCTAGTCTCAGCTACAGGAGTTCAGGTCTCCAAGTTCATCTTGTACCACATTGTTTGCCGCTTCGGCATCCCATCCACCATCTTCACTGACCACGGAGGTAACTTTGAAAATCTCAACATGGAAGAATTATGCACTTCCCTCTGCATCCATCATCGCTTTTCTAGCCCATATTTCCCACAAGGTAACGGCCAGGCAGAGGCAACTAACAAAACCCTCCTCAAAATTCTAAAGAAAGTTGTCAATGATTCAGGCCGTTGGCACCTACAAATAAATCCAGCCCTATGGGCCTATCGAACTTCCTTCCATACATCCACAGGCACAACTCCATACTCCCTAGTCTATGGTGTCGAAGCAGTACTACCTATAGAGGTTGAACTTCCCTCCTTGCGCATATCTTTGCAAGGGCAAATATCAGATGAAGAATATTGAGTAGCTCGGCTTACCCAGCTAGATCTCTTAGACTAGAAGCGACAACAAGCCTATGATCATCTCATAGTCTATAAAACTCGTCTCAAAAGGAATTTCAACAAGAAGGTGCTTCCACGACACTTTTAGCCAGGTGACATGGTCCTTAAAGAAAACATGAAAGTCCAAGCAGATCGAGAAAAGAAAGGCAAGTTTGAACCTACATGGCTTGGTCCTTATGTTGTCACTGCTTCCTTTGGCTCTGGAGCTTATCAGTTATCTACACCAGAAGGAGAACTCTTGAATGATCCTACTAACATCATTCATCTCAAGAAGTTCTATGCTTGAAGATCCTTGGTATACCCAGCTTTTGAAAAATACAAAAAAAAAAAATAGTAAAGAGAAATAAGCATCCAATGGTGAAAACTTGGCAATTCAAGTGCCTTGGATAGGTACCTTGTTGAAAACCTGGTAATTCAGGCACCTTGTGTACTAAAGACTAATCCATTATCTATCACTATCCTATCCCTCATCCATTCACCCACCGTCCCATTAGACACACTTGCTTGTTCCCTTGATGTTCCAACCAAATATCCAAAATCTGATGAAGCTTGTAAATACCTCCTGTACAGCTTGTAAAATCTTGTACCAAATCTTGTATTATACCTTGTAAATCTCGTACCATACCTTGTATATCCAAATCTTGTCCAAAGCTTGTACCATACTCCAAATTGTAGATAATCTTGTATCCTATCACATGCACCCAAAGAATTCCATTTTCCTTAAGCTTTTCGCAAACCATCTACCTATCCACCTATCAACAATTATAGACATCCCATCCTTCACAAACATTTCCATCTCACAAAAAACCAAAACATGAACAAACTTGTACATTTGTAACATATCTTGGTCGGTCAACCTGTACATCCTCTTTAACTTAGTACCATTGTATCTATCCAGCTTTCGTGTCATTTCATCCTTGATCAGCATCTTGTACACACCACACAGCTTGTTTAGCTATTTCAATGCATCCTTTAGCTAGATCTCCTATCACCAAAGTGTTATCCTTCTTAGTTCAGCTTGCTAGACGCACCACTCATCCCGATCCACCAACTTAGGTGCTCTCCGATAGGTCCTTGCAGGATATAGCTTTCCTCAAGTCTAATCTTGGTCCTTTAGTACCTTGTCCTACCCATCTCGTTGGCAAACGGATCTCTTTTGGATTTTCACTTTCTTTTGATTTGGAATCTCCCCTTTTGGGTCTTGAAGTATCTTTTCCAAGCAATCTCATTGTTCCCTCCTCAAGGTTGCCACGATCTTCCATATCATGGTATGCTGCGAATGGGGCAATTAGAGTGTAAGGTCTTGATCAAGTCTTTCTTTTGTTTTTCTTTTCTACTTGTGGGTTACCTAGTGTCGGTTCCGCACTGCTTCCTCTGGGATTCATGTGTGATGCTCGGGCAAGCCTTGTGTGTTTGTTTCGAGTCAGTTTGTCAGTCCTCTGGACAGTTGGTGAATAGGCCTTGATGTTCTTGGTAACCTTGGCAATTAACCAATAGTCCTATAGCAAATCTAGTGCTCAACTACATGGTGGTACTTCTCTTTGAAGTATCCCCCCGCTCAAAAAGCTTCAATGGTTTTCCTTCATCTCCATTATCCCCCATCCATATCCAGCATCCGTCTCTCCTACCCCAGCTGATGCATCAGTATCTCTTTGAATCACTCATCACTCTTAGCTTTAGGGATCCACAATCCTAGTCTTAGGGATCCACCAATCCAAATCAACCCACCAAGCCTCATCTTTCGAGATCCACAATCCTGGTCCTAGGGATCTCCGAAACCCATCTTCCGCCAATCTAACTCTTTGAAATCCTGTTGCATCAACTTTATAATCCCCTCATCCATCTCCCTATCCTGGATTCTTTTTTATAGCGCTCCACTCCTTCATCCTCTGCAATCCCTGAGATCTTAAGCTTGCTTCCTCTTGTGCCTCTGATTCTCCCTTTATCATTCTCCCATAGTAAGAGTTTGAGCTAACTAAACCTCTTCTCTTAATCCAATTTGAGTCTCCTTGCTCATCCCAGATTCTTGTATTTTTCAAGAAGCCACCAAGCCTCGCTTTCTCTCCCCGCTGCCTTCTTGAGGGGGCATCTCATAGTCCATTCTCTCCTCTTCTGCTCTAGCCTTGGGCATCTTATTTCCTTATCTTTGATGTCATGCCACTTGCGGCATCACATCAAAGAGGGGCAAAATGTAGACACCTAAAAATCCTTTAGAAAATAAAGTATTTTTATTTTCTGAAAAATTCCTGATGACATCATCATTTATTAATTAATTAATTATTTAATTAATTAATTAATTAATTTTTATGCCATTAAATCCTTTTATCTTAATTAAAAATATTTAATTAAGGAATCCCTCTCAAAAATGTTTAAATCTTATTTAAACATTATTTCCTTATTTATTAATTATTTAATTAATAAATTGACCAAAAATCCTAAAATAAATAAAAAATTTATTTTTTTCCCAAAAGTTGGCCAATTTCCTTATGACCAATAACCTCTTCCAAAATCTTCTAATCCTTCTTTAATTTTGATTAAAGGCTAATCCCATCATTTACTACCCCTAATCCCAACTCAAAATATTTAATTAAAGTTAAATATTAATCCTCATGTTTATTAAAAAAGTTTTAATAAATATCTCCTCAACCCAAACCCTTGAAATAAATAAAACTTTATTTATTTCCTAAAAATCTAATTTATCCTCATCCTAAGAAGTTCTAGACTCTTCTAGAAAGTCTTCATCCTCATCCTAGGAAATTCTAGACTATTCTAGAAAGTCTTCATCCTCATCCAAAGCCTAGACTCTTCTAGAAGATGTCTTTAACCCTAATCCTAATCCCCTCCTAACCTTGTCACATTCCCTAAACATGGGTTAAAACTTACTAACCCAAGCCAAAGTTAACAAATATCTCCTCCTTCACCCACCCTCATTAAATGCCATCCACTGTCCTATCCCTAAGCTAATCCTAAACCATCCTAATCCATCCTCTAATCATTTGCACAAGCCTAAGCAAGCTTAAAACCTTCCTAATCAAGTCCAAGTCGAATTTTCTCTCATCACCCTCAAAATATCTCAACCATAAAACTTTATGAAGTCCACTAGGTCATAAATGACTCTTACAAGCCCTTTTATTGCTCTTACAAGTCATTATGAGGGTCTTTATGAAGATTTTATCCCTTGAGCCTCCTTTGTTGACTCATCCTTCCCCTTTTCTCCATCCTCTCACCATGTGACATTTGTCACTCCTTGATTGGTTGTAAGGAAGCACAATCCATGTGCTCTCCTCTCATGCAATCTAAGCCCTCCATGAGCTTTTTCCCATCCTTGCATCTTAGCCCTCAATCCCTCAAGCCTCTTGCCTATAAATTGGATCCTTCCCCTTTGCAAAATAACACAATCCATGAAGTAAAGTTATAATGCTATTTTGAGAGCCAAATGCATTCTAAAGCCATCTATCCACACCAAAAATCCACAATCATCCATTGAAGCCTTTGGAAGCATATTGAGCATACATCCTATCCATTTAGATAAAGCTACTCAACAAGAGAGCTTTTTATTGAGAGAGTCCATTAATGGCTCATATTCTCAATTGAGAGCTCATCTTAGTCTATCTTGAAGTTTATGAATTTTGTTTAGTTTGTAAAAGCTTTATTTAAATTTGGTTTCTATTAGCATACTAACATTGCTCATATACAGCCCTCACCTCCTTGCTTTTCTTCAAATATAAAAGAGGTGGATTAGTAAGATTAGGCCATTTTGTTTTCCTAATACCATCCTAGATAGAGAAGGATCCCTCTTCTTTAGTGGATTTCCTAAGGTGAGAGTTCAACACCTCCACAATAGATGTTTCTATTTTTAAAAGTAATCCTTCCATACTCAATTCCAAATCTTGAAAGATGTGATGATTCCTTTCCTTCCATATCTCCCATACTAAAATTGAAGGAAAAATACTCCAAAGCTTATTATAAACATCGTGAACCATGCTAGCAGGCCAAGTTAAAAGGAAATCTTGAAAAGATTTCGGCAAAGGTTAAGACTATATAAGATGGAACCTGAGCCAGTCTGAACAGCCCTGCGCATACTGACTACTATACAAGAGATGATCCACATCTTCATTATTATGCTTACATAACACACAACAAGAAGGGCCTATAATACCAAGTCTAGCATCTCCAGTAGATTCCAACTTTGAGAATGGACCAAGGATTTATAACCATTTTTCACACTATATTTACCATCCTTAGAGCCATCCAAAATGAGGTCATCATACCTTTTTGATTGTTTAATCTTCCTATCCAAAAAAATCTTCTCATGAGCCTTAATTGAATCAAGATCTAACCCTAACCCATCCAACAGTCACCAAATCCATTGCTCGAACCCTTCCGAAAATGTCTTAATCTTATAGTCCTTGACTTTATCACCACATGGAGATATCAACCTATTTTTGAGATTAACAGGAATGGGGTAAGAAGAGATCAGGGGACAACCATCCCAGGAGTCCTCCCAAAATAAGGCTTTATCCCCCCACCCAACATCCCAAGTCAAGAACTTACAAATTAATTTCTAACATCTAGACATAAAATTCTAGCACTCTGACCCTATTGGCATGTTTTTCATCCTGAATAGAGAAAGTGGATCATCTGGATCAAGATATTTGTTATCAAATATCTTAGCACATTTATGATCTCTTTCATTGTATAAATGCCAAATAAGTTTCGCTCCTAATGCTTCATTTTTCCAGTGTAGATTCTTTATCCCTAAACCCCCATGAACCTTAGGTTCACATAAATCATCCCATTTAATGAGAGCTGATTTTTTGTCATTTTCACAATCTTTCCAAAGAAAGTTCCTAAGTTTTGATATAAAATTTGAAAGCATATTCTTAGAAAGGGGAAGGCAAGAGAGAGGAAAAATAGGAATGGCTGATAATACTGAGCTAATTTTTGTAGTTTTGTCAGCCTTTGAGAGCCACTTGTCTTTCCAACTATCTATCCTCTTATCTAGCTTTTCAAGCGTATCCAGCTAGACTTTGCTGGAATTTGACCCTTTCTCAAGAGAAATACCTACATACTTAAAAGGAAATTTTCCCTTATTATAACCCATAATACTACAAATCTGATTTTCCATTTCAGAAGGAGTATTCAGAAAATAAATCTTGAATTTGCCATCATTCACCTTCTAACCTGAGGCATCCATATAGGACTTAATGATATCACTAAGACCTAAAGCCTTAGAAATTGTACTCTTACCAGGCAGAATTGTGTCATCTACATATTGTTGATGAGTGATATTGGGCATATTCCTAGTAATAGTGATGCCAGTAATTTTTCATTTTTGGTAGGCATCTGAAACTACTCTTCCAAATGCTTTTTCCATTATGATGAAGAGGGAAGGTGATAATGGATCTCCTTATCTAATTCCTCTTGAAATTTCAAAAAAACCTTCTGGGAATTCCATTAATAAGAATAGAAATCTTAGGGGTAGAAATAAATTTGAAAATAAGATTTATCCATTGATGAGAAAATCCAAATGCTTCAAGAACCTTATAAAGAAAATGTAAATCAACCATGTCATAAGCCTTTTGTATATCTAATTTCATAAACATACATGCCTCCTTATTTTTTGATGCCGAGTGGATTTTTTCTTGAATAGTAGGGATACCATCTAGAATAGATCTACCGAGGACAAAACCTAATTGCTCTTCAGAAATAAGATTAGGCAGGAAACATTTAAGCCTATTTGATTAGAATTTTAGAGAAGATTTTATAAAATGTATTGCATAAAGCAATAGAACAATAATCTGCTGGAGTTTTCAGCCCATTCTTCTTAGGAATCAGGGTGAGAAATGAGTAATTTATTTTAGCCAACAAAGCTCCTCCATTTCTATATGCTTCAATGGATTTCCATAGATCCTCCCCCACAATATCCCAACATTTTGGAAAGAAAAAGGCCTAAAAACTGTCGGGTCCAGGAGATTTCTTTGGATTTATACTGAAAACAATAGATCTTACTTCATCCAAAGTGATTGGTTTATTTAACTCCTTATTATCCCCAGATGAGATTATTTTTGGAATAAATTTAAGCATTTTCGATTGAGCCAGTCTATTAGATCCTTCATAATTATTTCATCATTTGCCTCTCTAACTTTGATAGACTATTGCTTTTGGCTCTATCTGTTTGTGGATCAAACAGTAAGGAGTTTTCCAACTCGACTATATCACCTTTCCCTAGGCCCCCTATTACCGTACTTTTACTATGATTGGATATTTTATGTTATTTTATCCCCCTCTTAAAAGGCTTAGCATATTACATGACTCTCTCATGTTTGAAACATTAAAAGTCGTCTGCTCCAAAATGGATGGACAAACCACTTTAACTCCTTTTACATTGCTTGCTGTCAAATTTTGATGCATATCCACCTTTACCTCTTTATTAGTCACATTCTCCTCCCTAGCTAGATTTGACCCCTGTCTGAAACTTATCTTTGAAGCTTTCTTGTTTTTCTTAGCTCTATACTTCTTTGTTTCCTTATTCTTTTGAATCAATTTTGAAGAATTTTTATGATCAGTGACAATGATAGATTTAATCTTTGCATCAGGTGTTTGATTGACCTTATCCTCCTCTTGATTCATTAATTTTGTATATTGCATATCACCATGATGCCCATCCTTACTTTTTGATTGTAAAGAGGAGTTCATATTTGAGAATCTATAACCCATCTTCTTTCTTAGATTGTGAATCGTAGGAAACAAACTCTAAAAATATGAGGTAAGAGGTATATTTTGAAACCCCATTCCATTATTGTCTTCAATCTTTATTATTTTTGAAATTTCTCCTTCAAATGAGTATAGATTTAAATCATAAGTTGTCTTATTGGTTATTACTCTTTTATGAAAATGTAAAGAATGATTGAATTTAGTCTTGATTAGTAATTTCACATTATTATAATACTAAAATGATGCATCAATCCCTATGAAGTCACCACAAGAAAACTCTATTGATTTAATGATTTCAATCTGATTCAATTCCGGCAGTAGGGCCTGAATGTTGAACTAAATTGGGCATTTAAAATCTAAATCTTCTAATTTAAATTTTGGATACCATTCGACAAACTTGACAATATGACCATTAAAAAAACACTCAGAGACATTTGTAAATTCCTTTTTGTCTAGTTCATCTTAAAAGTTTAAATATAGGACTTTGTTAGAAAAGAAGGATATACTTACCTGTTCACGGTAGTTTTCTTTAAGCCAGTTGGAGAGAAAGAACATTTCTTCACTAGCCCCATTCCAAACTGCAAAAATACCAAGATGTTGACATTCCCAGAATGTCACTTTAGATTCATCATTTTTGATCAAGATGGGACTATCTTTGTCACCTGGATTTGCATTATGAACTGAAATTCCATTAGGTTTTGCCATGTTTCTGATAGCCCTCTTTGCAGATCATCGATATGAGGGAATGTAGGGTTTTGGAGATGCAACACTAGGCATATTCGTATTGGGGAAGTTGACATGTCCTAGGGACTATAATGAAACCCTATCTAATACTTTTGGTATGGAGACACTTTGTGCAGGTTTGAAGGCGTGTATTTGGTGATACTAAAAACCCTAATTTGATGATCTAGACTTTCTAAAGAAAAATACAGGTATGGATGGATGTTACCGACTAAATTTGAAGATTTGTGAGAATAGATTGAATGGAAACTCCCTGGGGCTGATTTCCTTCCATGCTTCTCCTCATGCTGCGGATTTGACTTGTCAGAATTTGAAATAGTATGATTGTCCAAGTTTTCCAATATGGAAACTTTGTTATCAATATCCATTGCAAAGAATGCCTAAGAAGAATCCTAGAAATTTGTAGAGATCTATCAATGTTCATGATTATTACGCCCAAAATTATTTTGAGAAACGAATGCCTTGTTCATATGCTTGCTGAAATTCGTAGTTCTACCTTTTTTCATGATTTTGATCTGGTCAATAAAACTATTAAGTTAAATATATTGTTGTTTCTTTATGTGAAACTCAAATATTATAGATAAAAAACATTGAAATAAATTCAAATATTGTTTGGTAGTTCCTGAAACAACTACATTTGGAGAGTGTTTGAAAATGCAGGTGACTGGACATAAGTTGAAACCCTAGTAAAAGGAGAATGGAGAAATACCAATTTGGCACCAACCAAGCAATGTCACAAATTTAGACCTCTTCTCTAATCCATCATTTTCTGCTTCTTGTGCAATTTGTAGATGAAAATGCAAGCATTATCAGAAAGGGCATTGCAGTGCATGACTCGGCCAAAAAAATAGAAAGCAATGACTGTGGCTTGTTACTTGGCTATGAAGCAACTTACACTTCACCTAGGTGCTCACTCATGTGGTAAGCAGGTCTGTGGCAAGCCCTTGCCAGTGACAAAGCTTAAGGAATCCAAATAGTCGACATAAATAGGTGTGTGAGGAAATGCATTACTCGTGAATGAATGAATTTTTTTCTTTTTAACCCATCAATGAATGAAACTTTTATTTTTTTTGTTATAACATTGAGTTGGTCAAAATTCAACTTTAGAATACATAGGTTGGTCAAAATTTTGACCAAATCAACCACAAAATTTTTATTTCTGACCAACACGAGAATGGAAAGAAAAAAAGAAGAAGGAATTATAGATTTGGTCAAAAATTTTGGTAGAAAAACAAGTGCAAATGTACTAGTGAATATATGTGGTAAGGCCCTAGTTCACTCTTAGTTTAGTTGGTCAAATGAACTGATCCCTTATAATGCAACTATTATGCCAAGAAAGATTTCCTTTGTAATTATGTAAATATCATCTCAATCTAATTTAGATTGGTAATTAAGCTGGAATTTGAGCATTCAGTAAAACTTATTATAGATATTTTTGAAAATCTGCTTTGTAGCTTTGTTTCCACCATATCAATTCATGTAAAGCCAGAATATTGATGTTTCAGTAGTTGAAAGTTATGCAGCTATCTAGAATCCAAATATGTTATGTGCAACATCACTTTGTAGACTTGCAATGTGGATCAAATAAAAGAGAAAAAATAGAACTTGCTCAGAAGATGTATTGAGATATATTTGATCTATAGAATTGAGTTTAGCATCTTATAATTATGGCAATATTCATGTTAAGCCATGACATTGTGATTCTGTACACTACTAAAAGCTCTCTTGATTTAGCCTTCCCTTCGTCAACAGATGAACATATCAATTGGAAAAATAGTTAAAATGTAATAAGTGTTTCATTTTCAATCTTGAAATTCAGATCATTTCTAATTCAAAGTGACCCAAGAAACTTCTTATTGAACCAAACACATTGATATTGTTTTATGTTTAAAATGCTCTTCTATCAATTCAAAAATGAAAAATGGATTTTAGCATTTATTAGATCCCTATGATTGAATCTATAGTTATCTAGAATGTGGCCAATTAGCCATAGCTCATGAAAAACATTTATTTAACTGTACTGCTTGGTGTTGCTAGTTTATAATCCTATCCAAGGTGTTGGTTATAACCTAAAGATATTTCAGGCATAAACATAGTAAGCTGCTTACTTTTAAGGATTCAATTTTTTATGAGTTCCATGATGCTGAGAATGGTAGGAGCTTGTTAATAATTTGGTTAATATCTACAATTCAAAAGTAGCTTCTTGTGTGGAAGGAGCAAGTTTTTAAAGAAATTATTCATCTTTTTTCCATAGGATTTTAAATATGTCCAAGGATCTCTATAAAGCTTCTGTGCTGGAAAGTAGTGATTATCAAGAGAAGTTTCATGCCTGTCTTACAAAAACAAAGCTCATGATAGATTAACAAAGGAAGGTGACCATTTGTAGTGGTAGAACCACTACACTTTAAAACAATATGTGATTTTAATAAAGAATACTATTGTATTCAGTTCTGTACCATAAATCAATGCTATTGGTGCTGCCTCATCCTAGTCCAAATTTTTTTTCCAGCAATAGAACCACCGAAATCTACAGAATTTTCTATATAGCACAACAGTCTGAGCTGCACTCATGTAATGATTCTAATTTCAAAATAAGCTTCAACAGAGGAATTGGATACATAAGTTTTAAGCAGACTCTACTCTAGCTTCAGCATAAGAATTATTAAGTGGGACACCTGATAATTTTTCAGAGGGTTCAATAACATTAACTAATCAGAAATTGACTCAATCAATTTGTCAAGAGATATATGCACCATGAAGGCCTTGGATACAAGACTCATCATATCTGTTAGTATACTTCACACTTTTCTTTTGCTATGTAATTTTGATAGGTAATCAATTAATTGGTAGTATATTTCTATTTGTTCTCTGTATGTAAGCTTAGGGGCAATAATGACAATTACCATATCTAGATAAATATTCAAATACATAAAGAGTTGTATTATAAAAACAAGTTTCTAAAACAATCTAAACAAAAATTTGAGGATAGAAGCCACCTATTACTTCAGAATTTCTAGAGCAATCATATCAGAATGAGTGATATGGATCACAAATTTTGACTCTTGTGCTATTTTTTTTGTAACAACCTATTTGTTTTGCAATATATGTATTGTTGTATTAACAGAGTTTTTATTACATTAAGCTTGGTTGGATGGCAATTCGTGAATGTTGATCTGGCTTGAATTCTTAACCCATCTGAGCATCCTCAAATAATAGGCATTTATAATTTCTAGTCCTACCAACATAGTGATCAGCAGGCCTGCAATTAAGAAAAATGGATTGGATCACAAAACAATACCAAAGCACCATATACTCACTCTATCTAGGAAATTTTCCACCAAGAAGCAAATCTCACATGAAAGATAGTCTATAATTGAAAAATTTGTATGCGTACTAAGCTATAACAAGAACCTGGGCTTTCATAATAGTATAAATTTCATTCCTACCTACACAACAAACGACGGGCCTACAATTGTTTAAAAATAAAATTGATCATAGACCACAATAGCAAAGCACTATAAGCTGACTTTAACCTCAAAATTTCCAACCGAGAAAAGCAAATCTCACGACAATCTATGGTACAAAACTCAAAACTAGTACTCCATTATACAAGAATCTGGGCTCTCACATCAGGGCATCCAAATTTGTTATTTCTCATACAAGAATTAGAGATGCCATTCAAATTTCTTATGCAACGCACATGATCAAAATATTCAACACAAGTGATACAATTTCAATGATATGAAATGACAGTCAGTCATATTTTTACAATATCTCCCAATCCACAATCTGGGTTGGGCTGAAATTTTAACATGAGTTAGATGACATAAAATCGAAAAAACCCAATAAATTTCAAGCAAATCCGAATAGTATTTCTCGAGATAAAAAATTTTGTGTGCAGAATTTATTATTAAGTGAGTCTGAATCAATTTTTTTGAGAATCTCACAGCAAAATACAAAGGAAAATTTTAGAATTCATCTTGCAATTTTAATAGAACCTTCAAGCATCCAAAGTAGAATCTATATAACTAGCTACCTCTATAAAGTATGCATACATACAATGCTCTTGATGTTTAATTCATTTTCTCAAAATAAGGATCCTATGATAAGGAGACTAACCCGAATTCAAAATGTCAATAACAATAGAAAGAATCAAAAGAAAAATGAATTCAAAATGTGAATAACAACAAGAAGAATGAAAAGAACATAACATATTTGAAAGAGCATGGCATTAGACAAAGCCGAATATATATAGGTTACAGTAGATTAAATGCTGCCATGAGCAATTTCAAATAGTAAAAAACAACACATATGCTACCAGAGGTAACGACATGGAATTACCTTGCCTCAAAGAGCTCCTACGTGTGACATACATGTAGACAAACCCTCCTTCGACCGGTGGCAAAATGACAACTTCTTTTTTCTTTTTTTGTTATGTAAACCCAAGTTGGTCAAAATTTTGACCAACTCGGGCATAAAAATAGGAAACAAATTATTCATCAAGCATTTTAAGAGCTAGGTCGAAAATAAAGGTTGAAATTTGATCTAAAATGTACTAGTGCAAACTTTCCTTGTAACCATTTTTTGGTGCTTTTATATAGTGGTTATGCACTATGTAAAATCTCTCTCTCTCTCTCTCTCTCTCTCTCTCTCTCTCTCTCACCCTCTCCCATCATCTCTCTATCTCACACACACATTCTCTCTCTCTCTCTCTCTCTCTCTCTCTCTCTCTCTCTCACCCTCTCCCATCATCTCTCTATCTCACACACACATTCTCTCTCTCTCTCTCTCTCTCTCTCTCTCTCTCTCTCTCTCTATCTATCTCCCTCTCCATCCCCTACTCTCTCTCTCTCTCTCCCTCCCTCCTATCATACCCTCTCCCTTCCCCTTCTCTCTCTCTCTCTCTCTCTCCCCCCTACTCTCTTCGCATCCTCTACTCCCTCTCATTCTCTACCCTCTCTCCTTCCCTCTCTCCCTATCCATCATCTCTGTTAAAATAAAAGGCTTACAAAGTGTGTACACACTATAACACATATGTGATATAGTGTGTACACACTATAACACATATGTGATATAGTGTGTGTGCGCACTATGTAAGCCTTGAATTTAAAAATGCTTTAAATAACATGCACACACTATTTAAAGCATTGGATTCTACCAAGCCTAAGGCTTTAATTTTCCTTGGGGATCCAACTCAAAGGTTTGGAGTCCCTAAACTAGTCTGAGATGTGTTTTGCAACAAGCATACAAAAAATGATTGATTTTCTTCTATGCTCTCCTTCAAGTTTCCTCATGGTTGAGCATAGATGAAATCAAGTTAAATGATATTGTAGATCTATGTGTTATCTATATAATCATATAATTTGAAATCATTCTATTTCAAGCCTTTCAACTCTAATTTCTTTTGAGTGTTTGTCCATTTTATCTCAAAAACCAACATGTACTAATTTGGGTATAGATTTTATCTCGTTCATCAAATTTCACAACAACTTAGTTTTTTAGAAACTAGACTCCATTGTACACACTTTGAAAAAAAAGAAATTTTGAATTTAGATCAGTTTTGCTAATGTTATATCCAAAAGAAAAGCTTCAAGTATATGACATGAGTTGATAATTTACACAACTCTTCTCTTCTCCTTTCCTCCATTAAAGAAACAATCATACTATATAACAACAATCTCAATGTGTAAATGTATGGATATAATTTCTATACAACATAATAAACACTAAATAAACTTAGATAAAATAGGTAAATAAAAGAAAGAAAAGTGACTTTCTCATGCAACTCCAACAATTTTATCAATGATTATCTTTTATTCTACCAAGTTACCAACACATTGAAATAGAATCAATTGTTTTGGTTGCTTCGTAAATAAATCTTGTTGCACTTATGATCATTGCTTACCATCTACAAATTGATGTGGCATTTGATGATTCTCTCTAAATAGACCTGAGAGGTATAATCTTTGTAGTTGCACTTATTTGTGAAACTCAACCACTAAATTGTTTTGAATTTATCATACCTCTCCCCTTGAAAAACAAAGGAGCAATTTTTTCAACATAACAAGAGTATAAAGAAACATTCTAGATATACTAAAACAATCATATATTGTTGTAAAAACTAAATTGAGTTATGACATTACAAAGGTGTTCTTATACATCATAAAGGAACCAACAACCATGAATAAAATGGAGGTGGTATTGAAATATTGAATCACATTAAACACATTTCTCTCCTCAATTCATTCTTTATGTTTAATATCATTTTCATCTTTTCCCCTTAAATATCCAAGATGTCATCATTGTCAATCTCCTTTAACATTCTTCATAGTCACAATATATAGATTTCTACCTCCAAATTAAACAACTCTTTAAAAATGTAGTTAGAAAAATTCTCAAAATTGTGGCAACACTCACCATGCTACCAATACAAAATATCTTCTTAAAAATAATCATACAAAATTTACAAGTACGAATTTAATGAAACTCCAACAAATTGGCTATAATGAAATTGAGAAAATTTGCTAATGTTATATCCAAAAGAAAAGATTCAAGTATATGACATGACTTGAGATAGTATAAATACACTTTTAGTATTCCTTTTGCATTGAAAACCAAAAATTATAGCTATAAAATAGAACAATTAGTGGTTCAAAAATTTTCCATACATAGCCAAAAAAAAAAATTATAACCTCAACCATGATAAGCATCTATGAAAACAATGCAGCAGATCAAGAAAATTTTGGTCACCGCCACTACTATCAACAACACATTAGCATTTAATTCTAACCAATTTCCCAACTAAAACTCTAGTTGCTCCTATTATAGATGGAACTAGTAATTTTTTTTCTCTAGGTTTAGGCTTTGTAAGTATAAGTAAACCACCTCACTCCAACAAGTCATCTCTATCATTCTTCATTCAATCCATAAAAATCATCAACTCTAGAAACTAAATGCCCACTAGAAGACACACAAAAAGTAACTTTTCCCAAAATACAAGAAAATATTAAAATATGATTTTAATTATAAGAATAGATCAATACCCAAAAGCACATATAACTAGGAGGTAAATAAGTGTGATGTTTAAAAAGTAGAGAAGATATAAAATAATTTACCATATTATTCCTTCTTATGGTATCTGATAGATAGATTCCACCAAGGCCCACAAATTTTGCACAACAATCTCATATTCCTTACATTCATTCAATTTCAATTGGGTTTCTATGTTTTCACTTTATAATCTATGATGGGCCCTTCATTGGTGTAAGAAACTAAGTATTATTTGCTTCTATAAGGTTGGTCCCAAAATCACTCTTCAATTCTACTAGATGACATAGTGTACCAAAAACTTAAAGACAAATATATTACTCACTTTTTAGCCTTATACAAAAATCAAAAATTACAATTTCAACATTTTCTTTGAAATGCATGTGGATTTCCTCTTACAATTATCCCAACAATCAATCTTTTCCACCATCGTTACTCACCATCAATTTTATTGTTGGCATTAGGGTGGTTTATAAACTTCACACTTTTTGGCATAAATATAGACCACATGAACAGTCATTATGTAAAGTTGAGATGTCATAATGTAAAAATATCCACATTCAAGCTTTCTCAAGTGACACATGCAATGGTAGTTTACTCAACCTTTGCCACCATTCTCCTTATTACTTAATCCTCATGGCAACATCCTTCACATCATAATTAATATCTATAATATATAAGTTTATTCTATTTTATTTTAATTTTGTATAGATTAATTCATAACCTACATGTAAATAAAATTATAACCTACAGTTTACTTTACTTCTTATTATTGTTATATTTGACAAAATTATTTTGTTTAACCTAAAAATTAATTTAAATTTGTAATATATAATTCTATATAGTGAAAAAACTTCTAACATTAAAACTTTTAAATAATTATAATAATAATGTAATTTGCTAATTTACAAAATCCAATTTTTTTTAATAAAAAAATCTAGAAAGAATTATTGCTAGAATTCAAATTATACACTGATTTGTTTAGAAAAATATAAATAAAATATAATATAATTAATAAAATTAGATTACACATATAAGGTGCATTGCGTCTCTTCTTCTTCATCTGTGATTTGATAGAAACAAATCATTTCATTTAGCAGCTTTGGACGTTTTAGGAAAAAATAAAATGGGAAATGGAAACATCCAACTATATAATGAAAAGCTGCCAAGATATTCGAAATGGAGATACCGAAATCCAATGGCAAAAAAAATTTATATCATTTTTGCACACTTTTAAGACAATGTGAACCGTAGATCTGTGGAGTTGGATCGCGCATTTCAAATCTAAAGATTGCTTCAGCTCTGTAAGATCAAGTCTCGATGATTTAGCTGATTATGGATTTGGTAACAAAAATCTACAATTTAGCCCCTCTCTATAATTTAGCTGATTATGTATTTAATAACAAATTTTTCTATAATTTGGCCCCTGCTTATAAATTTAACCCATTAAATGTTGGTCGACTTAGAGTTGTAGCAACTGGATATTGATTTCTTGTGTAATCCAGTAACAGGATCCTCTGTGAAAATAATTGGTGAAAATGGAGGTCTTCCTGGTGATGGCGACCATGGCTATAATCTTGTTATGTAGCATGGGAATTAGTTACTGGTGCTGTGCAAGGGCCAAAATTAGGCATTTTGCGAGAATCCACATGGGCGTAGTCCAGTTCAATATACTGCTAATCAAGGATGCAACAAAGAATTTTAGTTGTGCCATTATAATCGATCAGGGAAGACTTGGCGAAGCTCATGAGATGATTGCTGTGAAGAAAATGGATTTCTCTTTCCATGAAAAAGTTTTCCCAGTGTGGTTCAACGCGCAGTAAATGGAGGAGGCAACGAACAATTTCAGTTGCACCAATTTAATCGGGCAGGGGAGCTTTCAAATTGTGTATAAGGGCAGACTTCCTGACGGGTAGATGATCACCATGAAGAGAATGAAGAAGTGCTCTGTTGACGATTTCTAGAATGAGGTGGAGATGATGAGAAACTTTCGCCAGCAGAATTTGTTGACTCTTCGTGGCTTTGGCGTTGCCGGTGATGGCAAATAGGGCTGTCATGAGCAGTTTCTCATTTATGACTATCTCGCTAATGGCAGCTTGGATCAACACATTTTTGGAGTGAAAATTAGAAATGGGAGAGCATTATCATGGGAGCAGAGGAAGATATTATATTCGGCATTGCAAAGGGGTTATGTACCACTTCTTGTGGCCCCCTTTTTGAGAACCCAAAACTAAACCATTTTGAAAAAAAAAATTAGTAGTTTAGAAACTAGATTCAAAGGACCGCTATTTTTTTTTCATATCTTAAAATTTTGAGCATATATATTTTCAAATTCTTGTCTAAGTTGAAAAATTGTTGATTTTAGAAAAAAAAAAAAGAAGTGGCCACTTATACCCCCCTTTTGGTACAACAACTTTTTGCACTTACCCACATAATAGGTTGAAAGGGGTCATTCTCTCTCTCTCTCTCTCTCTCTCTCTCTCTCTCACACACACACACACACACACACACACACACATCTCCATCTTCCATGCATCTTTTCCAAGTCCCCTTCTTTCCCCTCAATAGTAATGTTTTATATGGATCCTAATAAAAGTTTTAAAAGTCAAATTTTTCCCACTTTTACTATTTCATTTTTCTCCCAAATTATTGAATGGGGATTTGGGGGAAATTCCCCTTTTGGGGATCTAGGAGAAAAACATGCATAGGGTGAAGGGGTAGTTCCTCTCCTATGATCAATGGCTAGTTCCCCTTGTGGGGCCAAGGGGAAGCTCCCCCAATAGGGTTTGAAAATAATACCCTAGGTTCAACCAATTTCACACCTTGAGAACCGCAAAAACCTCTATGAAATGCACCACTTTATCAATGAAATGTATTTTTACATTTGGCACACACCAAATATGGTGTATACCCTATAGGTCATGCACATTATTTAAAAGTTTTATTGTATTTTTCTAGTGCTAAATATTGTACATTCCAAGAAGGGTGCACAACCTATATGGAATGCACCATGTTTAGTGCATGCCAAATTGGTTTGGTATGCCAAAATTGATACTTGGCATGCTATACTTGTTAGCATGAATGTTGAAAATACTACTTTGGGGGAGTACCCTAAGCATTGGAGAGTATTGACATGTTGCATTCATGGCCGTGTTTGTCATTGATGTCAACATAGTATGGCTTCTATAAAGATTGGTTGAGTAACTGATAGAGATATTGGTCGTATAGATAATGGTTTGATTTTCTAGTGATGTAGAGCCATGGACATATTTAGCACAATGTCTTGATGATGTGGTTTAGTGCAGAAAGTCTAAGTCGAAGACATACGAAAGTTGTACCTAATTTACAAAGTGCAATTTAGAGTTAGAGCATTTGGAAAGTAGTTCCTGATGTTTGTTTGCTATCTTATATCTAAGATGTAATGAAAAATGTGTAGCTAGGTAGTAACAAAAGACAGTCAATTGGTGACATCAGCAAGTGCAAAAGCCCTAATATCACACATGTAAATTTTTGTATAGACTGTGACACAATAGTACTATTGTAATTACAATTAATTAATTATTTTTTTATAATTAATTAGGAAACACTCAAGGCCGACTCAAGGAATTATTTTGAAGATGTAGTATAAAGGAAAGATGTTTTCCTTGATTGTAATGTGTGGAGATCATTGTATGAAGTGCAAAGTGCAAATAGGAGCAGAGTGTTTGGTAAATGCATGTAAGCAATCCAAGGGATCATTGCATATGAGATTTGTGATATGGTTACAAGATTAGAAGGAGCATAGGTCTAGTTGATAGGACAAAGATAGAGGAAGGAAATCAATTTCATTTCGATTATTCTGCAAGGAATAATGCAGAGATTATTTGGACAATGGGTTCATTGGTCTTATCCTTGAAGTTATTTGGGCAGTGGGTCTAGCTATCTTCCAAAACTCTTAACATGGTTGGGACAACTCCTTACAGGGATACAAAGTCTCCTAACATGGACTTATATGTACTTAATGTATTCACAGACTCCTAACAGGGTCCATCCTCTAAAAAGGAACATTTATATTAGTACATCATCTTGTGGGTACCATCCCCACCATGGTTTTCCCTAGTTAACATATCGGGTGTTATTGTGTATGAGTATCTTATTGTGGTTTCTGATTATATTTCTCATATAGTTAAAGTTTAATAAGGTTAATGATTTTGATATCAATTGGATAATTGATTCACCTCACCCCGCCCTTCCCCCCCTCTCAGTTATATTGGTGGATTGTATATTCTAACAATACCATATTATGTACATTGTATAGGGTGTATTACCCATACGATGTGCATTCCATATTGCTTTTGAGGGACCAAAAAATAGTTTGGAATCCTTTTGGTCCCCCATCTTTGGGAAACTACCTAGTTACATTGTGAATTAAGAAATAAGAGTTAGTCACTCTCTTGATTACTATGGTTGAGAATATTGTGGTAGTGTCTTGTTGAACTCAAGTTTTTTTGGATGACTCGTCCACTAAAGGAAATATTGGACTTGTTTGAAATCAATGAATTCTATAATTAAGTACTATATCTCTTTTGTTTAATTTTGGCTTGAATGGGTTAGAAAATCCTATCTATAACTACTAACTAGAAATTTTTTGGCAATTCTCCTTAAATTGGTAACTTTGAAAAATCACATACTTAATAGATTTTCTAGTTGTGAATTGTATACAACCTTTTGACACTTATATTACATTCATAGGTTTAAAATTTTGATGCGAGTTTGAAGAAAAATATCAACCCTAAAAAGTCCATTGATAGACATTTATATCATTTGAAGCATTTTTGGACTATAAATTGGAACCTCTAATAACTCCATTAATAAAACAAGAGCTATGAAAGAGCTAGAGTCCCTGTCTTGTTGAGTTTTATTTCTCTATTTAAAGTGTAGTGACTGAATGCAAGAAAAATGATTTGTATTGCTAGTCTTAATATAAGAATAAATTTTCTATTATTACTAGTCAAAATAAAGAATTAGTATAGTTACAAAATTAACTACTATAATTATTGGAAATTTCAAATATATAATATTATGCAAAAAGTATCTTCTTAATGTGATTTATTTTAAAATCAATTAAGATTAATATGTTAAAGTTTTATGAAATGAAAAGAATAAATATTTGAATGAGATATTTTAGGCTACATTTTCACTAAATTATTATATGATATTTTTAGAGAATTCCAGTGGAACCACATATAGTAATTATTATTTTTGTATGGTGACTATGCAAAATGAAACCCAAATACAATGTTATGTTCAATGATTCCATCGGTACAATATTTTTCAAAATGTATGATATGAGTGCAAATAATCTACTATAGGAAGATTTTGTATAGAGTATTTATAGTATATTTGGATTTCATAGGGGATTAATTTTGATTTATTCACAAGATTATTCTTTTTTTTCATTATCTCACATCCAGGCATTATACCACTTGCCCAATCTTTCCAAAAACAATAAATTATATTTTGTCTTGTTACTTTTTGAAAATGAAGAGATGGAGTTTTAAAAGCACTTCAGACTCCAAACATATTTTTGGAACTAGATAGAAATTCTTACTTTTATTTAAAATTTATTAACGATGATTGCAGATAAAGTAGTGTTAGATTTTTTCAGAGTTCCCACAACCATATTAGATATGGATATGATTGTGAAACCACTATATTGTTTGACACGATTTTTACGAGAAGAACCCATGTTGGAATCTAGCTTGATAATTTATTTTGTACTCTTTTTTGGGAGCAGACACACTGCCCTCGCTATTCTAAATCATTCCTTAGAAATGTTTGGAATTGGTAACAACTTTCTAAACCATCTTTGGTGAGGCCCATTTTGTTGCCGATCAAGGGAAGAAGTGTTGCCCATGGTGTTGAAATTATTTTATATTAAAAAAATAGTTTTTGATTGTACTAGGTTAATTAATTTTACTATAGTACTTTAATTGTTATTACTATAGTACTTTAATTGTTATTTACAAAGAATAAAATAAATTGATAATTAAAAACATCACTATACCAAAATACATTGACAAACTTAAGTTCATTAAACATTCTTTTTTTTAAATATCTAATCAAAAAAATTTAATTTCAAAATATTTGTGACATGACCTATTTGTTAAGCAGCTATGTAAAACATTCTTAATATCAAATTTTCAAGTATTAAACATTTATCAATATTTAATAATGTTGTGAGTATAATTTAAACAATTGAAATAAATTATTCATTTTTCTAATTTTTATTTATAGACTTTCTTTACAAAAAAAATTTAAATTTATTAAAAATTAAAAAATATTTGCTATATTAAATATCTTCAAATATCCAGTGGCAAATAATTTCATTTCTATAATACAACAATCATGCCCTTAAAATCAGACTATAGATATTTTAATTCAAATTAGTAATCCTTCCAAAATTAAAAGAATAGCTTCCATATTGACAACAATATTGACAATATTGACAACAAGATTGGAAATAGTAAAGACATGAAATATGATCATTTGGTATATTAAAAAAACAAAGTTGTGCATATTGTTTTTGAGTTGTCAGCCAAATGTGTTGTCTCAGTATGTAGAGAAGACCAGAAACATATGGAGTTGGGTTGGAATAGGGTTTTCAAGCAGTGGTAATCAGTTGTTCTACAGAGCCCAACTTGTTCAAAGGTCCATGGTTCGAATCCGAAGGATGATGAAAATCTTTAGAAAATTAAGCTTCAAGCTCTGTGACTCTTTCTCCATGGAATCTGTCTATTCAAAAAATGAGACTTGATGTAATTTGTCTATTCAGACAACGAGACTTCGAATTGCATGCAACCAACTAATAAGATTGGACTCTAGATTTATTTGTTGAAATGTTTAATTTGTAGTTGATTTTAACAATTTCTTGGAGAATTTGAGAAAATAGGTTTACAAATTTTTTGCATAGATTTTCTATAGTTAAAAAAAAAAAAAGTCTGGTAGAAATTTCTAGAAATTATTTTTATGTTCAATTTTTTTGTGGAAGGAAAACATTTTTACCCCTAGTAAAATTAATATCAGCCAATCAAGAAATAGGAATTTTTGATTAAAAATAATTTAAAAATAAACTTAGTTTTCAACTCTAGGAAATGACTAGTTTTGGCTCTAAATATTAATTGTGATCATCATCGAAAACATTAGTTCCCTGCCTACACATAGGCAAGGACTAATAGTGTTTTCCTCAACCTTTGGTAAGGCATCATTTATCGAAGGAATGACCCACATCCCAAAATTGTCATTTGTATACACAAGAAGCACATTTCTCTACCTACAATTTTGTATCAAGTTTTCTACTACCCCTATTTTAATTTTATAGTAGGCTCTATATGAATGATCTAAGGATATCTATGCACGGATACAAAATATTTCATTGCACTAAATGTTACAATTGGAACACATGCCACAATGCCCATATGGATTACACATCCTTTTATGATCATTTCCAACACTAAAATTATCGTTACAAGGAAAGCCCATTGATATTTTGTTTTATTCATTTTGGGGATCTATTTAGCCATTTGGGTGTACTCTCAAAATTCTGAAAGATTATATAGATTTTTTTTTTTTAAAAGATTCTATAATGAGATATGGCCTTAACATTCAAAGGGAAATAATGGTTTTTTGAAAGAGAAAGTTTACTATTGAATTGAAGCCTTTCTCACTGTATAAAGATCAACTTGTCCAAAAAGAATGGAAATGTCTAGTTCCTATTGGAATATTTAGTCAAAATATATCTTCTTAATGTTTAGATAAGGATTATTTATTAGTAGTAAAAAATAAATCAAAACTCTTTTTCAATGACTACTTATTTATTGACAACAAAAATCCTTATTTTTCTCTTAAAATAAAATAGTTTCTCAAGGCATCCAATAAAATAGATCTAGTGATAGATTGGAGAATGCGGGAGAGGGAAGAGGTGAAAACAATGGAGAGATTTGTAATGGTGGGAATTTTGTGAGTATGGCAGAACCATTGAAGATGTTGGAGGGAGAGGCTGCAGTTCCTGCAATGCCAGAAAATCCCCAACCTATAGTAATTTATAGAGCAGAGGCTGACGGGACGGATTTTCTCAGATTTTTAAACCCTTCTTTCAACTAGTCCGTCTGAACAAAATAGGCGGCGGCCGTGCTGCATTTCATGTGATGTGTTCTCCTGTTGTGGGAAAATATTGAACTCAAGAAAACTGTGTATTAATATCATTCTTTCATATACGAAATCTTCTTTTGGCTTACATTTGCAATAAGATATTAGATGTTCGAGTTTTAATGATTTAGGAGGCACAATATTTTTTCAGCTACTAAATATATGTAGCTATATCATCAAATCTACAATCGCTGGACTTAATTTTTAACGTTAGACATTGAAAACCATAAAGTTTGTCGTGGCATAACAACAATGCATGCTTTTGTGCTTTTGCAGAAATTAGGGTAATGTACAAATCACTCCGATACACTAACATGAAGTATAAAACATATCATCTACAACTTCTGATCTTGTATGTGATGCTCGAACCATTACAATTACAATCGCTTTAATATCGAATAAGTCTAGAGCATGTCTGCCATGTACTAAAATATAGCTTATATCCCAGGCTTAACATTTAAAAAAAAAAAAATTATATAGTTTTTCTTTTAATGTTAGATTATTTATTATAAATTTTATTATTGGAATTTCAGTTTAAGTATTTGAATTTTAAGGGTCTATAGAGGGAGAATTCTATAAAAAAATAGAGTTCATATTGTTAGATTTTAAAATAATATTTAAAGAAAATTTCTTGAGAAGTGTCAAATTATTAAGAAATGATTGACATGTGACAAAAAAATCAGGTTTGTAGGAAAATTTCTAAAAGTTATGAACTCTTATTTTCCATTCCAACAAAAAATTCTAAATAATCTTTTGTTCGAAAAATAAAATTTTCACAAGACCTTTACTTCTCAAAAACATAATTTAAATACCTTGCATGGCTTTGCCAATAATGTCATGCTAGAATATTTTTATTGGATAATAATGTCAAGAATAGATTTGTAGTGTTTTAGAAGGTTTTGAGAATGTTGATTATTTATAAATAGCATCTTCTGTATTTTAACGATTCATTGCTTTAAAAGTAAATCTTGCATAGATAAAAATTTCTATGTTTTAAAAAAAAATCATTAGATAATACTATCAAGAATAGAGTTGAAGTGTTTTAGGAAGTTATTTTAAATTTAATTTTTAGCATTTTGATATTTTATAATTAGTATTTTCTATATGTTTAAGAGTCTTCGTTGCTTTAAAAGCAATTTTTGCATACTTAAATATATTCATGTTTTAAAAAGTTTTGATCACTTTAGAAGCTATATATAGAAATATGCACTTATCTTATTTTTGTCAATTTTGCATGTAATTGAGTAATTAAGTGGTGTTGTAATTATTTTGATTTATTAAAAAAAATCATTTGAATGTAGAATAAAATTACACATGCTTGTTGAAAACTTGTATACCCTCTTTCTGACATCAAAGGTTTAGAATTTAAGAGAAAGATGCAATATTATATTTAGAAAAGAGGGGTAATTAACTTATTCAAAATAAATCAAGACATACAAAGAAAAACCTAAGAGCAACACAATAAAGCTCAAGGCAAAGACACAATCAAATTAAAAGAGGTCACAACTAGTGAACTTTATGGAATCCATATTTAACTTATCCACATCCTCTTTATATTTTTTTCCTCGATTCGATTGTGTGATTATTTTTGGATCAATGTTTTGGATCACATTCTATGATCCATCATCATGATAAGAGAAATAGAGTGTCATGAAAGAAATAGAGTGTCACTTTCTCTTAACCTAATGATGGATCACAAAGTGTGGTCTAAAATGTTGATGCAAAAATAATTACACAATCAAATCTACGAACATATAAGATTTGATAGTTTCATATGGATTGTGGATATAATTTTGTTCTTATCCCCTTTATAATAAATCTCAAGAGACTTCATAGTCCATACCCTCTCTACCTTAGTTCTCAGAAGTTCATTTACTAAGAAAGCTACTACATTTTTCTACTTCCTCAAAGTATGACAAAAAAAAAATATAATCCATCTAGGACTATCAATTAAGGACTTATCTTACTAGTACAAATACTTACCAATTAGCTTCCTTCAAATGTTTACTATTTAACATATTGAGTGCAACTTGAGTGACAAAATAATCTAATTTTAAATCAAGGGAGAACCCTTTTCTATAGCATAAAGAATGGATATAGAAGGAAAAGAGGAGCACAATACTTCACTATTGTCCCTACCAACACCATTGATTCATGCATGTCCACATTTCCTTCTAGAAGACCGATTCATTTTAACTTTTAAAAATCCCTCAAATGGATGAACCACCTTCCTTATTTAATATTTTTATATTTGGCATACCTTAATTTCCTTCTTGCTAAGGGGTTAGCCCTACAATCAACAATATCCAGATTCCATATCATAACTAGATCACTAGGATCCATAGGTTCACTAACAAGTTACATTTTGAAAGAATCATTACATGAATTATCTAAATAATAATTCTTCATACAAGAGCACTTATAATTTACAAATCTTGAAAGATCCAATTTATTTCTAGCCACAAGTTCCAAATGAAAAAGAACCTTCAATTTATTTCTAGCCACAAAATAGTTAGTGCTCCCCTCCAAATTTGTGACAAGGAATTAACTACCTCCTATGAATTATATAAGTTAAATAGTTGTATTAGGCATTGATAGGTTGATCTATTGATGCAACAATAACAACCACTCTAACAATGATAACCCATCATAATCAAATACATCACATGTAAAAATAGCAAAGCTATAAAACATTTATATTAGCTAACCATTATGAATTGGGTCAACAAACATCCAATTAAGTCAAAAGAGTCATACAAAGTCGACAAAACATACTAAAATATAGGAGTCTAAAGATGGTTATGAGAAGATTTCACACTTAAATTGTTGAGTAGAACTTATGTAAGAAAAATAAAAACCTAAAAGTTATACCGATAACTTCTAAAATAGCCTTAGTCCTTCAAGCCTTCCAAATAATCCATCTATTGCTCTTGATTTCAAATTGTGTTACTTTTTCTAAAATTATGAAGCCTGAAAATCAATCTCTCCCCTCCCCCTCTCATAATCCTCCTCCCAAGAGTCTTTCATGCTATATAAATAGCATCTAGACTTAAATTTATTTATGTTTGACTGCCTCTATAAGGATCCACTAGGATTTAATATTTCACAATATGACATTGTTTATTTTTAAATTTTATAATTGGTTAAATATGTTTTGTTTGCTCCATTAATGTATTAAGAATTAAACATTGCATGTTAGATAGTTTAACTATTTTCTACTTTGACTCAGATAATTATCTTGGAAAAGTTATTTATTTTCCATTATGAAATTAAAAAATAAAAATGGGGTTATGACATTTTGCCTTTTTTATATAACTATATTAAATTATATTATATATTAAAGCATCTAAGAAAGCAACTAAACATTCACTAAAATATTGAAGTAATTGTGCAATGCAATACTAGAAACATAGAGCAAGATCATGGTGCAAGATAAGTTGTTGGTGGTTGTTATCATGAAGGACATAAATCAATTTTTGAGAAGGGATTTGATTTCATATAACAAATTATGGAAAATGAGGTTTCTTGGAGTTGTGTTGTTGTCCTTGTTTCATGTTGAAACACTATAATTTTATCATAGAAGAAATCTATCCTCCAATTATTATTAAGAAAAAAATCTTGATGCTAAAAGGTCCTGTTGTTAAAATTATGTCTAAACATTTTAAAGGATAAAATTAGAAATAATTGTTAAAAAATATACTAAATCATATGAACATTTTAAAACCTTTTCTCATTTATTGACACCTAAATCTGTATTCCTAAATTTCAAGTAAGCAATCAATTTAAGATATAAATACATTCTACATTAAAATAAATATTTTATATTTATAGGTCTTTGGTTTGTTTCATAAGGCTAATTGAAGTAAAAATTGTAGATTAGATAAATTTAGTAAAATGAGGTTTCTTGGAGTAGTGAAGTTGTCTTTGTTTCATGTTGAAACACTATAATTATATCATAGAAAAAATCTATCCTCCACTTATTTTAAAAAAAAAACCCTAGTTCTATAAAAGGTCCTCTTGTTCAAAGTATATCTAAACATTTTAAAAGATAAAATTACAAATAATTGTTAAAAAAATACTAACTCATATAAACATTTTAAAACCTTTTTTCATTTATTGACATCTAAATCCTTATTCCTAAATTTCAAGTAAGCAATCAATTTAAGATATAAATACATTCTACATTAAAATAAATATTTTAAATATTTTATATTTATAAGTCTTTGGTTTGTTTCATAAGACTAATTCTTAAAAATGAAGTAAAAATTGTAGATTAGATAAATTTTATAAAATACATGAATAGTTGACAATTCTTGATTTTTGAACACAAAAATTTCAACCTAATACCATTCGAGTTCCAGTTCCAAATGAGTAAAACTTCTTTATGAATGGAGACCACAGCAAGAAAAATAAAAAAATAAAGAACACTGCATTTCTTAGCAGCTCACTTCTCTCTCAGAAATTTCTATAAAAAACATGACCAGCAAGGAATAAGCAATTCATGTATTGGACCATCATGGGTTACAGCCAATGAGCACCGCCTATCTTCCAATGATAGATGAGTTGAAGGAAGGATAACTCTCTATAATGCTGATAAACGCCTTTCCATTGTTCGCCACTCTGTGATTTGCTACTGGCAAAGGCTTTTCTGGTATTGCGGGAATGACAGCCTCTCCCTCCAACATCTTCACTGCCTCTGCCATGCTCGGCCTTAAAGCTAGATTAACATGAGTACACAAAATACCCACCTTAACAAATCTCTCCATTGCTTTCACCTCTTCACTCTTGTGCATTCTCCAATCTATCAATTCAACTACTCTACTCATTTCCAGGAGCTTCCATGCCCAATCAGTAATAAGGTATTTAGTCGAACATTCCACAGAGATATCTAGAGCCCTTCTGCCACTCATGATTTCCAACAAGACAAATCCAAAGCTATACACATCAGTCCGATCTGTAAGAATTCCATACAGATCATACTCTGGCGCCAAATACCCACGCATTCCGCTTATTTTTGACACGAGATATGATTCCCCTTCACTTGCCAACCTCGCCAGCCAAAAATCAGCAACATGGGCATTCTTGTCCTTATCCAGTAGAATGTTAGTGGCCTTTATATCTCTATGATATATCGCTAGCCGAACGCCAAAATGCAGATGACATAACCCCTTTGCAATACCGATTATAATCTTCTTCCTCTGCTCCCATGTCAGCGTTCTCCCGGTGGCATTTCTAAAAATGTGTTGATCGAGCCTGCCATTGGCGAGGTAGTCATAAATGAGAAACTGCTGGAACCCCTCTTTGTCATCACCGCCAATGCCAAAACCTCACAGAGCCACCAAATTCTGGTGGCGAAGGTTGCTCTAAATCTCTACCTCGTTCCAAAAATCTGCATCATCATCGACAGAGCATTTCTTCATTCTCTTCATGGCAATCATCTGACCGTTAGGAAGTTTTGCCTTGTACACCATTCCAAAATTCCCCTGCCCGATTAAATTCGTGCAACTAAAATCATTCATGGATTTCTTGATTTTCCCTTCATTGAACCACACTACACCCATCTTGGGCTTCACGGCGTTGATCAGAAGGCTTTTCTTCAATAATCTCTTAAAATGCCTCTATTTCATCCTCGCCCTCCACCAGTAACTAAAAATTTGTCTAATGCTCATAGCCATGGTGGTGCCTACATCACCATGATCTTGCAATGGTCGAGAATATAGTTGGCTCAATGATGGGTAAAACAGCTTATACCAACATCACCATGAACACCTCCATTTTCATCAACACTTTGAACTGAGAATGTTGTTGCTATATTATAGAAGGTAGCTATATAAAGTTGCTACAACTCTTAACCGAGTCCAAAAATGCCCTTTCATGTTTGTAGTATCATCTTGGATGCTCAGAATTATCCCCGATTTTGTTTCGAGTGGAGCATCACGATTAAATAGGACAAGGTATCGTAGCAATATATTGGAAGGTTGGGCTTCTATGGACAAGTGTTCTTCGCTTTTCAAGATGGATCAATGATCGTATTGACCATATTAATGGATGGTAGCCATCGATTCTATAGAGACAAAATTTGTTGGCGTTGAAATGGTGTTTGGAGTATTATACAGAAAATGGAAGCTTACGTATTTTCTGTTGACCGAGGTTGGAAGATTAGTTGATTGTAAACCAGCGACACCTCCCTCTAGAAAGGACATACATGGAACCAATAATTTATTTTAGATTGAAAGAAATAAAACTATATATTCTATGGCGAATTAAAAGGAGGCAAAACATAATTACTTTTTGTTTTATGAATAGTCCTGTTTTATTAATAAATATATTTAGAATACAATTCACAAAAAAGGGGTCAGGGGATACAAGATCACCCTGCAAGAGAGTTCAAGTGGCCTAAGCTGGAACTAAACACATGGCATAAGCCAAAAAAAGAAACTTTTCATAAAAAATATATATATAGCAACCTCAGGTTGCCAAAGCAGTGGCAGCCGAGGGGGGAGGATCATCTTTGTCATTAAAACTCCAATCATTTCTAGGATTGGGGGGCAGGTTGGGCATAGACCAGCTGACATCAGGAGCAACAATAGTAGGGGGATCAGTGGCAGCCTCCACATCTTTGACCTCAGGCCACAGAGGAGAAATCACTAGCACCAGGGAGGGCCATTTTCCAGCATTATCTCGACGAGCACCAGGAGAAGGAGCTGGGGACCAGCTAGAGCCACCACAGTGTGGGGAGGTAGAGTGGTGCCTCTAGCTACCAGCCACACCACTGGGAAGGTGGTGGCGGGAGGCCTACGAGCGCGAAGTGTGCGAGTGGCGGCCTGAGGAGTGGCGCCACTGCTGGCAGCCACAATGTGTCGAGTTGTCAGCCGAGGCATCTGGAGGTACTTGAGCCATAGTACAAGGGGCATTGCCTCAGTGGTTGAGCAGCTCCTACAAGTGAGCAACTTCTAGGGAAACTTTGTTAGCTTGCACTTGTATCTGCATAATAACATTGTTACAAATACAAGCTTTAGTGTACATTGTTGCAATGTTAACATCCAAAAGATGTCTGTGAATAAAATACCATTTCTATCTTTCCACAAAGTAAACAAAATTTCCATCCTGAATGTATGCCAGATCTAGGAGTACTTTTTGGGAATTCTAGGGTAATCACCCAGCAAGATCATGTGCCATGAAAATGGTTCGGGCCTAAAAGGCTTGAAAAATGAATGAATCTAGTGCCAGTAATTCTGCACACATTTACAAAACCAAAAATATGTAGAAAGGACTCAGGCTGACTACAAAAGGGGCATCTGGGATTAGGAACCCTTTGGATCCATGCTTGATTTATAAATCTATGCAATTAATTGGATATGAAAAAAGGAGTAAGTGAATAAAATGCAAATGTAGGATTGATTTGGACATTTGTGACTAAAAAATGAGGTGAATCGGTGACTATGTTTCATGAATTCAAAATTTATATGTGAATATGGCTCACTAAGACTTCTTTACTTAGCTTTTAAGTTTTTCTAATGTAGATTTGATTTTAACTATTTGTGGTTTTTTTTCATCTTTTAATGTATAATTAATTTTTATAAAATTTCAATTAGTATATATAACTGAGTGTGAGTTTTTTCAATTGTTTTAGTTTGTCTATTTAAAAATATACAATGTTCTTATTGTCTATTGTTAATTATATAAATGTCTAATTATTCTTAATTAGTAGTTGCACACTTTTGTACTTTTACAATGATAAGTAGATAAGTGCTTGTTAAAAAAAATTATAGGTAGGTGTTTGATAACTTCAAAATATAACCTCATGTACTAAATCAAATTATAAATAATTTTTAATTTAAAAAAGTACTTAACAAAATATTTTAAATAGAGGGAAAACATTATTTATTTATATTCAATTTATAACATATGAATATAATTATAATTTTTAAATCTCCACTAAAACAAATCTGTTATGAAAATCAATTGGAGAAATAAAAATAAAAATATTTAAAAAAATAGCAACCCAATTACATCCTCCCACAAATATCCTATTTCCTAGATGAATTATAAAAACTAAAAATTAATATTTAATAATAATAAATAGCAATTGTCATCAAACACAATGGTGAGTTTGGAGGGGTTGGTGGAAGGGTAGCATGATGATGCTGATTTGAATGTGAAATTACTAAGTGGGAAAAATGGTGATGGTGAGCATGATGCTAGATGTCCAAAGGAATTTGCAGGGGGATCATACCTTGCTACAAGCTTTATTACTAATAGTATTATGTTCCTAGAATCTCTGGGTGTTTCCTTTGAATCTTCCTTGAAGCATGGTGTTGTGGTGACTCCGCCTGGAGTGTCTAAGATTGCAGTCCCACTTTCCTCATGTGTTGCTTCTAGTTCTGGCAAGGGGGGTTCTATGGAGCCTTCGAATGTGCGCTATGGGGGCCCTATGAATGGGACGTTCAAGTGGGAATGAAAATATTGGGGGAGATCATTTGGGGCCACCTTGAATAAAATACCTTCATGTCTGGTTGAACCTATCAAAGTGGGATGCTAGAATAGGGAATTCTTGATTTTTATTCCATACTCTCTTTTGGATTCTTCTATTTCAGCTTTGGAGGTGATGCTCATATGTAAGTTTCTTGGATCTAGTCCCAATATTGAGGAAGTTTATTCCCATGTTAAAAAGATGGTATCTGCAAGGCCAAAGATTGTAGCTCTTCCCAAGGGCTTCTTGTTCTTTAAATCCTTTAATAAAGAGGATTGTAATCAATTTTTTGTCAAGGTCCTTAGTTGATTGGAAAAATAGCCCTATCTTTTCAAAAATGGGCTCCTAAATGGACCTTTGAGGATAATTTTTTGCCTATATCCTAGTTTGGGTTAGACTCCCTGGGTTACCATTGGAGTTTTGAAATGAAGTAGTTTTTAAAGGTATCGCTACTTGTTTTGGTCAACTGTTTATTGTTGATCAGTGTACAATAGCTAGATCTAGGTTGGTCTTTGTTCGTATTTGTGTCAATGTTTATAGACTAGAAAACTTGTCATCTAGTATAACGATTAACTCAAAGTAGGGGCTTCTCAAATAGGAGGTCAAATTTGAAACCCTTCCCTTTAATTTTTTAATTTGCAATAAGATAAGTCACTAAGCTAAAAATTATCCTAAAAAATCAAAAAGACTCCTCAACCTCATCTTCCCCCTACACAAAAAATTAATGGATCCATAAGTAGGGTCCTCTCCCCAAGAGGCACTCTAAGGTGGAGGTTTTGAGTCAGGTGAATCAAAGTATTCTTGTCTCTCTGAAGGTAATGAGTGTGGAGGATTCTCTTGTGGATCCAAATCTCACTAGTGAAATGTTGCCTCAAAGACCTCTAGAAACAGGTAACCTCTCCTCTGAGGTTGTGATTGATGCTTTTGATACTAAGTTGCGATTAGAGTTGATGCATTCTTAGAGGGCGAACCTTTTGGAGGACAGGGTTCTTCTTGAAGATGATTTGATGGATGATGAATCTAAAGAAGAAGTTGGTGGGGAATGACGAGATTATTTAGGCCCAGAAGAGTTAGTTGAGGGTATTTTGGTGGGTTCCCCTTATTCTAATGGGCTCATTCAAAATTGCCAAGCGGTGCTACCTTGACCTTTTGTCAAGTGTAAAGGTGGTTGTGAAATTTCTAGAGCTTGAGGTTTAACCCTAGAAGCTCTCTGACTCAATTGGGATCCTTTTGAAGGTCCCAGATACTTATTTCTCTCTAGAGGGCTACTCGTCAAAAGCATCAGTTAAGATGAACTCTTTGCTTTCCTCTTCTAAGCAACCTTGGTAGTTTGTGAATAATAGGAGAAAAGTTAAGCAGTAAATGCCTTCTTTTATCAATAAAGTGGCCATGAATCTTATCGAACTAGATGTGGGAGGCAAAAAATCAAGTCCTGGCAAAAAGAATAAAATAGAAGCTTGTGAATCACCCAGTAAACAAGATATTGCAGATGGGAAATAGAGAACCATATAGGAGATCTGCTTTGCTAATTCTAAATGGAGATTATGTCCTGGAATATTAAGGGATTGAATGACCCTCATAAGGAAGATATACTGAGGATTGTGATTTGGGATCATGAATCAGATCTGTTGTTATTCCAAGAAGCTGATATGACTAAAGAAAAAGTTGAGGTCCTATCTCTCTTTAAGAATGGAAAAGTTGTTGGGTGTGATTTTGAAGGAGTCTTTGGAGGTGTGGCTATCTTCTAGAATTATTTCCTTCTTCAAGGTGAGGTCCTTTAAGCTAAAAAAAATATCATTTGTATTAATTTTTCTCATATTAGAGATAATTTATCATAGATTCTCTCTAATGTCTATTCTCACAATTAAAAAAATGCGAGGTTGGCCTTCTTGGAAAGGTTGTGGACTTGTAGAAAATCTATCATTGAAATCCCATGGTTGGTTATGGGTGATTTTAACTCTCCCTTGAACAATAATGATAAATTGGGAGGGATTTCTACCCAAGTTCATATGGATGGAAGGCTAGATATTATGCACTTCATCCATCTACATGATTTTCTGAATGTAGATCTCCAAAGTTGCTCCTACACATGGTCCAATCATCAAAATGATAAGCACCTCATTCAGGTAATGCTTGATAGAGCTCTTATTTTGGGTGATTGGTTTAATAGATTCCACTATTCTCTTTCTTCTATCAATAAGATAGGGTCTGAGCATTTCTTGATTTCTATATTGGCTTACCCCTTGGTTGTCAAGCATAATTTTCACTTTAGGTTTGAAATGATGTGGATAGAACACCCCAATTTTTATAATCTTATTTAGGATTGGTGGAATATGAAGGTTAAAGGGTTGTCCATACTCAAGATATCTAAAAAAACTTAGTCATGTTGAAAAAAAGTGAAATCTGTGAACATCGAGATCTTTGGGGATATTTTCTCCAAAAAAATGTTATTAAAAATGGTCTGGATGAAACTCAAACGTCTATTCATGATGAAGGGGATTCTCATGGTTATATAAACATGGAAAAGGAGCTGCTACTGAAGTATCATGATATTATTACCAAAGAGGAGATTTATTGGAGACAAAGGTCAAGATCCCTCTAGATTAAGGCTCGAGATCAGAAAACTAGGTTTTTTCATCTCATTACGTCTAAACATAGAGATTTTAAAAGAATTTTTAATATATCCTCAAAGAAAGGAGATGTGCATTCAGATGGGAAATCTTTTAGTCTTTTGTGGATTTCTTTTATCATATATTCAAAAAACATAATAAGCTTTGCCCCAATAGTCAGAACTAGCTTCTAGTGGCTATTCCTTCTTTGTTAGATGACATTAATAACCAAATTTTGGTTTCTATTCCATCTGTGGTGAAATTCATAAAGTGGTGTTTACTATTGAAGGAGAGAAGTCCTTAGGGGTCAATGGATTTCCTATGCTCTTCTTTCAACACTTCTAGAGGTCAATTTGGTCAGAAGTATGTGCGGTAGTTAAAGAATTGTTTGGGTCCAAGAAATTGCTTAAATAACTCATTTCTACCTTCATTATTTTGATCCCTAAAAAAGATGGTATTACAATGGTGGAAACTTTTAAACTAGTAAGTTTATGTAACTATATTTATAAGGTGTTTTGTAAAGTCCTTACCTCTAGATTGTCATTTATTTTTCCTTCTATTATTTTACCTCAATAGAATGGTTTCATGTTAGGCAAGAAAATTTTGGATTCCATTATTAGAATCCATGTGGTGATTCATTCTACTAATAGTTAAAATTCTTGAGGTTTTCTTCTCAAGCTATATTTACCCAAGGCTTATGATAGAGTTTTTTTGATGTGGAGCCTAATCAAACTCAGAGGTTTATCCGACGTGGTTTCCCTCTAGATTATTTCTACGGGAGTTTGGAGGCAACACCTCCAAGATAGGGTCAAGGGGTAGCACCCTTGCGGAGTCTTGGGGCAATGCCCTAGGTGCACTCCTTGTTGCAGTACAGGGTTGGGTCGAGGGGTAACTCCCCCACAAGGGTTTTCGGGGGCAACACCCCTAAAGCCAAAAATAACCCTAGTATTGTAAAGGGTGTCGGCTACTATTTTTCTATTGGACGACTTACTCTAGCCCTAATTATCTAAGTTGAAAAAGCTTGGATAAAATGGCTTAGGATTAGGCATTTCATAATATATGGTGATATTATAGCTTCGTGCAGCAGTATTGGGCTATAAGGGATTGCAAATTGTAATCACTAGATAATAATAATATTGGACTTGATGTTGGTGGACGTAGCCCATGGATTGGGTGAACCATGTTAAATATTTGTGTCTTGTGTTCTCTTCTGTGTGACTTATTATTTTTTGATATTGGTTATATTTGTTTGTAACTATTATGTTTGTTTGTGGTTAATCTTAGCAAGAGTTGACTAGGACTTTATGTTCAAAGTTTTCAAGAATTTTGGTTTTGAGGATCGTTTTATTCAATTTGATTCCCAGCTAGTTGGGATTTCCTCATCTACAATTATTATTAATGGGTCCTCTTCTAATTTCTTCAAACCTTTTAGAGGATTGAGACAAGGAGATCCTCTATCTCTCATTCTTTTTGCGATCATGGTGGAGACCCTTGGTAGATCAGTCAGTGTTCATGTATCTAAAGGGTTGATAGTTGACCTCAAACCGTCTTCTGATGACCATACTTGCTCTGATGAGTATTTTTTCGATGACACGATTATGATGGGAGAAGCAACAATAAAATAAAATAGAAGCTTTAAAGAATTCCTTCAGGTGTACAGAATGCAATCGGGTTAGTTAATCAATTGGGATAAAAGATCTATCTTTTTTTATCAGTTAATAACTTGCCTACCTCCTATTACGGGCTTCCTTTAGGGCTGAAACCTTTGTAGGCCTCCTCATCTAAGCTGGTTAATAGATTCAATGCAAAGTTGGCAGGTTGGAAAGGGGCCCTACCTAACCAAGCAGGAAAACTTCAACTTCTGAAGTCAACTTTACAAAATTTACTATTCTATGATTTTAGACTGTTCAAAATGTCATTTTGTCATTTAAAGGGGAAAAGATGTATCATTTATTGAAGATCTTGCATTGCATTCTACAAGTTTCTAAGAAATCTTGGAATTAAGTCTTGCTCAAATCAAATTATTGATGTCACCCCAAAAATAAACTTGTACGAGCTCTTTAAGGGATAGTCTGAACAACTTCTACAATCTCCACAAACTTCCTTTAGCACTTTATGTTTCTTGTTACACACAAATGGTATTGGCTTTAGTAAATTTTTAAACAACAATATCCTTGAGGTAACTCCCTTGCAATCATCTCCTTGATTTCCTTAGCTCCAAATACTATCTTGCACAACAAAATAACATGCATCCTTCCTTACTCGTGGCTCAGATAGCATGACAATAATTGCAAACACATAACAAGTAGATTACTGCAAATTGGACCACTAAAATTCTAGTTGGCCCAAGCATTCTATTTATAGGCAAGTATATCATAAATATATAAGCATACTTAGATATAACATTTGTTAAATGTATTTCCTATTTAAAGTTTTGAGGTGTTTTAACTTTGGCAATCCCTTCATCCAATTAGTTAACTAGCTTATTAGTAATTCTTTTTAATGTTGTTATTCTTAATAGACCTTCCTCTAATTTTTTCAAACTTGCAAGAGGGATAAGGAAAGGAGACCCAATTTCTCCCATTCTATTTGTTATTATGGAGGAAACACTTGGTTGTTTTATGAATACTAGAGTTGAAACTAGGAAGAGAGTGATGATCAAACCATCTTTGTCTAATTTGGTCTACTCTTGTGAATAATTTTTTGATGATACAATGAGGATGGGTTCGTCCTCTCTCAATGAAGCTAAGACTTTGAAACATATTCTCTAGATCTATACTAAGGCCTCTAGTCAGGTGGTCAATTGGGGAAGAATTTATTTGATCTTTATCAATACTTTGGTCCCTAGACAAGTGAAGATTTTGAATATCTTGGGGTGTAAGATTAATAATCTCCTAATATTATACCTTGGTCTTCCACTAGGGCTCAATCCTCCAAATTATTATTTTTCTTCTTTATTTGATATTTTTAATTAACAACTTGTTGGCCAGAAAGGTGCTTTGTTGAGTCAGGGTTGAAAATTTTAGCTAATTAAGTCAAGTTTGAAAGTCTCCCTATTTATGCCCTCAATTTGTTGAAGATTTCAAGTAATTTTATGGAGTTGAGAAGCAAATGGGGTCACTAACATATTAAAAAATGTGGTGGTTAGTAACATATCTATCACCTCCTGAAATGATGGAGCACAGATGGTAATAAAAATTTAAAATCCCTCTTAAATCATGATAAGATGCATAGTAAAGTTATTAACTTATCAAATATTTCTATCAATGAAGGGAAAGTATCAAAACACTAAATTTAATGATGATGATACTTTGGCAAGTAAAAATCCCAAGAAAAGGTTTAGTTGCGTCACTTTTTGGTTGCTTATTTTTCAGTCGTGTATAATCATTCTTCCTAAATTTTTGAGAATTTTGCGTTGAGAGTGAATTTGAAGAGTTTTGTCTCTAAGTCTGGTATAATGGGAGGCAAACTAAAAATAAGGGATTTGAGGAATTGTAAGAAAAGGATAAAAGAAAAAATGGTCTAGGAGAAACTAGAAAATGGTGGTATTGTCTGATATTTGAATAGGATGAAAGACTCCTTGAAGCCAAAGATAATAGAAAAATTCATCAATAGTTGGGGCTCTGCAATGATCATGATGGTCAAAAGGAAATCATAGTTGAACCTTGAGGTAATGGTGAACATTATGTATTTGAATACCAAAGGTGTGCATCTTTACCATAATAAGGAATTTTTTTATGTTTCTATTAGAGTGTTTATGAAAGAGGATGTTAGGAACTGGTAAAGGGAAAAAGGGAGGTGTATGTTGTTTCTTCGATTAAGCTTATGTATAAAAAGGTGTTAAAAGTTATTATGGAGTACATAGGATTTGATAGGAACTATGATAGATCTCATATCTACCATTTCATTATGCCAAATCAATTTAGGTATAAGAGTAGGGTCAACTTTCACTTTTACTTTCTTTGGTCATTAACAAAGAGTATCAATGCCTTTATGGCAAGAAGCCCAACAAGCCTACCTTGTATAAAGGGCGTATGCATTTGATTTTTTAGTATATGTTAAAAAATAACAAGGAATATTTAGTTTCATCTATTCTATAAATTAAGGAAACCTTTTGAACCTTAGTAGTAGTAAAGGTAAGGGGAAATAGACAATGACAGATCTACAAGATGTTTCTCTAGAGATGACCAAAAGAAAGAAGTAAATAGTTAACTATAAAGAGACGAAAATAGCCCTATCAAAGGGGGAATTTTTTGAAGAAGAGCTTAAGGACACTTTTTTTTATCAGGGTGTGACTATTATGGAGACAATTGAGGAAGGGAAGAGTGAGGATTCTTATGGGTCCATTGAAATTCTTTACAAGCCTTCTAGTACCACTCAATCTCTTGTGTCTTCCCAATCTATATAGGAGGAAGATCCATGCCCTGCTAAGAAGAGTGACAGGAAGAAAGAAAAATTTGTGGATGAGAATGAAGAGGATATTAAAAAGGAGGCCCTCCACCTAGTGGATTGTGGGGAATCTATTGAGCATGATGTCTAGATTTATCCTCAACCCTTTGCAGAGAAATTAAATAAAAGATGAGAACAAAAGGAAGGTGAGAAGGGCTATTGAGAGTAAGAAATAGGACAACAATGAGAGAAACTATTTGACGCTCAAATGGTGGACCTATGTGAGGTTAACGTTAAATTTTTGGAGGATGATTTGAGGGATGTTAAGGTCAATTGTCCCTTTGGGATTTTACAAATAGTGAAATCTATTTCTTTTTATACTTTTTGTATGGATAAATGGACTTTGAACTCCTTTAAGACACTAAACCTAAAATAGAGAGCTATTCAAGATAAGATGGAAAAGATCCAAAGTATAGTGGTGGATGGGAGTGAGAAGGTTAATGCAGGGGATAAGGGTAATAAAGATTAAGTATTTGAGGACATCAAGGAAAGAATCAAAAAAATGGAAAATTTTATTAATTGTGTTACCAATAGTTGTTAGGGGGTAATGGAGGTGACTATGGATTTCTTGAATAAGTTGGTCGGGAAGGTGGACCAAAATTATACAGTAAGTTATTGGTTCATGATCTAGAGGCATGTAAAGAAAATGGGGATACAACAAGTCTAGGGAAATATACCAGAATGAATATGAGAAAGAAGAAGTCAACTAGCACTATTCCTAATCAAGAATCTACATTAACGAAGCCATGGTAGAGGGTAAGTGCACAAATATGGCGGACCAAAAAGGGGGTATAAGTTTCCACTTTTTTCTAAAATTAGACAAATCTAAAATCTAGCAAGAAATGGAAGATAGTTGGACTCAATAAATTTAAAGATATGATAAAAACAAAAGTTGTTCCTCTGAATCTAGTTTCTAAACTACTAATTTTTTTGATAAATGGTCGAGTTTAAGACCCTCAAAAAGGGGGAGCACACAAAGTGGTCTTGTTTTTTGCGTGAATTTATAACATAGTGTCAAATGTGCTCCCCCTAAAATCTTTTTTAAAAATTGAATTTTTTTAATCATTCTAGTGAGGAGATAGATAACACTACATGTAGTTTATCGCAAATTTATTTGGTAATTTATTTACTCTATATTTGATTTATTATGAATTTTTAAAGTGAAATCATCTCAAAAACATGAAATTTTGTTGCGACACCCCTAAAAATAATTGAAGACTAATAAATAAATAAATATTTTAATTGTGTAGAATGAATTCTAGTTTCAAAAAATATAACTTTTTGCAAGAAATGATGAAAGCACAAGAATCTATTCCCAAAATACTACAAGTTGGTTTAGGATAAAAATTAGACATGCATTGAAAACAAATTAGTGTTGAAAGGCTTAAAATACTCTGAATTAAAAAAAAAAAAATAGTTAGATAGCTAACAAGGAGATAAATAATCTTATGTAACTTGATTCTCTCATTATTAAACCACGAGAAAACTTGATGGATGCCACATAACCAAACCTACATTTTTTGTGTATACTTATTGGAAATCATGTCTAAGACCTGTTTCAGATGTCCAAGCCTTTGGGTTGGATATCCAAGGCAAAGTAAACCCTTAGGATTGGAAATCTTCAATGAAGACCATAGTGTGTATGTGCTATAGTGCGTACAATGCATACGCATTATTTAAATTTAAAAATTTGGCAATTTGTTTCTATTTTTTAATAATGCATACACACTATTTAAATTTGAAAAATTGGTGCTTGTTTCCTATTTTTAAATAGCACGTATGTGCTATAGTGTGTACACAAACTATGCTTTTCCTTGTCTGAGCCTATGGTTCAAGAAATAGAAAGCATAGTGCATATGAACTATGTCTCAGATTGGGGAACAACAAAAAGTGACAAATTTTTTGTCCCCCATATTTGTGGACATGCCCTAGAATTAAAGAGCTCATGGAGGACCTAATCAAAGAATTGGCATGAATTCTGGCACACTGATAGTTCTTGTCATTTGGTTTCTTGTGTTTGTTGTTATTTTATTAACAAGTTTTTGTTGCATGATTGTAGGATTTTTCTTGTTGGTTTTGTAGTGGGTGTACTGGTTCTTTTAGGTACTATTTTATTTTTTGATTGAATTGTTGGATCTGAGGTTTTAAATCTTGGGGTTTCAGGTCCCTTATGAAAAAACCAACTTTAACTCTTAGTCAAAAACATTTATTAAATGAAATTAGATGTAGATGGTGGGTTTTGGTTGTAGACAGATGGGAAAAACTACACATGTATTTCATAAGTTTCTAGTATCTTCTTCTTTGTTTGTGTCAACCAATTGGTTGTAGTAATTAATTATTTTTATAATATACTCATCCTCATTCTAGAAATTAAATTGTTGGATTGTAGTTAACAATAAATCTTCACTAATTATCTAGTGAGAAACACATATAGGAACCAAATTCTTAACATCAGACAAAGATTGAATTAAATTAAGTGAGTTTGATATGAAATTTGAAACAAGTTGATGATAAATAATGATTTATCATGTCATAAGGGAAATGCAATCTTCTCAAATAATTCAACAATAAATCGCTATCCAACAACCTTTCCCTATGCATAGGAAGCAAGAGAACATATTGAATGAAAGGTTGATACACCATATGCCTTCTCAAATAAACTTGGCAATCCTAACACTAAGTAACATCATCTTACTTGATCTATCATGAGTCCCAACTGCTCATTGTATAAACTTTATAACCCATAGAATGTGTAAAGTAAAACTACAATTATAAAAATACATATAAATTTTTTAATTTTAATTATATAATTTACTTTATTATTAAATTTATTTAAAATTTACTTTTGATTTATTATCCATGTATTCCTTGGATTTTTTATAGATACATGTGCTAGTTAAATCAATAAATATTTGATTATCTGAAGAGACATTTTACAATCTAAAAAGATACTAATAAAAATAAAAAATGACTATCAACCATTTTTTAAAATTGAAAAAATATTTTCAAAAGTTTATTTCTCTCTACCATGTATTATAAATTATAAAGATGGAAATGTTAATTATGAGATGGCCATGAATGCCTCCTAGAGAAAATAAAATGAAAGACGTACAAAGAATTATCTCTATCCTTAACATAGCATTATAACCCTAAGAAATATAGAAAAAATATACAATACTTTTAATGAAACTTGAACCTTTTTATTATTCAAAATAAATAACAATACTTTGGTTGTATTTCTTTTTATAACTTTTAGAAACTTGAAAAATAACTTTTAAAGAAAATAAAAGTTTTTAAAATATAGAAATTCCTATCTATAAAAATCAAAATTTTGCAAAAAGAGGGGTAAAAATTTATTAAGATAGAAAGGAATACAACAAGGAGAGCTCAACAAGGAGCTCGATCCTGAGCAACAAGATCATCAAATTCTTGCACCATCTCAAAGGACAGTTGCCTCCTATCCCTAATATTCCAACCCAGATCATGACTAGATGCCCATTTGGCTAAACAATCAGCAGTTCTATTCCATTCACGAGGAATATACGTGAACCTAATGAACTGAAAAGATTAAGAGAAGAAAAGAATCTGCTTAACAATAGTGGCCAGCTGCCAACTAACATCCTCAAGCTCTTGCGAAGAAAGCATGTTCACCACTACCTGGGAATCAGACTCATAGATAGTCTTACTCCATACCCGCAAGCAACACTATTCCACAAAATATAAAATAGCTTGAGCTTCCATAAGATTGTTAGTATAATCACCCTTATGAACTGAGAAGAAAAATTTAACATCCCCAGAACTACAACGAGCCACTCCGCCAATACCAGCCAGACCAGGATTCCCATGGGAAGAACCATCAGTGTTAATTTTCAGAACTCCACAGGGAGGAGGAGTCCAGTGCCCATCCCGGTTAACCCAACCCTTCCTCTGATGGTGAAGCTTCCTAGACATAGAAGGAAACCTATGAGCTACAGCCCCATCCTGCAGATGAAAATTGAGGCGATTACAGATAGCAAGATCAACCAGATCCATACCCCCATCAAGCTCACACTTCACAAGAATAGTTTCCTGAAGAGAATGTGATATTTTCCACCAAAGATGCAAAACACCAAGCCGAAAATCTTGGAGTATGCGACGATTCCTCTCCAACTAGATATGCCAAAGAATGAAAGATGGGCCAGTAATCTAAGTAGCATGGAGAAAAGAAGACTTGGAGGGAGCAGTACCCAAGCAGGCCCAGAACTCAGGCAAAGAGGAAGCATGCCGACAAGAGCAACCCCAAGTGCTCCACCAAAGGTGCCATATCTGAGTAGAATAGGAGCAATGGAAGAACAGATGGGAGACAGACTCCTCTCCATTACCACACAAAACACAATAAGAGGGGCCCTGAAATCCATGTTTACAAAGATTATCCCAGGTAAGACAACGATTGTGAGCCACTAGCCACATGAAAAAATTGCACTTGGACCAAGAAACTTAATTCCAAACTTGCTTCCACCAAGGGACCTCAGTATCCCCAAATAATTGTCTAGTTATCTCCTGATACCCAACAGAGACATGATATTTACTAGACAAGGTACCACCCCAAGCCAAAACATCTGGACCAAGCAAAGAAGAACACTCTCTAGAGGCCAGAATTTGAGAAAGCTCCTGACAATCCATGTCTATACCTCCAGGAGGCCAATCAGAAGAATGCTTCCATCTATAACCAACAACAGGTCCCAATTGATAAGGAGTCTTGTAATGAGCCACTTTATCCCATCCAGCGGCAAGAAAAGAGTCACAAAGAGGCTGAAGATGAGGGTATATGGATAAAATGGAAGGGAATCCATCCCAAGCATCAGACCAAAACAAAGCCTGAGAACCTCCTTTACATATCCAAACCAGACCCCTCTTTACCAACATTTCACCTGTCTTCAAAGTATGCCAAACCATTGAGCCACAACCTTCAAGAGGAAGTGCAGAAACAGAGCAAGGATCAGCACCATGAAAATATTTATGAGTGATAATATGAGCCCAAAGTTGATGTTGTCTAGAGCACCATCGCCAATAAAGTTTAGCAGCCAAAGCTTGACTACTCAATAGAGCAGATCGAAGACCAAGACCACCCTCCTTTTTAGGCCTACAAACAGTTGCCCAATTAACCAAGCTCCATTTAGTACTATGCAAATTACCACTCCAAAGGAATTTTTGAGAAAGAGCATCAAACTCCTTGAGAAAGTAAATAGGTGCAGCATGAACCATGCTTCGATAAGTAGGAAGAGCTTGGATAACAGCTTGAAGAAGAGTAACCTAGGTAGTAGTAGAAAGCCATCTATGAGTCCAATGATTTACCTTATCCTAAAGCTTGGTAATCAAATTTTGCCAGAAGAGACATGGCTGCCTAGAAACAAAAATAGGGATGCCAAGATAAGTCAAAGGAAGTGATCCTATCTGAAACCGTAGGATACCAACAATCCTGTGCTGAATAGAATCAGGAGTGTTAAAAAAGTAAATGGAAGATTTGTGCTCATTAACTTTCTGGCCTGAAGCTGCCAAATAAATGTCCAAAGCATGTCGAAAGGCTTCAGATTCCTTGATCCTAGCAAGACCAACAAGAGCAGAATCATCAACAAATTGAAGATGGGAAAGAGAAGGTAAGCCATTACCCCACCGCCAGCCTTGAATAGAATTCTGGGACACCTGATGCTTAATGAATCTGCCCAAGCCTTCATCCCTGATGATGAATAGATATGGGGAGAGAGGGTCACCCTAGTGGAGGCCTCTAGAAGCACCAAATAGTTGAGAAGGTTGACCATTAATAAGAACAGAAAAAGAGGCAGAAGTAACACAACTCATAATCCAACTCACCCAGTCAGAGCTAAATCCAAAAGAAAGAAGAATACTCCTTAGGAAGCTCCATTTAACTCTATCATAGGCCTTAGCCATATCCAGCTTAACAAACATGGTTCTTTCCCTTGAAGTAGCCATAGAGTGAATAGCCTTAGTAGCAATAACCACCCCATCCAAAATTTGTCTGCCAGCAACAAAACCACCTTATTCTTCTGAGATAATAATGGGAAGCCACCTTTTCAATCTCTCAGCAATCAACATAGTAATAACTTTGTAAACCACATTACATAAGGCAATTGGTCTAAAAAACTCCAATTGATTAGCACCCTCTCTCTTAGGAATAAGAGTCAAGAATGTAGAGTTCAAAGCTCGAAGCATCTGCTTGCTAGCATAGGATTCTTTAACCACCTCCCACAAATCATGATTAATGATGTCCCAAAATTCCTGAAAGAATTTAACTAGAAAGCCATCAGGACCAGGAGCCTTCTCCTTAGGCATGCCAAAGACCACCTCCTCCAACTCTTCCAAAGAAATAGGATGCATCAGATAATCATTCATTTCCTGAGTGATAAGGGAAGGAATACAGGACAAAATAAGATTTTTTTCATTATCAACAGGAGGAGAGTCCTCAGGGAAGAGGGTAGAGAAGTACCAAATAGCCTCTTGGAACAAAGCTGGCAAGGAATTCAGTTGGATACCTTGAGAATTAACCAAAGAAGAGACAATGCTCTGATTCCGGCGAGATTGCACTATTTTATGGAAAAAGGCAGTGTTATGATCACCTTCCTGGAGCCAATCAGCTCTAGCCTTTTGCTTCCAAAAAATTTCCTCTCGAAGTTCCCATTCTTCTAGAGCTCTAGAAGCAAGGGATTCAACCTTGCCAAGATCCTCTGAGAAACCTCGATCTCTAATCTCCCTTGTGATGACATCAAGATCTTTTTGAGCAAGCCTCTTCATAGAGTGAAGGTTCCCAAAGCATTCCCTATTCCATATCTTGAGCTGCCTTTTAACATATTGAAGCCTTTTAGAAAATGAGAACATTGCAGTACCATATGTAGGAGCACCGGCTTTCCACCAACAAAAAACACAATCATGTAGAGAGGAGTCCCAAAGCCACATCAACTGGAACTTAAAAGGAGGATGCTTCGGAACATAAGCCCCTATAGTGGAAAATTTGATTGGCCAATGATATGAACCCCTCCAATCTATGATTTCTGAAGAGATAGTAAGGGTGCCGCTAACGCAGAAGCAAGAAACAAGAAATCTATCCAGACGTTTTGAGATAGCAGCAACACCAGTCCTACGATTATTCCAGGTATAGAGACCATGAGAAGGCTTAACATTAGAGAGATGCAAAAGAGATATATGTTGCCAAAGAAGAGCAGAAGAAGGCCCCAATCTAGCCAAACCACCATGCTTCTCCTCCAGACTTAAAACTGAATTGAAGTCCCCTGCTAACACCCAAGGATGATAAGGATGAAAATTTCTAACATATTGAATATGTTCCCAAAGTTCCTCCTTTCCCACAAGATCAACAGGTGCATACACATTAGTTTACAAAGAAAGTAAGAATATTAAAAAACATGAAAGTTGCCATCTATAAAAACATACTAAAATGTAAAAAATCTAATTCAAAATATCTTCCTTATATATCAAAAAATATGTTAACATATGACATTATTGACCCTTTCCAATTACTTAAAACTAAAATTCTAATCAATAAATTTAACATAATGGAACATCGAAAAATAAAAACCTTATAATAATTCAAACAAATTGTTTGTTACCTTTAAAGTTGTTTCCCAAAATAGTAAGAAATAAGAAGAAAGGTTCTATATAAAATAATAGATAAATAGATAAATAGACAAGACTAGAAAAGATGTAGGGAACATGCAGGGTTGTATTGGACAATAATGAACTATTTTAATAAAAATATAGCACAAAGAACACCAATAGAAAAATAGGACAAAAAATTTGGCAACAGAGTCAGAATAAAATGAACATATATCCACACTATAAATTGAAACTTTATTGACATAGCACACTCTAGTTTTTTTGCATACACTTGTGAGGGGAGGATTCTATATTTATAGAATTTTTTGTAGCTTCTAGAAGACTCTACAGTCAGCTATGATGGAGAAAACAGAGAAAATCTAGAGTCTTCATTTCTATTTGTTCAAGAGTTTTCTAGAAGGCATAATAAATGTCCAACTACCACAAGTGTACATAGATATTATTCTAACACCCTCCCATAATGTTTATTTGGAGAGAGTAGAACTCTCTTTAAGTTGTAATAGATCTCTAAATTTCATAAATTTGGCAATTGATAATGTTTTTGTAAATACATCAACAATTTGGTCTTCTGTTGCACAAAATTGCAGCTCCACCTCTTGACTTTCAATTAGATCTCAAAAAAAATGATGATGTACTTCTATATGCTTGGACCTTGCATGATATACTAGATTTTTTGCAAACTTGATAGCAATTTGATTATCACAAAATATTGTAGTGGGAGGGTCTTGTGGATAATGTAATTCTTCAAGTAATTGCCTAAGCAACAATGCTTCTTGTGATGTCTTTGATGAGCCAATATATTCATCTTTTGTCAATGAAAGTGATACCATTGATTTTTTCCTTCTACTCCATCAAATTGGTCATGATCTGAGATGGAATATATATCCTAAAGTTGATTTTCTATCATCAATGTCACCAACATATTCAAAATCTCTATATCCAACTAGAGTAGGTTGTCTTCTGTATTTGTATTCAATGCCAAGCTAGTGAGTACCCTTAACGTATCTTAGTATTCTTTTGGATAATTTCCAATGTTCAATGTGCAGATCTTCCACGTACTTGGATACAATACCAATGCAATATGCAATATATGGTCTAGTTATAGTAAGATACAAAAGATTTCCAACAAGCTACCTATAAAATTTTTCATCTACCTTCTTTTGAGTAGAGTTAGTAGTGAACTTCAATCCTACTTCACATGGTGCTTTATATGGTTTACAATCACTCATTAAATTTCTTTAGTACATCAAGAGCATATTTAGGTTGAGAAAACATGATCCTTCCTTCTTTTCATACTCGTATGCCCAAAAAATAGTGCATTAGCCCTAAATCAATTATTTCAAAAATAGTTTGAGTTGATTTTTAGTTATCTCAATATCGTGTGTGTGATCTCCTATAATAATCAAGTCATCCACATACAATATAATGATAACAACTTTATCATCACCGTATTTTACATACACATCTAGATCAACTTTACTTCTTTTCAATCCAACATCTAGAAGGTACTTATTTATTTTCGAGTACCATGCCCTTGGTGCTTGCTTGAGACCATAAAGTGATTTTATTAATCCACACACCAAATTTTCTTCACCGTAATTAATAAATCCTTATGGTTGTTGCATGTAAATTTCTTCTTTTAAGTCATTATCATGTGTTTCATCTCTTGTAATACTCAAGTCATCCACATATAGTACAATGATAACAACTTTATCATCATTGTATTTTACACACACATCTGGATCAACTTTACTTCTTTTAAATCTGACATCTAGAAGGTACTTATTTATTTTGGAGTATCATTCCCTTGGTGCTTGCCTGAGACCATAGAGTGATTTTATTAATCTACACACTAAATTTTCTTCACTGTACTTAATAAATCCCGATGGTTGTTGCATGTAAATTTATTCTTTTAAGTCACAATGCAAAAATGCACTTTATAAATCCATATTGAAAAAATTTCCAACCAAACTTTGTAGCTAAAGAAACTATTGTACGAATGAAAGTCATTTTGGCAACTGGAGCAAAGTTTTCAGTATAATCTATACCTTCTATTTGCGAGAAACCTTTAGCCAGTAACCTTGCTTTGTATTTTTCGATAGCTCCATCTTATGTAAACATTGTCTATAGGTCCACTTGCAAGCAACAACATTTTTTCCTTTTGGAAGTGTTGTTAGTTCCCACGTTCGATTCTTTAGCAAAGAGTTGTATTCTTCTTGCATAGTTGCTTCCCATTCATATTTTCCCTTTGCTTCTTCATATGTGCTTGGAGTGTCAACTTGCATCACGTTAGTCATAAGAGCATAGTTAGAAAATATATTTCTAGGACCTTCTTGATAAATTTCTTTGATGCATCTAGATTTCCTTGGATTTTCATTATCACTTTCACCTTATTCTTCAACTTGAGTCTTTTCTCCTGTAGTAGTTTGCACACCTTGACTTTGACCATTGATAGAAGTAGACATTTCTTCATCAATCAAAATTGGAAAGAAAGATAATTTCGAGAGCTGTCATCCTTAATATCTTCATCAAACCATACATTTCTTTTAATATATATTTCATTTGTATTAAGATTGTATAACGTATATCCTTTTGATTCATCGCTATATCCAACCATTATGCACTTATCACTTTTCCTTTCAAGTTTTCTTCGTCTCTCATCAAGAATGTGAGCATATGAATTACAACCAAAAATTCTAAAATGAGATACCGTAGGCTTTCTTCCACTCCATGTTTTTTTTGGGTTATGTTCAAAACTACCTTAGTAGGTGTTCTATTCAAGATATATATGGCAATATGAACTGGTTCAACCCAAAATTTAGCTTCTAGACTTCTAGAGTGAAGCATACACCTAGTCATTTCTATTATAGTTCTATTTTTTCTCTTAGCAACCCCATTTTGTTGGGGTGAATAAGAGATAGTTGATTCCTTCTTTATGCCATGGTCTTTACAAAATCTAAAAAGGCCTTATTCATGTATTTAGTCCCTCTATCAACGCTTATTATCTTTAAATAATTTCCACTTTGTCTTTCAGTCAAAGCTTTAAACTCCTTAAATTTTTGAAACACCTCACGATTATTTTGTGAAAAGTACACCCAAATTATTCTACTATAATCATCTATAAAGGTGAGAGCATACCTTGATCCTCCAATTGAAGGTGTTTTAAAAGGACTCATTACATCACTATGAACTAGATGTAGAGGAGTTTTGGTCTCCATGATTTATCTTGTGGGAAACTTTCCACATGTTTTTTTCCCATTGCACATCCTTTACATACCTTCATATTTGATGATATCTTTGGAAGCCCATGCACCATTTGTAATCTCTCCATAAGCTTGAGACTTTGAAAATTGACATGCCTAGAAATGTTTGTGCCATAACCTACTCATATCATCATATTGGGCAATAGCACACATATGTTTATCTCCAAATTTAGAAGTAAATTCTTGAAACTTATATTATCCATTCTCCATTTTACCAATTGCAATAACTCTATAATTATCATTGACATCTTTGATTAAACATTTATCATTGTAGAATTATATTTTATATCCTTCACTTACAATTTGAGATATTGAAAGTAGATTTGTTTTTAATTCAGGGACTAACTTCACATTTTTGAACAAGCCATTTTCAACCTTGACATTACCAGTCCCTTTAACTTCTAAAGCACTATTATCTCCCAAATATATATTCTCTATATTATTTTCACTTATTGATTCAAATTGTTTCTCATTATGAGACGTGTGTTGTGTAGCACCAGAATAAATAACACAATCATTTATGAAAGTATTATTTTCTTTAAGTGCAACACAAAATGCATTTCTTTTAGAATCATCAAATTTTGAAGAATTATTAATCTTCTTCGTTATACCTCTCTTCTTCTTGAAACATTCATTTGCCTTATGACCCATTTTTCCACAATAATTACATTTCCATTTACTTTTATTATGATCTATAGATGAAACACTTTAATTTTCATACTTCCAATTTATTTCTTTAGATTGTTTATCTTGTGTTTTCTTATAATATTTTTTTCCCTATCATTACAAATGCTTGAGATTCACCATCATATGACTCTTTTTCTTTAACTTGTATGTTCTCTTCTTAGACTATCTTAGCACACAATTCTTCAGATTTAATACTTTTTAATTTATCCACAGTATCTACACCCCTTATAAATGATTGATAAGATCCTAGAAGACTTTGTAATATAATTTGCACAAAATCTTTACCATCTATATCTTTTCCAAGAGAAGCAAGATCTTTTTTTTCCCCTTTGATTTACTTAAATGTGGAACTATCTCTTGTGAGCTTGATAATTTCATACTATATAACTCAATAGTGAGTGATAAGATTCATACATCACTTGAATTTTAATATAGATGCTTCAAAATTTCTCATACTTTGAGTTTGCTTCTCTCATTATGAACTTTTGGAAAAACCTCCTCTAAAAGTGAACTTGATTAGAGCCAATGCCTTCTTGTCCCTTCTATCCTGATTATCATGATCCTTTCCTAGATTTGTAGGCCTTTGTTCAGTACCAGTCACAATTTCATAAAAAATTTGAAGAGTTAGAGTGATTTCAATATGAGATACCAATCATAATAAAAAAAATTCATTCAATTTAATTGTGGGCAAAGTCACACCAAGTGTTTCCATTGTAAAATTCTCTCCTTTTTGGATGAGAATGAAAGATATTTCAAAAGAAATTCAAATTGAGATTAGAGTATTCTCACCAAATTGTTAAGAAAACTTTTATCTTGCTGCAATATTCTTTTTTGCTCATAAAAAACCATGTTGATGTTGCTCACTCCTAGCTTGCAAGTATAAATATTCATAACAAAAATAGCATATATTCACAACCCCAAAAACTAAAAGTTCTCTAATACCATGATGAACTGTTTTAATAAAAACAGAGCATAGAGAATAGCAGCAGAAAAATAGGGCAAAAATTTTGGTAGCAGAGTCAAAATAAAATGAACAGATATGCACATTATAAATTGAAACTTTATTAACATAGCACAGTCCAATTTTTCTGCATACACTTTTGAGGGAGGCTTCTATATTTATAGAATTTTTTGCAACCTCTAGAAGATTCTAGAGTCAGCTACAATGGAGAAAACAAAGAAAATCTAGAGTCTTCATTTCTATTTGTTCAAGAGTTTTTGGAAGGCATAATAAATGTCCAACTACCACAATTGTACATAAACATTATTCTGACACATTGTTTGATTTTTATGTACTAAGTATGCATTGAAATATGTTCCATGCAAGGTTGGTGTATATGTATATCTTAGCATCCATGTTCATTACTAGAATGATATTAATGGTAAGTTACCTACTATTGAATTTCTTTATCATTTTAGTAGTTCTAGCTTCACATATAAAGCTCAGAAGTTTTGAGACGTTGGAACTAGTTGAAATGACATGTTATATATTTTATACTAGTATATTGAAAGATTAAAAAAATAATCAGAAGAAATAAAACATTTGCAAATAAGGCAAAAATAAAACCAGATTCATTTGACAAATACTAAATCACTTCAATTGCTTTGTACATTAACCTAATTTCATGAACTGAATTTTAACAAACCAAAAGGGTAAAAGGGTGTTTTATTAACAACAGGTTAATCTTCAAAAACAATGCATTAAAGAAAAAACAAATTCAAATTTTTTTTTTCCAGATTCATGAAAACAAAATTATTTTTTCCAAATTTTTTGTTGTTTTCGACCACAAACTATGCAAATCATGGAGATCAAATGCTGAAATTTGTGAAAAAAATCCATGAATTCATCAATCTTTTTGAAGATTCATGAAAACGTAGTGATTTTTTTCCCATTGTTTTTGTCATTTTCAACTACAAACTATGCAAATCATGAAAATCAAATGCTGAAAATTTCAGAAAAATCTTTAATATGATATTTTCAATTTTTTGAAAATTGGTCAACTTCAATTTGTATGGAGGATAGCCATGTCCCTTTTATTATGCCATGCAACCAAATTCAAGGTTTCCAAATAATAATATCTGAAATCATGTCCAAAAAATGTACAGTGAATAAATGTGCCATCGATTTAGTATATTCTAAAATATTATGTGTCCTGCATCATAAATTTAGCGTCTCATTGCAAGTGTAAATGCAGGGAAGAAATACTAACATCAAAGAATCATTTTTCTATACACTTTTTCCGGAGCTAGTATAAAATATTTTCCCAGTGAGTTTAGGCCACAGAACAGTAGCTACAAGGGAATGCATTAGATGCGAATAGAATACATACAAAATTGCATATTTTGCCCCAATGGACGATTTGAAGGAAGGATTTAAAAATTTGAGAAAATCCATCTCAACGGCCTCTGCTTTGTGATTTTCTATAGGCAAAGGCTTTTATGGCATTGCAGGAATGGCAGCCTCTCCCTCCGACATCTTCAAAGCTTCTGCCATGCTTGGCCTCAATTCCACATTAACATGAGCACACAAAATACCTACCAAAATAAATCTCTCCATTGTTTTCACTACTAATTCCCTCTATGCATTCTCCAATCTATCACTAGATCGATTTTATTCTATTCTGTTGTGGATCTCAATCTCACTAGTGGAATGTTTTCTCGAAGACCTCTGGAAATGGGAAACCTCTCCTCTGAGGTTGTGGCTAACACTTTTGATACTGAGTTGCAATCAAAGTTGATGCCTTATGAGATGGCAGATATTTTGGAGGACAGGGTTCTTCTTGAAGATGGTTTGTTGGATGGTGAATCTAAGGAAGAAGTTGGTGGGGAATGGCAAGATTTTTTGTATGCCCCAAAGAGTTGGTTGAGGGTGTTGTGGTGGGTTCCCCTTCTTCTAATGGGCTCATCCAAAATTTCCAAGTGGTGCTACCTGGAC